>CM019170.2:31585097-32185097 GCA_009739505.2 Apolygus lucorum | reverse complement strand
GTTGTAGAATCGATTCCTGAAGTGGCCATCCGACTTGAGACACCCTGTATGAGGGTGGCCCAAAAAACACTACTTTTCCACATTTTCTGGGGCAACCCCCTCCCCATTGTTCCACTTCATAAATAAGTCATACAGCCCAAATTGCAGCATCCTAGTGTGAGTAGAATACAGTGCTCAACCACTCGGAAGTTATGAAGTTCCAGCCATTTGTTCCATACAGCTATCCCGATGTTCCCAGAAACTAAAAATCGTCGATGTCCGAGCAACAAGGCACAACTGCATTTGAGCTACTTTCCAGGAGAGACGAAAAACTCATTTGAAATGCTCATGGTGGATTACTTGATCATTTTTTTCATTCGTCGTTCCAATCTCCATAAGCTCAATCTCCAATCTTCAAGCTACCTAAGATCATTGAAGCCATCATTATATCGGGTACTTGCGCCAAGTTGTCTGAACATTCACCAACACTTGGGGTTGTGCCATGTTGTACTGACAGCGACGAAATGGGGTTTAAAGTCAATCAAGTGCACTTCATCCCTTTATAAATCACTTTAATAAAATCCCCTTATAAATCACATAATTTGTGATTTGATATTATCAAATCAAATTTGTGAAAAGATTCCTGAAGTATTGTTCGTGCGACTTGAGACGCCCTGTATGAGGGTGGCCCAAAAACCACAACTTTTCCAAATGTTCTCCCCCCCCCCACTAAATTGTTCCACTTCATAAATAAGTCATACAGCCCAAATTTCAGCTGCAAATTCGTACGGAAATTCCAAATTCGTACAGAAAATTCATCTCTGCTTACAAATTTAATATTCAGTTGATAAAATTCCTGGTAACATATATTTTTTTTTTAAATTTTTGTTCCATTTTCGTATTTTACCCGAACAAAACCTCTGAAACATTGACGTCGATGAGCACCTATCTTTAGTTGAGCTGGTTGGTCCAAATTGTGACACGATTTTTTTGCTACTATGTGGAACAAAGTCGAGGGGTGTCCCAATAATTATAACTTTTTTTCTTTTACCCCTGTTTTGGGCTACCCTACCCTGTATATTACAGTACACATCCCGTACTCCGCTCCTGATAGGGTGGCAGGCACAGTTCCCATATCTTTGATCTAAGAGGCTGTGAAATTTGTGGACACCTCAACCCTACACCCTTCATCCAACTCCTAATCTCTAACCTTTCTTCCTCAATTTGTTTCCCAACATTTTCCCACTTCCGTTAATTCCTCTCACACTATTTGTATGCTACACAGGTAGGTATTTATTAAAATGGCATGAATTGGGATACCCTGTTACTTAGTACCTTACACTTGGGTACTATCACTTCAATTGTTTCTCAGAATGGAACTTTTTATTAGAAATAGTCGTTACTGCCTATTTTGCAGTTTTAATTTGTCGAGTAGGAACCTACCATAAATAAATTATATTGTTGCAAAGATATTTGAACTAATTTGTAAACCTCGAGTTCATCTTTTATTTACCTACTCAAGTCAGTGAAAAACGCCTTAGTTCATACATTTACATACTATCCTCATCAGGTGTTGATTTAAACAAAATAACAGCAGGCAATTTTGTCTTGAAAAAAAAAATTGCCAGAGAAATATGGGAAAAATTAAACTGAAAAACATTCATGTATATAATATAAATATTTCTCTGGCAGTGTTTTAGGTTTTCAATTCCCTACACCCATGCACTAATGCATTTCGAAAATCCTTGAACATTTCAAAAACATTACAACTTTTCAAGTTTGAGCCCCTGACATTTAGGGAAATACTGACCCGGAACGAGGAACGAACGGTGACCGACTGAGACTCCCTTAACCCTAATTGGACCATGGTGTCATTAGTGTCCCCGAAAACATCCCAGGAACTCCACAGCAGTCCCAAGGTGTCACTGGAGTAACAAAAATTAAGTTGAAATTTTAAATTTGATGTACATCAGCGTTTTTTGTGGGCCTTTAGAAGTCTCAAAATAGAGTTATGGCAAAAATTTCCCAAGAAATCGATGAAAAAATTCTCAAAATTTTTTGTCATAACATCATTTTTTTTCTTCTACTAGCTTATAAAAAGTGGTTCAAAAAATCCAGCTCTGTCCGTTAATTTTTAAATAATTTAAAAATTATTGTAATTACAATTATTGTAATTTACCTAATTCTGGTTGATCTGGTGACGCCTTGGGACAGCCATGGAATTCGTAAGATTTTGGTGACACCGTGGTCTAATTAGGGTTAAACTACAAATCTAGAGCTGCTCGGAGTCCTATTCAGAAATCCACCAACTAGGCACGACCCTGACCATTCACCTCCAGATTAAAATAGCATATATTTATCTACCTACCTGATCTAGGTACAATAGACCCACAACCTCAACGTTCAGACCTCTTCAAATCCAAGGATAAATCAGTTGAAGCGCAGTTTTAAGTCATAGAAGTGAGTACGTATCAGTGAAGTTTCATGGCATCGTCAAACTATCAACTTTTAAAGCAGGTAAGTCCTAGGAGGTGTAATTAACCCCCTATATGCTGGGACATAATAATAAAGTTTAAAAAGTGGTTAAATTTGTTTTCCGAAACTTTTTTGGTACAGAATTTATCAGCCTTTAAAACCATTATTTGAGAAATAAGTAGGCTTTTATTATCCCTAATGCTGTCGAAATTGGTAGGTAGTAGTCAAATCCACTCTGAATAAACGTTCATCAATAGAATTGATAATTTTTTTTCCTACTTCGAAACCAGTAGGTGGAAAATTTTGACTTTTTTTTACAAATTAGGTTAGTAAACTAACGACCAACTCGGTTACCTACTCAACAAATGGGCAGTCCGGACAGCAGGTTCTTCAGTTGTGACGTCATCTCGTAACATGATGAAGGAATACACACGATTGAAAAGTGAAATAACAACGGTGCTTTCCCGCTCATTTTCAAACTCACATGACATGTTTTCAGAGAAATAATTTATAACAATTCGAGTCTTCCTGGAAAGTTTATACTTAATCGGTCGATTAAAATAATATTCTACAAGTAGAAAGAAAGTAACATACTAATTTCCAAAGAATGTGTTGGTTTTCACCACAAAATAAATAATTTTTTCATAAATACGCGGACTCATTAGTTAGTTTTTTTGCCACTCGTAGCGCTGTATGTTCGCGTTCCTCTCGCCTCTCTCACCTGTCCAATGACAACATCTCTCGCAAAATCCCGTTTCAGTCAGATTTCAGAAAGGATTATTTCTTTCTCGCTCGTTGGTATCTCTATCAAACTATCCGCATTATCTTCTCAAATCATCCTTTGACGCCCCCGGCGCTCTTCAAGCACTCTCGTACGATGTAAAAACTGGTAAATACCTCCAAATTCAACTCGTATCTCATCTATGTTCTACACCTTTTCACGATCTTTGGCGATAACCTAACACGATACGAAAATGTATACCTAAATACCTTCGAAAATTGGAATTTTTTTTGTACCAACATTTGCTTGTAATTGTCTATAATTGGCTTGTTGTTCTTTCAATTTCAGACTCACCTCGCCCGGAGAAACATTGACCTGAAAATCAACGTGAGTACGAAATTGCTTATTCAATTGCTCGTCCAAAACAATACATTTCATGTGCTTCCTCCCGTTCACTGCTTGTCGATGACCTGCAATATTGAGCCATAAAACTGCGCCAAATTTCGAACACCATCCAACTTCAATTTTTCGGATCATGCGATCCGCTTCCTTCAGTCTATTCGCCTCCTGTGAAAGTCTTGTGTGTTGTGGATCTATTCTTAGCCTCCCCCGACTCCCATTCCAAATATACATTTCCTGGCTAATTCCCAAATTTCCGCAGTTTCCTGTTTCAATCCGGTTTATAAAAATAAGGTGACATCCAGTTTTAGGCTAATTTCCACACTATTCGATTCGGAAATTGTGAAAAATTATGTAATTTTCGTCGTGATCGAATCGTTTCTCCTTCAAGTGTTCATTTTGCATCTAACTAGTGAATTTCTTCTCAGTGCTTGAAATTTTCACTGTCACCTTCATCTCGTTGTTCGCTCCTTGCCAGAATAATTTTTCCGATAGTGCAGTGTTGACATTCCCAGAAGTTAGTACATATTGCTGTTGTAACTTGGTTTTCATTTTAGCGTTGAATTCCGTAGAATAATCCTATTTTTTGTGTGGTTCAATAAGTTTACGTTATCTCTACCTCAGTAGTTTTTTCTGAAGCCCACCATGTGCCTTCAGGTATATGAATTTTATTTTTAATCAATCCTTCAAATCTCTTGACGGAGATTATCATTTTATGAAACGATTCTAACATGTTTCTAAGTCGTAGAGAGACGTTATCCTTTTAACTTTACTTACCCTTCTCCCTTTCATGATTTCACTCTTGTTTGGTTTGTTGGAGTGTAATTTCTAAATTTGGAAGCCATGAGGGTCCTTGGGATCCAGTCCCTTTTTGCATCCAGTGAAGTACACTACTAATAGGACATACTTTCAAGTTGGTAGTATTTATTTTCACCTACCTGTACACTATCACCTACCTACCTAATATTACCTTCTTGAAAAGATTAATACATTTCTTACGGTCTAACACTTTCTTAATTCTAACCGGCGTGGTGAAGTTTTGTATAAGTCACGTTGCATGGATTTCCTCGTTCGTTTCATATTTTGTTACTTTTTAGAAAGGTTCATAAATAGGAAGAAAATAGACGAGAAAGGGTCAAGGACGGGATGGGACTTGAAGGTTTAGGTGGGAGAGACACGTGTCCGGACACCGGCATACATAATAAATAGGGATTTAGTTTGATTTAAAAACGTCTGCCAAGTGGGTGTGGCACATAGCTTCCTCGTATCCATAACCCGATTATATAGATGATCCGATGCATAGTAGTTAATCTCGAAACACCAATCTGTAAGTACCTTTCACTACCCTCATAGGGAACCATCTATACGCTAATCTGTTAAATCCTAGAAAATTTCAAAATTCGGATGAAAAATGTAAATGTTATGGCTGTTACAAGGAATTAACGTTTGCGCATGCGCAGCGGCTACTATCGGTCCGGGGGTGATGATCTTCATTGGGGACCATCTACAACCTAATCCGCATAATCCCTGAAAATTTCATTGAAATCGGATGGAAAATGTAGAAGTTATCGCCGTTACAAGGAATTCACGTTTGCGCATGCGCAGTCGCTTCTATCAGTCCGAGGATCATGATTTTGATAGGGGACCGTCTACACACCAACCCGCACAATCCCTGAAAGTTTCATTGAAATCAGACAATAACTTCGTATAGTTATGCGCGTTACAAGGAATTCATGACAGACACACAGACAGACAGACACGAAACCAAAATTGTTCAGGAAGGTCTGAAACGTAAAACGCGAGTGGAAATTTTGATTTTGGAGAACTTTTTTTTTTCGTCCTTAAAAAGTGAAAACAAAGCTTCCGCTACCTGGGTAGACTCGGAAGCAAAAAAGTGTGCCAAGTGGGTGTGGCACATAGCTTCCTCGTATCCCTAACTTGATAGTGGATAATCTAGTACCTAACTACCCACTACCTACCAAATTTGATCAAATCAAATGCGTTTTTATTTTTAGAAGATCTTACCTAGTAGGCAATGAAAACGTCATAGAATGAACAAAACGGATAAGAATAATAACAATAGTCTGTATGTATAGCAGTTGAAACGTATAAAAAGGGTAGTTGAACAGGATTATTTCGCATTGTTATTCAACATAATTTGATTGGAAGTCATTATTTATGTGGAAAAGTTCATTTTTTTCAATTCTAAGAATTTTATAGGAAGCTGTATACATGGTAAAGTTTGTTTGAAAGCACACGTTTTTAAAAGGGAGATCTCTTTATTGAGTTTTTAAAAGGGAGGTCTCAATCTTGTGGCTTTATTGAGGCGATTGTACAATCGAAAACCTATCTGAAGGGGGTTTTTTTAGACTTTGGACGACTTCAGCTTTGCCTGAAGTTTCTTGATCTCGAGATATGATCGTATTTCCATGAGACGGATGGAATATCGTCTTAGATAGACTTGATCAGCAGCAGGCATTTTTTTTTCAATATTCTTTATTGCACCAAGTATAACTTATTAACAATATTATTTTGAAAATATGGACATATATTCAAAACTAAGATACATCTCTGAGTTTTGTTGATTATGGTGGATGTTTCACTTCACTGCTTCACAAGTAAGCTAGGTCAAGGGTTTGGTACGCTTCAATCTTCTGATGATATCACTTGTATCAAGGAGTTGGACAGCTTCCTCGTTGATGTGACATTTTAGCCGCTGTAGGTGTCTCACAGCTTGTCGCTTTATAGCATCGTTTATTGTTTCGATCCGAAGCTCACGATGGAGACGTTCGTTGCGAAAGTACCTACCATGGTGCATTGACCACCGTTCTTAGCACATTGTTCTGGAATCTTTGGATGGTGTCTCGATTTGACTGAGCCGTACAGCCCCAAAGCTGAGCTCCATATGTCCAGACTGGTTTAAGGACTTGGTTGTACAATGTAAGCTTGTTATGGATTGACAACTTCGACCGTATCCCCATTATCCAATGCATTTTTCTGAATTTTAGAAGGAGTTCTTCCTTCTTTTTTTTCGACATGGGCTTTCCAACTAAGTTTGGCGTCTAGTGTCATGCCTAGGTATTTGGCTTCATTAGCATTTGGAATAACTTTTTCCATGAAATGTACCGGAATATACTCGATTTTCTTGTTAGTGAAATCGAAATGTACCGAATTGTTTTAATTTATTTTGATTCTCCATTTAGAAGCAGGCAATTGCGAATGAACACAGAATTGAGCGTAGGATCCCAAGGGGCTAAACATGTCCACAGCAGCTTTCATTGCAACGTACAGGCTTCTTTCGTTGAATGAAAATGCCCTCGGGTGGAATTCCTCCACAACACAAGCAGTTTGAGAGACAGCTTGCCAAGCAGTTCACCGTGGAACACGGAGTAGGCTATTCTGGGAAGCAGAAAATTAAAAGATACATTTATACAGAGCAGAGCATCAGTATGACTCAGCCAATACAACCTATTGCTGCCGCTGTTTAATCGTTCGGATTGAACTACGTGTGAGTGAATGTGTATGAGGCCTGGTGCCGCAGATATAACTGAAATGTCGTCAGCAAAGCGGACCAATTTACCAGAATCCAGCTGTTGATAAAACAGGTCGTCTTATTTGCTTCACAGAGACGTTGGAAGAATGAGGAATTTCACCGAATTCTGTTTGCATTTTTCCTGAATAGTTAATGGTGTGGGATAGATGGAAATCGGGCTGATTTCAGAAAATAAGTCTCGTGTTATTTTTGGGAGACAATCAAAATTTTTAATTTCAAAACTAACCGGGAAAACGGACGTGAAGTGGGAACGCTCGCTGATTGGGCTGTTCGGATCGCCGTCTCCTCCCAGTGTTGCCCATTGGGGCGACGAAATTGTGTTTTCTAAGAGAAAAGTTATCAAACAAAAACAGGGGAAACCTAATTTTCCCCATCTTGCTTTTTCTATTTTTTTCTTCAGTTTTTCAGTTTCGAACTTTACTGTTTCTTGAAATTTTGCATCTGGGGACTATAGATTTCTCGATCTCAGCGCTTCAAGCGGCCATAAATGAACTATTCCAGGATGACGTCATTTTCCCGGTTTTTTTAAACATTCGTATTTTCTGCACTGTTTTGTTTATTTGTAAATTAGGAAGTTCGGGCCAATAGGGGGTTTTTCGAGGTGCTGAATCCGATTTTGGGGTCAAAAATAGGAAATTCCGACATGGTGAAATTCCTCATAGTCGAGTCCCCCCCCTCCCCTCCGAGTACATAAGTTCCATACCTCCAGGGTGGATCGTCTATAATGAGTTCCTTCTCTACAAAATGTGGATCAACAAATCTGTTATTAATTACGATAAGTAAAATTTACTAACAAAATGAAATATGTTTATATATATTTCGAGTAAACTGAAAATGCTCACTGATTTTTTGAGTAAATTTTGTTTTGGCTCGAAAATCTTCAAAGAAGTGATTCGAAGTGCTTCGTCTTCCAATCTGAATTATTGTTGGGAATCACTGCGTGAGCGAGATCCACATGTTTTGAGCCCTGAAAAATATATCTCTGTCGCAAACGGTCCATTATTTGCTATATAAAAATTTTTAAAAAATCAGAAAAAACAATATCACAGATTTAGTTTGTAAAATCCTTACGGGCGAGCTCTCCTTATGATTGCTTTCCTCCACTCGAGTGGGAGAGGAATTTCCAGCGTCGTTCCGCCGTCGCATTCTGGGCAGTATCAATGATCTGATCACAATGATGGTTGATCTATACGTCAACCTGTATCATCTTTTAAAATTCCATCAAAATCGGACAGTAACTTCGTATAGTTTTGCCCGTTACAAGGATTTGCGGACAAACTGGAAGGTCTAAAATGTAAAACTCGAGTAAAATTTTAATTTTGGAGGTTTTTTTGTATTCTTGAAAAGTGAAAACAATGCTCACGCTACTTTAATAGATTCGGAAGCAAAAACGAAATTAAACTTTGTATTTCGATGCCTATTTGCCACAATATTTACCTGTTTACTACACATTTTTTTTATGTTTACACTTATCATGAGCACTATTTTTTGATGTTTGAACTAATTTAAACTATTGAGCTTAAATCAACCAAATTACCATCTACCGTCCAAGGTCTTTCAATAAGTTTGATATTTAGTCCACCCGTCCAATAATTCACTGCAGTTTCGGTACCAACATGAAATCAGTAATAGTTCCGCTTGGAAATCGTAATCTATAATTAATTATAATTAGTAAATTTAACGATCATTCCAATTTTAAAAAAATATTGCTTTAAATTCAAATTTCAGCGAATTTTTGAATGAAGCTATTGAAATGGACTCAACATTTTTAAGTTGGAAAATTTAAATTTTTTTCCCCTCAAATCCGTTTTAAACGATCTTAATTCTTGAAATTTTCCCAAATTTCATATGTGATCCTCAATCTTAATCTTATTTGTGATGGATTGATGAAAACGAAGACTGAAACCCTGATTGAACCAGATTGAACGTTTTCCATTTCACTTGCATTATCATCAGATTTACTGACATTGTTATTTTAAACAATTTTTATTATTTGAAACTCGAAAACACAGTAGTGTCGCCACTAGCTGCTCGTAAATCCCCTCGTGACAGGTTTTGAAACTATTGAGAGAAGAGAGGGGGCACCTGTTAAGCCCTCCTTCAGTTCTGCCCGAACAGTTATCGTTGTATCTCGCTTGAGTGTGAACCTTTGAGGTGTCATGTGATCATTTTGATATCAAATTTGTAGTAAATGCTGTCCGAGGGGGAGTATCGCTAACTCGAGTTCTGTCTCTGAAATAGTACAGTTTCGTCAGGTAATAAAATTAGTTTACAATTCGGAAGTGTTGTTCCTTTGCAAATACCATGTCTTCCGACGAAGAGGAAGGTCGGCTTCGGGAGGAGGGACCCCACCATAACATCAGAAGATGGGATAAACAACTTACGTGCCAGATTTAGTGAAAATCGTGAATTCAATAGTGACTCTGTGAACAATTATTTCGTGAAAACGTCGGAAACGCCCGGGATGTTTGTGAAAAACGTCGGTCATTCAAGTCTACGTCCGCCATTTTCAGGACGAGCCGAAAATACCTCGAGGGGAAAACCCTCCACCGGACCAGAGAGGATGGACGAGGCGAGGGGGGGTACACCCTTCCAAGGTCACGTACCTACGCACTTCCGAACGCGATGTTGCCGAATTTTTACGAGTGCTAACGAGACACGAGTGGAGATCGTCGGAGACCTCCTGTTCCTCCACCCCCCTCACCATACGCTCATGACAAGTATTATTTCAGGAATGAATTACACAATTTATTATTTGAACAAGCGAGAGTTATGAAAGAAATGGCTGACAAAATCTCTTTGAATCAAGAATTACCTCTTCAAAACGCTGCCCAAATGATTAAACCTCTTTTTTTCTCATCTCCTCAAAACTTCAATCTTCGCTGTGGGCATTGTCAACGAACTGAACACAAAGTTTTTGAGCGTCACACATCAGTGTCTGAGACTACCTCAGCAAGTCACCTATCAAAGCAACCCATCACCAGTACAATTATTACTTGCTTTGCCTGCAACCAAGGAGGATACATCGCACCGAACTGTCCCAAGAAGAAGCAGTCATCAAGACCAGGCCCGGGAGAATACAGAAGTCTGATGTCCAAGCCAGCAGAGAAGCACGTTGGCCTATGCGTTGCTAATCCAGAAGGCACTTTTACTTACCGAGGTGATGTATTCCACTATTTTTGGTTTATCATTTTCAATAATGAACCTCTGGAATCGACCAAGATTAAAACAATTTCTAACCCCCTCCTCAAAATTTGTTGGTTTACATTTCAAGGTATGTAGAATCCAAAAATTGAATAAAAATTTGGCCGTCCGCGGCACTTTTTTTAGTTCCCATTGACTGATTTTGATGAAATTTAGTATATGGACTCAATTTGGGGTCTAGTTGTGCCCCTGAGATTTTGGTTGATGTCGGTCACTTCTAAGAGTTAAAATTTTGAAAACGCCCTAGCTCAAAAAAAATTTTGGTATAAAGGTATTGTTTTTCCTTCAATTTAAGATAGTATAGAATTTTTAGAATTTTCGAGACCACGCGGAGCTCTGTAAGACAAACCGTTCATTCCCTATGAGAACTTAAGAGTTGGACTTAAGATGAATCAGAAACACGAGTGATCTATGTAGAAAATTTATAAACCTTTATGTAATCATATTCAGCGTTTTTCGTCTCAGGATCAGAATGCTCTCTCCTTCGTATGTCCATTAGTTCTAAATTACAAGGCACTTCCTTTAACAATATAGTTCATTTGCATGGAATAGGATCTGCAGTAACCATTTCTAAATGCCAAAAACGAGTTTTAATTACCACCAATGGTCGTGATACCATGTTTTGTTTCACATAGTGGCAGATAGAGCTGTCTTCCAGTGCCCATAATTTTGGGGCGAGAAATTCTTGTGACAGATTATTATATGGTGATTATCCCAAATACGTGCAAATTGAGGAAGGACATCCTCCTATCATGTCTTCTACTACTGAGAATATTTTACTGGACACTACTGGACTTTTTATGAATGAAATTCGTGTTAAATCGGGGACACAATTCTTGGAATTGAGTCAAAAGTTTTATTGGATAATGATATTAAGAGAGATAAGCATTCTGGAACTGATAACACTTGCAAATCTAATTATGAATTTTCTGATTTTTGATAGATCGATGTTCTCTGGATCGGTTTACAAAGGATGTGGTTGTGTTGTTCAGTGAGATCCCAGGCTGTCACACCATAACCGTTCCATTCTTTGATTTACCCACACATACAGACTCATTATCAGAAAATCGTCAAGTTTCACCAGTAAATGATGTGAATTTCAACGAATTACACACAGATATTCCTATTAGTCAAAAATCAAAACTCGTTAATGTTTTACAAAAATATTCAAAATTCTTCATCACAGGAGTTCTAACCACACGCATTACCACTGGAACATTTAAAATTCTTCTCATTGATTCAACTAAAACAGTACAACAACGTCCTTATAGACTCAGTCCTGTTCCTGTACAATGTGAATTAGTTCGAGAGCACATAAAAGAACTTGAAGATGCAAAAGTAATTTGTCCTAGCTCATCCCCTTTTTAGTCCAATAGGTACTTCTTGTTCAGAAAAAGACTGGAGGTTTTCGGATGACTGTTGATTTTCGTTCCTTGGATTTGAACACAGTCCCAGAACATTTTCCTTTGCCGTTGATTACTGATCAAATTGCTCGATTTAGTGGAGCTAAGTATTTCACCATCTTTGATGCTGCCTGTGGATTTTATTAAATTCCTGTTCAGGAAGACTCCATTGAAAAACTGTCTTTTATAACACCAGATGGACAGTGGGAATTTTTGGTTTTACCTTTTGGGGTACGTAACGGACCAAGTGTCTATCAACGAGCTATCATGAAAGCTTTAGGAGTCTTAGCACATGATTATGTCACATGCAACATGTACGATAATTATGTTGATTTCTGCTAGCACTCCGAGTGAGGCATTAGAACGCTTAGATTGTATTCTGAGAATATTAACAGCTGCTGGTTTCTCATCCAATTTCTCTAAATGCTCATTTGTTGTAACTAAAATCAAATATGTAGGTTATGAGATAGAGAACGGAGAGTTGCGACCCAATAAAACTAAAGTTGAAGCTCTCACAAATTGCGACCTCCCACAACTCTTTGTACACTTCGCCAATTTCTTGGTCTAGCTTCAAATTTTAGACAATTTGTGCATAATTTTGCACAGTTAGCAACCCCTTTGTTCCAATTGATGACAACAAAGGATGGAAGATCATGAAAAGGTTAGACAACATTTTATTGGCCTCCTAATTGCAGAGCCAATGTTAACCATTTTCAACCCTTCTTATCCAATTGAATTGCATATTGATGAAAGTCCTTTAGGTTTTGGATCAATACTGATTAACATCATTGATGAAAGCCAAGACCTGTTGCATACTACAGCTGTTAGTGTCGTCTCCTCCGCTGTTTCAGTGGTTAGGCCTGACTTATTTTTGCGCCTACTTGTGAATTAAAATTATTTGCAGTAAATCTCTTATGTCCTGCCTAGGTACTAAGTTTCCTAACAATCCTAGCTGGGGATTGGGTAAGCTGAAGTTTAAAGACGTATGACTGACCTGGCGATCCTCTTGGGTCCAGATAATCTTTAGAGATTTGTCCCATACGAAACTTTGTCAGCATGTGCGTCTGACAATAGCAAAAGAACCACTCTATCAGAATCACGTTACTGAAGGGTTTTTATTGAATTAATGGGAACAAGAACTTGTAGAAAAACTATTTATTCAAATAACGAAAGGTACGAGAGCGGTAAGTATGACTAGGCAGATAACGGACAACAAAACTAGTAATTAGAGTGGGGGAAACTTCTTCTTGTTCACTTTCAAATGTTTATTCACCCGAACAACAGTTACCACTCTTAAGAGCTGAAGACCCTTGTTGTGGTTTATGCCGCAATTCATTCTCATAACTATTTACAAAGCTACCAATTCATTGTAGTAACTGACTGTGCTTCGCTTCGTGCAACACAGAATAAACAAGAACTAATACCACGAGTCCAAAGAAGGTGGTCCTTTTTGCAAGGTTTGAAAACCCATTGATGACAATAATGATAGTACTGTAACTTCGGAACCAATTATTGAAAATCCAAATGCAAATTCTTTGTTAATCAGCACCCTCATAGAGCAGCAACACCAAAAACTAAGACCTCATGGAAAACATCGTATATTGATCCTGATATTCAAAACACTTATGAAATTCATGGAAGAATTTTGTGTAGGAAAGTACAGAGACATACACGCCCAAGATATCTTCACATTGTACAACATTCACTACGTTATGCTGTTGTCAACAATGTACAAGAGTCTCTTTTCCATTTTGGATATGAAAAAACCTTAGAAGCATTCTATTCACTAGCACACATGAATTTCGAGATACTGCTACTCGATTGATGCATAAGTCGATTTGACAGCATAAAGCTTGAGGAAAACGATTTGGTTTTTGCACAGATGGAGGTGAGGAATCTAATCATATTGGATAACGCTTATCGAGTACCGTTTAAATTGTTAAAGTTTTACCAAATGACCGCTACTTATTGCAGTATGTTTCTGGAGGATCAAGGAGGTACTTGAAATACCCTCACGAACAGTTGCGCAAGGCTCCTAATTTTGATGGCTCTAGCACTATCCCTGATGATAGCAGGGATTTATCGAAGTAATTTTGACTTTCTTGACTGTTTTTGTTCATAGTGGACTACCCACTGCTCTTCCAAGGTGACTGTGGATTCGCCCAGTCTTGTTATTTTGTTGAATGTGGATTATTCCACCTATGTTGACTTTGGATCCCCAAGTCTTCTCAGTGATCATCATGTTGAATGTGGACTATCCCACCTATGTTGACTTTGGATCCCCAAGTCTTCTCAGTGATCATCATAATCATTTTCTCAGTCAAGTATGAGTCTAATTTTGGAATGTGGGCTGGAGTCTACCTTGCTTGGCACCCTTACGTTGGCTGCGTCATAGTTGGACCCTTGTTCTATGTCCTTCCCTTTACGTGGTCTACGTCTTACAGTCATTACTTTTCTGATAGTGTGACTGTCAAGCCCAAGTGAGATAGACAACCTTCCCAAGCAGTTCTTTTGAATGAGTTCCTTTTGAACGAGTTGCTTTTAATGATTCCTAACGACTGGATTCACCTGGCTCGAATATATTGATCAAAGGATAATTCCTGTACCTCCTTGCACAATTTGTTTGTTACTTGGAATTGTTTGTTCATTGAAATTTTCCTCGTGCCTCCAACCTCCACTGTGCATGTGCATTAATTTACTTGCCAGTTCTAAGCTGTTATTTTGAATTGTTTGCCTGAAGGGGAAACCCTTCACTTATGGAGACGGGAGTAGGCTGATATTCTCTTCACTAATGGACTGTGTCTGGTCCCCTAGGTGAACTGAGCTCCCGAGGACGGAAGCAACGTCAGGATCGCCGTGTGATGGATTGATGAAAACGAAGACTGAAACCCTGATTGAACCAGATTGAACGTTTTCCATTTCACTTGCATTATCATCAGATTTACTGACATTGTTATTTTAAACAATTTTTATTATTTGAAACTCGAAAACACAGTAGTGTCGCCACTAGCTGCTCGTAAATCCCCTCGTGACAGGTTTTGAAACTATTGAGAGAAGAGAGGGGGCACCTGTTAAGCCCTCCTTCAGTTCTGCCCGAACAGTTATCGTTGTATCTCGCTTGAGTGTGAACCTTTGAGGTGTCATGTGATCATTTTGATATCAAATTTGTAGTAAATGCTGTCCGAGGGGGAGTATCGCTAACTCGAGTTCTGTCTCTGAAATAGTACAGTTTCGTCAGGTAATAAAATTAGTTTACAATTCGGAAGTGTTGTTCCTTTGCAAATACCATGTCTTCCGACGAAGAGGAAGGTCGGCTTCGGGAGGAGGGACCCCACCATAACATATTAATCTGCTGTTGTAAGAGTTTCTGTATTAGATGACCATATTTTCTCACAATCTGATCCTACTAGACGTTTCTTACGCCACTGTACAATTTCTCGTTCATTTCTTCACTTGTTTTCGATACGAAACATACAATTTTTCCATTAAAAAACGACAATTTTCAAAATCATAATTTTACCTAATACAAAGTTATTTTCGATCCTCGTACATGTTGAATTTTCAAGAAAAAAAAAAACAAGATTAAGGCATACATCGAATATAAAAACCCCCATTCTTTCGAATTTTCTCGCCTCCGTGTGATCTGAACGGGAGTTTAAATCCGACTAGACGCGTCTGTTGTGAATTTATTTGCCGTTTTATTGCACGCTTTCATGTTGCGTACTGAGACGTCACATCAAGTACGGGAATAAACGACTAGGTATCTATGTCAAGTCGAAAGTGTGGCGAGAATTGGTGGCCTCGCGCCAACTCTGGTTGTCCTATCAACTTTCTTAATGAACGCCCATTATAACATTTGGAGTCAACTACTAAGTGAAAAAGTTGGGGGGTATAAATATCACCCTGTTATATTGATGTTTATGATATTTCATCTAATTTGTCAAAGTTTCTGCTAAATTCGGGGCCAGTACGAGCATAGCTCCCTAACAAGAAGTTTCAATCATGTTAGTACTTATCTACCTGTACTGAAAAGTTGATCTTTTTCCATAACTCCGTGTTTCCCACACTAAAATATCGTTTCGCTGTAAAAACATGATGAAATAATCAGAAATTATGAAATATACACTTCATTCATTTTTGAATTTCGGTCTGCATTTTGAATTCTCAATTTCAATATGAGAGTTTGCGTGAATGAAATAGTGTAGAAGTGGTCGCTAAGAACTTGATGAGATTATACCAAGTGTTTCTCCTCAAGAATCATTGATGATCATTGAAGGTCGTCAAAATCGGGTTAAAATTTGGAAAAGATTCTGCGTTTGTGGAATACCCAAGAGCCACTTGTTATCAGATCACGATGAAATTCATGGGAGGATCCATCAAGATGCCAGTCCGCAATTTAATGCGAACTCGAACAAAAGACCGATTTTGGTTTATTATTTTCAATAATGAACCTTTGGAATCAACCAAGAAATTTTTTTTTTTTAACACTCCCTCAAAATTTGTTGGTATACGTTTCAAGGTACGTAGAATCCAAAAACTTAGCATTGACCGATTTTGATGAAATTTGGTATGTAGGCTCCATTCGGGGTCTAGTTGTGCCCCAAAGATTTTGGTTGATGTAGGTCAATTCTAAGGGTCAAAAAATGAATTTTGAAATTTTTAAAACGCCCTATTTCAAAAAATTTTGATATAAAGGTATTGTTTTTCCTTCAATTTGAGATTCTACATAATTTTTAGAATTTTTTGAGACCACGCGGAGCTTTGTAGGACAAACCGTTCTCTCCCTACGAGAATTTAAGGGTTGGAAATACGATAAATCAGAAACACGAGTGTGAATCGCAAAAGAGGCCTAATCTCCGTTCAAATTTTTCGCTGACCGAAATGCGATCGATGTTTTTCTTCATGTTGGATGGTTGGTGGCTTTGCAGACGAGTGATCAATATAGAAAAATAATAAACCATTGTGTAATAATTTGCAGCGTTTTCTATCAAAATAAGAACACAGACAAACCAAATTTCGTACGTTAGAGGTGCCTAAACCTTTCTTCTCAATTGTGAATGGGGTATTTTGGTGGGTCGGAAATTCAGGTTTTTGACCTCAAATTTGGATTCAGCACCCTTGAAAACCTATATACTCCAACTTTAAGCCCAATTATATTATAACATGAGGTAGAAAAATTAATTAAAGAGATCACACGTTTGAAAAAAAGGCGGACCGCCATAAATGCACACACATTACGCCGCGCGCGTGTGTGAGTAGTATTTTGTAGTATCCAAGAGGTCCTCCAAGGGTTTCATCTCTTCTCTGTGCATGGATACTTTTTTCAAAGACAGTTGGCTAGCTACGTCACACCATTCAAATCTTCAACTTTCCTTAGCTTCTCTGATTTTTTAAAAACATTTTCTCGACAAACAGACCCAATTACCTTTATTCCTGAGCTCTTTTGAACAAAAAATTGACTGAAATACCCCATTATGGAAATAATACAGTTGCTCGTTGAATCCATCCAAAACCAACCAAATTTATTGAGTCGACGGATTTAGGTTTTGTCCAGACGATGTAGTGGTCTCTTGGTCCAACTTTGGTGGTTTTTGAATGGAAACAAAATGGATTAGAGGGAAAAACGCTCCTATCACTGGAGCCCCTATGAGACATCAGAATTTGTTGGATGATTCCTTCTCATGACTAATTTTTGCCACACACTATCCTGGAAGGATCGCCAACAACCTGAGATTTGTGGGAAACTTCTCTTACATGCGGCCACCCATCCAAGTCGTCTGATGGTCCAACTTTGTTGATCGTAGTTTGAAGACGGCCGTTGATTTCAAATTAGTTATATAATTAACTCCTGCTGAAAGAAGAGAAGCATGAAATTCCACTCGGTGTTACAGATGTCCTGCTTCATTGGGGGTCCAAGTAGCCGTGGTCCTTCGCCGGCGCGTTTTTTGGGTCCGAGACACGAACCAACCTCTGCGGGAAGGTCGTGAGTTCAAATCTCGGTCGCCGGGCGTGTTTTCGCGAATGTTCTGCCCCAATTTTTCCCTTTTCCTCCACCCCTTCGCGTTTCGTCCTCCTTTGAAATATCCACCTGGAGTCCCTTTCTATATTTCTTACTAGCTGAAAAGCCTGCTAAAAGCAGGCAAAAAAAATTGTAGATATGTAAAAAAAAAATAATGTCGCGGCCTGGAATCGAACCCGGGACCCCCACGTTCGGGTGACATACGTACGTACGTAGGTACGATTGGGATTTTATTTATATAGATTCTTCATTTGGAAAAGAGGATTTATGAAACAGTTTTTGCTACTGACACGGCACTAGTATAACATAGCGATTCAGGTGAACTTTACTGCCGAAAGACATCCTTAAGCAGTACAGTTTAGCTGAAAACCGATTGCAGTCCGCAGCAGACCGGTCGACCCAGTCAACCGGTTGCAGTTTGCAGTCGTTGTTGGTGAGTCGTAACCAATTTCACTTGGGACTTGAACCTCAGATATGCATTCTCCAATCTCTTCCACCAGATGCATTATAATATGATTTAGTGAAATTGAGGCTCGGGTTTTATAAAAGGAACTACAGTAAAACCACACCACTCTTACAGTACATTTCTGATTATTAGGGGTGCTAAATCTCATTTTCATATGATCTTACTATTGATAATTTAGCTAATAATTTCTTCGTGGTAACTCAATATGCAGAAAAACTCATGTTTTTCGATTATTCCAGATTTACCAGTTTGAAATTGCATTTACTTTTTTATAGAGCTGCTTTATTCTCTAATTGACGATTGGTGGTGGAGGCTGTCTAATGCACTGACTGATCATATTTATTTGAAGAGATCAGGTTGTATGTGTCCTTATCATAGAGGATACTATCGGATCGAGAAACCAAATTTTTTTAAATCAATTTCGTGACGTGCTTTTCATGCAGTCTGAGGATACTATTGGAATTGTGGATATCGAAATTCTGCAAGAACGAGTGCCAATTCTGTTCTGTATCACTTTTATCTTCTCTACGAGTCAATCAATCTATCCAATCAAAAACAAAGCAAACCAATCAATCGGTGATGCTACCGCAGCCCATAGAATAAAGACTATAGTTAAGATGCATTCTCAGGGTTCCTCAACTTTTAATCTTCTCCAAGTTGTCAAACCGGGACGTCAGAGCTGCTCATCCTCGAATCGCTGATACAGGGACCTCGAATCCCCGTCTGATGCTAATTTGTTTGATTGCCTTTGTCGTTTCAAACGCTTCCCTTCAACCGTTTTCTCAACTTCCCGAGAGGCAGTTATCTAATGAGTCGGATAAGGTGGATTCACTCCTCCGTTCCTTGAGGCGTCTCGGGTTTCAAAGAAGGTCCCCAAGGCCATGGAGGTGTAAAAAATTCCATTCATGTAGCACGAGTAATGAGCGAATTTTCAAGGAACCGTTTTAACCGATTCTGAATGTATTTTTGGACAGAGTACGACTGCTGTTCATATCTGGAATGCTGGCTCCTAATGTTTATGCCTTGTAGGTGTAATGTAGGTACTTATTGTTTTCACTTGAAATGTAAAGTATCGGACTCCATTGGATTTTTAGATCGTTCCTGAATGAGGAATTTCACTGAATTCCGTTTGCATTTTTCCTGAATAGTTAATGGTGTGGGATGGGATAGATGAAAATCGAGTTGATTTCGGAAAATAAGTCTCCTGTTATTTTTGGGAGACAATCAAAATTTTTGATTTCAAAACTAACCGGGAAAACAGACGTGAAGCGGGAACGCTCGCTGATAGGGCTGTTCGGATCGCCGTCTCCTCCCAGTGTTGCCCATTGGGACGACGAAATCGTGTTTTCTAAGGGAAAAGTCATCAAACAAAAACAGGGGAAACCTAATTTTCCCCATCTTGCTTTTTCTATTTTTTTCTTCAGTTTTTCGATTTCGAACTTTACTGTTTCGTGAAATTTTGCATCTGGGGACTATAGATTTCTCGATCTCAGCGCTTCAAGCGGCCATAAATGAACTATTCCAGGATGACGTCATTTTCCCGGTTTTTTCAAACATTCGAATTTTCCACACTGTTTTGTTTATTCGTAAATTAGGAAGTTCGGGCTGAAAGTTTGCCATAGGAGGTTTTTCGAGGTGCTGAATCCGATTTTGGGGTCAAAAATAGGAAATTCCGACATGGTGAAATTCCTCATTGAGTTGGATATTTTTGGATATTTTTTAAACTTTGAATGTAATTATTTTTTGTTAGTAGGTAGTTACGTCGGGCTTTCTCACGCACATTCATTATGTATTCTAATTTTTTTTGCATAGATCAGAGTACCTTCTGTTGTG
Source organism: Apolygus lucorum (assembly GCA_009739505.2). Taxonomy (NCBI): domain Eukaryota; kingdom Metazoa; phylum Arthropoda; class Insecta; order Hemiptera; family Miridae; genus Apolygus; species Apolygus lucorum. Next base: position 32,165,045 of record CM019170.2, on the reverse strand, counting down.
ATCAGCTACCTCTTCGCATTTCCGTCCATTTCACTTCCTTGGCTCAAGTGGTAGGAGCTCCGATTCAGAAGTGTAAATATAGTTTAGTTGGAACAATAGGAGATCGATTCCCCGGTCGAGGGAAGTTGATTTTTGATGATTCAACAACGTGGCGCAGTCTATAGGACCCGAACCTACGCTCCCAGAGGGAATCTGATTTCCAATCAGAAGCCTTAACCACTCGGCCACGACTGCCGAGTGCCGGAGCTCCTACCACTTGAGCCAAGGAAGTGGATGGACAGAAATGCGAAGAGGTAGCTGATCACAACACTTCTGCATAAATCGTTGACCTCGATATCCAAAGACAGAAATATTACCACATCAATCAATAGATCTCAGAAGTAAACGTCGACGTGCTGGGAAAATAGAGAACTCGACTTTATCGTGTAAAAAAGAAAGACCTTACTTGGTACTTGGTCTGGGGGGCAGGCTGGGTGGGAGAAAACGTCCCAACCAAATCTTACGAGCAAAATAATCCTGGGTGGTTCTTGCAGATTGGGGAGTGTAATGAATGGGAAATTTGCCTCACATAAAAAAAAAATAATAATCGAAAGAGGGTTCGCTGATGTGGAAGAAAACCAGTGTGCTGCTTCAAAAAGCATCTAAAAAATTTATAGAAATTAAGGAAGATGGAAATTTTAAATGTAGAGGCAATCTGTTCAAGGGGGCAGCCGTGTTGCGATGTATCCTGCCTTCTAACCAATTTGACTTCATAGAACTGTGTCCCTTACGACAGTAGTGGTATCTCTGGAAGCGTAAATGGATCTGTAGCTTAAAGGCGCAATTTTACTCACGCTTTTCTACAATACGATTCTAGTTATTAGTTATCTCAAGCCTATATTCAAAAAACTGCAGTCATAGAAGGGGCCTTGAAAGCGCTCGCCTGAGTAAATGGAATGACAAATGAGAACTGGGTTTTACTGCTTCCTTCTCCACATAAAACTAAAATATGACTATAGCAGGAGTACATAACATAGTTATTAGTTTATCAAGCATTATTAGTTTTCATCTTCTCTTAGTCTCTATATTAGTTAGTTTCGTGTTATGAATCAAATTATTTGAGAGGATTGTTTCGTGAAGTCACAAGAGCGCTTACAACTGTACCTGTTGTTCTTTGATACTATTTGCAGAGACTTCTTTTACGCTTCGCCAAAGCACAGCAGGCACAACCCTCTGCAGGCTGTGTGGAGAGGCTGAAGAATAAGCCTCCCATATAATATTCAATTGCGAAATGCTATTAAATCGCAGGTTTAACCTCCTCGGGTCACCTACACCCATGGAGGCTTTTCCCAGCACGAATCTAGCCAAACCGCTACTGGCCCTCACCAAAGGGCTAGGACTCTTTGACTAGGAACAGAATCCGCGGAGTAGCACAATAAGCCACTAGGCTTCAGCGCTTTGGGCTCCTGTCACCCTAATCAATCACAAAGCATAGCAGTGTGAATTCTGTTCAGGATTTGACTTGAAATTCCAGAATCTAAAATTGAGGCTAATTCCCCATTGCCTTGTCTTAGAAGCGAAACAAATAACCAAAAGGCCAATATCAATTTATAAGCTGATTTTTCCGCTATTCCAAAGAAATACCTAATCTGGTGAGATGCTAGCATATTTGGAATTAATACTAAAATCTGCGGCTAAGACATTTATGGCTTTTCATATTGATTTCACTGTCGAACGTTCCATTATCAGCATCAATGTTGGTATTGGAATGATGGAATTCATAAACTCCTGCATTGTTCTTAATACTTATTTCTTTAGAACGCCACTTCAATTGCACATTTGTAGCCCATATTGCTCCCCTCGCCTGACTGTGTAGGTACAATTGTATTTTATTTGGGGAAAAAATAATGTAGGGAACTGTTATGGATGGAACTGGATCCATGAACTGTAAGAGAATGTTCTTGTGGACTTATGTTTCAAGAGTTTCACAAGAACTGGAACTGCTTACATCTCTCTGGTTACTTCAGAGTGATGTAACCGTTCCTGGATTGATAACTTCAGTTTAGGTTCCACGTAACAGTTCCAGTTGGAACGTCCCAACTTTCAGCTTTGCTTAACGTCACATGTTAGACTTAAAGCATGCCTTTTTTGACAACCTATTTATTCTTTTATGCACTTCAATTTTTTTCATGCCATTCGTCCGATTTCAGGGCATGGTGTGTGTATCGCCGGAGGATAGGGTTGGTGAATCAGAAGCACGGGTGCAATGTATTGTCCGCTACATTGATTTTACTTCGAGTGACAATAATGGCAAGTATGAAGGAACCTTTCCAGCCAGTACTTCCGTCGGAGACCTCATCGATGCAGTCGCGGCAAAGTTCAACATTGCCGATGTTTCATGCATCACTCTTACCTATCAAAGTGCTGCATCGGGTTTGGTAAGTTTTTTACTTTCATGTTAGCGCAACTTAAGATTTGACGTTTTCTGCCTATACAATTTTCATTGCCGAAACATTTATGCAGTAAATAATAGAGATGTGTCGATACCGATCTTTGTTTGAACTGTTTTTACTTGCTCCATTTTCATTGGTGGAGCAGGGTGGGATGGGGAAATTGAAATGTGTGCCTGGGATCAGCGATTGAGACTGATATGGATTGAGGAAACTTTGATTTAATGGAAGAATTTGACTTCTGTTGTTTTGTCGAGATTCTCCAAGCATAACTTGAGTAATTGGAACCAGCCGGTACCTTTTGTACTTATTCACTTCTGTCTCTGCAGAAGTAGGAAACATCCTTCTTTGCCAAACTATGCATAACTTGTGTGGACTGGATCAGTTCCACCGTCACATTAGGTTCCAGACTACCAATGCGAGAGAATGGGCAGACCTGTAGGATAATTACTATTTCTTCTTCTTCAAGTGTCATATCCTCCAAGAACGTCGGCGACCAACCGCCTGATTTCCACCCTATCAGCAGCCACCCTGAACAAAGCGGCTGAACTCAAACCAAACCACTGGCGGAGGTTCTTCAGCCAGGAAATCCTCCTCCGCCCCGGTCCACGCTTCCCCGCTATTGTTCCTTGCATTATCAACTGAAGTGAATACTTCTCATTACGCATTATGTGGCCAAAATATTGCCCAACTCCTCCCTTTCCTTGTTCAATCTTTGTAACATCTCCACATTTGTTACTCTATCGGCACAAGGGATTTTCGGCAAACGGCGATAAGTCCACATTTCAAACGCTTCGAGCTTTTTACATAGAGCTTCCGTCAGTGTCCACGCCTCCAGGCCATATTTCAAAACACTGAATACGTAACACCGGATAATACGGATGCGGAGAGGGAGGCTCGGTAATAACACTGCTCATTTCAAGGAATGCTCCTCTCGCCTGCTCAATGCAACCACGAATCTCCTGTTCACATTCCCAGCTTTCGTTGACATAGCATCCCTGGTACCCTGGGTATGAAGATACCCAGTCCAACAATCCTCCGTCCAATGCAAAATGAGACTGGCGGGAATTCCTTCCGTTTTGTCACAAGCAACCATTTCGTTTTACTTCCATTTAATCTTAGAGCCATTTGTTGCTGTGATCCGCTACCGAATCCAGAAGCCACTGCAAATTGATGCTAGTTGCCAACAGTACCGTGTCATCGGCATATCTTAGGTTATTAATTATAATTACTACGTATTTCGTTATTAGATCAAGTAACTAATGTTTAGAGGAGAGTGATGGAGTAATCTTTCAGCTGCATGAAATAGTGTACTGGTGTGCTATTGATTTCATAAACACAGCCACAAACTTTTGATTTTCTTACCGTGGTTCTAAAATCTGCTTCAGATGTCAATGTCTCAGTCTCATTTGTTGATTCATAAAGTTAATGTTCATAATATCCATCATTTTCAGTTGAACTTCACGAAAGACACGGAAGGCACCTTAGGAGCAGTAGGTTTGGACACCGGATATGGCGCCAGGAACTCAATGAACCTCGAAATCCAGAATTCTAAAGGTGAAAACAACAAGAAAAGGGCGCAACGTCGGATAGTCCAGAAACCAGACTCCGATGTCATCACTCCACCTCCACCGCCTCTGCCTCTTCCTGGCGCTAGTGCCGATGTTACTCTTCCCTCTCCCAACAAGTTCCACTCGAGGAGCTATGCAAGGGACTCACCGTCCTCTTCTACTCGAGGTAAATTAAATAATTGATTAAGGCACGTTGTTGAGGACGATTCAACCGCGTTGTAGTCTGCATATCATTTTATGTCACTGTCTTTTCAGGATACGTCGGTCTCGTCAATCAAGCTATGACCTGTTACTTGAACAGTCTTCTTCAAGCTCTGTTCATGACGCCGGAATTCAGGAATGCTTTATACAAGTGGAAATTCGATCCATCCCAAGGAGGCCTTCCTCAAAAATGTATACCGTACCAACTTCAAAAATTGTTCCTAAATTTGCAAGTGAGTTCCTCATGATTATGTAACATATTTGTTCTTCGCCTTGAAGACTCCATAAATAGGTTATGAATATGAATGTATTTCCTTCTTTCAAAGAAAGTCGGTTCAAGGAGTACGGTTAAAATCCCAATGGTCTTCCCCCTGGCTGCAAGCAACCAGAGAAAGTCACTCCGGAGAGTTAATTGTTGACACAATCAGTTTCCCGGCTAGCATAGTCATAGCAGGTCCCTGTTCTGACCTACAGGTAGAGGCGCACGTTCTAGCTCGTGCTTCCGACTATGCAGGTCGGCGCCCGAGTTTTTGACAATTCACAAAACTCACATGCCAGGATCCAAGCCACAGGGCCAAGGATGGCCCTGGTTCAAGGAACCCTACCCAGAGACTGCAGAAGGGGACTGCAGCCCTGGGTGCTTTAAAACCACGACCCCCGCGAATCCAACCTCAACTGAGGGTTGGGCTAGTGGCATTTTACCAGTGTTGGTTGCTGACCATAAACCAATCGTATCAAACCTATCACTCTAATCCTCCCCATCTACTCCTATCACTCGTAACTCTCCCCCTCTACACATGCTTAACTGGTACATTTTGTCATTTAGACTTCAGATAGAACTGCCGTCGAAACCACCGAGTTGACCAGGAGCTTCGGATGGGAAAGCGGCGAGGTTTGGCAACAGCACGATATTCAAGAGCTCTGCCGCGTCATGTTTGACGCTCTTGAACACGAATTCAAGAACACGGAGCAAGCCGACTTGATCAACCATCTCTATCAAGGTAAATCGCCCAATTTACAGCGTTACCGATTTTCTTCCAGCCACGTGGCCATTCTGAATGCCAATGATTATTTATTTATTTATTTTTCAGGGAAAATGATCGATTACGTCAAGTGTTTGGAGTGTAGTACCGAAAAATCCAAAGAAGACGTATTCCTTGACATACCTTTACCTGTTAGGCCATTCGGAAGCACTGTGGCCTACAAGGATATCGTAAGAACTCCTTTTTTTCTCATTTATTTTGTGCAAGAAATAATTATCAACGATTGTGCATATAATAATAGTTATCAACAGTTTGTGATACAAATTGATGACAAATCAGACGATTACATTCTTTCAAACAGGGGTGTTACACTCGGAAATTTTCATTCATTAGACTATTGCTTTCGAGTACTTATATCAAGGAAGCGGAAGCTTTGTTTTCACTTTTCTAGGTTGAAAGGGAAAATGTTCTCCAAAATCAAAATTTCCACTCGCGTTTTACATTTCAGGCCTTCCTGAACAATTTTGGATCCGTGTCTGTCTGTAATGAAATCCTTGCCACAGCCAAACTTCCACAATTCTCATTCGATTTCGATGAAATTGTCAGGGATTGTGCGAGTTTGCTTGTAGATGGTCCCCTATGAAAATCATTGCCCCCACACTGATAGTAGCCTCTTTGCAAATGTGTATTTCTTTCTAACAGCTATAATTTTCACATTTTCCATCCGATTCCTGTGACATTTTCAGGGATCCTATGAAAATCATGGCCCCCAAATTGAAATTTTTTTTTGTGCGCAACATCAAACGTGAAATCCTTGTAAGTCATAACTTCTACGTTTTCCATCCGATTTTGAAGAAATTTTCAGAGATTGTGTGGGTTGACGTTTAGAGTCCCGTGTAAGGTACTTAGCATCGGATCATCCATAAAATCGGGTTATGGATACTAGGAAGCTATGTGCCACACCCACCTGGCAGACGTTTTTTCTATGTGAGCCAACTCAGTTTTAACTACAGAACCAAATAGAGTTCAATTTTTGAATGATCAATCAAAAATTGAACTCTATTTGGTTCTGTAGTTAAAATTGAGTTGGCTCACATAGAAAAAACGCCTGCCAGGTGGATGTGGCACATAGCTTCCTAGTATCCATAGGAAGCTATGTAGTACTTCTTAGTATCCATAGTATCATATCCTCATTCATAGCTTCCTAGTATCCATAGGAAGCTATGTAGTACTTCTTAGTATCCATAGTATCATATCCACATTCATAGCTTCCTAGTACCCATAGTATCATAAGAGAATCTGACGGTGCTTTGTTGTAATAAGAACTTTCAGTTGTTCAAAGACAAATTATAGGTAACGCAAAATATTTCCTTCATTGATTTAACCGATTTGTTCCTAGGATGAAGCCTTGAAAGCGTTCGTTCGTCCTGAAACTCTCAACGAAAACAACCAGTACTTCTGCGAAGCCTGCAATAAGAAGTGCGACGCTCACAAGGGTTTGAAATTCTCCAAGTTTCCGTATCTTCTGACTTTGCACTTGAAAAGATTTGATTTCGACTATAATATCATGCACAGGATCAAACTCAATGACAAGTAAGTACGACTCCCTACGTGCGCAAAAGTATGAATTTTCTAGTAAGACTTCTCTAGGAATCCTTCTGCTTTCCAGTTGAAGAAGAAAATGAATTCTATGTATGTCGATTGATAGTAACCTTGGTAACCATCTGAAGTAACCTCCGCCCCTGAGTACGATCCAGCGACCTGGAAAACCGTCTTTGAAGTGGTCGTTTCTCTCGAGCAAACCAACAAGTTTCGATGATTTTGACGTTCATTTCCGACTTTTTCAAACAATCGAAGGTGAAAACAAGCCTTTGAAGTTGTCGTTTCTCTCGAGTAAACCAACAAGTTTCGACTATTTTGACGTTCATTTTCGACTTTCCAAACAATCGAAGGTGAAAACAAGCCTTTGAAGTGGTCGTTTCTCTCTCTTAAGCCAAGAATTCTATTATCCAAGAATCGAAGTCTTTCTGTGTTTGTAATGAAATCTTTGTAGCGAACAAAACTATTCGAAGTTATTCTTTTTTTCGGGAATTAAGTAGATATAATTCAATCTTAGATCTAATTAAGTAAGTCTAAATTTTTTTTTGAGAGAGAGAAAAAACACTTTATTGAACATTGTAGAAGGAATGAAGGTGCACAAGGACTCCAGTAGTTGTCGAAACGTAATGGATTTGCCGAAAGTTCAAAATGAGTTGCCAAAAGTTCAAATTGGTATGCCAAAAGTTTGCCAAAAATTGAAATGATTTATGCCAAAGGGGTTTTTTTGCGAGCGTGCGAGCAAGCGAGCGTAAATGTGGAGGAGTTAGTCTTGTGGGAGCCAAATTGCTGCTCCGTCCTCCAGTCCGAGTCCTCGGACTTGTTTCCGTCCTAAAATTTAAGTCTAAAATTGAGATAAACTACTGTATTTCTGATGATTTTTCCTTTCAAAATGTTCTTAAAAGCCTGAGTTTTGAGAATTCATAATCACCTTTATTTTAATTCCCTGGGAAAAATCGTATATTTACCCTGGAAAACTCGGAGCATATTTTTTGTGGAATCGCTGGACATGATGATGTGAAGATTGATATCTTTATGTTTGGAGTTTTTGGTTTTTATTTTCAATAACGAACTTTCTGAATCGAGCAAGAAAAAAATTTGTTTAACCCCCTAAAAATTTGATGGTTTACGTTTGAAGGAACGGGTTGGTTTACGTTTGGTTTACATAAGTGCCCGTTCGCGGCACTTTACTTACTTATTGACGATGTCTTTAGGGTTACCTTCCCTGAAATATTGGATTTGAACGCCTTCATCCAGAACTGCGAGACGCCTGATGAAAACATGGACGTTACCATCAAGTGTGACGATTCATCGACAGCGGATTCAGCTCTTGATGAGGAGACCAATCATGTTGTCAATGAGGCTCCAGTTTTCGAAGCTGACCAGTCAAACTTCGCCACCGATGTTGGGAACAATCAGGTCAGTAGCCGTGCTAAGTAGTAGTAGCTTAGCCGTGCTAAGCCAGAAAGTTTTAACGTGAAAATTTGACCAAATTGAGTTATTGGTATCCGGGGGTTCTGGGGGGTCGATTTCTATAGATTTTCGGAGTTTTAGAGTCGTATCTCTACTAGAAATGCCTCAAACAAGCCAAGGCGTGTTAACTTGATTCTGCTAAGAAACTAGTCGTACCAGAGCGATTCAGAAGAAGAAAACTCGTATCTTGACACAGATAGGGGAATCGGCCTTAGTATTTCGATGATACGACTTCTTGCATTCGAAATCAACATGATAGGACTTTATGCCTCTGAAAACGAAGCATTTAGTGGTGACTTTACTTTTATACTTTATGTGAATGAACGTTTATTTTTATTGATTCAGCTGTTTTTTTTTACACTCTGAACACAGATATGAAATACGATTGATTTGAGCCGAAAAGGATGACAAAATAATTAAGGTGAAATGGTTTCTTGATTTAATACCGTAAAACGGGTCAACTATGTGTCAGGGGGGGTAAACATGTGCCATTTGTGTTTTGTGACCACAAATGGCCTCTAGCGGCCGAAAGAGGAAGTTTCATGTTCAGTAAAAATTCACAGGGGTCGTGGGGGGTTGTAGAATACAAAATCGAAGTGGAAGAACCTCGTGCCTCTTCATCCCTCGTTATCAGAAATCCTCATCAGAAAGTTGGTTTCCGGTGATCTGACGTGTGACCGCATTTGTCTCATCTGGTGAGACCTGAACACATTGACTCCTGGTCTCGGTAATTATAAATCATGTAGTAAATATCCCTAGCAAGAAATTAAGCCCTTTACCATTTCTAAATAATATGTTTTGTTGGGGAGATGTTCGATGTTATCAAAAACTCGGAACTTTAGGGTACATCTATGTGCCACATGATTTTTGTCAGTTTTTGCCAGAAATAGCTACCTATGTGTTTTTTCATTGTTAATTGATGCATCATCTGTGTTTTGGACGTGGCCAGCTGCTCCAGACATCGTCTGGTATCGCCAGCATCAGGTTAGAAAGAAAAAATCCTCCGAAGAAAATTTCCGACAATTTATTTCAAGTTTCATGGTAAAATTACAATTCTGATTCCTAAGTAACTTCATTTTTAATGCATATTTTTTGAGATACCTTTTCATACCTGTTTTTTCTATTTTTTATAGTACGTTCCTCATTCTATGTCATTTAGGGACCAAACTTAAGTTCCCCGTTTTAAGTCATTAGGGACTGTAAGTGTCAAATTGCCAAAGTGCTTTTATCCTTTTTAATTCTATTAAATGGAATTAATCCTTTTTAATGTTTGTTTTTAATGTCCTTTTAATGTTTTCAATGCCTTTCAATAGAAACCAACCAGTTGGTCAATAGAAACCAACTTCTAAATGAATGAAAATTGGATAGAAGAATTTTTTTTACAGTTTAAAGAAGGTGAAGGCCTAAAGATGAGATGCCTAGGTACAACAACGTTGGTTCCAGATTGAATTTTTAATGTGTTTTAGAGCCAGGAGATTGGGTGGACCATAGTTGTACCTCCCATGGGTACAAGAATGTGCCACGACGAAAAAATTCCCCCACCTCACTTAATCATCATAGATTTTTTTCCAAAGCAGAATTTGAAAGCTGAGATGTGTAGGTATGTTGGCTAAAATCCGCAAGAGGTTAGCATTTTTTTCCCCCGGAGTTATTAAACAAAAACCTTAAAAAGTGGCACATAGTTGACCCGTTTTACGGTAATAATTCGTTTTTTTGACAATTTACACTCAAAATTGTTTAATTTTGACTCCAGAAATCGATTCGGCTACTAATTTCCTTTAAGAAAAACCTTTACTTGTGGTAAAAGGAGGAAAAATAATCCCGCGAAAGAGTTATTTCGCCACGAAACTTATTAGGTCGTTTTCCCGAAAGTTGGGTGAAGTCAAGATGCGACTTTCTGGCTTAGCACGGCGGTATAGGTTGTATTAGTTCTCGATTTTTTTGAATTTTGCTGGATCTTATACTTCATTACAAATATTTTACAAGAGGGTAAAATAGTAGATTATTTATGTTGTGTGTTTTTCACTTCATTTTTTTCTTTCCAGGATGACGACGAAGGAATTGATTTGAGCAACAACTCAAACAACAGTATCGAGAATGAGAAGAATATTAACCAATCATTGAGTAAAGGTCCTTTCGTGTACGAGCTTTACTCCATAATGATACATTCTGGAAGTGCCAGCGGTGGCCACTACTACGCGTACATCAAGGATTTTAGCCGAGGAGAGTGGTTCTGTTTCAACGACCAATCCGTCAGCCCCGTAAGTCCTCTAAATTTTATTCAACATTATATGATCATGTATCTCATCTTCCATGCGACTTAACTGACGTTCAACGCTGCTAAATCAATTGCAGGTCTCCGGCATCCACAAACGAGACAACACTACGCTTCCTACATTAAAGATCATTTTTACAATTGTATGATCATGTGCCTGGCTGTTTTACTCACCTGCATAACTAATTATGATTCAGATCACGAGGGAGGATATCGTGAAAACATACGGTGGCGGAACGCACAGAATGTATTACAATGGAGCACACAGCTCTAGCACGAATGCGTACATGTTGATGTATCGTCAAATTGACAAAACCCAGAACTGTCAAGTGATGACAACCAGCGACTTCCCGCTCCATATTCAAGTGCGTTGCTTCCTAATTAATAGCTCTTGGATATACATCTACGTTGTGACGACCCTACATTTTATACGGGACAAACCAATTGGTTTGTTCCCGATTTGTTGGAGCTACGCCTGAAGAGATATCCGATTCATAGAGATATGAATCGATATCCTCTTCAGGCCAGCTGATTAATCTAATCACTGGTCTGAAGGGGTAGGGTCGTCACACCCTCCTCTGACTAATTATGAGCAATAAGGTGAATTTCAATCTGAAATTCATCCTATACTGTTACATGGTAGCAGAGTGTGGTTTGGTGGAAATGCACTGAATTTATTTCATCATTTCCCCTCCACTTTTTCTTGGGTATTCCAGAAGGAATTACCCAAAGAGAATTCCAGAAGGAATCTCTATATTATTAAATTATATGAAATTCATTCCCTTATTATACTTCGCCAATCCGGAAATTAAATTCATTCATTTCGCCAATCCGGCAATTAAACTCGTTCCCTTGTTAGGCTTTGCCAATCTGGCATTTTATTAATTTCAATTACGTTTTTCTTTTATATAAGCCTTTTCTAAGTTTGCCTTTTCAATCATTACACTTGAATGTTTCGCCGTTCGTATTCTTTATTTAGTTTGCTTTCTCCTCAGTTCCATTGATTTATTCTTTTATGTATAAATGGCCCATTCGTGGCATAAATGACCCATTCGTGGCATTCTTCTTCTTCTTCTTTTTGAATAGTACCATCACGATGGAGGAATTCCCTTGAAGCTTCCAGACGTCCATTCCTGGGCTTCATGCTATTTTCAATCACTTTGACTTTTTTCAAACATACTTCTGTTTGAAACCCAGAAGTATGTTTTAGGGAGAGGAGTGTGACGACCCTACATTTTATACGGGACAAACCAATTGGTTTGTTCCCGATTTGTTGGAGCTACGCCTGAAGGGATATCCGATTCATAGAGATATGAATCGATATCCTCTTCGGGCCGGCTGATTAATCTAATCACTGGTCTGAAGGGGTAGGGTCGTCACACCCTCTTCTGACTAATTATGAGCAATAAGGTGAATTTCAATCTGAAATTCATCCTATATTGTTACAACGTGTTTCATTTATAAGGAAAATTCAATACATTTAAGTTTTCTAGTGTGATTGATTCATTGTTAATATTGTCATTTACCTGTCAATTTTGAGATTTATTATTGTACAATTCGGTATTTGTTTTTCCTTCTAGAAAATTCTCCTGGAAATCAAGGAAAACGAGGAGCGGGAGAGAGCTTTGAAGGCTAAAGAGGAAGAGATGGTGAAGTTGAAAGTGTACTGTAATCATCCTGGAGCTCACCAAAGGAGCGTCAAAATATTTATCCATAACGAAGACACTTTGGATGATGCCCTGACTCTCGCATACAGTGTAAGTATAGGTGGAAACACTCTGCTCTCACGTCACGTGACCTCACGCGGGTAAACACATTGGTATCACTAGGAGTGTGTCTGTCCAGGTATTTCCCTTGAACGGTTCCAAGAGTTACAGTGACTAAGATGTAACCGTTCCAAATTACTGGTACAGTTACATTACGGGTACTGCCTACCGAGGGCGGTCAAATCCCACTATCATGCATGGAAGAAGTAGGCAGTCAAATCACTATCTTCCTTCTTCCATGCTTATGATCTCAACTTGCTATACAATAGCTTCATTTTCCTTGAAAATTCGCTAAAAGGAAGGAATTTGAACAAGTGTTACAAAAGAGACAATTTATTATAAATGATAGTGACCAAACAATTCAAGGAAAGAATAATTTTTCGTTGCAATTCAAGAACTTAACATGACAATAATAATAATGGAGACAACTTCCATGCTAACCAGTCCAGAAGATCCCTTCCCACTCCAGAGCCACTCCATGATACTATTGTATTCTCAGTCCACGGAAATGGTAAGGGTACTTCCAGCTACATGGAACAGAACTGGGGACAAGATCCATGCTTACAGGTCCAAATACCTTCCCAGTCCAGTGCCATTCTCCATATCTTATCGGTCCGTGGAATCGGCAAGGGCGCTTCCTGGTACATGGAGCTGAACTGTAGACGAGTTCCATCCTTACTGGTCCGAAAGATCCCTTCCCAGTCCAGAGCCATTCCATGATTATCTTATCAGTCCATAGAACTGGACTGGTAGAACTGGAACGGTAAGGGCTGAGTTTTTGTCACTGCATGGAACTGTTTCAAGTTGATACTTGGTTCCACAGTCCCAGTACACGGCCAATCATCAGTAGTATGTTGACAGGCTCAAAAGGCGCACTCGTTGGTTTTTTGTGTGTTCCAAATCGTTGTTAAAACCGACAGCGTGAGCCCGTGAGGTCACCAATTTTTCTTCATCATTTCATTTAAAGAAAACACGATAAGTAATTTGTTATGAAGGGAAAAATTCGCAAAATCAAATTGGAGTGTGAAATTGCAAAATTTCTATCTTTGTGTTCCTTTTCTAGCAACTCAAATTGGAAAGTGTTATCCCTGAGGAACAGTGCCGGCTCGTTTCGTACGACAAATCGAGAGAATTTCTTGAACTCAGTTTCGAAGGGAGGGAGAAGAACAGCATCAAAGATATTCTGAGTTCGACCGAGAAGAGCAGCAGAGGAGGGATGAACTTGGAGTTTTTCCTGGAAGTTCGGGAGAAAGATAAGAAATTTTTCCCGTACAACTGCGGAGGTAAAATTTATAAATAAGTTAACATGTAGGTATCAAATTGGCAACTGTGGTGGGAAAAAATTCCCGTTTTTCTTGCCGTATTCTGTAGAATAAGATAAATTAACTCAAATATACCACATAATCGAGGGGGTTGGTTAGTGTATGTCGATTATGTAAGCACTTATATCTCCAGTAGGTTAGAACTAAGGGGGTCTCTATCGGTCACCATTTCTTCCTCGGTTTTCGATGAATTTTCAACGATTTTCGAAATTCATCAGCGAATTTTCGAAATTCATTTTCGAATCATCGAGAGAACCTCCTCCGTCGCGCGCCTACTGCGCTTTGAAGTCGGTCAAAAATTGGACCAATAATTGCCAGAGAAAAACTCTGCAAATTATCACACAAAGGTTTATTATTTCTATATAGATCACTCGTCTGCAAAGAACGCGGCTTTGGCAATGTCACTACCATCATCAATGTCACTAGCACCCATAGGTGCTACCTGTCTCCTACATAAAAAAAACCAACGGAAATTAGGCGATTTACACTCGTGTTTCTGATTTATCGTACGTCCAACCCTTAAGTTCTCGTAGGGAGCGAAAGATTGGTCCTGCGGAGCTCCGCATGGTCTCATTCGATTCTAAAAATTTAATGCTTTTAAATTGACGAAAAAACAATACCATTATATCTAAAGTTTTTGAGCTAGTGCGTTTTCAAAATGTCAACACTTAGAAGTGACTGACATCAACCTTAAGCTTCGGGGCACAACTAGACCCTAAATGAAGCCCTTGTACCAAATTTCATCAAAATCGGTCTATGGGAAGTAAGAAAAGTGCTGCGTACGGCGGACGGACGGCAAAATTTTTATTCGATTTTCGGATTCTACATACATCGGATTCTTGAAACGTAAACCAACAAATTTTGAATGGGATTAACAAATTTTGGTTTATTATTTTCAATAATAAGCCTTTGGAATCGAGCAAGAAAAAAAAAATTTTAACCCCCCCCCCTCAAAAATTGATGTTTTACGTTTCAAGGTACGTAGAATACGAAAATAGAATAAAAAAATTTCCGTCCGTCCGCCGTACGCCGTACGCGGCACTTTTCTTAGCAACACTGGACCGATTTGGTTCAAATTTGGTATATGGGCTCCATTTGGGGTCTAGTTGTGCCGCGAAGCTTTTGGTTGATGTAGGTCTCTTCTAAGGGGTGAAAATTAAGGGTTGAAATTTTCAAGAGTGCCCTAGCTCGAAAACTCTCGAAATAAAGGTATCGTTTTTTCACCAATTTTAAATAGTATTGAATTTTTAAAAATTTTTGAGACCACCCGGAGCTCTGTAGGACAAACCGTTCGGTCCCTACGAGTACTTGAAGGTTTTCCTTCGAGAAAACAGAATCATGAGTGTGAATCGCAAAAGAGGTCTAATCTCCGTTCAAATTTTATCGGACTAAAATGCGATCGCTGTTCATTTTTTCGATTTGTATACAGTTTTGCCTTCTGCGTAACCAGTAATCAAATTTCCAGAAGAGGCTTTCTATTTTTCCAATCGAGTGTGAAGCGTTTAGTTCTTTCTAATAAACTTGATTGTGAAGGTGTGAAGCCAGTATGGTGTGGTAGGTAGTACCTAGCTGGTAGGTAAAAAAAAGTTGGTAGGTAAAAAAAATGTTGGTGGGTAAAAAACGCTGCAAATCATTGCTCAAAGGCTTCTTCACTCTTCAGATGACTGATCAGCTGAGTGAGCTCCGAAGCCATTTTCAATCCTATTGAATGGAAGTGCTCTTCCAGGCGTCTCCAGCATTCGAGGAGATCTTCTTCACTCTTCAGATCAATGATCAGCTGAGTGAGCTCCAAAGCCATTTTTACTCCTATTGAATGGAAGTGCTCTTCCAGGCGTCTCCAGCATTCGAGGAGATCTTCTTCACTCTTCAGATCACTGATCAGCTGAGTGAGCTCCAAAACCATTTTTACTCCTATTGAATGGAAGTGCTCTTTCAGGCGTCTCCAGCATTCGAGGAGATCTTCTTCACTCTTCAGATCACTGATCAGCTGAGTGAGCTCCGAAGCCATTTTCAATCCTATTGAACGCAGGAAGCTGAAATTTGAGAGGGAAGGTCAAGGGAGAATACAGATGGTGGTAGGTGCTATTGATGGAGAACCAGTGATCTATACAGAAGGGTGATCTATACAGAAAATAATAAACCTTTGAGCAATGATTTGCAGCGTTTTTCGATTTGTATACAGTTTTGCCTTCTGCGTAACCAGTAATCAAATTTCCAGAAGAGGCTTTCTATTTTTCCAATCGAGTGTGAAGCGTTTAGTTCTTTCTAATAAACTTGATTGTGAAGGTGTGAAGCCAGTATGGTGTAGTAGGTAGTACCTAGCTGGAAGGTAAAAAAAAGTTGGTAGGTAAAAAAAATGTTGGTGGGTAAAAAACGCTGCAAATCATTGCTCAAAGGCTTCTTCACTCTTCAGATGACTGATCAGCTGAGTGAGCTCCGAAGCCATTTTCAATCCTATTGAATGGAAGTGCTCTTCCAGGCGTCTCCAGCATTCGAGGAGATCTTCTTCACTCCTCAGATCACTGATCAGCTGAGTGAGCTCCGATGCCATTGCTCAAAGCTCCCTCAGCTGATCAGTGATCTAAAGAGTGAAGATGATCTTCTCGAATGCTGGAGACGCCTGGAAGAGCACTGATCAGCTGAGTGAGCTCCGAAGCCATTTTCAATCCTATTGAATGGAAGTGCTCTTCCAGGCGTCTCCAGCATTCGAGGAGATCTTCTTCACTCCTCAGATCACTGATCAGCTGAGTGAGCTCCGAAGCCATTTTCAATCCTATTGAACGCAGGAAGCTGAAATTTGAGAGGGAAGGTCAAGGGAGAATACAGATGGTGGTAGGTGCTATTGACGGAGAACCAGTGATCTATACAGAAGGGTGATCTATACAGAAAATGATAAACCTTTGAGCAATGATTTGCAGCGTTTTTTCTTGGTCGATTACAAAGGTTCATTATTGAAAATTATAAACCAAAACAAGACTGAAGGCTTTGGGCCTCATCTTTTCCCTGACATGGTGTACATGGGGTATTTCGGTGGGTCGGAAATTCAGGTTTTTGACCTCAAATTTGAATTCAGCACCATTGAAAACCTCTATACTCCAACTTTTTGCCCATTGATACTATAACATGTGGTAGAAAAATTAAATAAAGAGATCACACGTTTGTCAAAAAGGCAGGCATCCTTGAACGCACACGCACAACGCCACGTGCGTGTGGGTAGTATTTGTAGTATCCAAGGTCACGAGGCGTTCGAGACTGCACGGGATTTGTAGAATGTCTCGATCCAAGGTCAGCAACATAATTCGTCACATCATTCAAATCTTCAACTTTCATTAGCTTCCCTAATTTCTTGTAAACATTTTCTCAATGAACAGACCCGATTACCGTTATTCCTAACCCATGCTCTTTTGACGAAAAACATTTTAAAAAATTGACTGAAATAACCCATTTTGAATTTGTTCCTTTAGAAGGTCAGTCTTTCAGTTATTCGTGTTGAGTAGGTACATCGAAGAACAAAGTAGCTTTCCAACTAGTATGCGGGCGATGCCACCACATGAGTGCCTCATCTGAACCACTAATGGTGCCAAACAAGGAGCTGTTTTACTCTCCGCTCCCAACTGTTTATCACTTATATGCGTTTTAAAGGATTTCTAAGCCTCCTGAAAATTCGGATTCATGTTTCTTGGTGTTTAAGAAGTTGATGATTCGTTTCAGATGTAACCATGACCGTGTACCTGGTAGACCTAGAAAACTGGGACGTGACGAGCGCCACGTTTCTGCGGACTTCCCCTTGTCAAACTGTGGCGGATTTGAAGGAGTTTTTCCAAGAAGCTATTCCCATGGTAACCAAAGATATTCACTTGGCGCTTGCTCGGAATAACTCAGTGCAATACCTGCCAGACCGCGACGCACGAAGTTCCTCCCCTCGACCTCTGAATAAAATGGGGTTCTACACAGAATCCCGGGTAAGTTGTTGTTATACTAACGTTCTACTTTTACACGCTCACATCATGTTCAACAATCTTGTCAAAGGAGCCTCAATTTGTTCAGAAAGTAAACACATACGTCATTCAAAATTGGCATTCAAGTTCCAAAGTTGAATTTCGTATCCTACATTCCTGGGAAAAACTGTACAGTTGCAATTTTCGGGAGTTTAGCGGATCAGTCCAGGGACATTCACTAAATAATTTCATCGCAGTTTGACCACTAGTAGCTAGAGAGCACATGAAAAGATCTAACACAAATTTGGAGGGTAATTAGAGAGTTTTGCCACGTCAGGCGCGACGACTTGAGATCGTGACGACTAGAGACAGATGGGGCCAGCAGACTCAGATGCTAACTTTTTTTGGTGGTTTTCGAGTCGTCACAAAATAAGTTGCGGACTCTTGAAGTGACGCTTAGTGTTGTTTCGATACTCTTGTTTCGAATACCGAGGGATCGATATTTTACTAATATCGGTAAACATAATGAGGTATCGAATGTTGATAACATACTACCTTCGGTAAGCAACCTGCCTACTAATTTATTTTGTGAGCATCAAGAAAGTTTCAACTAGTATTCCAGTAGTAGTAGTAGTAGTAATTATGTAGTAGTTCAACAAGTATTTTCATAATAATTTTTTCATCTTTCATCTTTTTTTTTATTTTTCATTTTTTTATTTATTTTTTCATTTTTTATTTTCACAAGTGTTGCCGCTTCACAAGCCGTTTGTTTACTTTTCTGAATCCCTTAACGCTCCCTGATCCCAACTCTTCTCTGTTGTGTCCACCTGTACCTACTCCCCTCTTCGTCGTTCAATCCTTCAGTCTTCACCAAGCTCTCGTTGGGTTCTGCGACTATTCAGACCTCCGATCTTAATCTATTTGCTATATTTCCCTACATTTCTTTAAAAATATCACATCCGGCTGGAGTCTTCCTCGAGAATTTTCTACCTACATTACCCGTATCCCGAGGATGAAGTAAGTGTCCAGCGACTTCTGGCATCTGCGTCATTTCCAACCGGAGATCAAAATTTTAATTATTTTGTCCCTATGTTTGCAGCTGTTGATCTGCAGGCATTGGTTGCCCCTCTACTCGATTCTACTCTACTCTATTCTACTCTATTCTACTCTACTCTATTCTACTCTACTCTATTCTACTCTACTCAACTCTACTCTATTCGCTCGACTCTCGGCTACCCTCCTCTCCTCTCTTCTCGTCGATTTTCCCTGGACCTCCCATCCCTTCGCGATCTGGTCAGATCTTTTTAATTTGTTTATAATTTAATTATTTTAACGGCAAATTAAAAAAACGGCACCCTAGGGATTTTACTTACTTGTGAAGAAGCTCCTTAGGCATTCCAATGATTAATTTATTCTTTCTTTAATACAGTCCATTTCATTCATTTTTTTACGATGGAAATCGTCTTTTTCAATTATGAATACCCTTTCTACGTAACAACAAGTATTGTGAATTACTTGTTGAACCCGTTGTGCTATCTAAACTTCTTAGAAGGAATGATTAATCATGTCTTGGATGAGCAATGCAATTGCATGAATTTAATAGGTGGTATCTCTATGATTTAATATTGAAATCAATTTAGTTATAGCTAACGTTTCGAAATGTTTACAATTTTCAGGTGTTTATCACGCCCGCCTTGCCAGAAGATGGCGATATATCCTCCAATTTTGAAAAATCCAAGTTCTACAAGTGCGTGTATGAGTTGAGGAATGTCATCTTGTTACAACTCTCTCTACCGGAAAACTTGGAAGGTACGTGTCGATTGGTTTTTATTGTAAGTTAGTTCTAAAGTAAAGGCTGGTTCACACTGTACGGGTAGAGCGAGGCTCGGTTTGATCAAGCTAATGTAAAAGCAATCCTGTAGTTCACTTTCAACGTGCATTGTCCGTCTAAACAGCGTTCTGCAACCCTGCCCGGTCTATTGAGAGCAATCAAAACTGGATTCTGCCACTTCCCCCACCCTTTTACAATACCCTCTTTTGACAGTAATGGTTGAAGTGTCTGCCCCATTATTTCTTCAACCAAGATTTCAGTTATGGGAATCTTATTCGTTAGACTTGTTGGGCAGTGTTATGTATCTGCAACCATGGTTTTGAGATATGTACTCTTGGGATCCGTCAAGGAAGATCAAGCCACTTACGAGTCTTAGCCCTGCCCGTATAGTGTGTATAGTGCCCGTATAGTCTTTGCCCCGCCCATATACTTAGCTAGATAGTGATCTGTCGTTTGTACGACTGTCCTGGTCGCCAAGTGCCCGACCGATATGAACTCTTGGGATCCGTCAAGGAAGATCAAGCCATTCACCAGTCTTTGCCCTGCTCGTATTGTGTGAACCGGGCTTAAGGATTTTATTAAATCGTCATTGTTTTATTGCAGATCAGTGCGACAGTCTGTTGATCCCACTCCTCGATTTAGAAGCTCTCTCAAAAGAAGCAAGTGGTAAGTTTTGGTTTGTGAACGTCAAAAATATGAGGGGGTGGCAGGTTTTGGTTGAAGAACGAAACATGAATTTTCACGATTTCAACATTCGACGCATTCAAAGAATGATACTAACCTTGAAGGCAATTGTGAAAAGACCTGTTCACTGGTCACAAAATATTGTGGGGATGCCAGTCCAGTCCCAATTCTTCTCAAAGTCCCAGTCGTATCCTCTCCAGCCACAGCAGCTCCTCAGTGGTGCTGGGGTTAGTTTTGGCCACCATGCGTTTACTTAGAGCATGCCATTTATGGTTTGACCATCTACTGGTGGTTTCATTGGTGACCCACCGGTTTATGGTCGCCCTAAAGGAAAATTTGGGAGTACCGATGGCTGGCTCTGGACCAATGTACAGGGTTAGTGAGCCCCTTCTGGCCAGCGCATCTGCTTTCTCATTTCCCATTACTCCGTGTCCTGCCACCCATTCCAGAGAGACTCTGTTGTGTTGCAACAGGGAGCGGAGGGTTTGGAAGCAATCCCACACTAGCTTTGAGTTAATGGAGGAGGCGGCTAAAGCCTTGATCGCAGCTGTCTGGGAGAATGCACACGTGTACACCTCGGTGTTCCCTCCGCAGAATTTTCCCAGTGCAGACCCTAACTGCAAGTACTTCAGCCTGAAATACTGTGGCATGCACTCCTAGAGGAGCTGAGTGGCTCCATCTGGGGTTAGCCCCGTAAATTCCAATCCCTGTACCATTCCCCATTCTGGATCCATCTGTATTCCCTAATAGGTCGTTGGGACAGCATTGAGAGATTCGCCGCCCCTCTGATCTTGGTTGGGCAGTAGGGAGCTTTGGAGTTCTATGAAAGTTTGAACAAGAAGATTGCAACAAAACAGGAACTTTCTCAAATTCAAATTATCTCCTAGTAAGCCTTTTATACGTTGTAAAGACCCCCCCCCGTACGTGAGGAGAGATTCTTCCCTCCTATTGTTGATGCCTGACATTGTCCCCATGCCTCCCATGGATCTCATTGGCACAGGATACTTCCCTTCAGTAAAAGTGACCAACGATCAGATAGCCGACAAGGACAATTAAATGATATTGATTTATATTAAAGAGCTAGTCCTTTTAAGGAGAAAGACGTAGTGATGGCAAAAGCCCCACTCAAGTAGAATTTGTGCAGTAACGTAAGTACCAACATCTCAACAAACCAACTCAGATTTGATCTATCTCATCTTTCCAATAATTTCCAGAGTCATCGTCTGATTGTGTGGATGGTGGCCACAGACTCAACGGAATCGAGGAAGAGCTTGCTTACAGTGGAGCCAGCGGTACGTCTGATCAAAGCGCAAGTGAGGACTCCAGTTTGACTGACAGTGAAAGGTACTTATTCCAATCCGTCATCTCGATTTTGCTATTTCTCTGGTAAAAATTTGATTACATACAAGGGGTTTTCATTGAAAATATTGAACTGCTACAAATTCCAGATATTTGTATTCAAAATCTCGTTCCTAACTAGTTCATGTTCCTCTGAAGCTGTCAGTTATTGGTAAATTAAAATGCTTGGTATGTGTTGACTAGGACTATTATCGGCGACACTGAAGTCGGCACCAATGATGGCCGAGTTTCCAGTGGAAGTGACTCCGAGCAGTTGTTTTCTCCTGTCCAGTCTACTCCGGTAAATTCAGTAATTCACCTCATGTTTCCTTTGTTTCTTGAAATGAGAAATAAGTGTGTACAAAGAAATAAACACGGGTGCGCAGTGCAGGATGTGAATAATTCGATTATTGAATGTGAATAATTCAATCATTCAATTATTGAACTCAATGTGAATAATTCAATTATTGAATGTGAATAATTCAATCATTCATTTATTGAACTCTATGAGCTGCTGATTTGAGGGTTCCCCATGATGAAATTTCCGCCATACCAGTACAGTAGAGGCCAAAGTTAATCCACAACTTTCCTTGTATATTGTTGGGCCTGCTCAGAAAATATTGTTTGCTCGTCTCTTCTACGAGAATGCATTGCCATGTTTCGCATGTTTCTTCGGTATGAAAGCAGCTTGATGAGTATCCTGTAGTATATTACCGACCAGCCAGAACTCCATAATTGTGATCTTACTGATACTGTGAGGGTTTAACAAATTGTGTTTGATGATTATCTTTATTTTTGAATTCCAGAACGTTACTTCAACAGAAGAAGAATTCCAAATATTCGTTTGGAATACCGAAGGAACGCAAAATTCCACCAAACCTGCTGCGCCCAATTTGTACTTCCGAGCTGAGCTCATAACTGAAGTTGCAGGCGCACCGACTCCTACGGGAGAACAGAAAGGTATGTAAAGTTCCAATGTTAATATTAACATGAAACATATTTTAGCCATTGGGTTAACTACCTGAAAAACGTTAAGTTGGAGGGGTTGTGGGAGGGGGACGCAGGAGTGTCATGCGGGAGAGGGATGCTGGACGGTCACGCGCCTTTTCAACACTCCTGTTTCGAAGCACCGAGCTTCTCAATGCATTTCAGATAATTATTTTGCTAGGGATATTATAACTTTTGTATTATACCTACGGCTTAAGGTTCTGCACTACATTTGGCTAAAATATGTTCCATGTTTTTATAATTAACGCCGTAAGCTTTAAGTAGATAAAATCCAGTTTTTGATTCGGGGTTTGTAGTGAGGTTCCCCGCGCTCATTCGGCAGTATTGTTGTTAGTGTACTAGTATTTCCTCAAATTTAATGATGACGGCGCTCAATTGAGAATTTTCTCCTACCCTGATTCTTGAGATTTATCTATGACTGATGTTGGTGGTTTGGGGTGTCGGGGGTCTCAGTCGGTCACTGTTTGTTTGTCATTCCGGGTTAGTATTTCCCTTATTTACCGGCGCTCAAACTTTAAAAATTATACCTAAATTTTAAATTATTCGTGCTTCTGCCTAAGGAATTGAAAAAATAAAAGATTGTCTTTGGAATCATCAAAATCGAACAATGATTGCCAGAGAAAACCTGACTGAATAAAAGGTTTTTCTGGCAATTATGTTCAGCAATCTTTTAGTTTTTCAATTCCTTAGGCAGATGCGCTAATAAATTTCCGAAATTCTTGAAAATGTCAAATTTAGGTACAACTTTTAAAGCTAGAGCGCCGGTAGTTGAGGGAACTACTTACCTGGAACGAGAAACGAATGACGACCGACTGAGATCCCCTTAATATGAGGCTATTAGAAGAGAGCTGATTCTTTGGCTTAATTTTGATCGGTTATTTCATGTTGTAAAATTCTTGAGATTCCTTAAAAAAAAAAAAAAAAATTGGAAATGAAGCGAGTTTTGCAGCAACGAAAGAAGTGATAACGTAACATTTCAGTTGAGCAGCAAATAATTCAATCATGTTCGCCGTTCAACTCACCTTCCTTCTGTTCCATCGTCCTGCGAGCACACTTACTTTTTTTTCAATGATATTTTTATTATTAAATATTAATGATATTACAACTGAGCACATAAAGAGCCCATTTAGTTAATTTACTACTTACCAAGATCGGTGAAAATTTGATTCACGATGCGAAGATGTCGCAAATTATTTTCCTCTGATCTGGAATGATCTAAACCCTCAGACGAACCCCATCTCACTCCCCGGTTGAGGGAAGGGGATCTTCTGAACATTACTTCAAAATGGAAGAAAAACCCACTTACTGATATGCCTGTGTGGAAAGAAGACGTTTTCAAACAAAAAACCAACCCATCCGTCGCCAAATGACCACTAAAATTGGGTAAAATTGTTTAAAAAAATCTTGCTACTAAACTTCCATGCAAGAAGGAAGCCATCTCGAAAAAACAAGTGAGCAGTGTTGCCAGCGAGGGAGGGAGGCAGGAGTTGGTCAGGGTGGGCTGACACCTCTCAGAGCGCTGGAGACTGTTATCCTTTTTCTTTTCAAATGGAAGCGCAATTTCGGCCTACCTACCTAATCTTCCAAATTTCGATAAAATACGCCTTATCCTAAAACTACTACATTTTGATGTCCCAAAGTGCCAAAAGGGATATAATTATGAAAATATCTTATAACTGAAGTGAAAACAACGAAAAAGTGAACCAAAGCAAACAAATGACGGAAAAATGGCGCCTCAGCTTCGAACTCAGTTACAATGCTACCAACCTGTCAACACCAAATATTCTTACTTTTGTGGTGTGACCAAAAACTCGCATTTAGGTAATTTTTTCACCACATCCCAAGAAAGTTGAGAGTATCTTCTATGCTCCATACGCATCCAAGAACCCAGAGTGGGCTTGTCATTCCCAAAAACCCTTATTCCCAATGAGATCAACAGCGTTACTTTTTATAATAAGTTGATAGGCCAGTATTAATTTGATACTCACGTTCGTTTCTTGCTATATTTCCAGTGCTGAAAGTGGCTGTGGACAAGAACATGGACATGGAAACTTTCAAGACCAAATTGGAGCGATACGTCGGGGTTGCGGGAAAATATCTGAAACTCTTCCAGGCGCCTGACTCGCGAAGCGAAGTGACCTCTTTCTCTCAAAACAAGGACAACGATAAAATCGCCATTGGCCTCAACAGACACCTTGAAAAAGATGAATTCAAAGCCCAGCTTCACTTCTTGAGTACAAATCTAACCAAAAACGTAAGTCCATATGAGTTTGTCGTATTATTCTCTTGAACTATTCCATTTTTTAAATTCGGATCAAGTTGTGAATCAGAAAAGTTGGCAGGTCATCGTTGCGTTGATAGATCGAAATTCTTCTTCTTTCTTGGCACTACGGTCCTTGGAGGATCAGGGCAATCTCAACTATATCCTTCCAGCCCTTTCTATCTAATGCTCTCCGCCTCCTACCTCGGATCTGGAGCTGGCTTAGATCCCCCTCTACGTCATCTATCCAACGCAGTCGGGGGTCTACCTCTAATCCTTCTACCACCTGGCGTTCCATTCATGGCCTTCTTTGGCTATCTATTTTCCTCCATACGCTGCACATGGCCAAGCCACCTAAGCCTTCCTCTCCGTATGAAGGCCACCAGGTCTGGCTGTCTGTACAATGCCCTCAATTCTCTGTTATGCCGAATTCTCCATCTTCCACCTTCACATACCGGACCGAAAATTTTACGGAGTATTTTTCTCTCCCAGCAGTTGAGCATCCGTTCACTACTATGAGTTAGTACCCAGGTCTCACTGCCGTATGCGACAACTGGTCTTATCATGGTTCGGTAAATTGTCAGCTTGGCTTTTCTTGACAGGCCACGGAATTTTAATGCTTTTTGGATGCTCCAGAAACATCTATTTCCTGCGGCGATGCGTGCTTTTATTTCAACGGTAACGTCATTGTCTTTTGTTATCAAGGCGCCAAGGTATTTGAACTCATTACAGACTGGGAAATTATGATCATTAATTCTAATAGTGTTTTGGTGACTTGGAGGTCTCTAGAGGTTTTCATGTACATGGACTTAGTTTCATTAATTTGTAGTCCTCTCAGTTTGGCCATGCGTTCAAATTCTTCCATTGCTCCGGCGAGACTAGATGCATTTCTTGCAAAGATGTCAACATCATCTGCGTACGCCAGGTGTTGAGTAAGTCTATTAAAGATTGTTCCTCCTGGATTTGTTCGGACGCCTCTTATCACTGATTCCGTTGTAAAGTTGAATAAGGTCGTTGCGAGTGGATCTCCCTGTCGCAGTCCGACGCTCACAGGAAACTCTTTTTCTAGGAGGCTCATTACCTTCACCCTTCCCTTGGCGTTCTTCATGGTGATGCCGAAAAGTCGGACAAGCTTACTGGGAACACCGAGCTCAGCGAGGTCTATGTAGAGCTTCTCTCGTATCACGCTATCGTATGCCTGACGGAAGTCAATGAAAAGATGGTGTAGATCAATATTATACTCGTAGGTTTTTTCCAGGATCTGGAAATCCTTCCTCAACAAAGGCCGAACATCAGCAAGGAATAGGAGGCGCGGCCGACCTTGAGCCGACTTTCCCAGGAGAAGAAACGCGAGACAAAAAACGAGGCATTCTGTGAGTGATCGGCATCAAGTTGCATTGTCTCCAAATCAGTGTCCCATTGGCCCACTGGAACCCAGGATTTTTGCGGCATCAAGTTACATTGTCTCTAAATCAGTGTCCCATTGGCCCACTGGAACTGGAACCCAGGATTTTTGCGGCATCAAGTTGCATTGTCTCTAAATCAGTGTCCCATTGGCCCACTGGAACCCAGGATTTTTGCGGCATCAAGTTGCATTGTCTCCAAATCAGTGTCCCATTGGCCCACTGGAACCCAGGATTTTTGCGGCATCAAGTTGCATTGTCTCCAAATCAGTGTCCCATTGGCCCACTGGAACCCAGGATTTTTGCGGCATCAAGTTGCATTGTCTCCAAATCAGTGTCCCATTGGCCCACTGGAACCCAGGATTTTTGCGTCCTGGATATTTTTTCACGGGGCTCAACGAGACACTGATTTGGAGACAATGCGCACTTGATGCCAATCACTCACAGAAAGCCTCGTTTCTTCTCCTGGGAAAGTCGGCTCAAGGTCGGCCGCGCCTCCTATTTCTTGCTGATGTTCGGTCTTTGTTGGGAAGGATTTCTCGATGGGGGAGAATTTTCGACTCGCACACTTGGGTATCTAATTTTGACTGCTTTTACTCTTTCTATCTGAATCCCTATGCCAATTTAAATTTTTTATATATTCCATGCTGTCTTTGATTAGTCTCCGATTCGTCACTGCAGATATTTTGTTGACATCTCATCTAAGGTTTGAAGTGGCCATGTTCGACTGGACCACTGATCAAAGTTGGTATTGGGCCCAGAGTAACAGAGAAAACTTAATAGAGAAGAAATCAAAGTTAGAGTGGATGGTTAGATAGAGGAATTATCTTGCAACTTTTTTTCCCCCCGCAGGCAGGTGAGAAAATCTTTAAGATCCATAGGTGGAGTTGGATCTCGTAAGATACCTGGAAGGGTTCGCGTCCTCCAGGTTATGTGGGATTCAAACCCACTAAAAAAACACCTCCTTTTTTCCCCCCATGTTGGCGCTCAGCCGGGAACCGTTTAGCACATTACTTCGGGCTGAGTCCTGGGGCGTTTAATCAGTTCTGGGTGAGGGGGCGGACCAGATGCTCCCTCCTCTCTCTTTCTCGTTCTAAGAGCATCTTCCTTGTCAGGATGCTCTCCCTGTATTCTGCCACAGCAGTCCAGCTCCTTTCACCTTCCAGCATTCTGCTGACAACAGCCTCTGGTGTTGAGCTCTGGCAAGCTATCTCCAGGTTTGGCATCAGCTGATTTCTTTCAGGTGCCCATTTGGTGCATTTGAAGAAGGTGTGGAGCGCATCATCATCTTCTTTGTTCTGGCAATGTAAACATGTTGGGGCAGATACCTTTCCCATTTTATGCAAGTAGGCATAAAACAGTCCGTGTCCCGTAAAGAACTGTGTAAGGAAGAAGTTCACTTCTCCATGTTTTCTTTCCATCCACGTCTGAATGTTTGGCACCAACTGTGCAGTTCACCTTCCTCTATCTTCTCCCGTCCATATATCTTGCCAATTTGCAATTGTGCGCTCCCTTTCTTCCTCGGCTATGTGGGCCCTGTCTCCTTCATCCCTTCTGTCAAAGATTCTTTTCCTCTCTGAAGCCATCAGCTGAATGGGTAAGACCCTCGTGAGGACAAAGATAGCGGGTTCTGATACTGTACGGTAGGCACAGGCGATTCGTAGGGCTCCTCTTCGCTGCACAGCTATTAATCTCTGTCGGAGATATGCCACATTCAATGCGTCCGCCCGTACCTCCGCTCCATACAAGAGGATTGACTGCACGACTGTATTGACTGCACGACTGTTATTATTATTATTGTTGTTGCGTCTTTCTGACAGTCTTATTTTGTTTTACCAATATTATTAAGTTTAAAGCCTGATGTTATTGTGTTTTTTCCAATTTTTAGTTATAATAGTCAATTTTTTTAACACCAATTTCATGATTAGTGTTCCTGGTTTATACAACTTCTTCATTCCCGACCGTGGTTTGATGTTCAAACCTAAACTCATCCTCTGAGCCCTGATGAAGAAAAAAATGTTTCGAAAATTTGGTGAAAGAGGAGGATTTTGCTGTTGGACCCAAATCCCAATAAAGTTGACATGGAATTAACAATATTCAATGCTGCTATCAAGGATTACCCTCAACTAAGCCTCGTAGAGGCGACCAATCAGAACGCTTCTTTCCGGTTCTCAGCCTTAGCTTACAGGGCCCTGGTAATGAGGGTGCCAAAACGCTCTCTTCTGAAGGTGGGTTGGTCCATTGAAGGTGCCCCAACCACTCAGCCCCAATCAGTTTGGTGGCTGATAGAACCCAAAGAAACACGCTAAGGACACGAAATTGAGATGTAAGTTGATCAGACAGTGCCACTCGGTACAATTTGGTCAAAGGAAAGAGACCAGTCATTTTTGTAGGTTCCACTGTCCAGCATCACACGACAAGAATTGATGAAATTCCTCACTTGTGAAAAAGGGTTTTAACTATTATTTTCTTTTACAGCAGTCTCAACTTCCCGTGGAATTGATCATCTGCAAAACGAAAACAGTGGGAGACACGAAGAAAGACATTGCCAAGGAATTAGCGAAGAAAGGGTGGAAAGTACAGGTTGACAGGTAGTTATTTGTTTTCTAATATTGTATCCTAATATCAAGTGTCTGTATCTAGTGAATGTCTTTAAACAATATTATTTCAATTACCGACATTTGCTGATATTGTTGTTTATCTGTTACGGTTACTTATGTTCACAGAATTCGAATAAGGATGAAAGATTGGAAGTCACCTGGTAAAATCATCTTTGACAGTACTGTATGGGAAGAGCTCGTTCTGCAGGACTCGATTGAGTTGTTCTTCCAAAACCTCGACGCTCCAGAAAAGGTGAACGCTAATACATTCCTCGTTGCATTCACCCGTAGATGGCATCCGTCGACTATGACCCTCGGGCCTTTTGCTGAAGTTGTGCTGGATCACCAAAACGAATTCCTCAAAAGGGTAAGATATTTCTCAGCTTTCTTGAATTTATTTTGTTATTGCTTAGTGTCTGCTCAGTTGCTACTGGTTAACTATTTCCATTCAACGATGTGCATTACAATTACACAGTAATAGACTTCATTAATGAGATTTAATTCCTTCACAGAAGTAAATGCAAAAGTTGAATTTCCATAATGCTAGTAGAATTCACTTGTGAAATAGCAGGAGGAACTCTTTGAGTGCTGTATTTAGGTCATCGGTTCATGTTTGCATAAGCGTATGCGCATCGTGTACGTTGAGTGCTAATATTCTCATTCTTTATTGAAAGAGTGGGTCATTTCTGTGCCCCAGAACCAATTGGAACTGTGATGGAGATGAAGCTGGTGAACATCACGTCTGGACAGGTGAATTCGTGCTTAGTGTGGACTCCCCTCCCTCTACAATCTTGAACTGTGCATACACTATCAAGTTTTAATAGAGTGTTTGCAGCCCTGTTATGAGGAGACTAGCACGAGCAACCAAGGATGCTACCCAGTTGAAGGAGGAGGCCGTTAACTATTGCCAGGGGGGGGGGGGGGGAGGCGCTCGTGCCAGGGGCCTCTAGAAACAGGTGAATGTCTGGGGAACTCTTTCATCATCGCCCACTGTTGGCAGGAGGCAAATTCACCGTCACCCGCAAACTCCGAGTTTTGTGAAGTGGTTCTACTATGGGCTTCGGTAGTGGCGTGCAAAAACTCTCTATTAAGTTCGTCAGGAGCCCTATCAAGAGGGAGTCCTCACTCACTGCCTGGGGTTGCCATTGTTACTTCGAATATAAACAAATACCTATCTTCGACCTCTGTTTTCTTAATCGGCAGTCCGATAAGCCACTCGCCGGCCATTTCATTCCCCACTTCCTTCTCCCATCTCGGTACATCTCTTCCTGGTAATCGTCTAATAATTAGTCGAAGTGTAGGCTCCTTGAGAGTCCAATCCACGGCGCTGCACTGCAGGTTTTCTTCTCGTGGTATAAGATTTTTGAGAAATTCGGCAAACCGGATTTGAAATTTCCATGTATTATTCGCCCTCTGGGCTCATTGAAAAACTTGTATTTCTCTCTCTACGTATTATTGGAAGAGGTTTCCTTTTTGATATTGACGCAGCTGGAATTTTGTGAAAGATCCTATGAATGGGATCTCTTTTTCTTTTCCTATTCTACTCATTCTATACTTCTGGGTAGACCTTCGAAATTGCCATTTTTGCCGACGATAAAAACAATCCGGGAACTGGATCATCATCTGTTTGTGTTCTCTCCTGCGGCCACGTAGTTTTAATTAGTTGATAGACTAATAGGTACTTTTAGGAAATTAGGGCTAGTTGGTAAGTTTAGGCTAGGGCCAAGGAGTAGTAGAGTGACGATTACCAGGTTCCCCCTTCCTCATGTACCTTTTTACCGAATATTGATTCCGTACCCATACTTACCTTGTTTTCTTCGAAAACCTGCGATTCTTTTTCGGTTACTCCTCAACTGAATAGGTAGACAGTGGTAATTAATTTTTTTGAGGAGTGGCGCCCAATTTTCCGAAATTTCTGCTCTCTACAAAATTAAATTAACCCCTCGAACGGAACCCAACCTTGTCAGCCCCGCCCATTGTTCTCGCCGCTGAACTAGCTTGGGTAGGTCATGTTTCTGGGATTTTCCCCGTGACACCATTGCAAAAGAGTTCCAGGCTTATACTTCTCTTACGAGGCCCCTTTTTGGCATAAAAGAGGATTCCGCCGGCTACCCCATATCGGAGTCAGTAAATCCTCCGCTGAGATCAGCGAATCTTTTTGTCCGTTTCCACGAAATTTCACGCAATGATGCCCGTTCCACGTTGTAGTGACCGAATGCATCCATTCTAGATCTCCAGAACCTGTCGCATCTGCTTAGGAAGAGTTTAGCAAAATCCTATTCCTGTTTGCATGGACACATCGTCATATTCGATTATCCATGATGCCTTGCATTGCACGTTAAAAAGCCTATCATTTGACTGATGGTGTTGCGGTTTTTAGAGGTTAGCCTTAAGGCCGGTTCTGAGTCGAATGAGGTGATGAGGGTTCTGGTCTGGTCAGTTTCTTTAGACCAGAGTAAATTAAAAGAACCACTCCAAAAAAAAAAAAAAAAAAAAAAACTCGGCGCTCCGCGCCTCGCCCCTACTTTGAGCCTATGGCTAACATCACAATTCATGAATAATGTTTTTGCGTCCCGTTTCCCCTTTTCCTTATCCCTTTTCTTCGTCTGTATGAAAAATAATAGAAAATGTTGGGAAAATGTATTATTTTTTTTATTTCCTTAATCTGACGAAGTAATAGACAACAGAGGCTTATGATGTACAATAAGTATAGGTACAAAGGTAACGTTGGTAATTCTTCATCACATTCCTCTTTGCGCTCATCTTTATCACATTCCTCTTTGTGCTCATCTTTATCACATTCCTCTTTGTGCTCATCTTCAACACATTCCTCTTTGTGTTCATCTTTATCACATTCCGCTTTGTGCTCATCTTTATCATATTCCTCTTTGTGCTCATCTTTATCACATTCCGCTTTGTGCTCATCTTTATCATATTCCTCTTTGTGCTCATCTTCGTGACATAATTTCGTGACATAAACTTAGTGACATAAACTTCGTGACACTTTTCGACTCTGGTAGGCCACCGCAAAAACATTATTCATGTTAAAAAAAAAAATCGTATTTTTTTAAAAATATAGTTTTATTTCAAAATACATATTAGGAACATGCTGTAAACGTGTCAGAATTTTTTGAAGTTGTACTTAATGACCTCCAAAGTTAGTAACAACAAACATGCAAATGATGATTTTGATAAGGTATTTGTTGTTGTTGTTAATGGTGAACTCGATATCTTTTTGTTAGTCCTAGGCAACCATGGCGGACAGAAACAAATGGTACTGGCAGATAGTAGAAACTTAATAGATTCGTCAGACCGCAGACGGGAGTAGTTTTCATAAATGGGATTATAGCTGTGTAATGAGCACCTCCTAGTTTAATCCTAGTTCTCCTGTTCTCCTAATATTGTTTCTCCTTGAAATAGATAATATTTATAATAATCCATATATCGCAAGATTTGTCATACAAAATTATTTAAGATTGTACTTATCCCTAGAATGATAGACTACGTAAAAATTACGTAATTAGTGGGGAAATGAGACCCCTACAATCCCCCCTCTCGGCCTTCTTAACTGGGCCTCCTCCAGTGCTATCGGTACCTAGAAGTGAAATGACCTTTGTGGTGTCAAGAACTCATCTCCACTTCTTCCCGTCAGGATCTTGGTTTTCCATAACGCCTACGCGTCAAAGATACGTAGTCTACTATTTGTTGAAAATTATTTGGAGTCCCTCCCTGCCAACCATAGGTACCTACTAGGGCATTTTTGAAAACGTCAACCCTTCGTTTCCCTTTAATTGGTGGTTGGGGTTGAAATTTTCAAAAATGCCCTAGTAGGTAGTAGGTAGGTACCTATGGTTGGCATGGAGATCCCTCCCAACAGAAGGGTGATCTATACAGGAAAATAATAAACCTTTGTGAAATAATTTGCTGCGTTTTTCTATAACATTTATATTATGAAAATTTCGAGAATGAAACACACCTTTTCTCCACATCTCAAAATAGCAAGAGATTTCTCTTTTTTCTCAAATTTTCATTAATTTTCTCTTTCAAAACATTTCAAGCATAATATATTCATTTCAAAGCATTTATTTTATCTAGTATAATATATTATCCAGAGTAAAAATCGAGTTTTGGATGTGATATACTTAAGAACATTTATGTGATATAATTCAGGTATTCATAGCTTCTCTTTAGAAAACATTATTTTATATACTCAACATATAAAGGTAAATACGAAGAAGAATGAGTTTATGTTCGTTTTTGTTGAATGAATGAAAAATATATGACCATTTTGTGTTGAAAATATTTTTTCAGTTTAACACGTCATTTTTACGTAGTCTACTAATAACTGTGTGTCAGGAAAGTCTACAACTCTAGGGTTAATATGGTTTTTCTTTCAGCTTTCGGAAATGAGCGAGCTTCCTGTTGAAAACATCGAGTTCGCTAAAGGTCCCTCTCCCTTTCCTTGTGAAATGAACGTTCTAAACGTCAACGATTTGGAATGGACCGCAGACGAAGAGATTCTAGTCGAATGGAAGAAAAATAACCATGTGATATTTTATCGGTGAGCAAATATTAATATAATTTAATTACCATCTCGAATACGTGAGTTCGTTCAAAAGTAGATTTGAAGGTGTTGTCAACGATCAGAATATATAAAGATAAAAATCAAGAAAAAACGCTGCAAATGATTACACAATGGTTTATTATTTTTATATAGATCACTCGTCTGCAAAGCCACCAACCTTCCTACATGAGGAAATACATCGATCGCATTTCGGTCAGCTTTAATTTGAACGGAGATTAGGCCTCTTTTGCGATTCACACTCGTGTTTCTGATTTATCGTACGTCCAAACTTTAAATTTCGTAGTGAGCGAACGGTTTGTCCTACAGAGCTCCGGGTGGTCTCAAAAAATTCTAAAAATTCTATAGAATCTTAAATTGAAGGAAAAACAATACCTTTATATCAAAATTGTTTTAGTTAGGGCGTTTTCAAAATTTCAAAATTGATTTTGGAACCCTTAGAAGTGACCTACATCAACCAAAATCTTCGGGGCACAACTAGACCCCAAATGGAGCCTACATACCAAATTTCATCAAAATCGGTCAATGCTAAGTGGCAAAAGTGCCGCGTACGGCGGACGGACGGCCAAATTTTTATTCGATTTTTGGATTCTACGTACCTTGAAACGTAAACCATCAAATTTTGAGGGGGTTAAACAATTTTTTTTCTTGGTCGATTCCAAAGGTTCATTATTGAAAATAATAAACCAAAATTGATAAACTTGTTATGGTACATTACTTTTCCACATAATCGCCAGCCCAATCCAAGAATGTTTGGTTAGTTGGGATCTGGTGTGGCCATGGTCGGTGGGGCGAGCGTTGTTTGGCAGTGGAATTTGGCCCGACTTAGGCGTGGGTTGTGAGTTCAAATCTCATTTCTGGCAGCGTGAGGTTTTGTGCTTCGGGGGCTCTCATCCCCTCCCTCGTCCTAACCCAGGGTGGTGAGGTAGTGGGAAGCCATCAGCGAAATCATCAGAACAAATTCTGATCTTCCTTTGGAAGACTGAGGATGACGTCCGTAATACCAGGAATGGGAGTCGTACGAAAATTCAACCTGAAATTTGAAAATCCAACCGAACAGTTGTGTAATATCATTGCGTGCTCTCAACCATTCGCCTAAAAAATTAATATAGTCTCACCCTGGATAGTTTCCCCAGACTAGCGACCTAACTGTTGAATCATCAAAAATTAACTTCCCTCGACCGGGGATCGATCTCCTATCATTCTGATTCTGAATCGGAGCTCCTACCAAATGAGCTAAGGAAGCGAATGGACAGAAATGCAAAGAGGCTGCTGATCACAACATCTCCCCCCCCCCCCCCGTTAGGAAATCTTAGGTACTCCGTTACCTAGTCAGGGAGGTGAGAGGCAGCTTTGGCCAGCGTTTTACAACCCATTGAGAACGCATATTTTTGACTGGCTTCGGAGTTTTTTGTTATTGTTCCTTATTGATGGGGCGGGGGATCTGCTGACCTCAACGTTTGTGCGAATAGGTGGTGGCTCGACTCTTGTCTTGGGAGGGAGTTGTTTTGATGACCTAATCTTAATGAATTATTGTTACTCAGAGAAATGCTGAGGAGACCATTCAGGTTTGGTACAACTGCGCCATACTGTTGAATCATCAAAAATTAACTTCCCTCGACCGGGGATCGATCTCCTATCATTCTGATTCTGAATCGAAGCTCCTACCACTTGAGCTAAGGAAGCGAATGGACAGAAATGCGAAGAGGTCGCTGATCACAACATCTCTCCCCCCCCCCCCATTAGGAAATCTTAGGTACTCCGTTACCTAGTCAGGGAGGTGAGAGGCAGCTTGGCCAGCGTTTTACAACCCATTGAGAACGCATATTTTTGACTGGCTTCGGAGTTTTTTGTTATTGTTCCTTATTGATGGGGCGGGGGATCTGCTGACCTCAACGTTTGTGCGAATAGGTGGTGGCTCGACTCTTGTCTTGGGAGGGAGTTGTTTTGATGACCTAATCTTAATGAATTATTGTTACTCAGAGAAATGCTGAGGAGACCATTCGGGTCTGGTACGACTGCGCCATACTGTTGAATCATCAAAAATTAACTTCCCTCGACCGGGGATCGATCTCCTATCATTCCGATTCTGAATCGGAGCTCCTACCACATGAGCTAAGGAAGCGAATGGACAGAAATGCGAAGAGGTCGCTGATCACAACATAACTCTTCGCCGCACTTCAGGCTACTACTCTTCTCTAACTGCACCTGTTTCAAAAAATAACATCCTAGCAGTTGAAATCAAGGCGATCGCGATGGAGAAAACAAACACCCATTACCCAGAAGGACAATGACTGCGAGTTTGCACTTGATGTTTCGGCCTTTGGAGCAAAGCCTTATAAGGTAATCTCGCGGCCAATTGTTGCTGGGTTTCCAGCAAGATTATTTCCTGTCGTTTCTGATTGTTGTCGAGGTTGAGCAGGGGCTTGAAACGTGTTTTATTTAAGAAATACAAGCGTATTTTTCTTCATGTTCATAGCACTTACTTTTGAACCAACCCTCGTTTATGCATAGTTGAATGATGAATCATCCGCTACATTCAAAGAACTCGCCTCCAGTAGCTGATTTTGCTACGTGTACACGAGCAACAATTAATTCACATATCTGTCTGTTATATTAGCGACAAAACCGAAGAGCTGAAGAGGCTAACCAAAGAGGAAGTAGAGGAAATGGGGCAGAGTGAGTCCTCGAATCTGCCGAACTCCCAGTCTCCGTACATCTCGTCCTACTCGCCTAGGAAGGAGAGAGCCCTCAAAATATACTGGGATAACAAACCAACTAGTAAAATTATGGATCTAGACTGAGGTGAGTACGTAATTTGACTCAATTTTTTAACAGCTCGTAATGTTTTGAATTGTGTTGTTTGCAATGTCCCATTTCTTCCAATTCAGCTCTCGAACGATCCTTCCATTTTCCTGCTCATGATGGGGGGTTGTTACTAAGGCCTCATCCTGGAACAATATAGGTTCTTCTTGTTAAATTTAACTTGCTCTTGAGGAATTATCGGGATTGTGTCCGCCACAGGACTCGCCTTCCCAGGATTCTCAGATTTTGACGTGTACTGGTGAGGTAGCTTGTAGCTCACCTAGGAGGAAAATTGTTTTTTATCCTCATTCCACTATGTGGAAGTCGATTCAGGAGTCCCGATGGGGGAAACAACACTTTATGTCTCTCGCTGGACAGAGAATGTTTAGCAAAACCTGGGAACTCGAGCCAAAGATGATACTATGGTTGTATACAGCCATCATCAGGCCCATAGTCTCCTACGCTGCTCTTTTATGGTGGCCCAAAACCAACCAAACGGCTTTCCAAAGGATCCTCAACCAAGTCCAAAGACAAGCATGTTTGGGAATCACTGGCGCTATGCCTACTTGCCCTACTGCAGCAATGGAGGTACTTTTGGACCTCTCGCCGCTAGATATTCATGTACAAAAAGTGGCCTTCCTGGGGGCTGCAAGGCTTCTGTGGCTGGGATACATAAGACCAGGATCCAGTGTCAACCACCACAAAATTCTTGAGAAAGATGAAGGTGGAATGGCTCTGACAATCAGTGATCTTATGACAAAACAACAAAACTTTGAAATACCTTTTAAGGTTGTCATCAACGATAGAGACTACTGGAAAAAGGGGTTGCCCAACCTTGCACCAGGCTCTCTTGTGTGGTATACAGATGGATCAGTCATGTGTGGAAGATCTGGCATAGGCATTAAAGGCCCTTCGGCCAGCCTTGTAAAGTCTCTTGGGACAAATGCCACAATCTTTCAGGCAGAGGTCCATGCAATCCAACTGTGTGCTGAAGAAATGCTGAACAAGCATCTCAACAAAGCCAAAGTATATATTTTGTCAGATAGTCAGGCTGCCTTGAAGGCCATTGCTTCATTCGCTATAAGTTCGAAGCTGGTCTGGGAATGCCTGAATACCCTCAAAACAGTGGCCCAGAAAAATCGGGTCACCCTTCTCTGGATTCCCGGACATGGAGGTCATGAGGGTAATGAATCTGCTGATCGTCTTGCCAAAAGAGGATCAGAGTCCCTGCCAATAGGGCCGGAACCGATCCTGGGAACCACCAAAAGCTGTTTACAGAACATGGCCATCAACTGGGAAAGGAATGGGCGGGTAAGATACTGGCAGAACTCCCAGGTCTAAGATAGGCGAAACTATTTGTGATGTTCTTAAAGAGACGGGACATCTGCCGCTTCTGCGATATGGAAACGGAGGATGCCGAACATATCATGTGCCGCTGAGGCACTGGGTCGAGCTATTCGCAACCTTCAGAAGTGATGTTCTAGCTCCTGACACCATCTCTAAGGTGACCTACACCGACCTTCTCTACTTCGCCAAAAAGTGGGGAGAAGGGGTGTTTAGTAAACCCTTCTTAGGCCCACTTTCACCAAACAATCGAAACGAGCTTAAGCCAAAAGAAGCGAGAAATAATTGACGTTTAGCAATGAATGTCTTTCACCAGAGCGATTTACGAGATTAAACTCCATCTCGGGAGATTCGAGTTTAAACGGTCGAAAGTCGGCCGAATATACTAGGTATCCACGTTTAACTACAAATTCAATATGGCCGCGCATTGATTTTTGATTGTTTTCGAAATGAATTTGGCATTGCGAATTATGTTTGACTCGTCTGACGATGACGACGACGTCCGAGTCGAATCCTGGATCAGATTCCACATTCCGAGGTGATGGACGATACTGAGCCATGGCCTTTCCAAGACCACGGTCGTCCAATTGGTCGACTAGATTACTATTGCTCTTATAGCGGCTCTAAATGATGATGATGATGTGTCACAACTCAATAGGTAGGTAATGAAAAGAATCAGGAAAATAAAGCGAATGAATTGACATGTACCGGAAAACTCGAATCAAACCACAGGAATCAGCAAAAAAAGAAAGAAATTAAAAAAATAAAAAACGAAGGAATTCGAAAATCTGGACCGAAAAACTGACACTGATTAAGATACACAAGGCGGTAATCTACTGATAGCAAGCGTTGGGAAGGGATTTCATTCATCCTGTTCGACATTTCAAGCTGAACTCAGTTAGCTAAACTCGATAATCTCAAACGACGTTTAACTATGATTTGGGTTGGTGAAAGACGCTCGCCTTCTTGCCGGGTTTATTCCTTCATATTAAAGGCGTTTAGCTAAACGCGTTTAGAACAACTTTTGGTGAAAGTGGGCCTTAGTAGGCTAATATAGCCTGGAGGCACTCCACAATAGGCCTTGCTAGGTCGCAGTGGAAGGAGTTAGTGAATCAACTCATTAAACCCCTCAACTCATTAAAAAAAGAAGGAAAAAAAAAGCTGCCAGTGTGGTTTAGACGTTCGTACTGCATGTGGGCAACGATTGTTTGGTTGATTAGGTAGTTGTATGTTCTACTCAAAACCTAAGGACTGCTGTGCCAACCGCCATATTGTTCAATTGTGACTAAGATGCACTGCACATCTGTTCGAATGAGGCTTCCTTTCCTCCCCGCTCCCATCCTTTTCCATTCCTGAGCACGCCTCTACCAGTCTAATAACATCTCAGTTGAAAAAATGCTGAAATGGTTAACAAACATCTGATGCGGGTTTTCAGGGTTACCCAACCCCTACCGAATGCTGCCTGGCGACGATCACGCAGCCATCAACGCAAGTAGGGGTTTCGGCTTGTATTAACTCCTTTCTTCCTCTTGGCGGTACGGTTTTATCGAAACGAAATACCAAAAAAACCAACTTCATTGTTTTTAAGAAGATAAACCAAAATAACAGAGTTTCTTATATCTGCTTACCACTATCGGATTTATGAGCTTTATATATATACTGTAAAATAATACTACAAACTATCGTACTGTTTATAAATTGTAAATAACCACTATTTAAAGAAGAAAAGAAAACACGAACACCTCATACCACCGTCTGCATTAATTTATTACGAATTTGGATTTTAAAAAGTTGATATTGTCTCGTACGATTTCAAAATTGTAGTACTTACGCGTCCAAGCCTCTTTTTTATATTAATTTATTTTTTAAAGAAATTTCTTTCTTGTTATCAAAGGCTGGATTGAACTGTGCTATTTTGTACTGTTTTTCGGACAATGTCGCTACGAATCTAGTTGTGCAATGCTAGGAATCCTACGTATTTCGAAGTGTTACCTCTTATCATCTACTACTTATATTCGTGCTTGGGCTTTTTCTTCGTAATTTGAAGCTTTTTGTGCTGTGAATCCATTTTTATAGATCAACTAGGTTTATCCTGGAGCTTGGCTTTTTATATTACCTATCTACCTATTGTATGAATAGGAAATTTGGAAAAGTATCAACGCTTCACGCTGATACATTTTGACATGAATATGTCTTTTTTGTACTGTGTGGGTATTTGCGGCATCGCTATAGTCATTACAATGCTAACCGTCATGAAAAATCCTGATTACCAGACTAGGGATGGGCATCGATACAGCATTGTATTTGAGTATCGATATCTCAAGTATCGTTCGGCATGAGTATCGATATTTCAAAATATCGAGTATCGATACTTCAGTGTCACAAAATATCAACCTACAGTGTTTATATGATTTCAGCATAATTGTAGTTTCTTGACGTTTGTTTCAATGGTTTTCTGGTTCTAAATAATAGGTTCCTTCACTTCTTCAATACGATTGGTGGCCAATCAAAATTTGTTGTAGACGTCGGTGTAGATTTGGGCATCTTTAAGTTCTTTCCCATCACTCAGGAAATAGTGATAAGTTCGTTCCATTGAATATGTCATAAGTTCGTTGCCAATGTGTAAGTTCGTTCCATTACAGAAATGTTCTTTTGTTCCCGCAATTAAGTAACACTTCAGCAAAAGTTGAATTCGGCTTTGATGTCAAATGTTTTTAGACGCAAAAAGACCAACTTGGTATAGTATAAAGTGAAAGAATACAAATTTAAACAATAAAAATACGCAATATAGGAAATCAAACGCAACAATCAAAATCAATATTAAAAAACTTCGAAACTCTTTACAATTCGACGTTGATCAGTTTGGCTTTGAGCTTTGACGCGAGCTGACTCCTTGGCCTTCAACCAGTCTGGAATGGGGTTGGATCTTAGGCGGGCTGAGAGATGAGTAGCTGGTGGCCGCAAGTGGTTCCGGTATCTTGTGCCATAGCTGTGAAAGTCCGAAGCACGCTAAACAAAGTCCAAATTGCCTTATATATGCATGATGCAGTTGAAGACAAAGAGTCTAGGGATCGTGAGACAACCCAGCTTCCTAAAGGAACCTCTACAGCTTTGGTTGTAGCCCAACTTATACATAATCCTAATGGTTGCTTTTTGAAAATGGCATCACTGTTTGTAGCGTTGCCCCAAAGTAGAATCATGTACGCTGCATGGCTCATTCAGAGGGCGAAGAAAGCCATGCGAAGAATCGAGAAGGATACGGAAACCAAGAGTCGATGGAGAGCAAAGTTACAAAAATCACTCAGAAGAGCCACTGCTCCTCGGCAATTACCCTGAAGTCTAAAGCGCGGTGTTTGTTGACAATAGGTAGGTATCACATTCCTGCCACAACACTTGGCGGCCTTTCTGGATATGCATTGAATGTGTTAAGTGAAGAAAATTTGGTTTTCTTTCTCAAAATGTGAAATATTTCTGAAACTGGTTGTCCCAAATGACACAAAGTATCGATTCCTGAAGGATTGGCATTTTTACAGAGGCTAGCCAGAGATTAGGAACCACAAAATATGGTTATCAATGCAGAACTTTCGAATGGTTTCCTTCCAGCTTTTTTCTTGGACAAAATGGCGGACGAGAAGATAAGAACAATCTTCTTTCCAAAGCTAGAAAAACCGCTCCATCAGGGTACAGGAAGGCTATTCTGTAAGAGGGGTGTGGAGAAGTTGACCTTGAAAACCCGCTGGGTGGATACTTCGACTCCACACTTCTTCCTATTCACGTTCCAGCTATCCAGCTGCACAATTGCTCGTATGATATGGCCTTTAGTGGGTGGAGCTGCAATTATTGAGTAATGACCCAACAGGTTCCTTACCTCCTTCATCTTTACATTGAATTTTCCACGAACACTCAGAACTCGTTGAATTTTGAAATATCGAATCCAAAGTATCAATATTCAAAATTATTGGGTAGGGCCGTATCAAAGCTGAAATATCAAGTATCGATACCCATCCCACACCCGACATTAGCAAAACAAACATCTTTATAAAAATAATAGATATGTTAATTTTCAGAGGAAAATTCATGTCAAAACCTCGTACCTAGGGAATCATTACTCCTTCGGGTTTCCTGCTACAAGAATCGTTGTCCACTCATTGAAAAGCTCTCGATTCATGCCGAAATTGTGTGCTGACTGTCCATCCACAAAAACAAAGAAACCCTGTCGAACATGGTACCGCTTTTTTGCTTTTTTGTTTGAGGACAAAATTTTGGATTCGACCCAGCGATGAGACATATTCATGTCAATATAATTGTTTCTGCGTACTTCACTAATACAGTTTGTAAACTTCTTGAAGTCGGTTTTCGCCTTCAAGCCCTTTACGAACGAAATTTTGCCATTGCATTTCTAGATTCTAGCGAAATACTATTTCCTTACCACATGTTAAATGGAACACGTGTTTAAGAATATAATAAAATTACTATTAAAAAAGTGTCATTTCGTTTATTTGAGTTTTTGTTCAATCCCTCACTTCTTTTCTATCGCAGCAAAATTGTTTAGAAAAATGGAATGTTAATGCAATTTTTTTTGTTTTGTTACGGAAGTGGGGAAACGAAAGAGCGAAGGGGAATTCACCCCAACAGTGTTGAACTCCCCATGCATTGTGCCTACCAAATAAAACCCCACTCCCTCTGCTTAGGACTCACCCTGGAACCACTTGTACAGTATTACTTCAGGGTGAGCCCTTTTTTTGTGCCAAAAGGCTGCTCCTACTTCTGGTCTCTCCTTCAATTCTATTCCTCATCTTCTTCCTCCCATCTTCCATCCAGCTTTTTTGCTTTGAGGACTGATGTGACAAATACTGCCATTGCGTCCCAGCTCGACTTGATCTTAATCATCTCATGTATGATTGTCTGTGGACGCAACGTTCTGATGACCTCCTCCGCACTCCTCCTCATACCCTCCCATTGAGGGCATGTGAAGAAGGTGTGGCAGACATCATCCTCCTCTATCCCACAGTATCTGCACTCTGGGTCAGTGGCTTTCCCGATCTTTACTA
The DNA here is from genome assembly GCA_009739505.2 of Apolygus lucorum. Lineage (NCBI taxonomy): Eukaryota > Metazoa > Arthropoda > Insecta > Hemiptera > Miridae > Apolygus > Apolygus lucorum. Next base: position 32,122,585 of record CM019170.2, on the reverse strand, counting down.
AGAAGGAGCGGAAGTATCTATGCCCTGAGAGGAATTGACTCAGGTAATAGTTCACCTCTCCGTGTTTTCTCTCCAACCAAGCCTTTAGATCGTCAATTATGAGGGCTGTCCACCTTCTACGGGTTTCACAGGCAAGGTCTGGTTGCCACCTACGGATGGTCTCCTCCCGCTCTTCCTTCTTTACTATGGGAATTGCCTCTGCCTTCCTCATTCTTATCCTTTTACGCTCCAGTGCCTGGTGGTATATTGGGATAGGAGACCTGAGACAGTTCTAAATGCACTACTGATTCTCAGAGCTCCTCTCCTCTGTACAGCTTCCATACGTACCTTGTACTTTTGGTACCTAAGGGAGTCTGCCCACACTTCTGCTCCAGAATGTTGATGCAATAACCTTCTCGTATTTGTACCCAATGACTTAAATATAATTTAAAGTTATTGATTACTTGAAATATCTACAGGGTGTCCAAGTAAAACGACGCTCCCCCATTTATTTTCTCTAATTGTGGACGAAAAAAATCGACTTCAAAGCCAATCAAAAAACCATTTTTCGTAATTTTTTGCGTAGAATTCAAAAATGACAAAATTGCGCAGCGAGCATTGTGCAACCAAGATCAACTTTGTTTTTCCAAATGGGAACCCCCAATTTTTATTGCAGATTTGGAACGGATCGAATTTAAAATGCAAAATTCGAAATTCCGGTGACGTAGTGCACAACTAGGTACTTTGCTGCGTCGAACAAAAAAAGAACCATGAAAATTGGTTGAGAACTAAGGCTGGGCAGACGACACAAGATGTCACACATACACACACACAGACATTCACCTATGGTTTTGTTTGCGGATTTGGAATCAGAATGGTATAAAACGGATTAGTGCGTGGTTATTATTTTTTTTCCTGTTGAGTGCTGTCCAACTTGACCCAGATCAATCGCATAAGGACGCCCAAGTCTTACTGTGGGGCGTCCTAAAAAACTGTAAAATTCATGAAATTGTGACAGAAGAAAAATAATTCGTGGAGGAAACGATACTCGGAAAAGATTCCAAGGAAAATCGACGATTTCCTTCTCAAAAAATGACTTTTTCAGCTGTAAATGCCGTAGAATGTAATCAAATCAAAAATGGGTATCACCATGCGATTCAGCGTAGAAAAACAGTGCTTAGTGATGTGTCACACTTGAGGTCTACCTTCATCTTTTTTTAGGCACAATTCTTGGTACAGCTGTACTGGAACTGTGGAACTGAGTATCAACTTGTAACGGTTCCATGCAGGGACACTCAGCCCTTACAGGTCCAGTTCCACGTACCAGGAAGCACCCTTGCCGATTCCATGGACTGAGAAGACTAGTATCATGGAATGACTCTGGACCAAGAAGGGATTGTTTGGATAGGTTAGCATGGAACTTGTCTCCAGTTCAGTTCCATGTACCACAGACTGAGAAGATATAGTATCATGGACTGGCTCTGGACTGGTTACCATGGAAGTTGTCACCAGTATTATTGTTCTTTTTTGTGTTCTTAAACTGCAACGAAAAATTATTCTTTCCTTGAAATTAACACATTCAGTGCGGCCGTCCCGGATCCGGGACGGCAGCTACCCTCCAGCCATGCGTCTGTCCCGGATCCGAGCTACTTACCCTATTGTTGTTATCGGCCGGTATAAGGTTCACGCACTGCTTCAATCGAATTTGTTTTCATCTGTAGGCGGGCTGGAGAGTCTCTGAAGTGTAAAAATAACCTCAGTTTCAATATTCACCTTATGATTTGGCATTTTCCTTCATCTGCAATGCCAGACGATGTGACTAAATGCAAGAACTCAAATCAGGTTGGCTGGAAGTTCCCCGATCAATGGTCCGCAGTGAATGTGTTAATCACTATCATTAATTATTGTCTCTTTTGTAACACTTGTTTTAATTCTTTCCTTTTGTATTGCAAATTGAGATCATGAGCATGGAAGAAGATGAGAGATGGAAGGGATTTGACTGCTGTATTCTTCCATATCATGAGAGGGTGGGATTTGACCATCCTTGCTAGGCTGTACCAGTAATTTGGAACAGTTACATCTTTGTCACTGTTACCGTTGGAACCGTTCCAGGGAAATACCTGGACCGACACACCTCTATTCCTGAGTTGCGCATCTTTGAGCTCTCGCTGAGCAGGTTGCGTGCGTTCAAAAAAAATTTGTTGAAGTTAAATGTTCGTAAAATTTGACGTAGAAACCGAATCTGCTATAAAAAATGGGGGATCCCATTTGGAAAAACAAAGATGATCTTGGTTCTGCAATTGCGGGCAGCAATTTTTTCATTTTTTAATTCTACGCAATAAAATCATGAAGAACAGCGTTGGCCAGATATTTTTCGTTCACAATTAGAGAAAATAAATGGGGGAGCGTCGTTACTTGGACACCCTGTAGATATGATTTGGTTTTTCCTGAAAGCTATTATAATGCCATAACAATAAATAGGAAAAGGTAAACAAAAACGGCCTTTAGTACTTCTCGATATAAATAACGTTATTTATTTGTTCACACTTATTTACAAATTCATCCAAAATGACTCAATTTTTATTTGTACAGAGTATTTTATAGTATGAATTTTGGTTGAATAATCAGGGATCGTTACAACAAAATATCGTTTCAGTCTTGCTAGAAGCTCAAAAGATGCTCGAATAATTTGAAGAAGAAAAAAAAAGTAACCAAAACTGGAATTTTGGTTGTGACTAATCGAAATGTTTCAAAAAAGGGGTTGATATTTGCTTGTACTGCCAGACTTTAGCTGATAAATTGGACGTGAACAGTCACCTACTGGTACTTTGGAGGAGTGTAAGACTAATATTTCATACAAAATATACATTCAAAGTTTCATAAACTTCAGCTTTCCGAGTTTTTTTACAGACTATTTACATAAATTTGATGATTGCACAGTAAGTGATCACAGTTTTATTGGCCAAACAACCACTCATCGTGCCTTGATTCTGTTAGGTAGTTACTTAGTTTCGAAAAAAAGCACGTCACAATGCTGTACTTACTACCAAAGAATCAAAATGCTGCAGGAAGGTTGAGTTTGGGTTGTTTATTTACACTACCAGTTACACTGATTTTATCGTATTTAAGACTAGGAAATCGTTTTGGACTCTTGGGGTTGGTCAATGGAACTTTGGCGTTCCAAACCAAACGGGGAATCTGCAGGACGAAGACTAGATACTTGGGTGTGGAGCAGTTGAAAGTCTCCTCCAGAGGTGTTATCTGGTCTGATTTCGTTTCTATTACGACTAAGAAAGGATATGTTTTAGGAGTTCCCTCGTATGATAGTATTGTGATGGGCAGATTCCCCGTTTCCCAATTAGTTCACCAGTTGAAGCTTTTCAACTGGTGAAGAGTCCAGAAAAGTAGGATGCAGTTGTTACGCCTTCCCACCTACTTGAGCATTTATAAATATTGGAACAGCGTCAACTCGACGGTGGACTTATAAATGCGAAGGACGTTTCGTCTCGGAGGAACATCTTCAGATGTAGTTAGGAAGGACGCACAGTTGCTGTCATACGTAGTCTGAATGGACGTGGGACGTTTCGGCGATGGCCGCCAGTCTGTGGCGGCTCAGCGGGTGCTGCATCATTTCCCACTGCTGACCAACGGTCTCGTACGTTCGTTCAGAGAGATCCGAGTAGTACGCTGAGCTCGGAGGCGAGGCGGTCTCTGCATCTAAGACATAACCTGTTTGAAGGACAATGCGAAAACCCAAAAGGTGAATTGAAGAGCTATGTACAAGTTGGTTTGCCAACAATACCGCCACCAACCAAAATGTGAAGAATGGATTAGATACTGTACACAATTCCCTATAGAAGATTCCATAGAGTGGATGTTTGTACTGATTCCTACTATGGGTATGGATAGTATATGACAACATGCTTGTTAGCACTGTTTGTTGGATTTGTGGGCTTTGTTTCTAAAATGGTCGCTGTTTTCTTGGATGCAGTAGATGAGTACCGACGATTGTGGTCCCATCTAACTGCATCCAATAACGAGAGTCTCTGCACTACTCAGAGTCTAGATTATGATCTCTGACGTTTCCCCAAGTGGCCAGAGAAATAACTACTATTTGGTTTTAAGGAGAGCCGATCCAAACAGGATTTCGCTACCCCCTCCATCTGCAAGCAGATAGATGAAACCCCGGGAGGATGATCGAGGGAGTGGAAGGAACTCACCACCTGGGAGCCCCAGGGGAGGTAGTCATAACTATCAGCTCCTCTAGGTACCAGTTTGTATTAACACCACAGGTTGGGCCGAACCTCCTAGCTAAGGTTCTACCAACTAGACAGGTTGGTACCCGAGTTCATAACAGAACTCACATGCCGAGAGACATCTTCAGGGGGCTAGCCCTTGAGGAGGCCATCTCTCCCCTTATAGCCTTCTTGGTACAAGCCCATGAAGTAGTGTTTGCTCAACCACGACCACCACGAATCAAACCTCAACTGAGGGGCAGGCAGGTGATGCTTTGACCGAGGTTGGTGCATCTGTAGCCTGGGGCTCCCCTCGTCCGTGGTACTGGTAATTGAGATGAGTAAAAAGCCTTTTACGGCAGTGGCCAGAGAAGTTGTAAAAGCAGTACAGAGATATGAAATCAAGACCGTGTTAGTGGCGTGGGTAATATCTGGGGTTTATATTATAATACTTGATGCCGCCAGAAAGGAAAATAATGTACAACAGGGTTACTTTTTGGGAACAGGATTGTTCATGGAAAATAATGTTGATAAATTGATGGCTATGAACAAAGCTATGTTTTCACAGTCCATCGTGTTTGCTCAGTTGGTAGTATAAAATATACGAATTTAGTAGGTACAGGTGTTATTGAAACTAACAAATAAGGTTAGCACCTAGTAAGTCGATACTTCACCTCAGTGGAGATTCGCCATCGTTTGGATGGTATTGGGAACCACATGACCAGCAGAAATTTTCGGTAGGATCCAAATCAAATTCCTCACAACTTCTCTCGCCAAAATTGGTGTCTGAGGGGAAATACAATGCTTGGCACTGTTTGCTAGTCTGGCAATAACAACCTACCGAGCAAATCCATCATTTTATTTAGGGGTGGGTGGGGATGCTGTGGAATGTGTCGTTGGAGAGATCTGTAGTGGAGATTCTCGATCTTTGGAATTTCCATAACTTGGCTGTGACCAGCAGAGATTTTCTGTAGGTTCCAAATCACATCCTACACAACTCCTCTCGCCAAAATTGGTGGCTGAGAGGAATACAATGCTTGGCACTATTTGCTTGCCAGTGGCGATAACAACCTACGGAGCACATCCGACTTTTTATTGAGGAGAGGTGTTGTGGAATGTGTCGTTGGAGAGATCTGCAGTGGAGATTCGCGATCGTAGGCAATCTCCATGATTTGGCTGGTAATATTGGAAAACCAAGTTAACAGCAGAGGGTTTCTATGAAATCCCAATCATATCTCACACATCTCCTCTCGCCAAAATTGGTGACTGAGGGAAATACAATGCTTGGCACTATTTGCTAGTCTAGCGATAACAACCTACCGAGCAAATCCAACATTTTAGGGGTGGGTGGGGATGCTGTGGAATGTGTCGTTGGAGAGATCTGTAGTGGAGATTCTCGATCTTTGGAATTTCCATAACTTGGCTCTGACCAGCAGAGATTTTCTGTAGGTTCCAAATCACATCCTACACAACTCCTCTCGCCAAAATTGGTGGCTGAGAGAAATACAATGCTTGGCACTATTTGTTTGTCAGTCTGGTGATAACAACCACCGAGCAAATCCGACTTTTTATGAGGAGGGGTGTTGTGGAATGTGTCGTTGGAGAAATCTGCGGTGGACATTCTCGATTGTAGGCAATCTCCATGACTTGGCTGGTAATATTGGAAAACAAAGTTACCAGCAGAGGGTTTCTATGGAATCCCAATCATATCTCACACAACTCCTCTCGCCAAACTAATGGCGACCATTGGCGAATCAGAAGCTGAGAAGAAATTTCCTCTAAAGTGACTTGTGCGCAGGCGCATCGCAGAAATCCTCATCTTCGATTCTGATCTGCGAATGGTCACGTAGTGATGACGTGATCTGTTCTTGCATTGTACGGTCTAGGACAATAATTTCCACTCACTGCATCCTAGTGATGCTATTGGATACCTATGACGATGCAGGTATCCTGTGAGCAAGCATTCTATACAATTTGTTGACTATTAAAAATCAAAATGGAGACCTTTACAAGATTAGTCTTCCAGCGGACACATTTATCTGTTTTTATTCCCTGTAGTTAATTATCTACCTACTTATTCATGTTTAACTATCTTGTTACTTACTCATGATTGTGAAACTTCATTGTAACCCATTCAAACTTACCTGTGTTCTGATACACTGGCTTGTCAAGTTCGGCGTACAAAGCTTCTACTCCGCTGTACGCATCATCCACGGTGTAGTGATTGGACGCCGGCCGGTTCGACGGGCTGTCCAACGCGGGCGACCTCCTCACCCAGCACCAGAGACCTCTAGTGGGCTCTCGGTCGACTCGGCTTTTGCCCACGTCGACTCTCTGCTCCGGAGTTGGCCCTGTTTCTCGATACCCTGGAAATTTTAAACAAATTATTAGTTGTGGTAACGTATCGTAAATTAGCAACAAACTTCAATTGAAAGTTTGTGCTTCACTATGATTTTAGGTAGATTACAAAAATAATATCATATATTAAACTTGAGTAGCGTTTCGGTAGAGTTAGAAGTTCAAATTTCTTAAACATTAAAAATAGCATATTTTTAAATTATATTATTGTTTAATACTTACGAGGTTCTTGATTGGCGTTTATTCTTCTGGAACATAACGAAAATAGTTTTAGTGACATGGGAAGATGACAAGGTAATTTAAGGTTGACAAGTAACTAGGAGGTACTCTAAATTTGGTTTTCTTATTCTATAAAGAATATGACTTCATTCTGTTTGATATCTAAATGAATGTTATCTAATCATTTCGATTGTTCTTCCTTGACAGAAGTCGTATGTTCGGTATTCATACAATTAATCTCATCACACGCTGGAAACTTTAACAGTAGGAGTACGAGTAATATTGTATTAGTAATGATTATTTTTAATTTTTTAATAATTATTTTTTAATTATTTAATAATTAATTATAATTATTTTTAATTTTTAATTTAATTTATTAATTATTTTTGGTTTTCTCCATTTTATTTCTTTGTTTTGTGTGAAGAGAACTGGCTGACTGGTTGATACGATGGATTATACAATACACATTGCAGGTAAGTGGTTATGATACTTTCAAGATCTATCCTAAGTAAATTGTAGATAGGTTAGTAAATCGATAATTGGGCTTACTTGAAACAGTGTCGCAGCGTAACCATCAGAGTGGCTCCTACGATTGCCGATAACACCGAAACTATTATAAGCGTAACGGACCAAGGAAGTGCCTCAGCATCACCTGAAAAAAGTTGAAATATTATTTATTCATTGTTTGTTAATTTAATCATTAAGAAACAAATATTTCAAAAGAACAAAAACTGGAAGAGTTCGTTAAACAAAAAACAGATCTTGGCAAATCCAATAATTGAGTTCATCAAAGCTTCTGTACTGAAACAGCTCTCTCCATGTTCTGTTCTCAGAGTAGTTGCTGCCCTTCAATTCATAATGAACGTATTCTGAGTTTGAATGGTGTTTCAGTCTAAATACTAATTAGATATCTCCTTTGATTTCCAATTTTTGGATGATTTGGCAGGCTAAGTTCTGCCTACTTTGTACAGCTGCTCCCAGGCTGTACGGTCCCTATTGGTCAACATCGTGCAAATGCAAATGAAACTTCACAGGAACGACAGAAGATGAACTTTGGAAGGTAGGTGGAAAATAATCGAAAGCAATTCACGATCACGTTATGGTCGCTGGTCATTGAGTGGTCAGCAACACGATAGTGACTCGCTCTCAAATTCGGTATGAACATTTTTACTGCAATCAACCTGGTTCTCTTTCTGGATATTCCACTGTGTATACCTGTTCTTCTTGCTTGAAGCACATGAATGATCCAATTCATGATTGGTTGGTAGGAAATTGTAAAGGTCAGAAACTGTTCCTAAGAGTTGGGTGAGAGGGGAAATGATCCAAAGTAATGACAACAGATTTAGATGGTTGCATATTAATCCAAACAGTTGTAAACTGATAAAGAATTGGTAGGCGAACTGATCCCAAAGGTTACAACTGGAGGGAACTAGCTGGACTTACTGGTTGAAAACTTGGAGACTTGACGGAGAAACTTATCCGATAGATTGGCAGGGAACTAATTACACCCTTATTATTACCCTAATTATTACCCTTACATCGTTTTTGCCCATTGTATCAATGGCCCTACCAACCGTTTGGAACTTATCCTTCCAACCATTATTCGGATCAGTTTCCAATCACTGTTGGGTTAGATTCACCCCTGGTAGCTGCCATTTATGAACCAAATAAAGGAGTTCATATTTTAGCATTTTAAGTACAAGTAACCTGGGCAAGGTGCCCTACATATCTGGTATTCTAAGTACCTAGATACCTTGAACTTGTACTTGCTACTATTTGTCACGCATTGTGCTCGACTTTGTTCTTGTAAGTAGATTTTAACACTTTTAAATACCTGATGTGTTGTTGGAGGCGTGGTAGGAGGTGGTCGCCCAGGAGCAGAGATCGCAGGTGGTGAGGCCATCGGGGTGGATGTCCCTCTCGAGGAAGGCTGGGCGGGGCGGCGGAGGAAGGAAGCCGCGAGCCCACGCGCCGTCGTCGCCCTCGAGGTCCAGCGTCTTCGTCGAGTCTTCCTCCAGAGCTCCCGCCCACCAGGAGGCGTCGTCCCACCCTCCTTCCATGTCCTGCATCTCCTGCAACAACAATCTGAAGGGTCAAAACTTCATAAAATATGGTCAAAAAAATGTATTTTCACGATCTAATGAAAATTAACGTCTTAACCATAATAAAGCACATGAAGGTATTTCTTATAATGAAAACCACCCCCAAATTCCTGGGAATTATTAAGGCCTTACGCTTGGAATATGATTTCCTGGTAGGCCTCGAAGGGTTCCTTTCAGAGCTCATTAGGGTCAACTCCAGTATAATGCATTAACAATCGTTGGTATTGTACATAAATATTCACATCACAGCATTGTATCAGCACTTTCAGCAGCCATGTCCATCTGGCTGCTTGGCATCAGGTTCCAAGATCTGAACACGGACAAAGGCTCTCACCTACTGACTTTGTCATTGCCCTCGACCTTGTGATGCCATGCATGACAAGAGGTCGGAAGCTGATAATCCAATGGTCAGTGCAAGACCAAGCTGTCGATCTGGATAAATTGCTGGAAAGGATGATCTCGAGATAGCCCAAGAAAACTTATCACCAACTTATTGCAGTGGTTGTAAACAGGTGTATTAATGGAATTTGGTAGCCTGAGACTGTAAGAAACGAAGATATTTGGGCAGTAACTGGTCAAGATCCAACCTCAAACGAAGTCTGTGGATCAGTCAACCGACGCAGACCAGGAGATCCAGAATATCGACCCAGAAGGAGGCATGGAGAGAAGTGACAATGTTGGGACAGGACAGAGATATATGGAGGCTCTACGCTCTACGAGAAGTTCAAGAATCGAAAACAACTCTAAAATATCAAGATTGTTGAAAAAATCGCTAAAAAAGTCTGCCAAGTGGGTGTATCACATAGCTTCCTCGTATCCGTAACTCGATTGTATAGATGATCCGATGCATAGTAGTTAATCTCAAAATATCAATCTTTAAGTACCTTCCACTACCCTCATAGGGGACCATCTATATGCCAATCTGAACGATCTGAGAAATTTCGTCGAAATCGGTTGGAAAATGAAGAAGTTATGGCTGTTAGAAGGAATTCAAGTTTGCGCATGCGCAGCAACTACTATTAGTCTGGGGGAGAGGATTTTCATAGGGGACCATCTACACGCCAATCTGAACAAACCTAGAAAATTTCATCAAATACGGTTGAAAAATGTAAGTGTTATGGCTTAAGGAAGGATTTTACGTTTGCTACTGTCAATTTTAAGGCCTTGATTTTCATTGGGAACCATCCACAACCTAATCCGCATAATCCCTGAAAATTTCATCGAATTCGGATGAAAAATGTGGAAGTTATGGCTGTGGCAAGGAATTCAGGTTTGCTCATGCGCAGTGGCTACTATCAGTCTGGGGGTGATGATTTTCATAGGGGAACGTCTAATCCCTGAAAATTTCATCAAAATCGGATGAGAAATATTGAAGTTATGTCTGCGGCAAGGATTTCAAGACAGACAGACAGACACGGAACCAAAATTGTTCAGGAAGGTCTGAAACGTAACAAGCGAGTGGCAATTTCGATTTTGGAGAACTTTTTTTTCAACCTTGAAAAGTGAAAACAGCTTCCGCTACCTTGGTAGACTCGGAAGCAATTGGTCTTTTAGGTACGGGCGACGATTATCCCCTTCATCAACACCCAAAACCGCAGAGACAATAAATGAGTTGGTTAGAGCTCCAAAATATGTCGGACCAACAACTGGAATACAAAGTTTTTGGAACCAAAATAATAAAGTGTCACCAAGTGTCCAACTAATGATGGGTTTGGTGTACCTTCGGAAGTCTGTGAAGTTGCTTTGAGGACGTTATATCATTATACGAATTAGTGTCCTGGAAATGGCAACGAGGAAAGCCTATCCGACAACTCCCATTGTTCCTTTTCTGCTTGTACTTTCCTCACAGTCACAGCGGTCTCGTCTGGCAACAATACAAACGTGGCATGTTCCGCATATCTTATCCCGGGGTCTTAAACTCGAGTTATGTAAGTTGCCATCAATAGCCCCGCGGAGGCCTTGGGGGTCATAATCCCATTCAAAACGGATAAGTCACGAAGTTTCGACCCCACGAACAAGGAAGATCCCCTCTCGTCGTATGTCGTCGCCAACTTAATAACCTTTCCGACTTTAATGGGATGCTCTTGTGTTTCTCCGGAGATACACGGCCAAGTCTTATGTACTTCTGATGTTCGGATAAGATCGTATAGATACGGCTACAAGGGCGAAATGCCGTATATCTGGGTAGGTAGCTTTCACAGTCGTTTCAGAGTGGGCGCTACTTACCCACTTCTGCTGTGTTTGAGAATTCCATCGTGTTAAATAATTTTAGGAGGCACCAAATAAAAAGGTTTCCTGCATTCGTAACTCGAAATGTTTTTATATGACGACAACAAAACATTTTTGGAGTCACAAAACTTAAAAAGGACGCTCCTTCTGATTTCTTGAAGAAAAAATCAATGGGAAATGTTGATATTTAAGGCCTTTTTTTCTCCCATCCACCAAAAGTGAAAACGAAGCTTCCTTTTCCTTAGCGTACCGTAAAACCGTCAAACTTTACCCCAAGATTTACTCCAAAACATTTCCAAATACAATTTCTCCCACTCGAAATGGGTTAAATTGATTTTTTTCATTAAGTGAATTGATCTTCAGGGCTTCCTGAACGTTTTTAGTGGTCGAGCTCATTGATCAGATAATTGTAACCCCCAGATTTAATTGTTTAAATGTTAGAATACAGTTACCTACGAGTGCGTCTATCTTTACTCCACTCTGAAAAACTCACGGTTATCGCTACAGAAACGGGCAGTGGTGCAATGTTACTAGTCGGGATTGAATTTATTACCCCAGAAATACTTGATAATATCAAGTATTTATAATATTATTATAAAATGTATTCTGAAAAATTGAACTTTTTAGCTTGAAAAATACAAGTTATACCTAAGAAAAATATAAATTCCAATGATCATTTATTTCAACGAATTTGCTTGAAATGCACTATTTCTGGTTAAGAGATCACAATTTCAGTCTTCCAGTATAGACAGACTTATGTTGGTAATCGAGCAAAACTTTCTACAAGTAAAGAAATATTAGAGGAAAATGAACGATAAACGAATGACTTAACAAAATCACAGAAAAAGTCTGTTTCACATTCGATAACATTCAAATGAATTGCAATGGTAAATTTCAAATTTAACCCACGAGTAAATAATATTGTAAATCACAACTTATGAGACCAAAGCACGTTCATGTTCATATCATTGTTATAAAGTTTCGGTAGGGGCGCGTACCAAGCTTTTTCTCATTTCTATTCCCCATCTCTTACTTCTGCAACATGAGATAAACCAGAAACCTTACATTCAACACAGCAAAAATTATAAAACTCAAATATTTTTCGAGATTAAATAAGAAACATATTGTTTAGTAATGCATGCATTCCAGGGGACGTCCCATTGGATAAGCATTAGATCAGTTTAACCAGTTGTTAAGCGATAAAACTGTTTCACTCGATGTAATTTATTTATTACTTTAGACAAGAAATAGTAACCCCCCCCCCCACCATTATCCACCTTAACATTTCTAGCGGCGTGGGAGCCTCGAATCTGAAGAGCATTTTAAAATCCATGATCTACGATACCCAACATGCGAATTCGAGTTTACCCCCCCCCCCCCCCCCTTCACCAATGGTGCCGGTCTGGCACCAATTCGGAAATACGTCGTAACATTGAACTTTCATCTGTTAGTTTTGGTTGGCAGTCCGTCGAAGTTCACATCCGTATTCAAGGTGAAACACAAAAAAAAAAAAAAAAAAAACACGAAATAAGCGGTTTATGGCACTATGTCCTGGCACCATGGTGGCACCACTATTAGTTCCATGGTGGTACAGAGAATAATTCATGATAATCCGGAGGTATAATGAGAATTTTTCCTCAATTTCAAAGCTTGGGTACAATTAGTAAGCAGTAAAGGAATCGAAATATTGAAAAATCGGATATTTTGTGAATATTATCCCCCCACTCACCCACTCCCCTTGCGAATTTTGGTACTCTGGTAAAATCATGTACAACTCGGAAGTTATTTGAGTCGAACAAAAAAAGAAACACGCAAATCGGTTGGAAATTGAGGCCTGGGCAGAGTTTACAAGATTATGCACGCAAACGCACGTTTTTTAGGACGTCCCACAGTAAGACTTGGGCGTCCTTATGCGATCGATCTGGGGTGATTAAGCATTAACCCCCCCTTTCCCCCTCTTAAAAAGCAAAATCCAAAATTCCGGCGCCGTAGTGCACAACTAGATAGTATTCCGCGTCAAACGAAAAAAGAACCAGGAAAATCGTTTGAGAACTAAGGCCTGGGCAGAGTACACAAGATTATGCCCAAAAACGCACGTTTTTCGAGCATTAACCCCCCCTTTCCTCCCCTTAAAAGGCAAAATTCGAAATTCCGGCGACGTAGTGCACAACTAGATAGTATTCCGCGACGAACAAAAAAAGAACCAGGAAAATCGGTTGAGAACTAAGGCCTGTGCAGAGTACACAAGATTTTGTTACACACACACACACATACACACACACACACAGACATACACCTATGGTTTTTTTCTCGGATTTGGATTCAGAATGGTCTAAAACGGATTACTGTGTGGTTATTTTTTTTTTCTGTTGAGTGTTGTCCAACTTCACCCCAGATCGATCGCATAAGGACGCCCAAGTCTTACTGTGGGACGTCCTAAAAATATGAGTGAGGCTACCTTTATCCCAAACTTTATAGTGGAGTAAAGATACCCGGTTTTTGGAGTAAAGTTACCATCAAATTTTTGGTAAACAAAGGCATAACTAAGAAAACACTTTTTTGAGAATTTGATTAGTGTATTTTGTTCAAAATAAGATATTGAAAGTGATATGATGAGGGCTTGCCTGGTAAATCCACTCCAAACACCTGATATGGAAGAAATTTTGGAGCACGAGAAACAGGACAAAAACAGCTGAACAGGAAACTATGACTGATAACAGCTGATAACATGGATAAAGGCGCCATCACAAGCCACATCGATTCTCTGGGATGTGGAGTATAACGAAAACACAATAGCTAACTTTTATCTAAGTTCTACCACGCTTACGTCACAATTGAAGATTCTCACTTTTTGGGGTAAAGTTACCCCTGGCGGGGTAAAGTTTGACGGTTTTACGGTAGCGACTAAAAGCAGTAATGCTAGTACTCCATACCTTGGTCGGTAGTTGATGCTAAGGTGTCGTCACGGCCGTCTGCCGTACGAATTAATATCATAAATACATAATATTTCATGTAATCGATGTATGTTTTGCCACATATATGTAAATGGTATAAATAGGTATCACATGTATTGTAAATGTCAACATAGATCCAAGCTCTCCCCCTTTGGGCTTTTTGTGTATGACGGACTCCCCAACGACCCCTTATCCGTCCCCTGACCTCTGTATAAGTATGTATAGGTATATAAGGCGCCCAGTAAAGTATTGGTATTGTATCAAACCACACCGCAGTGTGGGTTAGATGTGTATAGTATATGCCATCCGCCATGGTCATATTATGGGAAGTATAAGTTGTACGCCACTTGCACAACAGTATAGGTATAGTATAGTGCCACAGTATAAAGGTATAGTGTATAGTACGAGTATATGTACTACACATATATCATACATACATACTATACTACACACATATATACTATACACGTATATGTGTATAGTATAAGTGTACAGTATATGCATAGCATACATGTATAATATATGTGTATTGTATAAACCACACCGCAGTGTGGGTTAGATATATACAGTAAATGCCATCCGCCATGGTCATATGGGAAGTATAAGTTGTACACCACTTGCACAACAGTATAGGTATAGTATAGTGCCACAGTATAAAGGTATAGTGTATAGTATATGTGTATACATATACCATACATACATACTACACTACACACATATATACTATACACGTATATGTGTATAGTATAAGTGTACAGTACATGTATAGCATATATGTATAATATATGTGTATTGTATAAACCACACCGCAGTGTAGGTTAGATGTAGGTATATAGTATATGCCATCCGCCATGGTCATATGGGAAGTATAAGTTGTACACCACTTGCACAACAGTATAGGTATAGTATAATGCCACAGTATGAAGGTTTAGATGTATAGTGTAAGTGTAGAGTACATGTATAGCATATGTGTGCTGCAGTATAAAGGTATAGGTATATAGTGTGTTATAGGCTTCTGTATAAGCTATAACATGTCTTATAAGGTATTGTGTGTATGGTATAGAGTATAAGACAAGGGGAGAGCTTGTTGACACAGAAGGTATAGGTATAATCGATCGATCGAATAAGTATAACGTGTAGTTACTCACAGATACCTTCCCTGGTTGCCTCCAAGAGCACAACAAAAGGCGTCGGTTCGCCTGCCTTGCTTCCCTCAGTGTGTCTTCCCCCACCACTCTACCTTCTAGGAAGCCCCTCCTTCTCCTGGGTTCGTCCTCCCTTACAAACTACTGTATTTTATATTATATTATATTGTACATTATACTCTCGCTGTAGCGACACTAAGGTGTAACTATACAGGGTGTAAGCCTAACTGGTCTGCCATACGGTACCAGTTGATTCTACAACTAATCTGCAACAAACAACGTCTCTTAGAAATTTTTTTAAAGCCCTTTATTCTCAAGTTATTTCAACTTTCAACTTTTTTTTCTCGTGATTTTGACGTTATGACATTAACGTCAGTGAATATTCATTAATTGGGTGATTAACTATCCTCATTGAGTGAACGGTAGGTCCCACAGAGCTGTGGAAAGTGCCATTATGAGTTAAAAGGGTGCTTAAAGATTCCTGAAAATTTTTGATTATGAAAAAACTATTGTTTTACTTATTGTTAATATCAACTGTTTCGAACCGGGGCGATTTGAATGTGTTTATCCCCACTTTTTACTCCTTGGAAGTGACTGACGATAACCAAAATCCTCGTGGTCACGACCAAACTCCAAATGGAGATGTTACACGAAATTTCGAAATCTGTCCTTGGGAACTTTTTCTATTTTCGAATTCTACATACCTAAACTACAATACACAATACACTACAAATTATACATACGTGAACCAACAAATTCTTGCTCAATTTCAAAGGTTCATCATTGAAAATAATAAACTAAAATTTGAAGCTAATAATATAAGCATAAATTATATAACAACTGGACTGCTACCACCATTCTACCTGTATTTACCAGCTTCAAAGTATCCACTATACAGGGTGTAAGCCAAACTGGTCTGCCATACGGTACCAGTCGATTCTATAACAAATTTGCAACAAAAAATGTCTTCTAGCAATTTTTGTTTGAACCCTCCGTTTTCGAGTTATTTTAACTTTAAACTTTTTTTTCGTGATTTTGACCTTATTTCATTAAATCGGTCATAACTCCTTTAATTTGCTGTATCCAGCGGTATCCTCCAATTTGAGGATACCGTTGGAAAGAGCATTAAATGTCCTATCGGATAGATGCCTTAACTTTTTTTGAGTCAAGGTTTGAGACATGGAAAGTCCTCTAAAAAGAGAATTTTACGTAATTTTTTTTGTTATTTTTTTGAAACCTTGCATTTTTGGTATTATTTTCAATAATGAACCTTTGGAATCGACGAAGAAAAAAATTTTTTTTAACACCCTATCAAAATTTGATGGTTTACGTTTGAAGGTACGTAGAATCCAAAAATCGAATAAAAATTTGGCCGTCCGTCCGCCGTACGCGGCACTTTTGCCACTTAGCATTGACCGATTTTGATTAAATTTGGTATGTAGGCTCCATTTGGGGTCTACTTGTGCTCCGAAGATTTTGGTTGATGTAGATCACTTCTAGGGGTTCCAAAATCAATTTTGAAATTATGAAAACGCCCTAACTCAAAAAATTTTGATATAAAGGTAATTTTGATTTTTAAGGACATTTCTCCCATCCACCAAAAGTGAAAACGAAGCTTCCTTTTCCTTAGCGTAGCGACCACAGCCGCTGTCGCATCCCTCTTTTGCCGCCCGATCCACCACCTCATTGTCCTTAACTCCAATGTGTGCTTTGACCCAGTCAACTTCACTACCACTCCCTTGTTTTTCAGATCAAAGACGCTTTTCCTATTCGAATGAGTAGGTGCAAACATTTCGTTGCAGCTTTGGGGGTTTGAAGGCTTTGCATCGCACTCTTTGAGTCAGACACAATGAGGACGGAGCGCGGTGGGACCACCATCTACTCAACCAAGCCTTTATCAATTGCGTATACTGACATCTTGTGAGTTAGTGAATAGTCGCAGAGGGGGTTTATGCAACTCCACCGAACTGCAATCCCACTATAGGAGGGAAGCCTTCCATTCCACCGGGAACAGGGTATTAAAAGAACATCTCATCGGTAACTGTTGAGTATTATTTGTAACTGTTGTAGATTTGTCGATACGTAGAGAAAAAGGTACGATTTATCTTGTCCAACAATAAAAGAGTATCTACACTGCATGCAGATACATCTGTACATGGATATGTCTTATGATGGCAATTTAAATGATGAGCTCACTCAGCTGATCAGTGACCACTCAGGCGCCTTCAGCATTCTCCATTGACCCGCCCTCTCAAATTTCAGGTTCCTGCGTTCAACAGGAGAGAAAATGGCCTTGGAGCTCACTCAGCTGATCAGTGATCATCAACTTTGATGATGTATAGAAGTATGTATCGATTGACCCTGCCTCTCAAATTTCAGCTTCCTGCGTTCAACAGCATCAGAAAAAAACGTTGCATTGTTTTGTGTGTCGAAAATTTTGGAATGACCCCCAGAACTAAGACATATCCATGTCAAAATAGAATGTTTACAAGAATAGTAAGTTTTTCAGTAGTTAACCAAGTCAAGATAGTAACAGGCTCAAAATTTATTATAATTTATAGTGGAGTAAAACGCACCTCAACTCAAGAACTGAGGCCTGCCAATTTACCGGCTACATACAATTCGAGGGCCTGCCTGATGTATATTTTTGCTTTTTTGAATTTATTTGCTTATTATTATTGCTTTTATTTGTTTTCTTATCCAAACCGTTGATATTGGTTTGTATGTCAATTGCATATTTTTTTAGGACTTCTACAAAAACATATAAGTAGGGGTGAGTGAGTTAGATTCTCAACTGCATCGCAGTCGACGATTTCTGACCCGGTTCCCGGTGGAGTTGATATCAGTGGAGTCATGATTGACTAATGAGGGTACTCCTGTGGAATTGCAACCAACCCTCGCAGAGAACCGACACTCCTTCCCTTCACATACCCCTGGAGGGTTCTTTCGCAAGGTTTTGACTGGGTTTTCTGTGGGATGGGCGAATGAAGAGTCCAAAATCGCAGTGAATCGTTATTTCTTTTTTCGAATAGTTTCATGACAGTTAGTTGTATTTACCAAGCAACTAAGAACGAAATTTCGTTATGAATATGAGGGCACTCAACTCATAACGATGTTTTTCTGAGTGGCTCTCTCTGTTTCAAGATAAACTTGATGAACCTGGCGCGAATGTACGGAAGGTAGGGACTGACAACGACAAAGCCGTGTTCTTCGCAGGTTCATACTCCATGACTGGTACCTTTCTCATGATATCGACTCTTCTCGTGCTTCGAACACAAACCTAGCCGGTCCATCCGGCCGATCGGTGCGTGATCGCTGGGCGGAGTGCGGCCGATACCCCCCGGGAGTTCTGTAGTTCGGGGGCTGAGTTCTCAGGCGTCGATCACGTTCGAGCGACCCCCCTGCAGACCTGAGTTCCCCCCCTGCAGTCTTGCACCTTCACCTCCGAACAAAAGTCCACCTCTGGAGGCTCCCCGATCGAAGGGCGTCCTACTTTTTACAGCGTCAACTGCATTCCAACTCTCACTCCGGCCTCACCTTGGCGGGATTTGACTCGAACGGTTAATGTTTCCTTAATTTAGCATCGAAATTGTGTTGCCAGGTGTAGGGATTTTCAGGCAAGGAGCTGAACCCGGGAAATCCTAATAACTTTGTTCAATTTTAATCCTAATTGGACCTTGGTTTTTTTTTCGGCAGGCAGGTGAGAAAATTTTTAAGATCCACAGGTGGAGTTGGATCTCGTAAGATACCTGGAAGGATCCGCATCTTCCGGTTGTGTGGGATTCAAACCCACTAAAAAAACACCTCCTTTTCTCCCATGTTGGAGCTCAGCCCGGAACCGTTTAACACATTACTTCGGGCTGAGTCCTGGGGAGTTCAATCAGTTCTGGGTGAGGGGGCGGACCAGTTGGTTCCTCCTCCTTCTTTCTCGTTCTAATAGTATCTTCCTTGTCAGGATGCTTTCTGTGTACTCTGCCACAGCAGTCCAGCTCCTTTCACCTTCCAGCATCCTGCTGACAACATCCTCTGGTGTTGAACTCTGGGGAGCTAACTCCAGGTCTGCCATCATCTGGTCCCTTTCAGGCGCCCTTTTGGTGCATTTGAAGAAGGTGAGGAGCACATCATCGTCATCTTTGTTCTGTCAGTGTAGACATAATTGTACCATGGTGTCACTAGTGTCACCGAGAACATCTTATTTATTCCACAGCGGTCCCAAGGTCACCAGATTAACTAGAATTAAATTGCAATTTAATAATTAATGGACATCCAGACCTAGAAATAAGTAACTTCTTAGCACGAAGGTGGATCATAAAGCTGAGGGGGACCTTCTGGCACTAAGGTATAGGCATTTTGGAAATGAGGACCAGAGCAGTCGCTATGCAGCGCTTTTGAGATAGAAAATGCGTACCATTTTGTGTGCAAGTGTACGGCGCTAGTTAGAGTTTTTTTGATGAACGTTTATTTGTTAATATATCAACTAGTAACATTTGAGGTATTTTACATCAGGTAACTACCTAGATATTTACTTCACATATATTTACGCATTTATCATCCAAGGTCCAGTAGCTTGGTCCTCTTCAGACGTCGGATTTCTTGAGTGTTGTCCAGAAGCTGGATGGCTTTTGGGTTTGTGTGTGCGTGAAGCTTCTTTTCGTAGTTTCTCGCGTCTTTTTGCTACTTCGCTGATAGTCTCAATTTTGAGGTCCTCGTGGAGGTCATCATTACGAATGTACCACGGAGCATTCACAATACTCTTCAGTATCTTATTTTGGAATGTTTGTATAATTTTCATGTTACTTTTAGCTGTGCATCGCCATAGCTGTATACCATAGGTTCAAATTCTCATTAGTACTGTTTTGTATAACAGCACTTTGTTGTGTAAGGTAGAATACTACCCACCCAAGGACTGACACCACGATGGCTATTCTGAACTTGTGTATGACTGTATGTTAAAATACACCTGTCATTGAGGTCTGTAATGTTTTAAAAATAAAAATTAGGTCCTCATCTATCCTGTAGAATGAGACCATCTAGCGGAACGGTTCTAAAATATGATTTTTGTGGTTAAACTATAAACCGAGAAGATCGTCTGAGGGGACTGCCTGTTGAGATGCAGGTCAGCTACCTGCCTGAACCAAGAGAATGCCCTGGGGGGCTGTAGATTGACCCATATGTCGAGGGGCTACTATTGTTTTCTTTCAGACCGTTATGGAAGCCGGTGAAACAAGTAGCGACTGAGGCAGGTGGGTCGCATTTCGTGGTTATTGGGTTTCAATGGACGAGACAAAACCGACAGGTCAATTCTAAATGAGCCGAGTTGGCAGAATTATACCATTACTGAAGTAGTTGGCCACTTTTCACGGACATGTGGGCAGTAGGTATGTGAGTGTTAACTATGTGAAACTGAATTTTTTATATCAGTTTTTGACTGTTTGATATCAAAATGCACGAACTGAGTACCTGCCAATGAGAATACTCCATAACCTCATAGTGCTGGTAGAATTAACATTTATTTTACGAATAGGTACATAGTTTTAGATACCCTACGTCAACTGATAGGTAATAGTTGACTGGTTTATTTATCAATCTGCACATTCATTAGGGCCATTTGGCCCTCTCTACCATGATGGCAGAAAACAAAATTACAAAAAGTATTGAAAAAATAGTCATTCCTTCTTCTCAGTTAGTGAAAAAACAAGTAAGAATGATGAGCTTGCCTTAAACTATTTTTTTAAACATGAAAAAATTATACAAAAATTTAATTAAATTCAACAATTCCTTTTTAAATTTTTTTTAAAACTCTTTACACCTGCAGCTTGCTTAAATAATTCACTAAAATCGTTCAACAACCGTACCCCCTATATTAAATAATTTCTCATAAAATTTTGTTTTATGGTATGGTACTATGGGACGGTTTTATTGAGGCTCATACTTATTCATCTCCCAATTATATGTATATTGTTCTGTTAAATACAAGGGGTTATAAAAAAAACGTAGCTGCCTCAAAACCCCAATCTATCAATATCGCAGTAGTACCTAAGGGGGTAAGAGAGGATCGTCAGATCAGCTGGGTAAAAAGTGATCGGGAGGAACCCGCACAAATGTTTTACCCGCGGTGTCACTGCTCTCTTCCATCAGACGGGCGAGAGCGCAAATTGTTACAATCCTCTCATACAGCTGATCTGACTTTCCCTGATTTTACAAGTTAGAATAATTCTAAGAGGACAATTATTGTCCTCTTTGAATTTTCAGAGGTTTTAGTCACCCACAAAGTTCCATATGAAGAGTTTTTATCAAAAACAAATTTTAAGTAAAAAATAAATTTACAATTTTTTTCAAATTTCAATTTTTTTGACATTTTGGCCCGTATGTATGAAGTACTAATTATTTAATGAATTTAGAATTTTTTTTTGAGAGAAGAAAATGAACACTCACGGAGAAAACGTGAAGATAAGGGAAACCACTGAGTCCCGCGCTCCCCCTAACCCCCTTGGGTTCCTACCGATCACTGTTTCCACAGCTGACCTGAATATCATCTCATTTTCACTATCAATACTGACTTCAACTGAGATGGAAACTATCAATACCATTATTTCTCTATATTGCTTCCGAGTCTACCAAGGTAGCGGAAGCTTTTTTTCACTTTTCAAGGTTGAAAAAAAAAGTTCTCCAAAATCAAAATTTTCCCTCGCGTTTTACGTTTTAGACCTTCCTGAACAATTTTTGGTTCCGTGTCTGTCTGTCTGTCTAAATGTTTGTCATGAAATCCTTGCCACAGCTATAACTTCTACATTTCCCACCCGATTTCGATGAAATTTTCAGGAATTATGCGAGTTGGGGTGGAGATGGTCCCCTATGAAAATCATCACCCCGGACTGACAGTAGCCACAGCGCATGCGCAAACTTGTATTTTCTAGTTACAGCCATAAATTCTACATTTCCCATATACGATTTCAATGAAATTTTCAGGAACTATGCGAGTTGGGGTGGAGATGGTCCCCTATGAAATTCATCGTCCCCAAATTGAAAGAATTTTGATCGAATGGGCAAACGTGAAATCCCTGTAATAGCCATAGTTCTACGTTTCCCATATGATTTCGATGAAATTTTCAGGAAGTATGCGAGTTGGGGTGGAGATGGTCCCCTATGAAATTCATGGTCCCCAAATTGAAAGAATTTTGTGCGAATGGGCAAACGTGAAATCCCCGTAACTTCTACATTTTCCAACAGTATTCAGAGTAGATGGTCCCCTATGAGAGAGTACACGGTAGAGATTGATGTTTTGAGATAAGCTACTATGCATCGGACCATCTATACAATCGAGTTATGGATACTAGGAAGCTATGTGCCACACCCACCTGGCAGAAGTTTTCATACTTGAATCATTACTATGTTGAAAAAGTAGTATGTCATAAAATAGAAAGCTAATGGGGGGGGGGGGGGGGCTGATTTTTTTAAAAAATTTTTAATCGAATGTAGACCTCATCCTGAGAATTTTGACACCAGCCGTTCTCTTTTTGGATGAGTAGATCTTTTTCTATGGTTTTTCAAAGTTTCGAATGTTTATGACGTCACGCGCCCCTCCCGCCTGGGTGGGACCCCCCAACCCTCTGTGACGTCATAAACATTTGAAACTTTTAAAAAATCATAGAAAAAGGTCTTCTCACGCTAGAAGGTCGCGGTTGGTGTCAAAATTCTCAGAATGAGGTCTAGTTTAGATTAAAAATAACAACAAACAGTTTTTCCGACCCATGCCCTATTGTCACACCAATCAGGCAGACGTCTCGTTTAAAATAATTGTAAATGGATACGGATTTGTTTTAATTTCAAACTCAAAATTGCACCTATTTTTCCCCCGATTAGGTTCTCATTTCGGATTCTGGCCGTTTTGGAACCTCGAGTTCACACTAAATAGGTAGGCGATATTCATTACCGCCTGCTCAACCCAGGTAGCTGACCCGCATCTTAATTTACAATCCCTAAGACTTCCTTTTTTTGTCAAGTTTTGTTTTCCGCTCTCTTTTCTTTTCAATTCGAAACCTCATCGTTTATTCATAGTTCGACCGTATAAAGATCGATAAGTCATTTTACAGCCAATATAATGAAAGGTCCGCCCTTGAGTAAATACTGGAGAGACTATATATAGCCTATTAAACCTTCATTTTCACATCATAATCTCCATCTTTGTCATGAATAAACGAAATTTACCTCCATCTTGAAAGGACATTTTTCAATTATCCACTCGATAATGTATTCAGTTTGAGATTAACTGAATTCTTCTGCCGCATTTACAACTTCATCTTGGATGCAATTACATTTGTTTTTAATTCGATTATTGTGTCGATATTATTCACTCGCTCGAAATATTCTTCGGATCTTTCTTATTATTAACTTGAAAGTAATTTATTCGTGCGATGTGCCTCGAAAGCGCTTCATACATTCGTGATGGTGATCTAATGGAACATTCTCAAGTGGTTTATCAAAAATTGCAGTGCCTTCCTGTTGAATGAGTTGTAAAGTCCCACTTCAATTCCTCTAAAAGATTTTCGAGAGGAAGGGCGCCTCATTAATTTTAGCCAATTTTACTTATGCCGATGAAGGTGTAATTAACACTTTCAGTGCGGATCATGTCTTATGACAGCATGAAGAGTTTCGTCTCTGGCGGGTGTGGTCATATGACATGATGGGCCTCATGCTGCTCGCTTGAGTCTTGCATACCCTGAGTCTTTGCCGAGTGGCGGGTATGTCATATGACAACAAGCAATAAAAACCATTAAAAAAACCATTCATTTTATCATTATATGCATATAAGTAGTATATAAATAGCTAAAAACTAAGCTCCAAAATTATCTCCCGTCGGAGGCCAAAGTAGGGTTTTCTAGTCCCGCACTGAAAGTGTTAAATTTTAAATTCTGATAAGCGGATTGTGATTGTCATACCTCTCTTCAATATCCTATTTGCGGTTTTTTTTCTTCAAAATGTTGCCTCTAACATGGTTTATTTGAATTATTGTTACTCAAAATTGATTTTAAAATTATCAAACATAATCAACCAAAATTACTTAAATTTAAAAAAAAAAAAAAAAAACGTCTGCCAAGTGGATGTGGCACATAGCTTCCTCGTATCCATAACCCGATTGTATAGATGATCCGATGCATAGTAGTTAATCTCAAAACATCAAAACAAGTTAATCTGTAACATCCCTGAAAATTTCATTGAAATCGGATGGAAAATGTAGAAGTTATGGCCGTTACAAGGAATTCACGTTTGCGCATGCGCAGTCGCTTCTATCAGTCCGGGGATGACGATTTTCATAGGGGACCATCTAAATACTAATCTGTAACATCCCTGAAAATTTCATTGAAATCGGATAGAAAATGTTGAAATTATGGACGTTACAAGGAAGTTCACGTTTGCGCATGCGCAGTGGCTACTATCAGTTCGAAGGTGATGATCTTCATTAAGGACCATCGACAACCTAATCCGTATAATCCCTGAAAATTTCATTGAAATCGGGTAGAAAAAGTGGAAGTTATGGCCGTTACAAGGAAATTTACGTTTGCGCATGCGCAGTGGCTACTATCAGTCCGAAGGTGATGAGTTTCATAGGAGATTGTCTACACACCAACCCGCACAATCCCTGAAAATTTCATTGAAATCGGATGGAAAATGTAGAAGATATGGCCGTTACAAGGAATTCACGTTTGCGCATGCGCAGTCGCTTCTATCAGTCCGGGGATGATGATTTTCATAGGGGACCGTCTACACACCAACCCGCACAATCCCTGAAAATTTCATTGAAATCGGACAATAACTTCGTGTAGTTATGCGCGTTACAAGGAATTCATGACAGACAGACAGACAGACAGACAGACAGACACACAGACACACAGACACACAGACACTGAACCAAAATTGTTCAGAAAGGTCTAAAACGCAAAACGCGAGTGAAAATTTTGATTTTGGAGAACTTTTTTTTTTCGACCTTGAAAAGTGAAAACAAAGCTTCCGCTACCTTGGTAGACTCGGAAGCAATAATAATAATTACTTTCTAAATAAGTCTGTGTTAGCAGTTTTTAAATATTCCATTTTGTTTACAAATGGGAAGCTACTTAAATTTGTCCTCGAAGGTGCTGACATCTATCCAAAAAAAATCGTATTAAAATCGGGGACACAGCCTTAAGTGAAAATTAACGAATCAACGTAATATGATCTTATTGATATCAAATGTACAATACTGCAGAAACGAGGTATTTCTGATTCAAGTATGGACTCGACTTGCAGTACTTACAAAGCATGAATCAGTCAAATTTTGTTTTCCCAACCAAAAATAGGTTTTTTCAAGTTAACACACCAAGTTTTCAACAACGGGTTTATCTCAGTTGCTCCCAAATTAATCGTATTAGTAAACGAGTATTATGTAATTTTACATAAAAAACTAAATTTGGTTAAAAACAACTCAATTTGTCAAAATTTTTAAAAAATGTCAGCCAGGTGGCCAGTATTGTTTCTTTATGGTATTATTGATGAAATTCGTAATACGAAATATAATTTTTTTTAAATCGTAATTAATCGTATCGTATATACGTAATTTGACATAAAATTGTTATTAATCATTTGATTAGAAATCACTAAATTTGTTAACAATAAAAAAAAAAATGTCAGCCAGGTGGGCAGTATTGCTTCTTTATCGGTATTATTGATGAAATTTCCAATACGAAATATGATTTTTTAATCGTGGTTTTGATCTTTGCTCAATAAATCTACCATAACTCCCTCAATTCAAGAGTTAGCTCAAATCTAAAAAATCCGTAGGAAAGTGTTAAATTTGCAATTTTTTTGATGCCCAATAACATATTTGTAAGTGGAGTTGAGATTTCCAAACGACGTATGAAAAGTAAAATTCGTTAAAATCTTGAAATCGATTGTTTTTTTCAGTCGCCTGGTAACCCTATCAATTCTTGGCGCAGAATTGTGAAACTTCCCTAAAAAGTGTGCCAAAATCTCATCTTTCTAACGGTGTAATCAAAAACTATTTTACAATCGAATTTAAGGGAGAAATTTCTGTTTGAACGCGGAAAAACGTGAATTTTTTTCAACGAAATCGACGATTTGACGGGAGGACTCTGTGCTTCGGAGGAGCCGCGGCTGTGAAGTCCTCCCGTCTAACCATCGATTTCTTTGAAAAAAAAATTCACGTTTTTCCGCGTTCAAACAGAAAATTTCCCTTAAATTCGATTGTAAAGTATTTCTTGATGACATCGTTGGAAAGCTGAGATTTTGGCGCACTTTTTAGGGAAGTTTCACAATTCTGTGTCAAGAATTGATAGGGTTACCAGGCGACTGAAAAAAACAAACGATTTCAAGATTTTGACGAATTTTGCTTTTCATACGTCGTTTGCACATTTCAACTCCACTTAAAAATATGTTATTGGGCATCAAAAAGATTGAAAATTTAACGCTCTTTCCAACGGGTTTTTTAGATTTGAGCTAAATTTTGAATAGAGGGACTTATGGTAGATTTATTGAGCAAAGATCAAAAACACGAAAACAAATTTTCAAAGTGAAAAAAGGCATTGGGGATACCAAAAAATGTGAAGAGGCACTTTTTGTCGGAAATTTTTTGTAGAACACGTGGGAGAAAGGCAAAAATAATCACGCGAAGAAAATGTAACCCTTCCAGAGTCGCGTAGTGAGAAGGCAACTACGTTGGTTTGGGCACATGGATTGAAAACCGGAGGAATTCGATACCAAAAAAGTGTATTGCGTAAAGGCCAGCGGGAGAAGAGGTCGAGTCCGCAAAAAGCGGATGGACGACGTGGAAGGAGAACATTCCAGGGGGACGACCCTCGCTGAGGCAGATCAGCAGATCGAGAAGACTGGAAGTCTGAAAGTCCTCGACAACATAACGCACGAGAGGGCTAAGTAAGTAATAGACTGAATAATCATTTTACGAAAGGAGGTCGAAAGGTACTAATTTAGGTACCTAATTCTAAAGTGAGGCAGTTTTATGGTAAGTATGTACTATGAACATCATGTAGGTACATAAATCCAGTAAGTAACTACGTTCGCCGTACTTTACACCTGATACCTGTCGTTTTCAACTCAGTCGGGCGGCTCTAAAAGGGGCATCAGAAGGAGAAGGAATTCGCCCGAGGAAGTTACCCGTACAATTAGTCTCTAGCTCCCAACTCCTTCGGGCCATCATTTTTACCAGCTCACCTATCCGGCCGAAAGAAATTGACGTCTCACTTTGTGAAGGTAGAAAAGTGGTTAAATCAACATTAGTGAGCCCGAGGTGGTTTCAAACCGTGACGAACGAGTCATTAAGGAGTAATTAGGTTATGCGTCAAAGTCGTAAAAAATATGACGATTATCTTTGGAGTGCTAATGACGAATAGTGGATTTATTTGAATGTCTCCTAGCCTTGCTGCTTTGTGGAAGAACTGATATCAACCAGGACTGCAAAAGGAGGAGATTCGTTTGATTAGCCAAGGATCTGGTTATTCCAAGGGTATTAGGAGCGTACTGTTGCGAAACTGTTCAAAAAACACTGGTAATTATTACACAAATGTTTATTATTTTTCTATGAAGATCACTCTTATGCAGAGAACACAGCTTTGTCATTGTCACTACCTACTTCACAAACAGGTTTATTTTGAAGAAATAAATGCTTCACACTCAATAAACGCTGCAATCATTGCCCAAAGGTTTATTATTTTCTGTGTAGATCACCCTTCTGTATAGATCCCTCCCTACCAACCATAGGTACCTACTACATACTAGGCGATTTTTGAAAATTTCAACCCTTTATTTCCATTTGATTGGTGGTTGGGCGAACGGTTTGTCCTACAGAGCTCCGGGTGGTCTCAAAAATTGTTAAAAAACGCTGCAAATCATTGCTCAAAGGTTTATTATTTTCTGTATAGATCACCCTTCTGTATAGATCACTGGTTCTCCATCAATAGCACCTACCACCATCTGTATTCTCCCTTGACCTTCCCTCTCAAATTTCAGCTTCCTGCGTTCAATAGGATTGAAAATGACTTCGGAGCTCACTCAGCTGATCAGTGATCTGAAGAGCGAAGAAGATCTCCTCGATTGCTGAAGACGCCTGGAAGAGCACTTCCATTCAATAGGATTGAAAATGGCTTTGGAGCTCACTCAGCTGATCAGTGATCTGAGGAGTGAAGAAGATTTCCTCGAATGCTGGAGACGCCTGGAAGAGCACTTCCATTCAATAGGATTGAAAATGGCTTCGGAGCTCACTCAGCTGATCAGTGATCTGAGGAGTGAAGAAGATTTCCTCGAATGCTGGAAACGCCTGGAAGAGCACTTCCATTCAATAGGATTGAAAATGGCTTCGGAGCTCACTCAGCTGATCAGTGATCTGAAGAGTGAAGAAGCCTTTGAGCAATGATTTGCAGCGTTTTTTACCCACCAACATTTTTTTTACCTACCAGCTAGGTACTACCTACCACACCATACTGGCTTCACACCTTCACAATCAAGTTTATTAGAAAGAACTAAATGCTTCACACTCGATTGGAAAAATAGAAAGCTTCATATGGAAATTTGATTACTGGTTACGCAGAAGGCAAAACTGTATACAAATAGAAGAAATGAACAGCGATCGCATTTTAGTCCGATAAAATTTGAATGGAGATTAGACCTCTTTCGCGATTCACACTCATGATTCTGTTTTATCGAAGGAAAACCTTCAAGTACTCGTAGGGACCGAACGGTTTGTCCTACAGAGCTCCGGGTGGTCTCAAAAATTTTTTAAAATTCAGTACTATTTAAAATTGGTGAAAAAACGATACCTTTATTTCGAGAGTTTTCGAGCTAGGGCACTTTAGAAAATTTCAACCCTTAATTTTCACCCCTTAGAAGTGACCTACATCAACCAAAAGCTTCGCGGCACAACTAGACCCCAAATGGAGCCCATATACCAAATTTGAACCAAATCGGTCCTGTGTTGCTAAGAAAAGTGCCGCGTACGGCGGACGGCGGACGGACGGAAATTTTTTTATTCGATTTTCGTATTCTACGTACCTTGAAACGTAAAACATCAAATTTTGAGGGGGGGGTTAAAATTTTTTTTTTCTTGCTCGATTCCAAAGGCTTATTATTGAAAATAATAAACCAAAATTCACAATAATACAGGAGTGATAATACAATTTTTTTGAAAAGTAGAGAAATGAAAGTGCTGGTGAAAGTCGTCAAACTCAAAAAAGGGCCATCTTTGAGCTGATCTATTATCGAAACTATTCCATAGAATTAAATAATTTTTTTTATATTTGATTCCAAATATTGTCAACTTGGAATGCTGATAGTGGAATCTATTAAAAAAAACCATCAACAAAATATAACTTCAAATTTTAGAAATTTCATTTATTCCCATATTTTTATTGACTTTTTACGAAACTATATTCAAAACCGAAATTAGTTCCTGGTTTAAACTGTTTTTTTGTATATATTTCAACAAACAGGCTATCAATAGATTTATACAACCTAAAAATAAATTTAAATTTCTGTCTTAAATTTAAATTAGAGGAATTTAAATTTTGGGGTCAGAATTGACTCCAGTGTGCTGTTTATGTATGCGAAAAATAGGTGTGCTATCCTAGTAAAATCGCCATCGACTGTAAAATAGTTTTTGATTACACCGTTAGAAAGATGAGATTCTGGCGCAGTTTTTAGGCTTACTCGCAATAGTTCATTAGCTCGATTTATTTGAAGATGGGCGTTGAAAACGAAAAGTTACTAAGTTCACTTTTTAAGTTGCTTTATTCTTCTTAAAATTCACTTTACGCGTACGGCGGACGGACGGAAATTTTTTTATTCGATTTTCGTATTCTACGTACCTTGAAACGTAAAACATCAAATTTTGAGGGAGGATTACAATTTTTTTTTCTTGCTCGATTCCAAAGGCTTATTATTGAAAATAATAAACCAAAAAGCGGAGTTTGGAAGAATGTTGTTTATTTCCACTTAATGAGTTACAAGTTGAATCGATTTCGATGGTTAAGTCATCATCAGTAACAAACAGTAACTGAAGGTTCATCACAGAGAGCATAGCTTACACTGGGTGTCTACAAAACAGGTCGCATTCCTTCAAGCGGTCAATTCTACAACTAATTTACAACAAAATATATCTTTTAGCAAAATTTTTTTTAATCTTCTTTTCCGAGTTATCTCAATTTTAAATTTTTTTTTTCGTGATGTTGATCTTATGTCATTAAATTGGTAATAACTCCTTTTATTTGCTGTGATAATTACAATTTGAGGATACCGTTGGAAAGAGCACTAAATTTCGTCTCTCTCTAATACCAAATCAAATTTTTTCAAGTGAATTTTAAGAAGAATAAAGCAACTTAAAAAGTGAACTTAGTAACTTTTCGTTTTCAACGCCCATCTTCAAATAAATCGAGCTAATGAACTATTGCGAGTAAGCCTAAAAACTGCGCCAGAATCTCATCTTTCTAACGGTGTAATCAAAAACTATTTTACAGTCGATGGCGATTTTACTAGGATAGCACACCTATTTTTCGCATACGTAAACAGCACACTGGAGTCAATTCTGACCCCAAAATTTAAATTCCTCTAATTTAAATTTAAGACAGAAATTTAAATTTATTTTTAGGTTGTATAAATCTATTGATAGCCTGTTTGTTGAAATATATACAAAAAAACAGTTTAAACCAGGAACTAATTTCGGTTTTGAATATAGTTTCGTAAAAAGTCAATAAAAATATGGGAATAAATGAAATTTCTAAAATTTGAAGTTATATTTTGTTGATGGTTTTTTTTAATAGATTCCACTATCAGCATTCCAAGTTGACAATATTTGGAATCAAATATAAAAAAAATTATTTAATTCTATGGAATAGTTTCGATAATAGATCAGCTCAAAGATGGCCCTTTTTTGAGTTTGACGACTTTCACCAGCACTTTCATTTCTCTACTTTTCAAAAAAATTGTATTATCACTCCTGTATTATTGTGAATTTTGGTTTATTATTTTCAATAATAAGCCTTTGGAATCGAGCAAGAAAAAAAAAATTTTAACCCCCCCCTCAAAATTTGATGTTTTACGTTTCAAGGTACGTAGAATACGAAAATCGAATAAAAAAATTTCCGTCCGTCCGCCGTACGCCGTACGCGGCACTTTTCTTAGCAACACTGGACCGATTTGGTTCAAATTTGGTATATGGGCTCCATTTGGGGTCTAGTTGTGCCGCGAAGCTTTTGGTTGATGTAGGTCACTTCTAAGGGTTGAAAATTAAGGGTTGAAATTTTCAATAGTGCCCTAGCTCGAAAACTCTCGAAATAAAGGCATCTTTTTTTCACCAATTTTAAATAGTATTGAATTTTTAAAAATTTTTGAGACCACCCGGAGCTCTGTAGGACAAACCGTTCGGTCCCTACGAGTACTTGAAGGTTTTCCTTCGATAAAACAGAATCATGAGTGTGAATCGCAAAAGAGGTCTAATCTCCATTCAAATTTTATCGGACTAAAATGCGATCGCTGTTCATTTCTTCGATTTGTATACAGTTTTGCCTTCTGCGTAACCAGTAATCATATTTCCATACGAAGCTTTCTATTTTTCGAATCGAGTGTGAAGCGTTTAGTTCTTTCTAATAAACTTGATTGTGAAGGTGTGAAGCCAGTATGGTGTGGTAGGTAGTACCTAGCTGGTAGGTAACAAAAAGTTGGTAGGTAAAAAAAATATTGGTGGGTAAAAAACGCTGCAAATCATTGTTCAAAGGCTTCTTCACTCTTCAGATCACTGATCAGCTGAGTGAGCTCCGAAGCCATTTTCAATCCTATTGAATGGAAGTGCTCTTCCAGGCTTCTCCAGCATTCGAGAAGATCTTCTTCAATCTTCAGATCACTGATCAGCTGAGTGAGCTCCAAAACCATTTTTACTCCTATTGAATGGAAGTGCTCTTCCAGGCGTCTCCAGCATTCGAGAAGATCTTCTTCACTCTTCAGATCACTGATCAGCTGAGTGAGCTCCAAAACCATTTTTACTCCTATTGAATGGAAGTGCTCTTCCAGGCGTCTCCAGCATTCGAGGAGATCTTCTTCACTCTTCAGATCACTGATCAGCTGAGTGAGCTCCGAAGCCATTTTCAATCCTATTGAACGCAGGAAGCTGAAATTTGTGAGGGAAGGTCAAGGGAGAATACAGATGGTGGTAGGTGCTATTGATGGAGAACCAGTGATCTATACAGAAGGGTGATCTATACAGAAAATAATAAACCTTTGAGCAATGATTTGCAGCGTTTTTATAGTATACTTGCATTGGCTCAATAGGGACTTCCCACGGTAAATGGAAAAACAAGAAATTTAGAAATCAATATACGTATGTATAAATCTTGGCACACCTATTTTTCGCATACATAAACGGCACACTGGGGTCAATTCTGACCCCAAAATTTAAAAGGCAAAAGAATGAATAGAAAGTCACACTGGGGTCAAATAGTCCCTCACACAAAAAAAGTTAACCGATTATAGCACACTGGGGTCAGATGTGGCCCATAGCACGTTTGCAAGTTAACTGCACGAACTCTAGCGAGTGACTGACCTTAACCACTGACAAAGGGGCTCAGAAGGAGTTCCAACTTTAATTACAAAATATCCCTGTTCGAAGAAATTTTTTTTATTTATAGATACACGGCCAAATGTAAATCGTGGGGTCACGAATGACCCCAGTGTGTCATCCTAGGGTTAACCCTAGGAAGAAAGTTAGTACAATTAATCGGAAACACGAGTGTGAATCGCAAAAGAGGCCTAATCTTCAGATAAGGTTCAGATTTTAGCTGACCGAAATGCAATCGATATTTTTCTTCAGGTTCCTTTATAGCTTACTAATTGTACCCAATCTTTGAAACTGAGGAAAAATTGTCATTATACCTCCGGATTTTCATGAATTATTCTCTGTACCTAAATTACATCGAGTGGAACAGTTTTATCAACAGATTTAAATAGATCTACCGCTTATACAATGGGACGTCCTCTGGAATGCATGCATTACTTAACAATATGTTTTCTCTTCTAACATAACTTCTTTAACCAAATTAGAAACCCCGTCTCTACACTTTTTCCAAAAAACCTTATTTCATAGGGAATCGATGAGACATCCCTCATATCCATATCTATGAGAAAGAGGAGTTCATAATATGTCAGCCACATGAAGAACAATCGAGTCATTCGTGAAATTCAATGAGCCTAAGAAGACGAAGTAAGACTAGACTAGATCAATAGCAATGTTCAGAAAATTAACGATAGGATTGTTGAGAGATATAGTTCTGTTTCTGGGAAGATGGGAGATAAACAATTTACTAAATTGTTGTGAACCTGAAACGCATTTCCGAGAGAAAAATAATTTACATTCAGATTCGCTGTTGTACATAACTCTATACACCTCGTGAAAATCATAGAGGTTCGGATCAGGTATAGCGTGTAATTGAATCTGACGTGAAGATTTTATTACTCCGTGCAATCTCCTTGTACGGGTAGGGCGATGGTAATGAGGAATGCCTTTGTGAGCGAAAAAGGACTATAGGAAACGCCGATCTCATTGTTACTCGATAAAGTCCAGTGGCAGAAGCGGGTTCTCCTGAGTTGTTGCCGAGGCCCCAGCCATATAGTTAACCTTTGCGATAGGTTGCACAACAACCTTTTCATGCTAGAGCTGTTAGGGGAGCATTCATAGACTCTTCAGTTATAAGCATGAATAAAGCTCCGACACACCAACAGTTAACAATATAGAGGACAGGTCTTGAATACTAAACACCTCTCAGGGCCGAGATAGGCTTCCAAGAGGCCATTATTGCTCCCAGACTTTATGGCTTGACACCTTTGTTAGCTCCGATGGGTGAGACTTTGGTAATCAACCGTTGCAAGTGAGCAATGTGCGATACCGAGGTAGCTTTCCATTCTTGGTTTATCCGTGGAAGATTAGTCACCATGGAATTTGTGAGTCTGAAACAACAGGTGTGACGGTGTGAGATACTGTCGCTTTGTCGGTTGGAATCATTACTGGCTGCCACATTGAACTTACTTTTGCTTTTGGTTGCATCCAAACCTGTGAAAGTGTCACTAACCAGAGTAAATCTCTACTTTGGGCCACTATGCTTCATCTGGAGCCTATCGCTGCCGGAACTTGACCAAACGGATCCAGCTTTCGGATTATCCTACCACACTCCAAAATTGAAGACAGGTCGATAAAAGAGTAAACTCTAGTTTGCTTAGTAATTACTCCAGGAAAAGCAAGATTGAGAGAAAAGTGTTAACTATTATCAGGAAGGTATTGTTTTTTCGGGTTGGGCTGTTGGCGAACCCTGCTCCACTCAAGTGGGTGAGGAAATAAGTAGCCATGAGCGAAATCATCAGAACCAATTCTGATCTTCCCACTGGAAGACGCCAGGAATGGCAGGTGGACTAATTAAACTTGAAATAGTTGTTTACCTTTTTACTTTACATACAATATTCAGATTTTGACGATAATGTGCTTTTGGCTACGGATTTTGGCTTTCAGCGAATATTACATCCTTCCTCAGTCCAAAGAATTTTGAGTTTCAATGGTATGCTATCACTTATTTGCTGACTTGTGAGAGGAAATGATTTACTTTGTAGCATCCAAACCTGTGAAAGTGTGCATTAACCAAAGCAAACATGATCTCTACTTTGGGCCACTATGCTTGATTTGGAGCC
Source organism: Apolygus lucorum (assembly GCA_009739505.2). NCBI lineage: Eukaryota > Metazoa > Arthropoda > Insecta > Hemiptera > Miridae > Apolygus > Apolygus lucorum. The sequence goes on along the minus strand of CM019170.2, from coordinate 32,087,639 downwards.
TATAGGTGCCGGAACCCTTGACCAAACAGATCCAGCTTTCGGATTATCCTACCACACTCCAAAATTGAAGACAGGTCGTTTATGGAGCAAACTCTTGTTTGTTCGCCCTTGATTCAGGGGTGGTATTACTCCAGAAAAGCAAGATTGCAAGAAAAGTGTTAACTATTATCTTGAGGTCTTGTGTTTTGGGGTTGGGCCGTTGGCTAACCCCGCTCCACTCAAGTGGGTGAGGCAATAAGTAGCCATGAGCGAAACCATCAGAACCAATACTGATCTTTCCACTGGAAGACGCCAGGAAAGGTAGATGAACGAAAATTCAACCTCAAATGGTTGTTTACTTTTTTACTTACTATATTCAGATTTCGACGATTCTGTGCAAAAAGTGCATACTCAAGATTTTGGCTTTCAGCAAATATTGCACCCTTTCTCAGTCCAAAAAATTTTGAGTTCCAATGGTATGCCATCACTTATTTGCTGACTTGTGACGGGAAATGATTTACTTTGTAGCATCCAAACCTGTGAAAGTATGCATTAACCAAAGCAAATATGATCTCTACTTTGGGCGACTATGCTTGATTTGGAGCCTATAGGTGCCGGAACCCTTGACCAAACGAATCCAGCTTTCAAAGGATTATCCTAACACACTCCAAAATTGAAGATAGGTCGTGAAATTGCAGTTTATTCGCCCTTGATTTAGTGGTGTTAATTACTCCAGGAAAAGCAAGATTGTAAGAAAAGGGCTAATTATAATCAAATTTTGACGATTCTGTGCAAAAAGTGCATACTCACGGATTTTGGCTTTCAGCAAATATTACGTCTTTCCTCAGTCCAAAGAATTTTGAGTTTCAATGGTATGCAATCACTTATTTGCTGACTTGTGAGGGGAAATGATTTACTTGTGAACGACATTGCCTCGTAGAAGTTGAAGTGAAATACGGCTAGGAACGCATCAGGTTAGTTCCACGATACTAATCTGACACGGACGCGGAATTTACGGCATCGGACGACGGGGAGCGCTCATTTCACTTTCAATAAGAGGATTATGTGGGGGAGGGCAACGCTAGGGAATTTTTCCTCGTAGCTTGTCACCCGTGTTTGCAGTTGCAGCTCCTTTTATCGTCGAGTTCCGAGGAATCGTTCTTTCGATACCGAGCACCAAATCAAACAAACGGAGTTTACTGGCGTGGGAAAATCTTCTTATCTGGTGAACACGGGTGATGTAGGGGGTTCAGTGAGCGACCTGGGTCCGTATCTGGCCGAAGGAACAACAATGACCATGAATCAGGCGCCAGGGGTCTACCTCGAACCTCGTCCTAAACTGAACCGAATAAAGTGATCAACTTGGGAGAGACCAACCCAAAAGCAACGCATTCTTCACAATTGAAGTGGAAATCAAATGCAGACCATTAGGCATTACATGAGATGAGATTCATCTTGCTGTTGCACGTCAATATGTAGTAGTCGGTAGGGGATGAGCAATCACTGTGATCTGGCGAGCTTGGGTAATAAAGAGGGTTTTTTTGAGTGACCATGCCGAAACAACAATAATGACCACGAATTAAGCTCCAAGGGCCAATCTCGATACATAGGCTGGTCTAAATAAGGCGATCAAGTCAAGAGGAACAGTCAGTTTTTACAGGGAACTACGTAATATAATGGAATAGAATCCTTCATGTGCAGGTCTTCAATACACAGGATTGCAAGTTAAATGAAGAGTAATTGTGGGCTTCCTGAATGAACATCGTACTGTCGTTTTTCAAGATTTGCGAACTTCAGAAATCGTTTCAGTGTAATCCCATGCACCTGATCCGGTCGTGTCCCCATGAATAGTTCTAGTTCCGTCATATGCTTTCAAAGGCCAAATCGGCGTTTCAGAGCTTCAATCAGATTTAGAAATGTCTGAGGTGCACAAACTTCCATCAGAAAGTCTAGCTGAACCAGTCAAAATGGAACAAGGAGCAGCTAAATGTAGCATCTTTTCAATCCCATATGATGTGTCTGGTGATCTGTTAGAAAATGGTCTTCAAGGCTGATCCTGGTTTCCAGGACTGATAAGCTTCAAAACGAGCATATGAAATAATTATTACGTTGAAGCTATCAACTGTAGCTTCCCATTTTGGGTTCGGGGTTGTAGATACCTTCTAGTTTAGTTTCAAGCTTACCACCTTTGTATATTCCAGACACCTACATTAGCTTTTGACGTATTCCACTGCGATATTGGTGAATCAAGCTGCCACAATTTTGAGTAACTCCAACTAGGACAGCTTTGGTTTGGATATCCAAGTGAATTCAAGAGTTTTCATAAATCTACGCAAGCCTTTAAATTCCTGCAAACACAATTTGAGTAATTTGGTGTTGATTTACTGAATTCTCAAGAAAGTAGCATACTGCTGCTCACTGCCCACTTCATGGGGCTTTTACCTGCCTTTTTTCTAACTCCAAAATGTTTCTTCATTTCCAATATTGGACTCTACTTACATGTTGACTTAAGTTGGATTACAACACTGCGTTCTGATGCAAACTAAAACAGGTATCTGTAGTTCATTATTTCTCTAGACAATTCCGTCTGTATGGACTCATTGATATGCATATCCTGCACTCATTGATTGCTAATAACACTGCTCCTACCGACGTACGCAAGGGAACTGCGCCGTTTAAATTCGACTTCTTTTGCATACCTTGCGCCTAAAAATTATACATCCATGGTTATGCATCAAAGGAGACGCCGAGCACTGTAATTCCTCCCGTAACACACTTCATTGAATAGCAATCGACCTGTGAAATTGATGGACTCGGAATAGAAGCCCAAGTTCGCTGCAGTGGTCAAGGCGATAAATTCCAGCTGATTTATTGTTCCGAGTTGCGTGCGACCCACGGGACCACCTGTAGGAACCCATTTCGAGCGGCCGTGCATCATATTTTCGGCAGACGGACTACCCCAATTACAATGGCTAATGGACCACGACTTATTCATTGCTTGGTCATGAGAAACATCCTGATCAAAGCTGGGCCACGAGGAAGTCGAGGCGAAGTCTTCATTTTTGCAAAACCACGACAGTATCGCAAAAAGTATGAAGAATGTGTTGAGTGACGCAGCCATGGGCATGAACTAGAGTAAGTATTACCTCTGGTACGAGTATGATGAACGCTTAATACTTCATAAAATTTTGTCGTTGTACGCGTCTTCCTATCTTGTCCTGCGGGTCCATAACCAAGAAACGTTTCGCTGAAATCTACGGCTTTGAATTTTTTCAGTAGCTCTCGTAAATAATGGCTACCGTCTGCTTTATAGACTGGAGACTGTATTGGTAACATCATGAAGTGACGCATTTCATTCATAATTCATCATTCATCAGCACTTAAACTGTCAGAATGAGTATTTCTTTATTCAGTGGCTGTCGGGAATGACACCATGAAGACATGATTTACACTGTTACAGTTAAGACTCTGAGTAATAAAACTGGAATGGATGCTTTTTTACTATTGCATGGCGGTACCATAAGAAGCAACTAATTCAAGGCCTCTTCTACCTGGACTCGTAGTCCCTTCTTTATTCCTTGCGTCATTTTGTCTTGTGCAATTTAGAAAGTCCGCCAACTTCTCTTGGAGAATAGTGCATTACTGTAGGCGGAGAGGTACCTGGCTACCTCTCGACTCTGGGCTAGTATGTAAATGAGATCATTTACCTCCAGGCAGAGGCTCAAAAAGGAAGGTTCCTGAGGAAAATCCTCCTTCAACGGCTCCTGGAAAGATGGGAATAATTCAAACGATTGTGGATAAGACCAGGAGGAAGGTCGTAAAGTCCTTACTATCCTTCTTTATTTAAATTCGTTTGGAAAACTGTAGCACGGTGCAAGAGATAAGTATTTGTTGTAGTATGTGTAACATTAGATGAAATACGAAGATCTGGAAGTGTTGACCAATACAGTGAGTGGATACTCTGAAATGAATACAAATCATACAGGAATAATGCATGGCTTCAGATGTCATCGAACTTGGAAACACCATTTGGCATTGGTGAGTAACAAAATACTGGGGGTCTTATAAAATTTGTGAGAACTGAAATGGAATTTGAGAGGTAGAAGAAACTTTTTCTTTGTGGAAGTTGAAGGATTACCTGGTAGATTAACTGGCTTATTCGCTGGTACAACGATCGGTACTTAAAGACTGAGGAGTACGCCAGGTTTTGGGCGTGGAAATGAACAACAATCCCAATTACTCAGGCCAGGTGTAATCCAAGCCTGTGACTTGACTACTCCAGCAAACGATCAGAAACATATGCGGTATGTTACCGATTATCTTTCACTGTTTTTCTTCAAGCTTAGCTTGCAGTATATCGTAGCAGATAGTGAAAAGAAGAAGAAGTAGATTCGTTTCCTGGCAACGAATATATACGAGTAAATATTGTTTCTGAGACAGGAAACTCCCCTGTTTAGAGGGGTGGAAGTTTTCAAATTTCAAACAAAACCAAAAGTCTGAAAATATGTTTCTGGGGTGAGAAAGGTAAATTTTGGGAAATAAATTATCCATTAGCAGATATGCGCGTACGCGGATGACATCTGTTTGGTCGCCAGAAATATGCAATTCCTTGAGGAGATGTTTCACCAAAATAAGAGCAAGGGAGAGGCGATGGGATTGAAAATAAATGTCGATAAGACAAAGTATATGCCAGAGTCCACGCAGGATTTGAAACTCTAAGATTGCGTGTTCCAGAGGGCCCAAGCGTTCCCATATCTTGGGGTAGATATCAATGATAAAGCCACAGTGATAGACGAAATTGAAAAAAGAATTATGGCTAGGAACTGAGCATACTACGCCAATCTTAAGCTCCTCTGGCCCTCTCTACTCTCAAGAACAACCAAGGTTCGACTGTATCGTACACTGATTCGCCCAATCGTTCCCTGTAGTGCCAAAACATGGGTAGTCAGTACAGCTGCCACCATCAAGCTCCATGTATTTGAGCGTAAAGTATTAAGAATTTTTTTTGGGGGCAATGTGTGTTGATGGACCAACACCTTTACCAGCAGGAGAACATCGTCCAATTTATTGAAACTCGGCGGAATGAATGGCTCGGTCTTGTTTAGAGCATGCCAGCGCAAATACCACTTGGTATCTTGCATGCGAGGATCATGGGGACGCTTCGGTTGGGACAACCTAGAACTCACTGGTTCCTGGATGTTGAGGGGGACCTGAGAAAGCTGGGTGCAAGGAACTGGAGGCTGTAAGCGCAGAGCAGATCTGAGTGGCAAAATGTTGTTAGGAAAGCCAAAGCCCACCCCGGGCTGTAGAGCTATTTAGTAAGTAGGTAAGTAAAGTATCCATTTCGTGGATTCCTTGACGTTGGACACAACTTCTTCAACAGTCAAACAGGTTAACGACTAAGCTGATTACTAGTTAAGTGAAGATGTACTCAAATAACGCTTTATATTTCAAAATACCCTATTATCCCATCCGATGGGATTATGAACGTACCAAACTTAGTGAATATCGTTGAGCGATTTTTGTGCCTCATGAACCAAAGTAATCGTTTCTTTAAAAAATAGGAGCACCTTGCTTATGGCATTGTGATGTACATGGTTTTTCAAGTGTATAACAGTTATATACATAAGTTTGTTAAAAGCAAATGTCTGGTTTCTGGATAAAGAAGAGAATCTAAACGGTGGAAACAACGAGTCTGAGGGGGCTCCGGGAGTTCCCCTTCGTTTCCCTTTGAGGTCTTCAGGAATTGGAAAATACATGAGTGTCGGCGAATGCCTTTGGCACAAAGGCATCAACAACGGTTGGGAAGTCTACCAATTTATAATACGGACCATTCTGGAGGCAAAGGAGGGGGTTGGAAGGGGGACCCTCATGATGAAGGGATAGGGGGTACCTTGTGCTTCCTTTGGGATCGCCAGAGACCTTGGCCATATAAAGCGGACTTGAGTAGAGACTCCACTTATCAAACCAATGAGATCGTATAGTATATTCTTTGGGAGGGAGTTCTCCTTAGGCCGAAAGGGTTCCTAGAGGTTGTTTTTTTCTTCAACGTCGAGAATCCCGTGGCCGAAGGGAGATGAACGTGTGGTCAAGAACCGTTGCGTGCGGTTATCGATGATTTGCTCCTATTGTTTCCTTAGCTCGCATCAGTCGCGAAGTCCAGAAAAATGTGAAGATTCGCATCCATTTCTACTTAGCCAAGTTAGAAAACCATTCGGCATCAACGTCGAAAAATAGATAATGAAAATAAATGAATTAAATACATTAGATAAATTCAGGAAAATATTTCGCTGCAATATACAGAAGAAATATTTGCAATTATCTAATTGTACTGATTTTTCCACCTCTCAATGTGATCAACTATCCTCAGAGGAGTGTGTACCGAATTGGATCACTTTCGTAATGTATAGAAAATAATGTAGCGTAACCGCTAACGCTGACTTTTTCCTGATCACCATCGCCTTTAAAGGTTTGACTACTGTAGTATTGCGCTCCAGGTGGTCCAGTGGTCTATAATCCCTTAATAATGAGGTATGAGTAAGTCGAGCACAGGCGGAATGAGTACCCTTCTAAATCAAGAGTGAACTGAGCTTACCTGAACACTTGAAAAAAAAAGTTTGTGCTTCCGAGTGCTTGCTCGATTTGCAGTATATCCATGTCATTCAATACTTTGGTGTAGGAGAATCAATGTTCCTAATGTGGACGTTTATTATTAATTAATTTCGTAAACGCACATATCGTCAGCCATGTAAAAATTTCGTTATTCGAATTTCATTCATGTCAGTTCATATTTCTTGGCTTCTTGGTTGGTCATAAGAAGGTACTAGTTTTGTACAAGAACTGGTTGCGCGTTTGCCTAATAAAACCAGTAGAAAGTACGGTGTGATGCTATCTAAGTAAATAAACAGGCTCTACGGATTAATCGGGTCACTTAGTGCTCAGTTCATTATCACCCGTAGAGTTGGCACTGATCAAGCAGCTAATGGACTTGGATTACTCCTAGTGGTCCAATTACGCTGTGTACCAGTTAAATAACGATTTAAGCCTTATCGCTCACACAGGGCCGAACTGACTTCCTCCCATTCATTTTCCACGACCTTTAAAGGACTGTGTACCAAATTTAGGCGCTCCGCAACGAACAGAAAGACTCGTATACCCAGAGTACTGTAGACAAGTTAACAGAGGAGAAAGCTAATGTTGAAATGGCGTACAAGTATTTTTGAGGCTGCCTCAGTTGCGACATCTACTTTCAGCTAAGGAAGTAGGTACTAAGGAGACTGAAGTAGTGGGAGCACAGAGTACTGGAGACATGTTATGAAAGCAGGGGATGGGATGAAAGCACTTGGAGAGAAATTGTTACCGCTTGCACGGAAAAAACTCATGCATAGATATGTCTTTTGGCAATTATTTACTTACAATATAATACAATGTAATTAAAATTCGATAGTTTTAGATAAGAAAGGGCAATGAGAACTGAAAAGTTTGAAGTGAAATCACTTAAATCAAAACTTCGAATTGTTTGGTTGTTGTTTCGTTGAGAAAAAGATACTTCCTCATTTTCTGGACTAGAGTAGCGTGTTTAGTAAACAAATGTCTAAATCACACCTACAGCATTAGTTCTTATATCTTCCGCTAGGGATAGTAACGCATTTTTTCCTTGAATCAGCTGCATCGCATTATATCAAGCTTTCCCAAAATAGGTAACTGAGCTTATCTCGTCTGATTCAAAGGATAAACGCTTTACTATACCTAGTGGAGGAAATATGAACTAATACTGTAGGTGTGATTTCGACATTTGTGTTAAGTAACCTAATGAAATACCTAGTTTACTCGTAAATATGATAGTTTCCAAGAAAAACGTTGTACTAAACAGTAAATAACTTAGTTACCTATTACACTTTTTAGTCACGGTCACGATCACGCTTATTTTGCCATAACATAATCCCCAGCCAAAAGACATATCTACGTCAAAACTTCCAGTGGTGTACGGATTTCATCACTATAGGATGATCACGGGGGAACCAGCCTTGTCGATCATACAGCTGATCCAACTACTTATCAACCAATTCCAGTAGCCCTCAAGAAGCAGTGAGGGTAATAGAATCAGAAAACTCCCTAACCGATGGGCCGATCCCTAATCATTCGAGTCCAAAACAGCATAAAACACAAAGAAGATTCAGAGTCAAATCTCACACCAGATGTTTTTGGGAAGTGAAAAGATTTATTACTGTCAGTTTAACGAATATAAATTCATATCTCCTCCATTCAATCAAGGATTATTTTGTCACAAGGACGAAGCAAATCGCACACCCACTCGCTTTGCAAATCAAACCGGAGGTCGACCGGATTTACGCCCTTATTACCGTAGCAGATCCATATAACCGATAGAAATGTAAATACGGCACAGGGCATCACGTAGATACACTATATATGTTCTCAAGGTTCCAGAGACGTCTTGCGGCAAAAAGCCTCTTGAAAACGGTCCTATTACCTCCAGGACTATAATGGACTAGCCGGCAAAGACCTAGAGTCGCATGAGAGTATGACAATGAAATGGGTTCCTATTAGCATGAAATCCTTTCTCGGCGAGCCAATTTATTACTTTGGTGAGAAACCGGCGATTTGTAAGGTATTCGAATAGTTTGAACGAGAAATTATGGTTGTCGACGGTAGGTACTCTTTACCCAAAGTGAGCTCTGTCTTGTATTTCCCTCTAGTGATAATTGGTCATTAATAAGCAAAGTTTAGATTCCACTCAACTCACCTAATAAGTTGGATGTTGTGTTGCAAAAAGGGGATGAAAATAAAATGCATTTCGGAATAGTACTCTCACGAACTGCCGTGAATCAGTCTTTACACGTAGTTAGATGCTTTTCTCCTTTTTTTTTGCGTAACGTAAACCCTCTTTCTTAACGGTAGGAACTAAATACCGACCATCTTCTCCGCGGATTAACCCATTGTTGAATGTGCAATAACACTTCACCTTTTACCGCGTCGGAAACCCTTGAAATATTGCCGACTTACGGGTTTAAATGAGATTAGGAAGCTCATAAATGGTGTCGTGAGGCCTCAACCTAAATACGAGTATAATTCCTTTGAGATTCAGCAGTTTTTCCAGGATCAGAAAATGTCTTTTTGACGGGGTTTGGTAACATTATTGTCCGTCCAATTTTAGCGAATTTTCGAAAAAAATGAACTTATTGCATAGAGGCTCAAAGTTTTTAGCATGGAATTTTTTGACATTTTGTTAAAACTGAAATCGGATTTGTTATGTTTTAAACCGATTTCCGAAGTTTTTCCAAAAATCATATAATATTATGTCACTTTAGACGATAACTTGAGAAATTGTTTGGCACAAATTTCATCAAGCTTGAGCCAATATGTTCATGACAAAAAAAAAACGAATTTCGTTGGACAGAAGTTTCGGACAACCCCAAGGGGTCAAAATTACAAAGAAAAAAAAAAAACGATTTTAGGGGTTTTGTGGACATTAACAACATAATCATAGTTATATTCGGAAGCATAAAGAAATTTCTGATATAGATAGGTACAATTTTCAAAAATTTTAAAATATATGTGTGTAAGATTCATTGTACTTTTATCTCAGTTAGCTATAGTTTGTTCTGTACCCCTGCTGTATTCATATTGTAGAATCATAAGCAGAAAGGACGTCGTTACTTATAGCATTCCTTTTAATGTGGCCTTTTTTGGTTTATTATTTTCAATAATGAACCTTTGGAATCGACCAAGAAAAAAAAAATTCTAACACCCCCTCAAAATTTGATGGTTTACGTTTCAAGGTACGTAGAATCCAAAAATCGAATAAAAATTTGGCCGTCCGTCCGCCGTACGCCGTACGCGGCACTTTTGCCACTTAGCATTGACCGATTTTGATGAAATTTGGTATGTAGGCTCCATTTGGGGTCTAGTTGTGCCCCGAAGCTTTTGGTTGATGTAGGTCACTCCTAAGGGTTCCAAAATCAATTTTGAAATTTTGAAAACGCCCTAACTCAAAAAATTTCGATATGAAGGTATTGTTTTTCCTTCAATTTATGATTCTATAGAATTTTTAGAATTTTTTGAGACCACGCGGAGCTCTGTAGGACAAACCGTTCGCTCCCTACGAAAATTTAAAGGTTTATATTGAAATATATATATATATATATAAATCAAAACACGAGTGTGAATCGCAAAAGAGGCCTAATCTCCGTTCAAATTAGAGCTGACCGAAATGCAATCGATGGTTTGTGATTTTGATTTTTTTTTGATTTTTTGATTTTTTTTTGATTTTTTTTTTTTGATTTTTTTTTCTTTTTCTCTTTATATTGGATGGTTTGTGATTTTGTAGACGAGTGATCTATATAAAAATAATAAACCGTTGTGTAATAATTTGCAGCGTTTTTAATGTGCTTTTGGGGCGAGCTATGGCCCCTTTATTAAGCCTAAAATACAAAAAAACAAATTATTCGAAGACTAATAATAACATTGAACCAACCAGTCAAAAAATATGTTGTCAACAATTTTTACTTAATATTTATTTTTCGTCGTTAAAAACAATAAATTTTTTTTAATGAGCTACCAAGACTATACCTATTCACTAACACACAGACAAAACATCAAAGACTAGAAAGAAAAACAAACTACCTACCTATGTTTAAAAATCCACAATCAAACCCTCCCAATCTTCCATCCCTCAACAATGCCACATTGAAAGGAATGCTATAAGTAACGACGTCCTTTCTGCTTCCTCCTCCACATGAACTACAGTTAGCTATAGGAATAGAAGAGAACGCAATATGCACAATGGAATCTAGGGAGAGGTCAATCAGTTGAAACTGGGACACCGCCAAGAAACCATTATCTTCTTTAATTTAATTTAATTTCCTTCGGAGCAGACACTTTCGTTAAAAGATTCAGGTGACCATTCAAATCCATTATTCGTACATGTAATTTATTATTCCATCAAGATTATTTTCATTTTTGCTAATTTTATTGTTATTTTGTAAATACAGTGTAAAAATAAAGAAACTGCATCAAAACGAAGTCTTAATTTGTTGAGATTGAGAAAAAAGGAGACCTATCTTACATGTGTAAACGATTTATGTATGTAATGAAAACCTGCTTATGTTCGTTGCACTCTATGCATTCGTAAAGACGAGCAGAAATTGATTATAAACTAGTAAAATTTTCAAAACACATGCGTCAAGGAAACGGTATGGTGGTATGGTATACCGGAAAAAATTGATCAATACTAACGTGAGGGTATTCTATGAGTTCTGGGTGACTAGGAAAGTATTTTTTGAGGTTTTCAAAGACAAAATTGGAAACTGAAAATTCGCTCACACGCTCATGCTGCACGAGTGGAATGTTGCACGAAGGTTGGTATTCTTGCAGTTGGTCAAAAATATTGGTTCTAAGTCTGTTTACTGATTTGTTGTTCCGTTGGATTGCACGTGATGGTTATTTGTGTACTTCGACATATCTGAACGATATTACGTAAGGTGTATCTTCGTTGACGTGATTATTCCGTAGTATAACGATAAACTTTTAACCGTCCAATTAGGCGCAAATGATTTGGGGTAAATGACCACACCAGTCTTAATCTTCTTCTTTATTGGCAATATTTCGGCGCCATGATGGCCGCCCTCTTCAGGCACATATTGTCATCTGTTTTTTAAGAAAGATATGGATTGTCAAAGGCTTAAATGTTAAAGGTAAAGCACCTAGGTATTTTTCTAAAAATAATTTATTTAACAAGATACAGAGGTTGGAGTTTAGATAAGAACCTGAATAACGAGATTTGTTAGAGGAAACTGAGTTAATAATCGATATGAACTGTATCTTTAGGATTTTATCAAGAATTACTTATTTTCTAGAATGGGTGAACTCGATTATGATGGTGAATTGATGAAATGGATATAAGTGGATGATTCCTCGTGTAAAAAAAGACTCTAGACTGATAACTTTATGATAAATGTAACCTGAGCAGGGAAATATTGCCAATAAAGAAGAAGAGGATTAAGACTGGTGTGGTCATTTACCCCAAATCATTATACACTGACCGAGTCACAAAAATCAACTTACTTAACGCTTTTAAATAACATCGCGCAGTTCCAGAAGCATTTCCTAACCTAATAGAGAAAATTGTTTGAAGATGAAACACTTTGAGTTTGTTTACCTTGCTTTCAAATACTGATTTCTCTAGCAGGAACATCCAAAGCCCACCTTTGAAGAAAATAGAATGAAATTTCCTCCGTTTTCTTATTTTTGTGATGTCCTTTCTGGATACTGAAAGACATCCTAAAAGAACCAGATCTCAAAAAAAAAAAAAAAAAATATATATATATGCTGCAGGGTGAACGGATGTGGAAATTTGATTTAAGACTTTCTTGCTGTCTCACTATCGCTCAACGGGTCACCGAATTGTCCAATCTAAGGGGACCGTTCCATCATCGAGGTACCAACTAATAAGAAACCCTCTCTCTGTAATAAACTTGACCCTCTTTTCTAGAACGGACATTTTGCCACTTTTTGTCGGAAGATAATCGTCCTGGAACGCGAGGTCGGAACAGCTGGTCCATCCAAGGACTTTCCAGTCTCAGCGCAATCCTCTCCAACCCAGACCTTCTTTTTACACGATATCAGAGGTTGACGTAACTCGTGAGTAATAACGCGAGGAATTACTGCAATTGCGAACTAAGGATACATTTTTCGAGTTAAATAGTTCAAATCATTATCCCATTAACCCTTAATTTACCACTTGTTCAAAACATTCGTTTTTTCAGAATTCCCCCCAAATTTTGGTGTATTTTGACTATTTAAGAGGTGTGGAGTGTCTGATTTTGATCGAGTGGTATATGATTTTTCTAAATTCGATGAAAACAGCGTGGTATCTTCATGGATACCTCAGAAGGGGTGTTTGTAGGGAGGTTCTGCAAAGATACTTCAAGAGGGGTTGGCTGTCAGTATTTACCAAAAAAATTCTTCAGGGTCGGAGAAATAACTTGAGAGCAATGAATTATTGATAAAATGAACAAGACTTGATATGTATAGGTACATATTTGATGTCATCATAATATCCTTGGGGTAGATGATTTTCCTGCATTTTCTCAAACAATCGATAGTTCAAAGCAGATATTAAGGATAGTTCAAACAACCGAAGTGTAGGTAGGCAGAACAAATCGTCTTAAAATGGATAAATAGGGCTGCAGAAAGCTTGAAAATCGTACTTCCAAAAAAGATACCTCAGGACATTAAGGGTTAAGAGATCCAACAAGATTTAACATCTAACTTTTGAAATGGTGATCAAACGCACTCCAGTCCGCAATAAAGAATTCAAATAATCGTTTTTCAACGTGAAGAAGTCAACTTAGACGTTGGTTTAAGTGGACAGTTCAGTTTCCTAAAAACAAGATATTTACGATCATGTTGATATTCTTCCATAATAAAAAAAAACCCCTACGAAGTTGCTGATTGCGCTTTTTCATGAGTAGTAGCTTCTATTGATGTTGGAATCGATAGGTAGTCACTCTCAACCTGACCCGCAATTACCCACAAAATTTGAACAAAAACAGGCGTATAGATTTAGAGGGAGAATAAAATAATGTTTATACAATATCGGGGCTACCTCGCAAAAATCAAGAAAATTTCATTAAAATCGGACAAGGATTTCATGAAGTCATGAGACAGGAATTTACCACAAACAGACCGGGAAGCAAAGTTGGCTCAGAAAGCTCTGAAACTCAAAACACGAGAGGGAATTTCGATTTTCGAATATACAAATTTTCATGATTCGTTGCAACATTAAAAATCTACCTTTGATCGTGAGAAATCAAAACATGATAATTTCGTGTATCTATGTTTGTCCATAAGTAAGTGTATCATCTCATATAATAGGTAGTACGGGGTACAGTTGGGCACATAGATAAATATTGCACATTATAGCAAGATTGCATAAACACGGTGTCCCAGAACCAATCAACAATACTTCAGAAATTAATTATACAACTAATTTGCAACAATAATTTTCCCTCCTAGAAATTTTTTTTCACCCCGCTTTAAATGATATTTTTCCACTTTGAAATGGTGAAAAAAACTCTATTTTTGCGTTTGATGGTCTCCTAAGAAAACTGTGTTTTAACAAGAAAAATCCCAAAATTTTCTTAAAAACAGAAATTGACAAATTTTCAAGTTTGAGGTAGAAAAGTCCAAGAGTAGGTACATTTGTTTTGGCTAAACTCTATTTTTGCGTTTGATGGTCTCCTAAGAAAACTTTGTTTTAACAAGAAAAAAATCCCAAAATTTTTTTAAAAACAGAAATTGACAAATTTTCAAGTTTGAGGTAGAAAAGTACATTTGTTTTGGCTAAACTCACTGGTTCCAACTGGTCAAGAGCTCATTATGGGAAATTTAAGGATGTCTCAGTCGGTCGCCGTTCTTTCCTCGCTCCGGGTCAGTATTTCCCTAAATTGCAGGCGCTCCAACTTTAAAAGTTCTACCTAAATTTGAAATTTTCAAGAATTTTCGAAATTAATTAGTGCAGCAGTCTAGGGAATTGGAAAACTAAAATATTGCTGCAGGAATAATCAAAATCAATAATTGCCTGAGAAAAATGGGTTAGATTTTGATTATTCGAGCGGCAATGTTTTAGTTTTTCAATTCCATAGACTGCTGCATTAATAAATTTCAAAAATCCTTGAAAATTTCGAATTTACAATTTTAAAAGTTGGAGCGCCTGCAATTTAGGGAAATTCTGACCCGGAACCAGGAACGAACGGCGACCGACTGAGACCCCCTTAAATGTTCTTTCCAACGTAGTCATCAGGTTTGAATTAGCGTGGAAAATGAAAAAGAACATTTTGGTGCAAAGTTGAAAACACGAAAAAGTGGCATTTTGAGCGGGGTAAACAAAAATTGCTACGAGGGAAAAGTTGTAGCAAATTAGTTGTAAAATCGATTTCTGAAATATATTTCAGAAATATATTGTTCATTCAGTTATTCAAATTCAGAAACAATATATTGTTGATTGTTTCTGGGTCACCCTGTGTACGACTTAACATCCCACCCACTTGGTATAATCTACAATGTTTCTTTTTTTCGTACATTTACGTGGAATTCATTATGATCGCTGTGAACTATAATGTACGAGACGAGTTGTGGGAATGCGTTTCGGATTTTGCATATTCAAGAAGGATTTTTTTTGCGGTAAATAATAATTGGACATTTCCGTTTAGTTATCAACATGAGAAGGCTGTCTCTGGACATCCACAAATCCATTCTTCAACTTTTATGAGAGAAAACTGTGCTTAACCCTTAATATCCTGAGGTATCTTTCAGGAAGTCCGGTTTTTCCTGCAATAGTTTATGCACTTTTAAAACAAAACGGATAGCCGTTGAGGTGATATCGATTGAGTAAGGAAACGTTATAATAAAAACTAAATAATTCTCGATTTGACAGACTTTAATAGGGCCTTCAAGGTACTTTCTACCCTCATTTCACATCTTGTAGGCTAGTTGAATTTCCTCGACAGAGATGACGCCACTGTCAAAGCAGCATAAATTCCTCTACGAAGTGAACCTTCTCCACCTCATTCCTTGGTTCTGTACTTTATGAGAAATAAACTGACATCCCACCAAAGATGTTACCAAGTTTTCTTCTTCTACTCCAACAAGATTGGGCTTTTAGACAGATTCTGCTGACGCAGATAGCACAAGTGTGACCCTTGGAAAGATCATTCTTAAACTGACTGTAATAGGGCCTTTGAGGCACCTTCTGTTCAAAATTTGAGCCTATAATTCACTATAATTAACAATTTTTCAAATTTCATTAAAAAATCCGCAAAAACAATGAGGAATTTCACCGATTTCTGTTTGCATTTTTCCTGAATAGTTAATGGTGTGGGACAGATGAAAATCGGGCTGATTTCGGAAAATAAGTCTCCTGTTATTTTTGGGAGACAATCAAAATTTTTGATTTCAAAACTAACCGGGAAAACAGACGTGCAGCGGGAACGCTCGCTGATTGGGCTGTTCGGATCGCCGTCTCCTCCCAGTGTTGCCCATTGGGACGACGAAATCGTGTTTTCTAAGAGAAAAGTTATCAAACAAAAACAGAGGAAACCTAATTTTCCCCATCTCGCTTTTTCTATTTTTTTCTTCAGTTTTTCGATTTCGAACTTTACTGTTTCATGAAATTTTGCATCTGGGGACTATAGATTTTTCGATCTCAGCGCTTCAAGCGGCCATAATTGAACTATTCCAGCATGACGTCATTTTCCCGGTTTTTTTTAAACATTCGTATTTTCTACACTGTTTTTTTTATTCGTAAATTAGGAAGTTCGGGCTGAAAGTTTGCCTAAAGGGGGTTTTTAGAGGTGCTGAATCCGATTTCGGGGTGAAAAATAGGAAATTCCGACATGGTGAAATTCCTCATTTTTTTACAAGTGGGAAATTAAGGGTTAATATGAAATACAGCGATCAAATTAGGTACAAATACACCGGTCTTCATTGAAAGGAGCTGTGAAACTTTTAGTAATTTATACGAAGCGATTTTGTCGTTTTCAAAATCCGAAGAAAAAACGAAAACTACTTTGCTTTTGAGATGTACAGGGATATTGAAATTGTGTCGATTTTTTTTTTTGCTTTTTCACAAGGAGAGATAAATGTTGGTATAATGTTTTAGAAAAAAACGCGTTTGCACATGTGCACCTGCACGATGAAATCTATGGACATCTTCAAGCCATCCTACAAACCGAAAAAATTAAATAAAAATTAGACAATAATTTCGTGTAGTATCGACCTGGAAAAGTAAGATAAACAATAAATAGGCGCGGAACCTAACTTGTTCAATAGAGGACTAATTTGCTAAGAAAAGACTAAAAAAATTGTGAAGAAAATTCTGAAATGTTAAATTCGAAAGGATATTTTGATTGTGGTAGTTTCCTGACCAGGTTATATCCCCACCACTAAACTAGATTACCTTACAATACATCGAGAAGAAGCAAAGCAGTGTTCAATCAAATAATGACTATTCGCATTATTCAATTATTTATCACTATAATTTTGGTTTATTATTTTCAATAATGAACCTTTGGAATCGACCAAGAAACAAAAATTTTTTAACACCCTTCAAAATTTGATGGTTTACGTTTCAAGGTACGTAGAATCCAAAAATCGGATAAAAATTTGGCCGTCCGTCCGCCGTCTACGGCACTTTTGCCACTTAGCATTGACCGATTTTGATGAAATTTGGTATGTAGGCTCCATTTGGGGTCTAGTTGTGCCCCGAAGATTTTGGTTGATGTAGGTCACTTTTAAGGGTTCAAAAATGAATTTTGAAATTTTGAAAACGCCCTAACTCAAAAAATTTTGAAATGAAGGTATTGTTTTTCCTTCAATTTAAGATTCTATAGAATGTTTTGAGACTATGCGGAGCCCTGTAGGGCAAACCGTTCGCTCCCTACGAGAATTTAAGGGTTTTACGTACGATAAATCAGAAACACGAGTGTGAATCGCAAAAGAGGCCTAATCTCCATTCAAATTAAAGCTGACCGAAATGCGATCGATGTTTTTCTTCATGTTGGGTGGTTGATGGCTCTGCAGACGAGTGATCAATATAGAAAAATAATAAACCACTGTGTAATAATTTGCAGAGTTTTACATTCAGGACAGGTGCATCAGGTGTGTTTGCGATGAGCAGGTGTACCAAATTAGTTTGCAGTTAATCGTATGAGAAGTTGAATACCGAATGGGTCGACTCTAATCAAAATCAAATGTTCAATGTGCGATAATTTTGAATAATGTTACGATGAAATGAACCCGATAGTGCATGTGCATTGAGAGCTCACCTATGAACTATTCATTGTCAGCAAATCACAGAATAAACACATTTTCTCGGTAAATAGGTACAAGAACGGCTCTCAAAAAATCCAGGTCACAGCGGTTTGTTTTTCGAACTAAGCAAAAAACGAACGATTGTCGACGGGAGAATCCTGAGGTATATTTTAAACAATCATTAACAATTTCAAGTTTTTATAATTCTAAAAATTATCAACAATATTTTCATATAATTACATAATTATTGAAGGTTACTGAATAAATTGCTTGAAATCGAACACTGAAATATCACCGCAGATAACTGTAAATTATTATGCATCTACCTACCCATTTGATAACTGATATATTTACTGTATTTATTAAATAATAATTTATCTACTGCACAAATAGGCGAATATTATTCAATCAATTTTGGCCTCACTTGGCATATTAGACCGCTATGTGTATACAACAGCAGAATCCCCATTATGTTTTTTCCATTTTTATGACATATCCTACAAATTTTAGCTCATATATCCCTGTTTCTTTTGTTACATTTTAGACTACTTTTAACGATGATATTTTACAACATGATTGAGAGCATTAACCATTTGCCGATAGAATTAGTAAAGGGATGAATACCAGATAGTAGGTGATTTTGTTGGTGGGTAGTAGTTTTGTTGTACTTGTAGAGATCAGTGCTTGTATGGCGGTGTAAAAATAGTTGTAATTTGAGAAAGATGCATATTGGTAAATTTTGTGATATTTTGATGATGATGGTCGACAGTGTATGTAGATGTAAAAGGATTGAGAGCTCACCTGTGATTATGAACTATCCAGTATCAGCAAAAGACGTCATGTGGAGCACATTTTCTTGGTAAACACAAAAAACATCACACGAAAAACTCGGATCACAGTGTTTTTTTTTCTTCCTTGGGGAATAAACAGCAAAAAACAACCGAGTTGAAGGGAAGTTGAGGTTTGTCGAAGGGGCCACGAGAGAGTGAACGCAGAGCGGATCGAGAGTGTCCTGGCAAGTGTGGGGCCGGCTGGGGAGTGACGTCACGAGTCTCGGGGTGGCCCGCGGTCCCCCCCACCACTCGAGGGCTTCATGGGAGGTTCTTCGGGGGGCCCCCGGGTCCTCAGGGAGACGGGAGAGTCGAGTCCAGGACATGGCGGAAGGCCCTCCTGGGCGAGGCGAGTCCTGGAGAAGAGATCCTGGCTGAAGGATTTGGCGAGTCCTTGGGGAACTCGGGTTTCATGGTAGGTGTTACAGGTCATATCGATACCTTGAAGCACAAATGCGCTATGTCCATCCATCTTCCACTTTTTCAATTTTTTCAGAAAAACTCAAATCCAACAAAACACATATTGACCTTCTTGACGATTATAGCTTGAAAATTTATTGAAGAAATTAAAGAGTTTACTGGATATAGACATTATTTTAGGAATTGTGCACTGGTGATAATTTCTTTTGCGTTTCTCTCAAACTTCGTATTAGGACATAACGCCTTTGTGCTTTAAGGTATCGATATTCACTTCGCATTCAGGTGAAATCAGTCAACATTCGGAGTTCAAGACTAGAAGTTTCCTTATATTCCAACAGAATCTCCGAAAAAGGAGATTTCTTCTCAATACAAGGAACTTATCTCAAATTTTGACAGAAATCATCTTTCTACTCAGCAATTGTAAAGGCTTAACATAGGTAGGTATTACAGGTAATATTCACTTCGCATTCAGGTGAAATTAGTCAAAATCCGGAGTTCAAGACAAAGTTTCCTTATATTCAAGCAGAATCTCCGAAAAAGAAGATTTCTTCTTAATATAAGGAACTTCTCTCAAATCTAGACAGAAATCCTCTTTCTACTCAGTAATTGTAATGGCTTAACATAGGGATTCTGGCAGAATCATTGGAAAATTGTCGTTTTCGGAATCCTTGCTGAAATTCTCCTTTTATTCTGGTCTTTAAGAACTGTGGTTTTTGTGATCGCAACTGATTGTGACTCATCTACCTTATAATTATGTGGGCATATTATAGGTATTCATCAGAATCATTGAAAACTGTGGTTCTTGGAAAACAGGTCTGAAATTGTCCTTCTATTCTGGTCTTTAAAAAATGAAGTTCTTTGAATCCTTGCTGAAATTCTCCTTCTATTCTGGTCTTTAGGAACTGTGGTTTTTGTGATCGCACTCGTCTATCTCACAATTATGTAGGTATATTATAAGTATTCATCAGAATCATTGGAAAACTGTGGTTCTTGGAATAATGACAGATATTCTCCTTCTATTCTGGTCTTTGAAAACTGAAGTTCTTGGAATCCTTGCTGAAATTCTCCTTCTATGCTGGTCTTTGAGAACTGTAGTTTTTGTGATCGCAACTGATTATGACTCATCTACCTCGTAATTATGAAGGTATTCATCAGAATCATTGGAAACTGTGGTCCTTGGAACCATGCCTGAAATTTTCTTTATATTCTGGTCTTTGATAACTGTGGGTTTTGTGATCGCACTCATCTATCTCATAATTATGTTGTTACTATATTGTTACAAGGTATATTTTAGGTATTATTCAGAATCATTGGAAAACCGAGGTTCTTGGAATGTTGTGCTGGTGTTTCTCTCACAGACTGATTTGGAACCAAAATTGTTTGAAAAGCTCCAAAATGTTTTTGATCATGCAGGTCTGCCCTACCTTGGGGAATAAGGACGAAAAACACCACAAGAAACAGCGACATTGTAGTTGGTGAGTTAATTCTATTCATAAAAAACAACATTCACCAGAAAAAACTTGAGACCACCCGTGCACTAAACGCAGAATGGCATTTGCAACATCGGCACTGAAAATTTGTTTAATAACAACTTGAAAGAGACGAGGCGGTACCGGGAATCACCCAACCTGCAGCCTGAGAATTTTGATGTCCTCTCAACTAACGACTCGTTCTTACTACTACAGATGTCCTGTTCTTCTGCGCCTATCCCGACACTTTTTCCTCTCTGCGTCGAGTTATAAACGAATCCTCGATGTCAATTGATCGTTAGCGAACTGTGCCGGTCGGAAGGCGTACAAGAACAGGAGAGCCAGTTTCGCGAACGTGACTTCCATGCCAGATGGGATCCTCGACTCTGGACGGGAATAAATAAGGAATTAGCTGGAAAACGTCGAGTCTCTTTTCTTATCAGGAAACAAAACGTTGGAAAGGGGGGGAAAATGACTAAGAGAAAAACGGGTTTTTCTCGGGTCGTTGAAGGAGTGAGTTATAAAGAGAATGTCGGGCAAGTATGTCACTGTCAAGGCGGTGGAATGACGATGAGTCAGCGGTCATGAGTCTTCAAGCTAAGTAGCTCTCTGGGAAGGAGACCCGCATATTTTCGTCGACGCGTCGGCATCTTTCCTGGGAGCTCCTATTAGCCAAATGAGGTTCTTCGCGCGACGATATCCGCCACCTCGTTACCCGTCTGGTGCAAAATTGGCGGGCCCGCATCCTGGAAGGCGAATAGTGTGGAATCATGAGGCGTGTCTGACACAGTGAACTTTGCGTAGATGATTCAAGAAGCGGCGTAAATGGTATCGGAATTGAGGTCCAAAGAAATACTCCACTCCTTTTACCCAGCTTTCTGCTGAAAATATAATATATTATAGTGCATATATTAGTAAATAATACCTTCTCCACCAGACTCCAGTCTAAACACAAAGAACTCAGAATTTAAAAATTCTGATGTGACGGCTTTGATTGATTTCCAGTTGGCACTCGACACCGAAACCATCTGCCCAGATAGTAGGGCTGTATTATTTTCTCGCTCATACGCAAATCCTCTTCAATTTAACTATACAAAAATATGTTGAATACGATGGAGTTGAAAGAAAGTCGTTGCGAGACCTCCACCCTCGTTTTTTAGGTCATTGATGACGATAAAAAATGATTCCCTTCCCTTCATTCCTCTCTTCCACCACCAACTTCCTCATCCTCACTTATCCCTAGGGCCGGCGTCGGGTGAGCCCTGGGCGTCCTCCCCATTAAAAATTTGTTTTTTAAATGTTCTTTTATTTATAGCCTGCCCCCTCCGTCTTTAAGAAAAGTTTATTAAAAAAAAAAAAAAAAAAAAAAAAAATAGGTGCATACATAGTACTTACTTACTTGACCTCAGCGCCTTGCCAATTCAATGTCTACTGTATGGTCTGAATCACTTCTGTGTGCAATGCCGGCAATCGCTTATAGTTGCTTTAGAATTAGTTTAGTCTTTAGTCGCTCTATATCGCTGTTCACGATCCCCCCCCCCCCCCCAAGAGATCAGTTGAAGGGTTGGGATGACTTAAATTGGTGGAACGTTGAATATATTTTGTAAAAAGTTGAATTGAATTTGTAAATGTTCTAATGTCATTTGTAAAAGGTTGAATTGAATTTGAAAAACGCTGCAAATTATTACACAATGGCTTATTTTTTTCGTTATAGATCACTCGTCTGCAGAGCCACCAACCATCCAACATCAAGAAAAACATCGATCGCATTTCGGTCAACTAAAATTTGAACGGAGATTAGGCCTCTTTTGCGATTCACACTCGTGTTTCTGATTTATCGTACGTCCAAACTTTAAATTCTCGTAGGGAGCGAACGGTTTGTCCTACAGAGCTCCGGGTGGTCTCAAAAATTCTAACAATTCTATAGAATCTTAGAATTTTTTGAGTTAGGGCGTTTTAAAAATTTCAAAATTCATTTTTGAACCCTTAGAAGTGACCTACATCAACCAAAATCTTCGGGCACAACTAGACCCTAAATGGAACCTACATAGGTACCAAATTTCATCAAAATCGGTCAATGCTAAGTGGCAAAAGTGCCAGTACGGTGGACGGACGGCCAAATTTTTATTCGATATTTGGATTCTACGTACCTTGAAACGTAAACCATCAAATTTTGAGGGGGTGTTAACAATTTTTTTTTCTTGGTCGATTCCAAAGGTTCATTATTGAAAATAATAAACCAAAAGGCTGAATATAATTTGTAAAAGGTTGAAATAAATTTGTAGATGCTATATCAACAATTTTTGATAATTTGGCAAAATTTTTATTTGACTGTTGGATTCTACGTTGAAACGTAAACTAACAAAATTTGAGGTGGGTTGACATTTTTTTTCTTAGTCGATTCTAAAGGTTCATTAAAGCAAATAATAAACCAAAACCAGATCTTGGATGGAAAATGCTCAAATACTACCCTCATGATCGAGAAGGGATTTCTATCCTGAGTCGGATTGTCTACTTGATATCTATTTCAACGTTATTGAATCGCCCGGTCGAATTAAACGGAATTTACACATTCAACAGTTCAATATGAGCTTCACTCGTTCAGCTCGAATTCCGCTGGATCAAACAAAGGCCGAAACACGTCGGCTACCGACAGAGCACCGCCCAGGATCCACGGTCGACGGGAGCCCTGCCATAATGCGACCTACAACGCATAACAAAGATGGTATCGAAGTAAACTACTGTGAAAATAATACCTCGGAAGAGGGAACCGCGGGGGCGGACGGGGGCCCCACCTGCGGCCCAACGCCACATCGCTGGGGCCCCTTTCGTTTTTATTGCTTTTATCGGTGCTGGCTATCGCAGGAAGAAGGAAAAACAGTTCCAGGAGGGAGTTTTACGCCTCTGCTTCTGGGGGGTCCCGCATCAACTACTGGTGACTTGTGAACTGGTTGTATAATTTATTGTACCTACTGACTGCTGCCTGCAATAGAGTACTTTTCCAGGCAGATGCACGACACAGTTACACACGTCGACGAGGTTTTTGTTGCCTCTTCTGGCGCCTCACAGTTTGCTCTCAACATTGAAAGTGGACTAAAAAGGAATGAAAAGGAATTGTTGGTACAAAGAAAAAACCAACAATGTCACTATTCGGTAAAAAATAAGTTTATCAACTAGAAACTTCGCAATAGTAGATTAAAACTGGCATAAAACCAGTATTGTTCCCAACGATTTGCCACACTTACAACGGAAATTAAACGATGTCGAGCAGAAATGGTGAAGAAACATCAGCAAACATACAGACCAGCCTTGGAACAGGCGGCAGAGACCATGATAATTATCTCGGTGTTTGACATGACTCATTCGATCAACACGAGTGAATGAGCGTATTTTCAAAAATATTTTCCAAGAGTTTTAGCCTTTTTCAAGCTACGATAAACATGATTTTTACTTCATAAGATATTCTATAGCATATTTGTAACATGTATAGGATAGCATTATCTTGAAAAAGACACCCTGGTTATAGGCAATGACTCTCAGTTGTGAAGGAGGTGTAGCTCGTTAACGTACTTTCTTCCTCGACTAAGTGTTGTGTACCTACAACACTCCAGTAGCCAATGTGACCCCAAACAATATTCACCATTTGGGTTGACACTGGAAACCTGACATTGTGATTCAATACAGAAGTTTTCTTATCATTATTTGATTTATCAACCTATCGTCCTAATAGTGGCCTTCGGGATTTTATTCGAACCCTCAAAATGGTGATAGGGAAGACAGAAAAACGCAGCAAATTATTACACAAAGGTTTATTATTTTTCTCTACAGATCACTCGTCTGCAAAGAACACGTCTTTGCAATTGTTACCACCATTGGTGGTCAACCAACCAACTTGAAGAAAAACATCGATCGCATTTCGGTGAGCTAACATTTGAACGGAGATTAGGCCTTTTTTTTCAAAAAGTTCTAAAAATTCTACACTATCTTAAATTTATGGAAAAACAATACCTATATATCAAAAATTTTTGAGTTAGGGCGTTTTAAAAATTTCAAACCTTATTTTTCAACCCTTAGAAATGACCTAAATCAACCAAAATCTTCGGGGCACAACTAGACTCCAAATGGAGCCTACATACCAAATTTAATCAAAATCGGTTTAATAAAAAAAGTGGGGAAAGTGCCGCGGACGGCACTTATTCGATTTTTGGATTCTACGTACCTTGAAACGTAAACCAACAAATTTTGAGGGGGTGTCAATAAAAAATTTTCTTGGTCGATTCCAAAGGTTAATTATTGAAAATAATAAACCAAAATCAAAAAAGAAGAAATGGGCAGAATCCGAGGATGAAGGTGCATCTCTATCAGCAAAATGGAAACCGGTAGAATTAAACCTACTTTTGAATGTTCTAGTACATCTGGGGAGATATACTCGTACAGCCGCCAAAAATAGTTGAAAAATAGTTTTAAGTTATATGATGTACCAATGGATAAACAAGTTGGATACAATAGGGGAACAAACTTATGTTAGAGTTTGTGACCTAAGTTTATCGGACCTGCGGAGCTTTTCATCGGAAGATCGATTCGAACTATATTGGACCTGATTGGAAATGAAGAATTCGAGGGAGAGGAGATTCCAGAAGAAAGAACTCGACATAAACCAAAGCGTTTAAGAATTCTCAAACAAGGAGACCGAGTAGCAGTCCGATTTTATGGCCCGAGTGAAAAATGGAGATTTGGGGAAATCCTCAAGAAAATTGGAGCTGTGCTCTACCTCGTCAGTGTAGGATCCGAAATTCATCGTCGGCACATAAAATCGGAAGAGCTCAGGAAAATTGGACCTCAGGCTTCGGAAGAACGACTTAATACTCAGCCAAGAGGGGAGGAAGTGTAGTACATCAACACTCCAGTAGCCAAGGTGACCCGAAACCATCTGGACCTATCATAGAAATATAATAATAATTTGAAGTGGTTTGATTCTCCACTCTTTTACCTTTTTACAAATGAACAGCAATGCCATGGGTGCTTTGAAACCCCATTCATTTCCTACGCTCAAATAAGTATGTCTGAGGAAGATATTTTAGATGTTGTATCTTAAAGCATTTTGAGTTTTAGAGTTTCTGAACAATTTTGATTTCTTGTCTGATTTGAGTGTACATACCGTTTATATCTCATAACATACCATTCTCTTCGTAAAACGATATAATGAAGAGTTCTCGAAAGAAACGTCCGATTTGGAAAAACACAAACAAATGTTGCTTCGGTAGTCATGATAAACGTTTGATACTCTCTTTCTGATGAGATTCTCGTAACTACCGCTCGTCTGTTTGTTGGAGTTCCCAATAAAGAAGCTGAACCATTACGTTGTGGAACAACTTTATGGGTTTTATGTCGCAGTGACATCGTTAAGGGCGCCTTCTCAGGGAACCCAATTACTCCAAAATAAATTCCAGAAAAAAAAATCGTTCCGCGTCATAAAACTTTGTAGGAGCTCGTTACTATTTTATGGATTTCGCGGGGAAAGAAAGACGATACGGAGGAAATATACGGGTCGATAAAGCCCTAGAGGATGTTTGAGGAACGTAGGCGTAAGCTGACACCCAAGAAGCCTTCCTGACTGATATGGGTTTATCGGGTTACTTGTCACGGCAGAGGGGCGTGCAGTTCCCGCATGGTCGTGATGCGTTTGTGTTGATTCGGTCAACATGGCCAGGAAAGTCGTAGTTCAAGCTGATGACGGGAAGAGCTGTTAAAAGACTGAGTCACAGCGTGGGGCCTGGAATGTCATACTATAGACCTTTTATTAGTTTTTGACATCGTCTTTCTATGCTTTTCGAGTTGCATGCGGGTTAAAGGCCTTCATGTCAAGAAAGATGCAGATTTATGCGGGACTAGCATTTTGTTAACTAGGGACCCTCTACCTTGGGTGAATAGATCATTGAACTTCCTCATCCATAAGTAGTAAACAAGATTTGATTAGTAGCTCTGTAGGTTTGCGTGTTATCACAACACAAAGATTCCATGCATAGGATAAGCTCCTTTTGGCGTTTTTTGTACTGCTCACCAGCTCCTTTGCATTCTTCGTGCTATCGCTGGTGAAATGTCACGGGGAGGCGTACAAAGAGGCTGCCAAGGGGGTGGACAGTCTAATGTATCCCAAGCAGGTGGGCTGTATAATGCTATGGTGGTGTGCAGTTCGTGCCTCGCAGCTTTTTCTGATCCTCTAGACGTTTTCTGATCCTGATGATTGGATAATGGAAGGCCGTACGTAGGAAGAAGTTCTCTCCACAAATAGATACTATCATACAGGGTAGATGCTACAGTGACTGGTTGTTGTTCAAGATGGATACTATTATGTAGTTCTCAGCTGTGGGCTAGACTTCTTAATAATTATGAGTGACTACCCTACGTAGGAGCGTGTTTATGGGCTAGACTCCAACTTCGACAGGAACTGTAGTACGGTACATTTGGTGTTTCTAGCAATTACAACTATTTTACATTAAAGTCAAAAGACTCGAATCGTAAACACGAAAAAATGAAGAATTTATTTCGTAACCTCAACAAGAATTCCTGACTCCTAGTAACAATATTCAAAACAGTAGTGTAACCACAACAGGATTCCCCTTCCCTTCACGAAACTGAAATGAACGCAGATTTTAACCTGTCAATGGAAACTGGTACAACTCTATTCCAGTCTCAATTTCAAACGTCTGCTCATTCTGCCTAATGACTTTGTCCCTCATATGGTCTTTGTAGTGACTTCTTTGGTCGATCCACCCGCAGAAAAACGTGACTTGCTGTACGTAGATCCAAGGGAACGGAAATTCTTGGCATCTGTGCCCTTGTTGGAGGCATCATTTGTGGGCCTTGAGCAATTTGGCATAAGTCGATGGCTCCATCTGTCCAGGTTCCTCAAAGAAATCACCAGGGAGCCTTTTATTTTACCAAAAACCAATTCACCGAAGATGCTCCCCAATCTTCGTGGTCTGTGCTTCTTAAGCCAAGTAGGATTTTTGGCTGTCTCTCAGCCAGTTTCTTGTGTTCAAACACCTGATCCTTTCCTTAAGAGTTCGGTGCCAGCGTTCAACCATCCCGTCTGCCTTCTTTTGCATGGCACTATTAATTAAATATTGTGGAGTAGGTTTCAGTTGATCGATTGGAAAGGATGTTGTATCCATCTTCATGATTTTTTTCTTATGTTCTCGTGACGCTTTTACGTTGTTCCAAAATATAGTCAAATTTTTTTATTAAAATTGAGAATTTCGAAAATTGTAAGGTTTAAATTAAATTTAAATTGTGAATCCTTTGTAACCAATTGATCAAGTTTGTTGAATCATCGAAGGACCGAGTTGTTTACATGTAAGTAACGAGTATAATCCCAAACTTGGGGCCGCCTTTGAAGGTGGAGGATAGACAATTTATGGTCGGCCGTTCAAGTTAATATGAACTCTTGAGGCGGAAAACGCCTTAAAACAGGTTGCCTCCAGGACCCCCTCCATACAACGCCACCTTTCGTAACAAATCCCAAAGGAAATTACTCAGGGTCGAGCTTCGCAATTAAATTAATCGGATCTTCGATCGAGATGGGAGATCGGCTCGTTGCCTTCGCGCCGATGGAACGAGATCATTCCTTCTCTCTGCGAGCCTCGAACTCCGGATCATTCTTCCCTTATGCGAGAAAGAAACTGGAAGGAGGGAACGAGAAGTCGGATTCCTCAAATTAATTGAGCCGATAAATCCGAGCGACATGTTTTTACTTTGGGGGACAACATGGATGATGGATATTCGGAGAGATGCTCGGCCGTTTCATTTTCCCTGAAGAGGCGGTCTGTTTAGAAAAGCTGAATATTCATCTAAACGTAATGGATCTTCCTAGCTCGGCTACCTGCGAGGTTGCCTCATTGTCAGACGTTGAAGATGTTTCATTCATGCCGCTTTTAAGCGTTTTGATAGTTTTAAAGAAGGATTGTACTGCTATTAGTGCAAGAACTTAATTTTTGAAGTTTTGTGGTTTGTGGCGTCAGGTGGGGAGACTTGGGACTTGATGGAAGAGTTATGAAAAGGGTCACAAGGAGTGCTGATGTCCAGTCAGTGACCTGGTTCTTGAAACTCCATGTTATTACTCTTTATTTATCGCTGTTATCAGTTCAAAGCGCGCCAATTTCACCCTCCCCTCAACAGGTGTTTTATCAGTTGTTTTTAGCGCTCAGCAGAACCCAGTCATACTTCGATCTCCACAGTGGGCAGCGATCATCTACCCTAAGTTTTTGTTTTCTTGACGTATTTTAGATTATTCTGTGAAAATATTCAGAAAATTTGATGTCGTTTCCTTTTATTAGTCGACTGTTATCAGTAGTTTTGTTCGATGGAGAGAATTGAGACCTCAGTTTGGGGAAAAATACGAGTATACACCCTCCTCTGTGGAGGTATTTCAATTTTGATACCATGGGCGGATAGCCAGAGGTCCCATCTTTCCAAAACGCCTTTTACTATTATCTTACAAGACTCAGTCTAGGCAGGGCAGAGCAAAATCTAGTGAAAATGGTCCCAACTCTTTTGCGGAATTATCTCCGCTACCAATACAGTTCAATTTGGTTGAATCGCGAGCTTGGGCTGTTACTTTTATGGATACTGGAAGATTTCCCAAAAAAAGAAACTGTGAAAAATGCAGTGGAATTTTTACTTATTTTCATGTCAAAGAAAATTCTTACGAATGATGGCTGTGACTGACAATTGAAAGGACAATAGCTTCATCATACTACATAACAGGGACATATAAAGTGCAATACCAACCACTGATGATACTATGAAACATGATTTCCATGAGTCCAAAACATTTTGACAGTTTCATGAATTAACAAACATCAACACGTTCGAAGATATTCTCAATTTATTTTTTTTAATGGCGTTTCAGTACATTATGTCAGAGAGAAACGCTCTTCATTATGACCAGAAATTTGAAAGGATATACAATGTAAGTCAATAGAGCCTTAAAGAACCCCAAATGGCCACATGTTGGATTACCTAGACACCTTTCTACTCCATCATCATTGGGTAGCTTCCGCAAGAGGCGTCGCTTCGCCTTAGTGGTCGAACGGTCAAGTGAGCAAAATGCCAATATGAGATGAGAAACGGTTAAAAGGAGAAGGTTGTCGACTTGTTGTCGCATTACTGGCTAATTTCACCTTCTCAAGAGTTACTTAATGGTTTGTTCCTTCAAGCGCAATATTACAACTGAACCATACATTAACTGGAAGGTTTCTTTGAAAATTCGCTCATTAACTAACTTTATTTTTATTTGTTCTAAACGTTCGAGGACAAGTAATAATTCGATAGTATTGCATAGTATAACTTTTCGAGTCCTACCAAGTAGCATGGTTGAAAATAATAAGTAAGGAAGAAAACATTTCAGTTTCCTTTATAGTTCCTACCATGTTGGTACTCGTATATGGGTTATTTCAAAATTTGGGGTTATTTTGTCCTCGAACTTTTCCATAAATTATTGTTGAAGTTTTTATGTTTTTTCTTCCGTAAACGTCCTTTGTTTTGGCCACTGAGGCAGATCCTGAAGTGGGCGTACACTTTGTCAAGTAGTTTCAAATTTATAGAATTTTGAATTTTTTTTCCATAATTTCGACTTTGTAGGGAGAGAGAAAACCAAGTGTAAGTTGAACTCATGAAACCTTTTTATTCCTTCAAAATACGAGAATCTTAGTTTAGGAGTCTCTTTTACTTATCGCAATCACAGTCCGAAGCTATAATCTAGGTACATCAGAATTATCAGATTCTTCAAGTCTTTCAATCAGTCTAATCTTTCGTAAAATGTGGGTTAATGAAAAGTCAGAATTATATGACCCAGCGGTGTAATTAGTTCAGGTAACTCTTAAAAATGTAAACGGCTTTGAAAAAAAAAAAAACTTCTCTCCCTGCAATTCCATCTCTCTTCCTACAAACCAGCCTCTTCCCAGAAGTTGTAGGTAGAGAGGTTGTAGGGAGAGAGATTTGTGAGGTTATCACTCTCTACTGGCCTAACCATTATTGATTCTGAACGTTAGAAAAAATACATAACACTATGGCATTCATAATTGTAATTTGAGTTGAATTAAACTTAGTTGAACACTTACCCTGATGAGTGACGTGGTTGTAGGGAGAGAGAAAGTATTTACCTACTCTCAAAGCTTCAACACTTCACAACATAACCCACACAACTGGGAGCTTGGAAATTCAACAAACTTCAGTAGCTTCGGAAGCCATCTTGCAGCAGTGTTCACTTTCGTTTTTCATGACACAAAATAATCGTTTTCCAGGAATGGGCAGGCATTTCAAAAAAATTGTAGGGAGAGAGAATAAAACCTTGTGACGGCATCAAAACAGCAAAAACCCTTCCAATTCATGGAATTTTCGTTCGTTTCTAATTTATTCCTGAAGAGGAGAGTATCCTGGACGTTTTTTACTTAAATTAAAATATAAATATAGAGTTCTCCAAAAATTTTCAAAATTCCCAACCTACCCTCTGTGACAGGTGTAGGGAGAGAGAATTGGGATCATTAATGATTTTTAATTATCTGAGTTAATTGATTAGTGAAATTCATTCTATGTGATCTTTGTAGACATCAACCTGCTGTATCTCCCTGAAAAAATTCTGAATTTCCAAGACAAATAGAGTGTTCACAAAAGCTGCGTGACAAGAAATAACCCCAAATTTTGAAATAACCTATTTATATTAATTCTCCTCCGACACCCTTCGAGTTCTTGGCACATAAGACACCCCTGGGTCGGGTGCGACCCATAGTGCTAAAAATGACATTATCGTTTAGCAACTCTTTCAGGTTGAAATGAATATGAATGAGTCTTCAATGAATAAATATATATTTTAAATGAGCTAAATCATTATGTCATCAATAACAGTCTTCTCATTATGACGAACTTTGAATGAACAAACACCAATAAAAAATGTACTTATGTAAGAATATTTAGTGACCAGAAAAAATAACTTCAGTACTTACAATATGAACAAACAACACCAGCTTTATGAGCTACATAAATCCAGGGCCCACCCTGGGCTGTAGCGCCAAATTAGTTAGTTAGTTCCATAGTTGAAAGGGCGACTCCCGTCTGTTTGTTTGATTTCCATAAAACAGGTGTATTCCCAAATTTTATTATGAATCCGCTAAGTCGATTTCCTGTCATCTTTACACCCAGCCCAATCTGAATCTAAATATCCTAGTATATTGTCTCCATTGCTGTCTATGATCAATCCTTCGTCGATTGTTCCTTTAAGGAACAATCAATGTACTCTCTCAGCTGCCTCCCAAAGTCTCTTTCCAGAGTTTGATGCAAATTGACCCAATTTGGAAACCACGAATCCCAAATCTTGTTGCTTGAGCTAAATACATAAATTTCCTATAGGGAACAGATTCCATGTCTCTTAGTTCCTCGACAGTCTTAGGACAATCCAACTTACTCAACTGTAGATTTGTTCAGTCTACATGAGTCACTCTGTCATTTTAAAATCAGTTAATATCTCTTTGATGTACTTGTTCTGGTTCAAAGTCAAAGATACATCATCAAGTTTCTTCACTTCTATTCCCAGTACATAATTCAGTTCGCCTATATATTTCATCTCAAACTTTCTACATAACATTGTTTTCAAATATTTCATTTCTTCGTCTGTAGGTGTTATCAAAATTGAATCCTCTGCATAAACCAATATAGTAAATATCGATGACTCTTTTTTTCTGAAAATGCATGGATCAGCTTTACTACTAATCATGGCTCCGTGTTGTAGCTTTTTGTCCAATGTTTCGTAACAAGCCCTGCCTGACTGGGAGGCCATACAGACTCTTAAAAAGCTTGCATACTTCGTTTCAGAATTTGCACAAGAAACTCCCTCAGGCCACTTCATGTATGTCTCTTCTTTTAATTCTCCGTTGAGGTAAGCGGTCTTAACATCCATTTGATAAATCTTTCATTTGTTGTTCACTGCTAATTTCAGTACTAACCTCAAAGATGACAAGCTGATCACCGGACTTTGCGTCTCTTCATAATCTACGCCTTGTTGTTGTGTGAAACCCGTATACAAATATTGTGTACGACATTCAAAATCAATATAATATACCATGATTCCCATTCGTGTCAAAATGCGTTCATAATTTCTTAGCAGCGGCCCATTATAAAGTGGAAAATTGCATCCCACGAGAATGTGACCTTATCGGACCTTGATTGAGAGAATAGTCCATAGATAGCCGAATTTTGGAGGACAATTCTGTAGACCCAACACACATTTAATTGTTCAGAAATTGCAACTTTGTATAAAACATTGATCTGATTCCCAGAGCCGAAGTCTTTATGTGGGTTTTACTGTTTCTATAACCCCCAACAAATCGAGTTCCGTTTAGAAACCTTTTCTTCACCATTCACTACGAACGAGAACATGACAAATCCAACGAGATCGAATCAAATTTTTTTTTTCAGTACCGAAATGGGAAGGCCACCCACTCAACCGGATCTCCCAATCAAATCGACTGCCTGTAGCGGTCGCTAATTTCGTATAATTATAAACGTGATATTAAAATCATGCAGCGGCTTGTTAAATGGTTCGTTTGATTTCACGATTATAATTGAAGGTTGTTGTTCCTTTCACCTCCTTCAATTTTTTTCTCCTGCCATCCAAGACAATAAAACATCCTCAAGAGAAAAAATTGGTAAAAAACATTTTAACTGAAATTTCGAGGTGTGTACAAGGTGCTTACAATGGGAACCCAAGGTGGAGGCATCGCATAAATGTTGTTATTATATTGACACAACAATCAGTAATTTTACTATAATATACTATCCTAATAAAAACATCTTAAAATGTGGGTTTTGGACACTAAAACGCTGCAAATTATTACACAAAGTTTTATTATTTTTCTGTGTACATCACTCGCCATTGCCACTACCTACTAACAATATTTTCGCTTCACAATCAAGTTTATTTTGAAAAAAAAAAAAAAAAAAAAAAAAAAAACGCTTCACAGTCAATTCGAAGAAATAGGGAGTTGAGGGTGCCTTCATTTGGAAATTTGATTACTGGTTGCTAAGGACGCAAAACTCAGTACAACTCGAAGCGATCGCAATTTGGTCAGTTAAAATTTCGAAGATTGAGCCTTTTTTTCTGCGATTCACACTCGCGTTTCTGATTTATCGTAAGATAAATCTCGTAAGACCAAAAGCTTTGGGGCATAACTAAACCCCAAATGGAGCCCACATACCAAATTTGATCAAAATCGGTCCGTGGAAACTAAGGAAAGTGCTGTGTACGGCGTTGCGCGGATGGACGGCCAAATTTGTATTCGATTTTCGGATTCTGCTTACCTTGAAACGTAAACCAACAAATTTTGAGCGGGGGTTAAACAAAATTTTCGGCCGATTCCAAAGGTTCATTATTGAAATTAAAAACCAGAACCCAGATTTTTACGTCTCTTATTATTACTACCATATGCCTCGAAGACACCTTTCAATTACCTACCTCTTGACCTCCAAAGGTCAGAGAGATGCCAGAGCGCCTCACCAGCATGATCGACTGGAGCGCCGTTCCCCCTGGATGAAAATAGCGATGTCATTGGAACCTCCAACACAGAAAAAATATGAGCCAGCGATCACAAATCTCCGTTTTTCTTGTCTTCTTTCTCGCACGGACACTTCGATCGACTCTCCAGAGAGGGTGCTCGATTTACTACTATTTCGAGAAGTCCAGCTGGAAGCATGAATAATAATTCATCTCAGTCTTGGGGTAGAAAATGGAATGCTTCCTTCTGAAGGTAGAAACTCATCAAATTTTTCCAAACTTCCCTCATAACGAAATACTATCTCGCTACATTGGTTGCTATGTTATACGATTTAGGTCTAGGAAAATAGTCTAAAAATCCTCTTCTGCAATATCGTTTGATGGGAACCTGTCTGAGTTCTGTGCATCCCCTCAGAAAACTATAAGTCCTAATGACAACACTATCATTCCACATTCTCAGGAATACCCTTTTACTCCCTTGGGTTCGATTCTTTCAAATACATTCTTCAGTGGAAAAAAAAAAAAAAAAAAAAAAATACAAAATAAACTCGAGCCGATCGTTAAGACGTTTCTCTGCGTCTGCTACTTTTCGAAATAATTGAACTTAATTGGAAAATTGAGGAGGCCTCTTCTCTTAACAACCGGTGAGGTTTGAAGACGTTTTGCCGCGAGGGGACTGCGAAAGAAAGCAGATCATTTACTTTGCCGCTGCGGCAAAAAAAGGAGCTTGTTTGCACTTGAGGAACAAAAGTGTTCCACAGACGTGATGGCTATGTCGTTATAGGGACACATGACTGAAGAGATTATTCGTTGAAGAGTGTGGTTATTTCTTCTTTGACTCTTTACCAAACTATTGATTAAATTTGATAGATAACAACTTATTTCTGCACATTATCCAGGCCTGGTTCGCAAATTTTATTTTGTTACACAAAACTGCCCGTAGATGTTATATTATACAGGATGTTCGGTATAAGAACGACGAAACTTAATTTTTTTTTTACTCCACTAGGTACAAAAGCCTACGTTTTCACGCTTGAAGATGTTGTTGACCTTATGTAAGTGAAATGGTCATAACTCCCTTAATTTACAAAATAAACTCAAAACTGATGATGCCATAGGAAAGAGCGTTAAACTGCATTCAATTTTTGTTCTATAAACTTTCCACCCAAATCACGTCAAACTTTTTTTTTAGCCTGAACTTGAATTTGAATTTTGCCTGAAGTCCGAAAAGGCGACCGCCTTGCTCTGAACGCCCCCATTCATTTCTTTGTACTTGTTTTCCCGCGATAGCCATCGATAGCGACGTCGACCCTCAAGCGTGCCTCTTACCTCCGCGTTCTGAACGCACCCTAAGTCTGTTAAGGATATATTCTGATAGAGGAAGTGTTTCTGCGGTAGAAACGATAGTCAAGGTGAGTAAAAATGTACAGCCTTTGCAATATTTGGGAGCTACAGTGTTGAAATGATTGATTTAATATGTAAGAATCAATAATCATTGTATAAAATTAATAATTTTTTAAATTAGAATTTTCTAACATGGGTGAGAAGTTTTTGATATGTTAATGATATCAACAAGCATCAATTTAAACTGCCCTCCTAATTTGTGTAAAAACAAGCAGCCAGCTGGTGACGAATTGATATTTCAAGAAAATCACGTTTGCATGAGCACAGACGCTACTATTGGTTCAATGGTTATCCAATTTCATTAAGGACCATCTAGATGCTGATTTGAAGCTTTGTCAGCTTTGCTAGAAATCTCAATGTAATACTAACTTGATAGTTTGTTTAACAATTCAACAGAATAACCTCATAGCAACATACCATAATCAAATTATGTAAAATTACTCGAAAAAATCTCTCGATTTATGAAATATTTATATGAATAATTGATTATAAATAAACGTAGTTCCATCAGTGACTCTAAGGTGTCTCGTGCCACCATGAAATATTTGTATGATTAATTGATTATAAATAAACGTAGCCACCATGAAATATTTATATGATTAATTGATTATAGATAAACGTAGTTCCATCAGTGACTTTGAGGCGACTAGCGCCACCATGAAATATTTATATGATTAATTGATTATAAATAAACGTAGTTCCATCAGTGACTCTAAGGTGTCTCGCACCACCATGAAATATTTGTATGATTAATTGATTATAAATAAACGTAGCCACCATGAAATATTTATATGATTAATTGATTATAGATAAACGTAGTTCCATCAGTGACTTTTAGGCGACTAGCGCCACCATGAAATATTTATATGATTAATTTATTATAAATAAAAGTACTTCCATCAGTGACTCTAAGGTGACTAGCGCCATGTATACCACAAAAGCACAATCATCGAATTATATGGATGACTCGCAGAAACAACTATTTTAAGGAGTTTCTCTAGTGATTGAGAACTGCGGGAAGGATGACGCGACAAAAAAAGACGTTTGAGTGACACTTGAAATGCATTTCGTGCCTTGAGCAATGTTCGAAGTTTTGCCTTTACTGCGAGAGACCCGAAACAATGCATAATTCTATTCGCAGCCTTGTTACTCTGAAGTGACGAGGTCGTTAACCTTCTAGTTAACTTGTTTATCATGAAAATTGTTTTCTAATACTTCTCTAGCAGGAACCAATGTGGCTGTGGATTCCATTACAGTCCTACTGCTAATTAGTTGGCACTTTTGTGGGAAGATGGGGCTGAAGAATCCTGTTGTGGGAAAGGTACAGGGGCTCATCATACCACTCATGTTCATTATACTGGTTAGAACTTACATTTTTGAAAGATGAATGATTGTGATTGATGGTTGTCTACCTGCGAAAAGGTCAAAGCATATTTTGAGCTGCGGGTGCTGGTAGAGGATCCCATTTCTCCTTTTGAGTCATGTCATTTGTCAGGGGGCGCCCCGAAACGGTTACACACTGAAATAGACGCCTCTAGCGCCCATCTTGAACATCCTCCAGCCAACATCTCATTTAGGATCTTCACGAAGCCGGATCGATAAAACGCGAAAAACGGTATCCGCCAAGCAGTTAGTGACCGGCAGATCGGATTTCTTTGTTGGCCATGGCCCCACCGACCACCGAGGGTTTCTCGAAACCTTTCCAGCCGCGGCCACATCTGATTTAGTCATCTTTTAAAAAGCTAAAGATGGCGGGAGGTTAGAAAAACGAATACCTTCCGCGATGGTGAGATATAATGTTCGGCCTTTGGAAGCAGACCCCCCTTTGCGCACATACTTCACGGCTTTCTCGTTCAACGGAGCCAACCAAATCCCCCAAGAGTTTTGTTGCAAGGCGCTACTCCATTAGAAGGGGTTAATAAGTACCTACTCTTCTACTCCTGCAGAACCAGCAGGGGAACCCGGAGCCGAACATATCACGCTTTCAATTAAGACAATTGATCAACATAACGATCATACTGTTAACATCTAAATAGGGTTTTTGAACTCTTGAGAGATGATTAGCAATACTTCTCTAGGGATGAAAATGGACATTGGAGAGAAGTCTGAGAGTACTATGTATGGATGTGTGCAGGTATATTTTACACGCAACATTGCACCCATAATAGGACTGGGTAATTCTAAATTGACTGTTATGGGCCTTTCTTTACGACCATCCTTACAATGACTAATAGGTATTTATACATACCATAGGACCCTGATTGTTGATGCAATATTGCTGAATGAGGTACAGTTGAAACCTAATGTATGTAGAGACAATGTGCAGTTCCTGAAGTTCTTGTCCCACCAAGTAGAGTATTTTTTTTTCAGCAGGCAGGTGACAATGTCTCCGAGGTCCACAGGTGGATTTTGATCTCGTTGGATACCTGAAGGGTCCGTATCTTCAGGTTATGTGGGATTAAAACCCAGTGAAAAAGTCCGATCATGCAGCATGAATTAATGAGCGAATTTTCAAAGAAATCATTCAGTTGAAGGTATGGTTAAGAAAAGGAGCAATGGTGTTGCAATTTCTTTTAAAAGTTTTTGCTTCCGAGTCTACCAAGGTAGCGGAAGCTTTGTTTTCACTTTTCAAGGACGAAAAAAAAAGTTCTCCGAAATCAAAATTTCCACTCGCGTTTTGCGTTTTAGACCTTTCTGAACAATTTTGGTTCCGTGTCTGTCTGTCTGTCTGTCTGTGTGTCTGTCTGTCTGTGTGTCTGTCATGAATTCCTTGTAACGCGCATAACTATACGAAGTTATTGTCCGATTCCTATGAAATTTTTAGAGATTGTGCGGGTTGGCGTGTAGACGGTCCCCTATGAAAATCATCATCCCCGGACTGATAGAAGCGACTGCGCATGCGCAAACGTGAATTCCTTGTAACGGCCATAACTTCTACATTTTCCATCCGATTTCAATGAAATTTTCAGGGATGTTACAGATTAGTATTTAGATGGTCTCCTATGAAAATTGTCAACTTCGGACTGATAGTAGCCACTGCGCATGCGCAAACGTGAATTTCCTTGTAACGGCCATAACTTCCACATTTTCCACCCAATTTCAATGAAATTTTCAGGGTTTATGTGGATTAGGTTGTAGATAGTCCCCTATGAAAATCATCATCCCCGGACCGATAGAAGCGACTGCGCATGCGCAAACGTAAATTCCTTGTCCACTTAATTTTTCATACGAATTTGATGAAATTTTCTAGGATTGTCCAGATTAGCGTGTAGATGGTCCCCTATGAGGGTAGTGGAAGGTACTTAGAGATTGGTGTTTTGAGATTAACTACTAGGTATGCATCTGATCATCTATATAATCGGGTTATGGATACGAGGAAGCTATGTGCCACACCCACTTGGCAGACTTTTTTTTTTTACATACGATTTTTGGAAAAACTTCAGGGATCGTTTCAGAATGTTCCAAAACGGATTTCAGTGTAAAAATTTTTCGAAAAAGTAGATTCTAAAAATTTTGAGGCCATTGCAATAGCTTCATTTTCCTTGAAAATTCGCTAAAAGACCTCCTTTACTCTCACGTTGAAAACTCAGCTTGAAACCGTTCAACACATTACTTCGGGCTGAATTTTAAGGTACTTGGTCAGCTCCAGGTAAGTGGACGGACCAGATGCTCCCTCCTCCCTCTTGTCAGGATGCTTTCTGTGTACTCTGCCACAGCAGTCCAGCTCATTTCACCTTCCAGCATCCTGCTGACAACATCCTCTGGTGTTGAACTCAGGGGAGCTAACTCCAGGTCTGCCATCAGCTGGTCCCTTTCAGGCGCCCATTCTCGGACTCTCGTTCCAGGCACATCTTCCTTTTCAGGATGCTTTCTGCGCATTCTGTGCAAACCTAAGACCGATACAACCGTCGAAACCTTGACAAATCCATTTAGTATTCGAAGTTCGGATTTTCCATTCAGGGCATTTTGTTTGAATTTTGTCGGATAAGTCATGAACTTCAAGTGGGGTCGAGAGTAGTTTCCAATGGCCAGTCATTATCAGGGCGTATTATGTATCTCCTCTCATGCCAATGTCAAAATAAATCTACACCATGGATTTCCAGAACCCCCTGAGAAATCACCCCAACTTACGAGGGTGGTTCGAATATAAACATGGCTTTAGCTACTACAATTTTATTTTACATGAAAACCAAAAAAATTAAAAACTCTAGGATCACTTTTTCTTATAGTCCCCTTGCTTGGTAATACACTATTCCCAACGAATCGTAAGTTTTTAATTCCTCTTTCGAAGAATGATTTCGGACGTGAAATCATCCAATTGCGCACGAACTTCTGGACCTGCTGATTGTTCCCGAAACGCTATCAAAGGCCAAAACTCGCTTGTCTGCTGGAAACATGATGATACCTTTTTTTTGTTTCATAAGGGATCTTGTTGATAGATGTTCTCCATGAATGTCGAACGATAAATGCTGAGTACTACTAGCCTTCTTGACTATCGCTCAACAAGACCGATCAGAGATGTTCTCTGCTCTTGCATGACACTGCACTCACACTGCCGCCTTAACCACCCAAAAATTGACTGAATTTCCCTGGACTGCACTAGAACATCCTCCTTACATCCCAGATTACTCATGCGATTACCACATGTTTAGGCCCTTTAAAGAAGCACTTGATGGAAAGCGTTTCGACCAAGCAACTGGATGATTACACGCCCGAAATCATTCTTCGAAAAAGGAATTGAAAACTTACGATTCGTTGAGAAAAGTGTATAATAAACAAGAGTGATCCTAGAGGGTTTTTTTGGTTTCTATGAAAAATAAAATTGTAGTAACTAAAGGCCTGTTTATATTTGAACCACCCTCGTGCCACAGAATTTAAACTTCATTTATTGTCATTTCCTCTTCTTGAATTATTATAATTATACGGTATGTCCTTCGAATGCCAAGCGTTTGCCTCATCTCACGATTATTTCCACCTTCTGCACAAGTCCTAACTTCCAGTTGAATAAGTATGCATTCAGCGAGCGGATGTAGTTGTTGGTTCCCAACATAAAATCTTCCCCTTGTAATCTACCGCGGACTGCAACTTGATGAGCAAGCATTGCTCTTTTGCACGTTCGTGCTCCTTCCAAGAAAAACGAGGTATTCAATCACATTTTTTCCCCCTCCTCGGCTTCCTTTCGATGCGTCAACGGAATTGTTCGTTCGTCGACTTCTAGTTTTACTGGAAGAGACTCATAAAACCCGACATGCAACGTCGTCGTTGAACAACCTTCGAGAAAATGAAGTTTACTCTGCTTAGAAACTTGAAGTGCGATCGACAGAAAAACTGCTATTGGCTCGAGTTTTACGACCATAAAGAAGAAGCGATTCTGAGTGCCGCATTCGACTTGCGTTGGTTTCTAATTGCTAACGTTTTGTCCTGTCGATCGCATCATCCTCTGCCGATCTGATGTTTCTTCACAGACTGTTCAATTAAACTGTCACTATCTTCAAGCCAGTATTATAAGATTTCTATTGCGGAACGACTTTATTTTTTCCCGTTTATTTTGTTTTGTATTTCGACCGGTTTACGTTCGTCGAAGTCTGTTGGCCTGACGTGCTTTTATTTATTTGAAAAACATCTACCAAGTTGGGTGACCAGTATGGCTTCTTCACGTGCAGTCACTTGGTCGTTATAAGAAGCACTGCTTCTTACGGATTTTAAAAAGTTATTGGAATAGTACACAGATCAGTTTGGTACACAGATAATACCACACGAAATTACTAGGAGATGTCAGATCACTTGGATAAATTGTTGAGCTCTCGTTTTCGCCAAAACGATGGAATCGTTAGGATAGGAATATTAGGACCTCATAGGATAGATAGGAATTTGATAGGATTTGGGCATTTAAGCACCATCACACACAAAATGTTGATATAACGATATTCACGATTGATGATAATAAAATATGATAATCATCATAATGGTAAACATTTCATTACTGTTCTATGCACGATTCAAAGGACCAATCTATAGAATTGAACCTTGGGTTGAACTTTTACACGAAATGTAAAAGATACCCACATTATCGAAACTACTTATACTTAAGTTAGGTACTTAACTAAATTAGTCAAAATTACTTGAAAAAATATAAATTCCGTTTCCTCACTCATCTAGTACAACCATATTTTGTATTTCAGAATGGAGAGTGATCTTGGCATCCTCTAGCATTAAAAAATTCATTTTAATGGTCTTCATTATTGTAAGATTCAAATTCTTGAAGAAATTAGCTTATTGTCAACTGTGAAGGCACTCATTGAGCTGACAGCTAATCTTCAAAGTCAACCAGAAGAACACAATGAATTTAAAAACATAAATGACAGTTCAGAGTAAATTAAAATTATTATTGTAAAACATTATTGTCAACGATATTGGTAACTAGTATTTTTGAGACCTGTTGAAATTTCTGTCTTTTTGCTCTCTGGCTCCTTCTGAACGGCATGACTCGGATATGTATGACCACCAGGAGGTAAAGCACAGCTATATAAAGTTTTGAATTTATGTTTTGTTTCTCATACTTTTACACAGAGGAACTTCTATAGAAGGTGGTTGTTGAAAGAATAAGTAATTTGAGGCTCATTTCCTTTCAACCCAGAAACTAGATTGATATGTTCTATCATGGGTTTTAAAATAACTCATGTTTTTTTAACTCAGCGTTTGGGAGACCGGCGGCAGCTCATTCCGTATCCCGTGGAATTATTCATGCGAACCATCAAACCGCGGTAAAATTACAGGGTCTTTCAGAACAGAAAAAAAACTCGCTCGTGGCTGTAGTATGATGAAATACTTTAACGGAAAAGTGGAAAGTGTCGTGTAACTCTGTCTTACTATTATAACACTTTTGTTTGTCTGTTGCTAAGGAAGAGATTTTGGAGAATACACGTCATTATTATGATGGCTACTGCTTAAAAGTCTCGAACTATTTTTATTCTTAGCGATAACTTGAATACATTACATGGTGTCAGGTGTAAATGTTTCAAAAAGTAGTAGAAAGGAAAGAGACAATGTCAAAGAAATCAAGAGGAAAGAAGAAGTTGGTGCAGTCAGAGGAGGATGAAGCTGGAGCTCATGGGGATCAATTTCCGCCGGCAGTTGTTGGTATGTCTTCTTTTCAAATTTCACCCCCTAGTCCATAATTACAAGCATCGGCTGTCACTCTTGTCAGGGTATTCCTCTTGAATGTAGCAAGAACTGGTGCTGACGAAATGGCTAGTTTTATCTCTTCGAATACGTCAGTGTGATTTTTATTCCAAGACCAAGGAATACCTAATATCAAAATTCCGAACAATGTTTCTGAACTACGTTCATTTTTAGGGATGATAAACTATCAGGCAAAATTCATTCCAAATTTAGAGGAGCTCACTTATCCATTACGTCAGCTTCAGAAAAAAGGTATTCCTTGGTCTTGGAATAAAAATCACACTGACGTATTCGAAGAGATAAAACTAGCCATTTCGTCAGCACCAGTTCTTGCTACATTCAAGAGGAATACCCTGACAAGAGTGACAGCCGATGCTTGTAATTATGGACTAGGGGGTGTTATGGAGCAATTTCAGGATGGTGAATGGCGTGCAGTGTTGTATGCTTCAAAAAGCTTTTCTCCCGCTCAATCTAAGTATGCAATGATCGAAAAGGAAGCTTTAGCAATTACCTGGATATGCGAAAGATTCAAACAATTTTTGATTGGTAGTGAATTTTTGATTTTTACTGACCATAAACCATTGGTGCAAATATTTTGTGAAAAGCCGTTAGATGAACTTTCAGGTCGTTTACAACGTTT
The DNA here is from genome assembly GCA_009739505.2 of Apolygus lucorum. Taxonomy (NCBI): domain Eukaryota; kingdom Metazoa; phylum Arthropoda; class Insecta; order Hemiptera; family Miridae; genus Apolygus; species Apolygus lucorum. The sequence goes on along the minus strand of CM019170.2, from coordinate 32,044,337 downwards.
TCGAATGCGGTTGCAGACCTTTGATTTTAAAGTTGAGTATTTGCCTGGAAAAGAAAATTTTGTAGCCGATGTGCTTTCGAGAAACCCTTTGGAGGATCGGACTACTCAAGACGATGACGTTCCGGAAGAGGATTTATTTATAGGTAGTTTGATCCAAGCGTTACCGTGTTCTGATTGTCGTTTGAAAGAGATCAAAGAATGCCAGGATAAGGATTTGGAGAGCGCTAATTTGAGGAAATGCATCATGAATGGTAGATGGGAGAAACAATCTCAATTTAGAAAACACAAAGATGAATTGGTTATAGAAAAAGGTATTATCATGAGAGGAAGACGCTTGTTCATTCCCAGTAGTTTACGAAAGGAAATTCTTAACCGTATTCATGAAGGTCACATGGGAATTTCAAAATGTAGACGACGTGCGAAAGAATCGGTCTGGTGGCCTGGTTGTTCAAAGGATATTGAACAATTGATAACTAACTGTACCATTTGTAGACAACATAGACAAAATAAGTCAGAACCTCTCATTGTCACAGACCTTCCAAATAAACCCTGGGAACTTATTGGTATCGATTTGTTCAAGCTTTCTAACCAGTGGTACATGGTAGTTGAAGACTATTACTCAAGATTCATTGAGATTATTGCTTTGACTTCACTAACATCGAATGCTGTGGTTGAACGTCTCAAAAATATGTTCGCAAGACACGGAATACCACTGAGAGTTCGAACAGATGGCGGTGCCCAGTTCACCTCAAGTGAATTCAAAGATTTCTCGAAACATTTCGGATTTGAAATAGCCGTCAGCAGTCCCTATTTTGCTCAATCGAACGGGGCTGCTGAACGAGCTGTCCAAACCGCTAAAAGAATTCTGACCATGAACAAGGATTGGAACCTTGGTTTGCTGGCATACCGTACAAGCCCTCTGGAATCGGGATTATCTCCTGCTGAGTTGTTGTACGGTAGGAAAATTCGATCTACTCTGCCTTCATCGCAAGACTTCACAAAAACAACGGTTCAGAAGAAAGAAATTTTTCAACAAAGGGACTTAAAAATCAAATTAAGGAACAAGAGAAATTATGACAACCGAAGGGGAGCCAGAGAACTTCCCGATCTGAAGAAGGATGACGTGGTCTGGATCCCAGATCTAAAAGAAGAAGGAAAGATAAAATGCAAGCATGAAGAGTTTCCCAGATCCTACATTATCATTCTCAACCGTGGCGGTGAAATAAGAAGAAACAGGAAACACATAAACAAATTAAACATCACGACTACCAAAAATCTAAATTCAGTTTAATTTATTTAAAATTTAAAGTTTTCTAAATTCAATTTGGAGAAAATATGATGTCGTGTAACTCTGTCTTACTATTATAACACTTTTGTTTGTCTGTTGCTAAGGAAGAGATTTTGGAGAATACACGTCATTATTATGATGGCTACTGCTTAAAAGTCTCGAACTATTTTTATTCTTAGCGATAACTTGAATACATTACAGAAAGCAATGTATGAGTTAGTAGGTATGACCTCAGAATGAATATCTAAACGAGAAAAAGCTCAGCATCATGCTGCATCCTAGCGAGGGAACAGAGCTGGGATCTGTGCTAGACTCACTGACAAATTCTGATTTGAATTGAATTTTTCATTCGACCTCTGAGTACTATAAGGAACGAACTGTTGTCCTACTGTGCTCAGAGTGGTCATCATCGTTTCTAAAACTTGAACACTATATTTTTTATTCGATTTTAAGACTGTACATACCATGGTCCTATATTGAAAACAATAAACCAAAATCGGACGAACATTTTTGAGGAGATAAAGAATTTTCAATTGATTGAAGACCACGTCTCGAACTGCACGTGCTCCAAAACAACATCACGTCAGAACTCGCGTCTATTTCAACAGATTTTCTCATTCGCTTCTTTTCACGACAGAAAAACAGCATTGCAGAACCAAGAAGGTGATAGGGCACGTCATAAAACGGGTTGTTACCCCACGCTCCACCTGTCTCGATGCCCATTACGCAAGATGTCGCGGCTGTTAGTTGTAAGTCTCAGTGGAGACCGGTCTCGTGACCTCAATAGGTGAAGCCCTAAGCCCCCTAACCGTACAGAATTTCAAAACCGTGCGGGCAGCTATTGTTGGGATAACTTTTTTTCACTTCTTTCATGGGCAAAACTCTCGAAGTGCTCTCCACCATCATGACATTGTCATACCTTAGGCTTGAGTCACCGTCAGTTGTACTTAGCCTGAGGGACCTACTGTTTTGAACACTACGGGGCCTGCAGTCTTCAACTGAAGCCCGAATAAAATAGAATATAATAAAAATAAACGCAGTTGTTTTGAAGAGACACAAAACCTGTCAGGAAATTTGAACTGAGTATCGCAGATCTCTCCTAGTAACTAGAACTCCGTAAAAGAGCATGATGGGTTCTGCAATGGTGATTTCAGAGTCTAAGCCTCAAGCCCCCTAACAGTACAGAATTTCAAAACCGTGAGGGCTGCTATTGTTGGGATAACTTTTTTCATTTCTGTCAAGGGCAAAACTCTCGAAGTGCTCTCCACCGTCATGAAATTGTCATACCTTAGGCTTAGGACACGGTCAGTTGTACTTAGCCTGAGGGACCTACTGTTTTGAACACTACGGGGCCTGCAGTCTTCAACTGAAGCCCGAATAAAATAGAATAGAATAAACATAAACGCAGTTCTTTTGAAGAGACACAAAACCTGTCAGGAAATTTGAACTGAGTATCGCAAATCTCTCCTAGTTATGTGTTAGTACTCAGTAAAAGAGCATGGTGGGTTCTGCAATGGTGATTTCAGAGTTGTCTGTTAGTTCAGGCTATCAGTATTTCACGATTTAAACCATCAGGCCCGTAGCCAGTATTTGGTTTGGTATGTTGGTCATTTCGAAACATTGGAAGTTTGGATGTGTTGTATATTTTGATGTGTAGCAAATTTTGGTTCGTTGGTTAATTTGATACATTCTGATCAGGATCTAATCAGTGGGAGCCAGCGTTCATGGAATATAATCGTGAATAGATTCTCGATTGTGTTGATTTCGTAATTTTTAAAATTATTAATGAGAACATGACAATTAGAGAATTTTCAGATTTTTTGTTGAGAATTTTTGTTACCTAACTCCATAATATCCATATAATAGGGTGTGAAGAATCTTCACATCAGCATCTGATGCCGAACTAACCACCTAATTTGGCAGTTCAACCGGTCCTTGAAAGATAGTAAGCAGGCTGTGGGGACCAGTGGAAGTGATCAGGAGGAAGTAGAATCAAGAACGAACGGTAAAACTTACCTACTCTTCCTCTTTTGTTCCTTGAGCATCGAAAGTTGACAGGTACTCTGCTTGGTAGGGACCGCTGGCAGTGATTGGGATGTATTCAAACCAGCTGTGTGGGTGATGGAGCATTCTAGCGGAGGTAAAGAACTTGATGTGGAATTCTGTGTACCTATAGAGAGAAGAATATGTAGATATTATATCACAGCTTCCAACAAGGAAATCGATGTGTCATCGAACAAACTTCTTTTGATTTCTTGTACATGCAAAACAAGATGAATTGGCTTATACTTAGCCTTTCAAAGAGAAATTTGGAATTTTGCAAATCAATTCCAGAATTTTCCAAATCAATTTCCGAGTTTTCTTAGTCAAATACAGAATACTCTATTTCAATTTCAAAGTGAGATGATTAATAAAGTTGTGAACCAAAAGCGGGATTTCATAATACCAGGAACTTGAAAAAAGGGTATATAATATAGAGTAAGTGGAGAGCACACAAAATTCATCCATAAAGGTAAAAAAGTGGGTGTGGCACATAGCTTCCTCATGTCCATTGTATAGATGATCCGATGCATAGTAGTTGATCTCAAAACATCAATCTCTAAATACCTAGCACTACCCTCATAAGGGACTCGACACATCAACCGGCACAATCTCTAAATATTGTTGGAAAATGTAGAAGTTATGGCTGTTACAAGGATTTCACGTTTGCGCATGCGTAATAGGGCAGTCAGGGGGCAATGATTTTCATAGGGGACCATTTACAAGCCAACACAAAAAATTCTCGAAAATTTCATCGAAATCAGGTGAGAAATATAGAAGTTATGGCTGTGGCAAGGTTTTCACGTTTGCGCGTGCGCAGCGACTACCATCGGTCCGGGTGTGATGATTTTTTTATAAGGGACCATCTACGTGCCAACCCGCACAATCCCTGAAAATTTCATCGGAATCGTTTGAGAATTGTAGAAGTTATAGCTGTGGCAAGTATTTCATGACAGTCAGACACACAGGCAGACTCGGAACCAAAATTGTTCAGGAAGGTCTGAAACGTAAAACTCGAGTGGAAATTTTGATTTTGAAGAACATTTTTTTTCCAACCTTGAAAAGTGAAAACCAAGCTTCCTCTGCTTTGGTAGACTCGGAAGCAAATATGAAACAGAAGTTCCACAAAAGTTGAAAAACCCGAAAAGTACTGGTATGAGTTATTCATGTTTTTACGCACGTTTACGGTCTAAATATGCATAATTCTGCAATTGGTTTGAAAAATTCGAATTGGGCCTGGAGAAGCTATGTTGCATAGTTCCAATGTGATATGAAATAATGAGGACATCCGTTGGGTCTAGCTAGTTTCCTCTGTTGGACAGTTACGAGCGATCTTGTTTGTTCTAGCGCCACGTTTGATTGTTAGTAGATACTAGCCCCCATGTCTCAAACCTGTAGGTGTCGGCTAGGCGCTGGTTGAGAGGAATTGCTTCGGTGATGAGATAATGAACCGACCTTGGAACACTTCTTTCCCTTTGGGGGCTTTAGTTTCCAGGACCCAAATTAGAGGGCAGTTATCCGTGGAGGCACCGACAGTAAACAAGAGGGGACCTAGGTGATTGAGAGGCACCGCCCTCTTCCCTTCGCCCGTCTCCGCCTATCATGGCAGGGCAGAGGTGGCAGGTGGACCTTCGTACTAACATCTATCATTAGCAACAAACCTCACGATGTTCTGGAGCATCCGCATCTGCTTTTTGGATATAATAGTTGGAGCAAAAGTGTTATTAGGTGGGAAGCTGCACAACAAATCCTCCCAGCTCAGGCCTTTGTTGACACCTTATTGTGACGCTGCTCCCCTCTGACAACCGACAATATGTTGCGAAAATCACACCCTTGCTCTACAATGAAAATGAGACCTGGCAGGAGATGTGGGTGACTACAACACGCTCAAACAAGCTTTTGGTCTTTGGTGAAAATTTAATCCTGCAGGCCCAATTTCGTGTAGAGGCCCATTACCTGAACGTCGTTATATTAGCTCGTTACCACCATACAATCCCACAATACAGCTACGATGCAGTTGGAACATACACGACAGTTGGGGTTCGGGATACTATGAATCAAGAATGATTTTCTTGACTCTCATGGATATAAGAAGTTAAGCACTGAAAAATCATGAACAATACACACTTAGCAGTCCGAAAACAAAGGTTTATAGAATACAGGCTTATACGTTTTATTCTGATGTCCAACGGCTCGCCAAGATTCCTAACACTACCCTCACATTTCCTTTACTGCACCACGAAATACTGATGTTTAAAAACTCGGAATTTCCTAAATGGATTAAATTTCTCGGAATTTCAGGCATGATTCACCTTTTCCCGCTTCTTTTCCTGTTATGGCTGCCGCTTCATTCAGCAGGCGTCACAACGTGGAAGTTATACGTAGCATATTATGGTACATAATTCCTTGGCTATTCAAGTCTAACTGATCAAGATGAATTAAATACAGAAAGCGGTAAGCTGATGTATCGCTCACGGTACTGGGCAAGCAACATCTCCATATTTTGCAAGAGTTCAGTGGTACAGAACACTACTGTTGTAGAAAACTCTAAAACTAGAAGTGTCATTGCTTCTTCATATGGAAAATCTGAATATGGTGTACCTAATTGGTTGTAGAAAAACAAAAGTACAAAATCTGCGGTTTTAAGACCAATTTTCTTAACTATTCACTCTTGCACAAGAAAGTCTTTCAGTGGAAAGTGGAGTTCCAGTAACCGACAAACGTGGCGGAACTCACTTATTTGTAGGTTGATCTCATCTAGTTAGTTCCTGCTCGTGACCAGACGGTCCCTCGATGGAAGTCGGATTTTAACGTAATGAAGCTACCTAGTGAAGTCGTCGTACAAAGAACCTCCTCGGAAAAGGGTTGCTAGGAGCGAACCTAGTGACTAATGAAACCCTGAAGAAGGAAGCGAGACAAACTGAAAAGGCGTGTGATGCCGCTGTCAACAAGATGAAGGAGAGTCTACGGGAGGATTCTGCTACCGAACCGACCATCTCACCTCGGCTAATGATCGGGCGAAGCGTCCCTCTAATAACTTCATCATCCTCGAGGGGTCTACCTGGACCCCATCAGGCTGTGCGCCATTGAGGCGCTCTAGGCGGACGTTGAGTCCTGGGAAAGATCATTTCAACGAGATCGACGCGTCTGGAAAGAAAAGATGAGGTCACAAAGTTCGAGATTGGAGGTCATCGTAATCAAAACTTGGAATACCTTATTCGTCAGTGGTGATGTTCAATTCAGCTTCACTGTCCATGGTTGGATTAATCCATACATTCCTTACATGACTCACTAAACTTACAATACTAAATTCCAAATTAAAATTGTTATCCTTCGTATTCCGAAATTTAATTCTTTGTTGTTGTACACAACGCTGAAAAAAAATCTGTATCACAAATTGCTGCCAGTTATTGGTTCTGTCAATTTTACTAAAAGTGACTATTGTATTTGTAATAGGTAATTCTATACAACGCACAGGTCCTGCATACGATAGTTCAAGTGATCCCAATGACAAAACTATTCTTCGAAGTAGATACACTCTTCAGCTTGCTAAACTCCCCATTTTCCACTCACTGATGACTATTTATTTAGTGCCAAGTAGAAGGTTCAAACGTATTTTGACATTTTCATGTCTTTGCTTTGGCACATAAACTGAAAAATAGTCACGAAAACTTGCTCACGCGACCAATGAATAAAATAGACTCATTGTGTTGCGTAGAGAACAATCAACTGTTTTCTTATTTTGATGCTTGGGTACATGAACTAACAACCTTACATCACTATCTTGTGTGTAGTGGTACACACATGAAAATGTCCCAATGTGTTGTAGACTCGTATGCAAGCATTTGATTTTGACATATTCATGTCTTTGCTTTGGCACATAAACTGAAAAATCGTCACGAAAACTAAGCCTCAATAGCCCCAATGGCTCCCGACGACGACCATGCTACAAGCTACAAGACAATGCTACAAGAAGAAAAATCTGGAGCCGACTTTTACGACGAAAACTAAGTCCCAATGTGTTGCAGACTCGTATGCACGCATTTAAAATTTAGTCCTTATTTCTTTCTCTGTCATCAAAATTTTTCTCATTATTAGTCCTTATTTCTTTCTCTATCATAAAAATTATTCTCATTATTAGTCCTAATTTCTTCTAATACTCTCTCTCTTTCATGAATATTATTCTCATTATTAGTCCTAATTTATTTCCCTCTATCTTGAATTTTTCTGATACGTCCATAATAAGACGTTATATTTGTCTGGCATGTCCTATACACCGATTTTCTGGCACATTTTAGCTGAGGCATCACCTTATACAGGGTGTTACGGTTAAGGTCGAACCACCGACCAGGGTGGTCGGTTTTACAACTAATTTGCGACTTTTTGACATTTTCATGTCTTTGCTTTGGCACATAAACTGAAAAATCTTTTTTACCCCCTTAAAACCCTACTATTTTTCACTTTTAAGACGTTTTTCGTATTTGCGACCTTACGGCGTTAAAACAGCCATAACCTCCTTGTTTTTCAGTCAAAATTCAAATGTAATTATACCGTTGGAAAGAACGTTGAATTCTCTATCTCCTTAGTGCTAAATAACATTTTTTAAAGAGACTCAGATGTTGGAAAATGAGCACGAATAGTAAAATCTCGGAAATGTACAGTTTTTTCAATCGTTTGTAGGCCTAACTGAAGCTGCCGGTTAATTTTCAACTGTATCCTCAAAAATTGACCCAAAAGCTCAGCTTTCCAACGGTATGGTCAGAATTGTTTCCAATATTTTTATTAGCGGAGAAACCCGCGCTTGAATGAGAAAAAACGTGATTTTGGTTTATTATTGTCAATAATAAACCTTTGAAATCGACCAAGAAAAAAAAATTAACCCCCCTCAAAATTTGTTGGTTTTTGTTTCAAGGTACGAAGAATCCAAAAATCGAATAAAAATTTGGCCATGGATCGATTTTGATGAAATTTGGTTTGTATGCTCCACTTGGGGTCTAGTTGTGCCCCGAAGCTTCTGGTTAATGTCAGTCACTTCTAAGGGTTGAAAAATAAGGTTTGAAATTTTGAAAACGCCCTAACTCAAAACATTTTGATATAAAGGTATTGTTTTTCCATCAATTTAAGATAGTATAGAATTTTTAGAATTTTTGTGACCACGCGGAGCCCTGTAGGACAAACCGTTCTTTCTCTACGAGAACTTGAGGGTCGGACTTACGATAAATCAGAAACACAACTGTGAATTGCAAAAGAGGCCTAATCTCCGTTCAAATTTCAGCTGACCGAAATAAGACCATAAGATCGCTTCTTCGAGTTGTAGTTCTGCGTCCTTAGCAAACAGTAATCGAATTTCCTGATAATTATGGTGTATTAATAATTCCTAATAATCCCTGTTTCTTCGAACTGTGTGAAACGTTTATTTCTTTCAAATCAACTTGATTTTGAAGTAGGTATGTGGTTGGTAGGGAGTAACTATGGCTGGTAGGTAGAGTCGATGGCAAAGACGTGTTCTTTGCAGACGAGTGATCTATATAGAAAAATAATAAACCTTTGTGTAATAATTTGCAGCTTTTTTTTTCAACGAAATCGACGGTTTGACGAGAGGATTTGGGGTTGGAGGAAGAGTGAGAGAAGCGTCGGCGGAGGATACTGCCGTGTGAAGGAAGAACGACTCGACTCGAAAATGGTCGAAAATGGGGTTTTTACTTATCCTCCTAATTTTCTCCTCACCTTTCCGATGGACGAGTCAAAATTTCGAAATTCACCCCGGAAGGGGTTGAAATCGTTAGGGGTGTAATTTGAAAATTGCCTAATCTTAAGCAAAAACGCCTCAACTCCATGCTTTTTAGGAAAAACATCTCAACTCCTCGATTAAAACACCCTAACTAGCTAGATTTTCTATTTATTTGTGGAGAAAAAAAGACTCAACTCGCTGAAAACGCCGTTGAGTTGTTTTTGTTGGCTTCAAGATCGGGTTGAGGCGTCTCGTATGGTTGTCGATATTTGACTCAAATGACACGAATCGATTGAAAAGAGGAATAATTGTAAAGAGGAATAATTGTAAAGAGGAATAATTGTAGCAGTCGATTGAGTTGAACAACATAATATGTTGTTCACCTCATATTATGAGGTCTGAAAAAAAATTGTGTCACGGGAGTGATGTGGAGTGAATTTATGGCGAGTTTTCCAGAAAAACTTCGAAGCTAATTTCTGGGATTTCGAAAATTTTGAGTTGAGTCGTTTTTCCTTCACACGGCAGAATAATAAATCGCACCGTTCAATGGGTTCTAGTAGAATTGGGATGTTCTTGGTTTCCAGATTTACGAAACAACGTTTTTAACTTAGCACGGCAGCATGGCTTCCATACTGATGGAGGAAGGAAGCAAGGATGGCTATTATAATATCGTGATTTGTTAAAGAAACATGTAAACTCCTGGAAACATACTAGAAGATAGTTCATCTTGGCCACTTCTTTGATTTAGACGATATTAAATCCTAAAAATGTTAGCAGGTATATTTTACCAAAGTAAACCCTACAAAATCCCATTTGGACCTTTCTGCACCCTCAAGTCACCAATTATAGAATGTTTTCATCGCGTCCGTCCTGCTGGAGGTTATTTATAGCTCCGAAATCTCCCTACCTCCCAAGAGACAGGATCTCTGGCTGTTAACACTTCACAGCTCGAACTGGGGGATGAGATACGCATCGAAAACCGCCGTCAAAATCCCTTGAGCTCTAATGAGCAGTTTCCTTCCTATTTAACATTAGTCACAATTCGTTTTATGAACAACGAAGCGTTGATTTAAATACCTTACAACATCCTTACTCGATGATTTAAACGCTAAACAAAAGAACCCCCTCAGAACGCTGAAATATAGTATTCAAGTTCTTTCTTTTTTCGGACAATGAAAGTTTGGGTGAGGCGTATGATTAGGTTGACACCGACCATTGAGTCCCTTCCCACGCTTTGCATCTCATTTCTCCCTTTTCAAATGGGTTTTGAGTAATAGACCGTGTCACGTTGCCCGCGTCGTCTATTAGTTAGGTACCTCGAATTTCGAAAAGGCTTGGAAACAGATCTTTGCTTGGTTTTCAACAATGACACCTCCAGAGTGCAAAAGTCGAAATTAGTTTCTTTCAAGTTACATTCAAGTAATATAACTAGATACAATCATTACTCATGAAACATATTTCTGTGTAGTTCATAACTTCCCAGTCGGTCGCCGTTCGTTCCTCGTTCCGGGTCAATATTTCCCTAAATTGTAGGCGCTCAAACTTTAAAAGCTGTACCTAAATTTGAAATTTTCAAGGATTTTCTTGATTCAAGATTGGCGCTGGAAAATAAGCAAAATCGAACAAAAATTGCCAGAGAAAACGCTGCAAATTATTACAAAAAGGTTTATTATGATTCTATATAGATCACTCGTCTGCAAAAAACGCGGCTTTGCCATTGTTACCACCAACCAATTTGAAGAAAAACATCGATCGCATTTCGGTCAGCTAACATTTGAACGGAGATTAGGCCTCTTTTGCGATTCACACTTGTGGTTCTGATTTATCGTAAGTCCAACCCTTAAATTCTCGTAGGGAGCGAACAGTTCTAAAAATTCGAAAAATTCTATACTATCTTAAATTAATGGAAAAACTATACCTTTACATCAAAATTTTTTGAGTTAGGGCGTTTTCAAAATCTCAAACCTTATTTTTCAACCCTTAGAAGTGACCTACTTCAACCAAAATCTTCGGGGCACAACTAGACCCTAAATGGAGCCTACACATCAAAATCGGTGTATGGGAACTAAGGAAAGTGCAGCGTATGGCGGACGGACGGCCAAATTTTTATTCGATTACCGATTCGATTACCGGATTCTACGTACCTTGAAACGTAAACCAACAAATTTTGATGGGGGATTAAACAATTTTTTTTCTTGGTCGATTTCAAAGGTTCATTATTGAAAATAATAAACCAAAATCAAACTGAATAAACAGCAATATTATTATTCGATTTTGATGATTCCAGAGGCAATCTTTTATTTTTTCAATTCCCTAGACTGATGCACTAATGAATTTTGAAAATCCTTGAAAATTTCAAATCCAGGTACAACTTTCATAGTGTGGGCGCCTGAAATTTAGGGAAATATTGACCCGGAACGAGGCACGAACGGCGGCCGATTGAGACCCTGGGGCCTACGTACGACAATTTTGGTCGGTGCTGATTATTTAGAATCGGTAAGTTTAGACATTTTCTCGGTCTAGTCCCAAAAGAATTATTTTTGAAAATAGCGATTTTGGAAGGAGGGAAGTTGCCGATGCACAGTTGATGTTGTTCCAAAACCCAATACGCGAGAGTGTTTAATGGAGTTCGGTTTACGGCGAGACAGCCCAAGGAATTTGAGAGAAAATAGACAGAATTTTATGGTTATAGTTATCCAAGTTCTCAAGGCTTCAGCAGTGAACTCTCTTTAAGTCCAAAACATATCATGAGCGCAGAGTCATTTGTACGGGCAGGTACGCAGTAATCAAAACATCCCCCGTCTGTTTCAGTTGGGTCAACTGAATTTTTTAGATCCATCTTCTCATAATATTTATGTAGCATTAATATACACCTTGACGAAAAGGTTTGGAACAATGCCTGTCCACACCGCCCAGAGCAAACAAAGCAAACAAAGAATCCTTTCGAATTGATAAAAACCTCTCTCAAAAGACCCCTTGATTAGGGACTCCTCGTTCTCTGTGATCTTACACCGAATTAAAATTCCATCCTTTAGATGGGAACATGATCCCGCAAGGGGTTTTTAGAACGTTCGCTGCCGCCCGGTCTATTTCAAAAAAATAATAAATAGGTTCGAAACTCCGCGTTCTTATACGGTTACCGTTTTCGGCTGGGAAGATGTAATTTGTAAGCATGTGAGATTAATAGCTTTATAATGGGTAGCGGCGTAATAGGGCAAGCTGGTAGAACTCGATTAGCTGCATCGTACGTGCATCGTTCCGATTATTAAATCGAAAAACTATAGCAGCAGGGCAGGAGCGACCTGTAAATTATTTTTTGAAACTGGTGCTGTTTTATGATTATTTGTGGTCATTCTCGAGTGATAATAGCAAGATAGTTGAGAAACACGAGAAAAATTACCGAATCAAATAGCTAAAGCTCTAAGATCTACCAGAGATATAATAATTATGTCAAATAATCCATCAATTACTTTTAAGAGGTCAATTCCAGTCTCTTTGGTGTGACATCGTTCCTAGTCTTCTTTTGGAAACTCTGAAGAACCAAATTTCAACTTCGATGAAATGATGAAATGTGGGAGGATACATCACAAAATTATTATGAAGAAGATTATGCAGAAGAAGAAGAACACAGAAAAAGAAAGATTATGCAGAAGAAGAAGAACACAGAAAACTTAAGCCGATTGCTCAAAGGAGGAATACGATGAGCAACACGTGGAAGGTATACAGAAATAAGTTGACGAAAGATGAAATGAAATGAAATGACATTTTATTGACATATTAAAAAAATATAACATAGCAGAACTTGATTAATTTACAGTCAATATATTGGTGGCTATAGGCAAAGCCCGTACTGCCACCAAGAGTCATAAGAACTACCTACCTACATAAGAAACTAAATTGAGAAACTAAATTAAGATCGTCACCCACCCGTTTTGGTATCTAAATTGAGCTACCGATGAAAGAGAGAGAAGTACCTACACCTGCCGCAATGAACGCTGTATTCCGTATTTCCGTTGAGCAACACGTGGAAGGTTTACAGACAATCGCGCGATACACCCTCAGACCTCATCATTTTTGCTGGTCTCCTTCTTCAACAAGATCTCTCTACATTTGCTTCCATAAATTTATCCATCATTAACCATCACAGTAAGTACCTATTAGTTGAATCAAATCACGATTCCTATAACTCGGGAAACAACTCGAGGGAAAAAGCTGCAGCTGAAATGACTTCTTGTGTTTGTTATTCAAACTAACAACATGCCTATTTTTATTACCAGGAAATAATCAAGTATGTATCTATGAAATTAACTTTCATCCGGTCACAAGGTGGTAATTTACCGCCTTTTTTTGTAGTTGTAATTTTTAGTTTCATATGTCGTACCAACATTATCACAGTCTAGACACTATCAACACTTTGGAATCCATTTATTCATTAGATATTATTATTATATCGGAGATGATAAATTAATTTCATAAATTCCCATTAGATAATTACATACAGGTATATTTTTAATTTTATTCAACTAAATCTCATTGCATTTTCATTCATTCCCTCAACCCCCCCCCCCACTTCGCTAAAGGCCACATTTTTTACTTCCCATTTAAGATTTCTCAATGAATACCAGGAGTATTTTTAACAAGCGACTACACGTTAGAAAGGTCATAAAATTTTTCGATGCAGGTTTTTCAAATTGTTAGAAAGTTGACATTTGTAAACTTTTTTATTGTTTGAATTGTGAATATAATAAAGTTACTGCAATTTTTGCAGTGAAACTGTAACTATTTAATGTGAATTCCAAAACCATCGCTCAAAGTTGCGAAAAGTTGTAGCAAAGTGGATAAATCGGGGGTTTTATGAAGAAGAAAGTAGTTTTCTAAAAACTTGAAAGATCAGATCTTGGCAACGTATTGAGCTGGAACGATGCAAGTTGGTGGCAATATGCTTCACGTCAAACGTAGGTACTTTCGTCTGAATGTTTTTGTAACTCGGTCGTATCCTCCCTTTATATAGGTATACTGCGGACATTAAATGTCCGCAGTATACCCATATAAAGGGAGGAATATTCCCATAAGAAGGTACCTAAGTAATATTTTATCGCATTTTCTGAGCATAAATTTTATGCTCAGAAAATGCGATAAAATATTACTTAGGTACCTTCTTATGGGAATATTTACCTAGACACCTTCCTTAAACTACTGTCGGTGCCCCAGGCTTGTATGATTACAAGTGAACAAAAAAATGCCTTCCTTATTTCGGAAAAATTCGAAATTTTGTTCGTATTAGATTCTTCAAAATGAATTGATTCTTCAAATCATCAAAATCAAGCCAAAGTCATACTCAAGTAAAATTACCAAAAGCTGGAGCTAACTTTTGATCCCTTTGTTTACAATACAACTTAATTTTATAAGTATATAATAACTTATAACTTTGTATGAGTTTTTTTTGACAATTTATGTCACGAAAAAGGTGTATACCTCCTGCGTAAATGATAACCAACTAATTTTGGTTTATTTCTTCCAGGAATGGGGATAAGAGAATGACGTCATGAATTATCAGGATAGGTTGAGGTGATGTTTTTGTCATTTTGTGCTTCCCCATTGAGGTTGTGCTGGTTGTTGGTTATAATTTATTTCCCTTAATCAGCTAATGAAAAGAATCAGACCGATTCTCCAATTCTTCAGGAGAAAAAAAAAAATCTAAAAATATCGAGTTTTTTCAAAAGAAGCGATTTTTTAAATAATCGATACTTTTTTGCCGTCTCTAGTTCGCATATTCGAAATTAAACGGTACAATAGGTAGGTACCGATCTTCATCAACGGTTATCAACAAGCTAATTTTCTATATTTGCAGTTTCAAGAACAATCACTCTAAGAAGCACTGTTTTACATCTGCATCTACCTGCCCCGGAACAAACTAACCACATTAGCTACCAGCTTCAATCCTGTAAGGTCTGTAAACTGTCTGATGTAAAATGCCCAACTACTGTATTTGAATTCATTCCTACTCACCCACAAGTTCAATTTATTGTGGTGAGTACTTGTTTCAAGGAGAACGTGGTACAAACGTAAAACAAAGGTGGAATTAGAAACGGTTCAACAGTAAAGTCATGGATCCTATACAGGGTGTCCCATAAGTTACCTACCAAACATCGGGAGTAGTTTCTACAACTAATTTGCAACAAAAAGTGTCTCCTAGCAATTTTCTTTTAACCCCCTTAAAATCCGACTTTTTTGACTTTTAAGATTTTTTTCGTGTTTTCGACCTTACACCATTTAAACGGTCGTAATTCCCTTGAATTAGACTCAAAAATTAAAAATAAGGATATCGTTGGAAAGAACGTGAAATTTTTCGATACATGAGCCGTTGACCAGTCGAGAAAAACTGAACGCTAGAGTAGTATTTTTACCTCAAACTTGAAAAATAGTCAATTTCTGTTTTTGTAGAAAATGTTGATAATTTTTCCTCATTGAAACAAGATATATGCCAGAGGGCATCAAAAGCTTAAAAACTGCTCCATTTCATCAGCTTTCCAACGGTCACCCAATTTTTAGTTTTACTATGGAATTTGAGGGAGAAAATGGTGTTTCAATGCGAAAAAACGTGTATTTTTTTCAACGAAATCGACGGTTTGACGTGGGGACGTGGTGCTTGGGAGGAGGGGCGGCGGAGCAGACCCCGGATTCCTCCCGTCCAACCGTCAATTTCGTTGAAAAAAATACACGTTTTTTCGCATTGAAACACCATTTTCTCCCTCAAATTCCATAGTGAAACTAAAAATTGGGTGACCGTTGAAAAGCTGATGAAATGGAGAATTTTTTAAGCTTTTGAGCCTCTCTGGCACATAGGTACCTTGTTTCCATGGGGAAAAATCATCAAAATTTTTGAAAAAAAAAAATCAGAAATTGACAAATTTTAAAGTTTGAGGTAAAAAAACTACTCTAGCGTTTAGTTTTTCTCAATTTATCAACGGCTCATCTATTGAGAAATTTCACTCTCTTTCCAACGGTATCCTTATTTTTAATTTTTGAGTGCAATTAAAGGGAGTTATGACCGTTTTAAAGGTGTAAGGTCGAAAACACGAAAAAAATCTTAAAATTAAAAAAATGTCGGATTTTAGGGGATTAAAAAAATTGCTGAGAGACATTTTTTGTTGCAAATTAGTTATAGAATCGACTCCCAAAGTTTGGTGGATAACATATGGGACACCCTGTATACTACCAACTGGTTGACTTTCTCATCCCCATTTCATGCCGTTTTCCTAGAGACATCGTCCTAAATTGGAACTGCAAGAGAATAGGAACTGATACCTGCATACGACTAGAGGATTGAGAGGAAGAAGGTAGATAGCTTAGGCAAGAATCGTAGTTGTAAGCAGGCAGATTTCACTCTCACGCTCGTATGCGTGTACCTTAGATTGGTACTGAAAGTTTTCAATTAAATCGAATTAAGCTCACTTTTTTCAGGCTCTGTGGGTGGTAGGGCAGATTTCTTTTTGCGGTGGACGCCCCGAAAAACGCGTGCTACCCCCAGGCAGAATCCTGACCCGGATTAAAAGGTGTTCCCTCACAAGGAGATGCCTGTAAGAGAAAATAAAGATCAAGTAAGTAATTACACAGACTTCTCTGATAATTAATTTGTTTACTCAAAGAACGTTAGATTTCACATTAGGTCATCTATATAGCCAATAAGATGCCCAGAAACTTCACTGTCATTTGGGAAAAAACATCGCGAAAATTGAACCAGCCGTTTGAGTCACCAAATGTCAAAGCACCAGCATTCAATGATTGTGATTCAGTCCATAAATGGAATTTCTACCTGCTATGTATTTGTGTTAGAATTCTTGTAGGTACAGATTTCAATTCAATTCGAAATCACCTTTTTTTGGCTCAGCGGGTGGTAGGGCAGGCCTTTTTTGCGGCGGACGACCCGCAAAACGCGTGCTGCCCCCAGGCAGAATCCTGACCCGGATTGGAAGGCGGTCCCCCACATGAAGGAGAGATGCCGGCAGAAGGTGATGGGCGCCCCTCAGTGAAGACGTTGGAAGAGGCTGGAGGCCTCACCGAAAAACCTGACACCGTTAGGAAGTTAATCGAGAGTGCACGATACATCAGCCTTCTCCATCTCCGCAGCCTCTCAGTTCTTTTCACCAATATCTCCTTTAATACCTGGTGATCCTCTGAGTATCTCTCGCAGGAATGAGATATGGGATCACGTAGAAGAAATATTGAGCAGTAAAATTTTCCATACTCAGATTTGGATGTTGAGTAGGTAGTTAGTTGAGTGATACAGAACTGTAACAAATGCCTCCATAAAATCAATACATGGAAATGACGAAAGCTTTTACAGCGAATGAGGCCTTCACCACTGAAAAATGAAGCCACGCAGGAAAGCGATAGATACGATTTCACGTGTGGATTAAATCGCTCTACTGTATTCTTTTAATCGATTCTTCTAATCTTTTCGAAGGTTATGGAAAATTGCTCGTATGGAGCACAATGAACGGTGCTGGTTTAACGTTTTATTCCTTTGGGTAATCATGGTGAAAACAAGCCTTTGAAGTGGTCGTTTCTCTCGAGTAAACCAACAAGTTTTGATGATTTTATCGTTCATTCTCGACTTTTTCAGAGAATCGAAGGTTAAAACAAGCAGTTGGAGTGTAATGGTCGTTCCTCTCTAGTTAAGCAACGCATTCCGATGATTTGAACGTTCATTCTTGACTTTTTCAAACAATCGAAGGTGAAAACAAGCCTTTGAAGTGGTCATTTCTCTCGAGTAAACCAACGAATTCCAGTGATTTTAACTCTCTATTGAATTTTCCACGGCCATGTTGAATGAATATGAAGGGAGTAGAATCCAATAACATCAAGGTCTTGGCCGCGACCATGGATGTGGTGTGGAAAAAGTGCCACGGAGGTATTCGAGCAGGGGATCCCGGCCGTTCTGCGGTTGAGTTTGCGGCGGAGTGCTCCGTAGTATCACCACCCGCGTCATCCGGAGCTCATATAATAAACTAGGTAGTGGTTATTTTATAGCGATACTTCCTTTCATCTATCTCTTCTATTCCCACCTTCCTCATCTTTCCAAATTCCTAGTGCTGGCGTTAGATAGTCCTGGACGACTATTTATTTCGTTTCATTTGGTTTATTATTTTCAATAAATCGAATTTCCTAATGAAGGCACCACTCGAAATGAGCGTAAAGCCTTTAGGTATTTTGTTCAAAATAAACTTGAGTCTGAAGCGAAAAGTCTGAAGTTCAAAATAAACTTAATCTGAAGCCTGCGTTCTTTGCAGGCGAGTGATCTATAGAGACAAATAATAAACCGTAGTATAATAATTTGCAGTGTTCTTATTATGGCGTGCACCCTTCGCCTTTAAGGTGAGTTTAAAAAAAACCTGTGATGTGCTGAGCATCAAAGCATCATAATTACCTAAGTAGGATGGATATGGATGGATATTGATCACAAGAATTTCCTTTCGGGTTGGTATGGATGTCAAGTAAGGAGGTTCAAAGTAGTTAGCATGGATGATTGTGAGGATTTCAGTGTTAAGCTTATAATATTTCTATTCTATTTATAAGGACAGGTAACGTTAAATTTAGTGCGTAAGTCATAAGATCGTGTTGAACGAACACCTATGACATCAATCAGAATGTTCCATCTTGTAGTCCATTTGGTGGTCTTCTGAAATTTACACCTGCTCCTGAGAGAAGATGAATAAAGTATGAAGACCAAGGAATACCGATCAATTGCTCAGTTTTCTAGCCAAACTTGAATGTCGACTAGATTGGTACAAATATCGCGGCTGACTATGACGGATCGTGTCAATTTCTCGTTGACACCTTTATTAAATCGCATATCATTAAATCCCTCCATAAGTAACAGACGAAAGATGGAAAAACCTCCGTTCATTACTGTCGAGTTGGGCTGTCCACAAGTAACGCCCACCGGTAGCAGTTGCAATTCAAATGGGATACAAATTAAACTACCACTTTCTTCACAGTTATTAAAAAACATTGGCTATTGATGAAGGAAGACCCGTTTTTGTTTTCTTTCACTTCAAACCCGTTTGACCTTGATTAAAGTCGAAGGACGGGAATGAGCCATCTCTGGGAAAAAATGCAGTTTCAGCGGGGGGGATCGCGAGTTTACCTATCTCCTCTTCTTTATTCTTTCCTTCATTACATTCGCATCCTTCTCTTATCGTTGGATCGAAAGGATCCACGTTCCAAAGGGTATCAAGTTTTGCTGTCGCTGTTTTAATTTTTTCCCTCCAACGCACGTCCTTTTTCAAGATTTCAATACATACTTATGTATCAAAGTAGAAGATCGAATTGTTTTTAAAATACCGCCTTTTGCCGCTCTCCTTTCAACATGCTCATTGCGTGTTGTTGGTTTTAAAAGAGAACGATATCAGAGATGAAGTCCTGACTGTTGCCAATGGCTAAATGCCAATTGAAGGGGGAAAAAGATTGCCTAGTCAGGAGGGCAGTAAAGCTTTCTCACAAAATAGTAATAAGGACTCATAGAGTCTGTCGGTTCAAAAATGATTGATCAGAGCTCTAATAAATTCTTAAATTCTCAGTCAAGTTTTTGGTCTCCCATAAATTTTTCTGATTTATGTCGATTTTTCACAAGTTTTGCCTTTTTCTCAGAATTCCCCTTTTGATTGGATTGCTGAGCAATTGTGAAACTATTTTGGTTACCTTAACCCATTTCAAGCCAGGGGTAGAAATAACTGAATAATGAGGAGAGAAGGATGAACAGTTTTAGAGAATGCCGGCCGAAATGAAGCATCATTTTTTGCTCACCAATCGAGAGCAAAAATAATCGATATTTTATGAATTTTACTTTTTAATGAGATTTGAGAGTTTTCCAAATCGATATGATTTATCCAGTTCATTGGTTTGGTAAAATGTAGAAGTCTAAGGGCCGGAATCTGTTGTAACTCATAGCCCAGAACGCTCGCTCGCTGAGAATCGAATTTGAGCCACCATAATCATGCCTTCGGCCAAAAGGCCTCATTTTCAAAAAATTTCAAAAATCGCATTGAGCTCCCAAACGTCAAAGAAAATTTTTTCTAAAAAGTTTAGGAACAGCGTGAATGAGAAAAAATTATTCTGTAAAGATTTCCCACTATTTTCAATATTATTTATTTATTTATCAATATTATTTTCAATATTAAAAAAAATCATAAATATTATTTATGATTTTTTTTAATATTGAAAATAGTGGGAAATCTTTACAGAAGAATTTTTTCTCGTTCACGCTGTTCCTAAACTTTTTAGAAAAAATTTTCTAGAAAAATTCTAGTTTAAAAAAAAATTTCTAGAAAAAACTTCTAGAAAAAATTCCGGCCACTGATGCGTTTTCGCATCAGTGGCCGGAATTGGGTTAAGATGGTAACCAGCCCTGTCTACTAGCCCTGCACTAAGAAGTCAAATTTTAAACTTTTGGTTGGTTATAATATCAAAAAATAAACTGAAAATGAGTTTGTTTAATCCATACTACATCCGGATTCAATCTACTTTACTCGTGACTTGGTGAAGTCAACACCTATTCTAAAACTTTGTAAAGCTTTGGTCCAAAGGACCACTTTTTCCATGGCTTCTTTGGACCAGTTTCCTCGGGATGAAAAACTGGGCCAATCTGAATAGCCACCATTTTTGGGCCACTACTCTGGTAAACGGAAATACTTCTAGAATCCAATGTTTCCCCTCCTCAAATTCAGTCTGATTCACGGCATGCTGAACCTGCATTTAAGGTAGGTATAGCACATGGCAACTATAAGTTCAAAAAAAGTATTTTTCTTTGAAAACTCTAGTTTCAACCTTTTTAGGTTTGAACCTGATTCTGAGTTGAGGCGGGAAACTCGGAGCAGGTAAGATAAAAAGGACGCCCGAACGAAAAAGTAAAAAAAATCTTCCAGCCAAACTACAAAAAAAAGGTGGTACAAAATAGAGACGTTAGTCTCACAAACAAGGGTTGAACCTTCCAACCTGTTTTGATTGCACGTTTATTTGGCTGTCCTCTCTATTTAACGCGGGATTAATCATATAAATCGAAATGGGATGGGCTAGGAGGGGAAGTCGCACCCTGCCGATAACGTGGGGAGATGGAACGTCGATAAGTTCGGTGTTCGAGAGGTAAAAAAGTCTTGGAGTCAAATCGATCGTATCGACTTCCATGTAATTGAATCGAAGCAAGAGCGACTACGAGGGGTTGATTTGGAGGTTCCCGTTTTGGATCTTCGTCGATAAATAAAAGTCTTTTGAATCGAGATGTCATGGCGGTTGATCTTCCAGATGGAGGGAGATATAATTGGGAGAATATTTATTATACTAAACATAGTACTTACATCGTATGTACGAGTGAAATGCATTTGTTTTAAGAATTGAGCAAACAAAAATAGATGCGATGGAGATAGGATAACTCGTATTCCATTCTCCGGTATTCCCTCTTCCTCCACTTGGTTGTCAGGATAATGCCTCATGAATAATGACTCATTTACTCGTATATGTTAGTTCTCCAATAAAGGACACAAGGGAAACCCTGAGTGACTCATCGTGCCAGGTAGGTAGAGTGCTGTACAGGGGACAAACACGTCACTTGACGTCACCCTCCTCCACTCTCCCTTTACCTTGTTAAAGTAGTATAAAAGGAGGACTCAGGGCTTCACCTTCATGCATTCGTCTTCCAACAATTGACTTGACTATTTCGCCTCCCATTTCGCCTTCGGTCTCCTCCCATTTCGCCTAGGAGTTTTCTGCCCCAACTAGGTCCTAGGTAAATGTACCACCTACCTCCGGTCGGCGAGCAATTGCGCCGAGGATCGTGGCTTAGCTGAAATCCTTAAGCACTCCTGCATGCGGTAGGCGGTAACGCGCCAGGCAGAAAGTGCTGTCCCATCCTTCACCTTCGTTGCGTAGGGACCAATATAAATCGACAAGCCGACGTGAAGACCATCGCCCTCACACGACGACACGCCGACGTAACACTAAACATAGTACGAGTACTTACTTACATCGTATGTACGAGTGAAATGCATTTGCTTTAAGAATTGAGCAAACAAAAATAGATACGATGGAGATAAGATACCTCGTATTCCATTCTCCGGTATTTCCTCTTCCTCCAATTGGTTTTCAGGATAATGCATCACTCGCGTACTAAAAAACCACTGTATTCTAAAATAACTTGGCCCAAAACGGATTATAAATCGATCACAAAGACCCCGAAACTCCACTTTCAGTCAGTTCACTCGCTTGTCCTAAGCCTGACTGGCGACTGAAGAAGTTAATAGGGAGATCCTCCCCCTCTTCTTCCAGGATGCATCGCATGACGATCCTTACTAGGGATAGCCCTGTACTATCTGTGTGGGCAGCCACAGATATATTCGTCATTATATGCCAGTTCCGCAAAGCACATTGTTCCGCATTTTGTGCACTTTTTACATTCATTCTACGTGCGACGTTTTACATTAGAAATGAAGCATCATGAAAGGTATTTAGGTATGTTGTGAAATTTCACGAGAAATTAAATTGAGATGACAAATTTTATGTTCTCAAGTTGTATTCGAATTTCATGGAAAATCTTAATAGAAATAAAGTGTTGGTCCATTAAATTGGTCACCCCAAATAATCACCTATAACAATACAATTACTGGGTGATCAAAATGAAAATTTTCATAATATCAATATTAATAGTATTGGTTTCAAAATTTTCTTGACTAAATTGATGATGTTTCAAAAAATTAATTTTCCTTCTTCTGGGCTTAGATAGTCGAACTCGTATATCTCTAATTTCTCAAATTGTGGTTTTTCTCTAGTCAAGTCTTGATTTGCTTAGAATCGATTTTTTGCAATTTATTAAAGTTATATTAAATAAAATTTTAATAAATTGCCGAAAAAATTGATTATGTAATTAGACTTGAGCTTAAGTGAATAATGTAATTGCTGTTAACTGTACAAGTTTGTCAGTGGACGACAATTTCTGTAAATATCCACTAGTCAAGTGTTTAGTTTCACAGGAAATAAGAAAAACACTACATTCCTAAGCCCTGAAAAAGAACAATTTTGGTGCGGAAAGAAGTTTGTTTCAATCTAGGTATAGTAAAAATAGTCTATATAAGGGAATAAGATTTGAACTAATTCGTCTTAAGTAGAAACTTAGAGGAGATTTTGGCACCAATTGTACTAAAAATGTCTAGTTATTGGAGGGGGGGTAAGGGGTTCTAATTCTCCAAATGAAACGAGTCAAAACACCACAATGCATATTTTACGATACTTATCATCAAAGATAGGAAAACTTTATATTCGTACATCTGATAAAATGTAGGTTTTCATACGACCAACATCGTCAAGTGTTTCGTAAAAAATATTGTTGTGTTTTGCATCTAGGAAACGTGCCAATTTACGCCTTTATGAGATTTTTTCGTGAACTTTAGAAACTCATTATTCGAATAAAAAGGGACCGATTGAGATGAAATTGGACAAAAATTGCCTTTACCTACCAATCAAGAAATTATTGGTCGAGCTATTCCGATCGCGTGAATTTTATACCCGTCAAGGACTCAAACCTTTCGTAGAAACCTCGTTAAACCTACTTCCACAACAGCCCTAATTGAGCACAACAAACGTGACTGAAAAGACGGGGTTATTACCTCCCCGATATCAAATTACCGTAACCCTATCAAGCAGATAGGAGTTTTCTTAATAAAAAATCAGGTACAAGGCCTGCTAGTCTCTCCTACCTGCATTAGTACTAGGTTAAGTAAGTGTACAATCTTGTTCATCATACTCAACAAGAAACAACTGCTTTGGAATTTCAGCCCAATAAACTCGTATATGTGGGGCTAATTAATTCCATGAGTTCAAAACGCACTTATAGCCCATCAAAGTTTGCAACGAAGAGCGGAAAAAAATCTTCCGCTAGTTGAAAATTTAATGACTGAGGTACTTTGAAGTCGCTGGAGAGCACAGTTTACGTCTTCCACGTTATTGATGTGATGAATAGTCTCTCGTGAATAATTACTTCTGTCCAATTAGGAATCATCAAATGCGGCCTCCGGAGTCGGAGTAAAAAGTAGAATTTCCCCGACATAAATTCCTCAGTAAGAAACAAAATGGCTTGATCTTGCTCCAACCTTGTAGTCGGAAATTGGCCTGTATTTATGATCCATGAATTTGATGGAAATCGTCATTAATTTTATCGTTGGACTTCTTTCGTTCTTTCTCGTTTTGTTTCCGGTTAGGCCCTGTGCATGCGCAAAACTGGAAATCGTTCATTCAAACGGACAAAACCACTATAAAAGATCAAATATTTGAAATGCAACCCAAAATCGAATTCCTTCGTTTTCCAAAGGGCCTGTGGACATGGTAATTTTTGGTTTATTAATTTCATTAATCTTGGAGATTGAACAAAAAAAACTTAGAAGAGAAGAGTACTTGGTCTTTTCCTCGTTGATACACAGTTCCATATTGCCCGCACTCTTGACCAATGAGGCAAACGCTCTTCATATCACCTTCTGTGCGGGCTATTATAACTATGTCATCAACGTAGGCTAGGATATGGACTGACTTGAAGAAGACTGTTCCCCAAGTTTGTATTCCAGCATCTCTAATAAATTTTTCAAGTGCCAGATTGAAAAGCAGGCACGAAAGTGCGTCTCCTTGCCCTAAACCAGACAGAGTCAATTCTTTCTTCCGGCAATATCAACTACCTAATAGTACGAAATAACGATCCAATGTTGATGAAATTTTATGGATTTGCGAGGATCACACTTTAAATACACCTATTATAAACCCTTTGCAATTAAATTTATCGGCATTTGAACAATAGTAGCGTCCATACAAATGTGGTTTTCCGTGAACATCCATCACCCACGACCTGATGCTAAAGTTCGTATGGCGGTTTGGGGATGGGACCTAAATAATCACTCTTATTAATTTGATCAGTGGCCGCCATGTGTGAAAACACGGAATATCACCAACAAACCAGAAGTAACTTCTCGATCGTTTTGATAATAATATTAAAATAATAATAATAATAATAATAATAATAATAATAATAATAATAATAATAATAATAATAATAATAATAATAATAATAATAGTAATAACGGTGGAGGCAGAATTTATTTCATTGGCTACCTGCTGCATAGAAATCAAATGGATTAAACAAATTTTAGACGACATCAAAGTGAATGTTAACGAGATGCTGCTCTAAGTTTTGCAAAGGGTAACAATGTTAGCTCACACTCGAGACATATTGAAATTGAGAGGTGAGAGAGATTGTGAGAAACTGTCAGGTTAAACTTGACTATATCACGACCAAAGAAAACCCCGCAGATATGCTCACCAAACCTTTGTCAAGATACAAGAACGAAGAAATCAATTCAGGTTTAGGATTGAAGATGAAGGAAGAGGAGAAGAGGGAATATGTTGGCATGAATCCCTGAATGAATGCCACATGATTTTTGTTTTGATTATCATTTTTGAAAAGTTGGCCGTCACTTGAGTTTGAACGAAGTTTGATTAAAACTGTGTTGTCGAATAAAACGCATAATAATAATAATAATAATAATAATAATAATAATAATAATAATAATAATAATAATAATAATAATAATAATAATAATAATAATAATAATAATAATAATAATAATAATAATAATAAATTATTCTTGATAAAGAATATTATTCTTATAATCCTTCTGTTACAATACAATCAATATTTTCTTCACCTAATAATTATTCTTTGTCTTGTTGTGCTATGAGAGACATACTGCCCACCCATACCGTCAGACGTATTTTAATGCAATTTCCTGTTTTTACTTAAGTACCTTAAAACGCAAAATTGCAAAATTTAATGGGAAGGTCGTCAAAATATATAACTTTAAAATAATAATTTCAAAGGACGCAGACATTCCTCCGACGGTACCACCAACACTGGTTAACGTAGTTCCCTTGACTTGCCTATATTGCCATAACTTAATAGCTTCGCTATAAAAAGTGGTAAGTACGTAATGGGCGGTATGCACGAATAGACGTTTCTTTCCATTCCCCATTTTTTTAATCTCAGTTACTTTTTCGAGCTTTTCCTCAAGTACATATTCGTACGTCGATAAATCATTGTGTTTTGGAATTGAAAATAACCATACACACAATGCAGCTAAAGAAACATTAGGAAGATTAACGCTCGAAGTTAGTAATTTATTTCTCTCTCTTACGCAAATGAAATTCATCAATTAAGAAGTCCGCAAAACCAGTGACTAACGACCGCACGAACAAGATTTCGCCGAGAACAATATTTTCCTTCTATATCTCTCATCGTTAATTCTCTCGTATCTTCCAGAGGTTCTCACAATCTCGAAAAATTCTAGAACTTCTGAGGTTCTTTCGCATTAGGATTCATGTCACCTCAACTTTTCTGAACGCGTTGGCTCGTGAACTTGAGAGATATATCATTTTGATAGATCAGCCTTTTTTAAGAAGGTAGAAATACGGTGAAACACAGCCAATTATCAACCTTACTGTCTTGCTTGGAGACAATAAAACTTGAAAACTTTTCTTTTGAAATAGGATTCAGGTTATAGGTTCAGGAAATAGGATTCAGGTTATTATTTCAGGAGATAGGTTATTCAGCCTTTTGAGACCGACGGTTTAACCGTTTGTGCGAGACCAAATTTCTTCGTCTAGGAATACTACCTCCAACCCAAAAGATGTTGTTTTCTGCTCTGTAACTGGAAAGTGTTAGGGTTGTGTACTTGGAGAAGGAGTACATCAGCTCCTGAAGGATTAGAGAACTACGCGATGTCGTTGCTTGCCACTGAGTAGTGCAGTCATATACCACCATATGCCACTGAATAGTGGCAAGAGTGGCTGAGTGGTGGATCTTCGAGGAATATCAAATTATGAATTAGAATCAAGATATTGTGTCACATGCTGGGTCGGTGTGTACACATATTGACTAAGGTTCATTGGTCCTCATACACCAGTTTAGACCACATACCTGTTTAGACAAAAACCCAGAGGAAGTGAAATTTCTTGGTGTCGTGCTTGATCCAAAGCTGAACTGGAAATCGCATTGCACCCAACTTGAAGCTTCCCTAAATAAATACACCTTCCTCCTGAGGCGCCTTTCCGATAGGCTGTCAGAGTCTGCTGTATTAGCAGCTTTTCATGCAATTTTCCAAAGTATATGCCATTCTTTGTTGGGGCCATTCTCCTGCTTCATTTGCCTTCTTTGGGTGCCAAAGGAAAGCCGTTAGAGTGGTTGCTAACTTGAAATTTCAAGAAGACTGTAAGGAGGCCTACAAGCAACTAGGTGTTTTTACCATCCCAGCTCCGTATTTTGCAATGTCTTTGTTATATCAGAAGAAATGTTAAATGTTACGCCTACCCTGCTCATGTTTATCTTACACGGCATAGGCTAGACCTCTGTCTTCCTTTCCATCGTTCTAAGTCCACATGTAATATTAACACCTGGTGGGGCATTAAATTTTTTAACGCTCTCCCTCTGAAACTTCGAAGTGCAGCTCTTAGTTCTTTCAGAGCCTATCTCAGCAAATTCTTAATCACGCTGGCCTCTTACAACTTTGACGAATTTTTCCAGGAAGTCGTAGGTATGAAGTATAGCTGAGGTGAAAGTTGTAGTGATTATTATGTACAAAATTGTTAGTTTTATCTTCTTTTGTTTCTTCATTGTATTAGTTTAATTTGTTGACAATTCTTTTGTTTCTTCTTTGTATTTAGTTTAATTTGTTGAAAATTGCACTTACAAACTGTGTTTGATTGCAAATAAAAAATGATTGATTGATACATCTCGGACATACCGGTTGCAATACTGTAGTTGTTAAGAAGAATTTATTGTAGATAGATAGCGGGGAGTAGAAAAACGCTGCAAATTATTACACAAAGGTTTTTTTTTCTATACAGATCACTCGTCTGCAAAGAACACGGCTTTGCCATTGTTACCACGAACCAACATACATTGTGTTTTACACTCGTGTTTCTGATTTATTGTAAGTCCAACCCTTAAGTTCTCGTAGGGAGCGAACGGTTTGTCCTACAGGGCTCCGCGTGATCTCTAAAAATTCTAAAAATTCTCTACTATCTTAAAGTGGTGGAAAAACAATACCTTTATATCAACATTTTATGAGTTGGGCGTTTTCAAAATTTCAACCCTTAGAAGTGGCCTACATCAACCAAAAGCTTTAGGGCAAAACTAGACCCCAAATGGAGCCCATATACCAAATTTCATCAAAAGCGGCCCAATTTTTATTCGATTTTTGGATTCTACATATTTATTCGATTTTTGGATTCTGCTTATTTATTCGATTTTTGGATGCTACGTACCTTGAAACGTAAACCAACAAATTTTGAGGGGGAGGGGGGTTATAAATTTTTTTCTTTGTCGATTTCAAAGGTTCATTATTGAAAATAATGAACCAAAATGTGCCAAATCGTGGAGGAATGATGCCTCCTAGCGTGAAGTGAAAGTAACGTTTTCACACAATAATGCCACTGGAAAATGGCTGCGTGGCATTCTCACTTTATTTAGTGAGAATGTTCGATGATTCTATGCTATAAAATCATGAGATACAGTTAGATGTAAAAGTCACCAGGGTACCTAAGTGTAAAAACTCGAGATGATGTGGTGGAACTCGTAAACAAAAGATGATGGTTGTTGATGGTTGAGCTAAGCGTTTCCTATCATTACAAAAGGATTACGACCGACCGGCAAAAGCTAGTGATGCGTTCAGTGCATGGATCGGAGGACGTGAAAGAAAAGATCAGACGAAGAGATCCTGGGGAGATACAGCTGTACCAAACCACAACTCATTATTAACACACCCTTTTCCTTCGAGGTTTTGAAAAAGGCCGACTTTCTTCGGGAAAAAGAGACAACTCGGACGAAGGACCCCCTTCAAGGGGTTTCCGGGGGTGAATCTTACAGGCGCTACCGTCAGCTGCCGTAGAATTAGTCTCAGATGAGTGGATCCTCATGTTTTTCAATCGTACGTCTGGTGAACCGTTTTTTTCGAGTCTTTCGTCGAAAACGAAAAACTCCCTGCAGCACCCCGAAGGCGAAAAAGGCAGCCCTTTGCGACCTTACCGATTTCACCGGTAATAAATTTCAAGGGACGTCTTTGGAGTGATTTTCAACAGTTGTCAAACCTTTTGAGGTGAGTGAATGGAAGAAAGGAAGGGATTCCTTAGAGGATCCTGCGATTTGTAACACCTCTGCCTGACAATTCATCGGGTGCTCTTAGGTAGTTCGTGGCTTGTTTGAGCCGTTGTGTGCAATGATCAGGTTCGTTTTATGTCCCTCGTATATGATCCATCTATGTCAAGATGCTTTCAACTAAACATCACCTCTGACACGCGTGAACTTTTGCAGGTTCTAGAATAGAAGGCAGTGACAACTATTGCAGAGCTGTAGGTAAACTTCGAAGTTATTCACATACTAACTTCACGGTAAGTAAAATCTTTCATGGAGTCAAGTAGTATCTACAATCAACTCAGTTCTCACCTCCCACGATTTTCTACGGCAGTAAGCTTCACGCTTCAAATACTCAAGTTACCGAAGTAGGAGCAACTGTACATCCACAACCCGTGGAATTACGATTTCTTCCAGAAAAACGTTTTTTCCCACATAACAGTAATTTCCATCTGACGTGGAGCAAAACACCTTCACACTTCACACCTAGACACCTGTCATTTTCTAGAACTCTCAACTGTCAACTTCTATACTGTATTATTCTTTGAGCTATTTGGATCTAGTCATGGAGTTTCAACCATCAACAAATAATTTGGTTTTTGAGCAAAATTGGACTTACATTTGTTTGTTTAACTACGACTCTGTTTGTTGAAGGATTAACTGCAGGTTTGGGAGAAAAATTAGTTTTCATACAATTGTTTCAAAGTATTAACCCGCCTCTGGTTGTTTTTCGCAAGGTTATGTTCATGATTTTCATATAGGGTAGAACTATTTAAATACTAAATAAGTAGTTGTATTTTTCTGAATTGAATAAGCAATATTATATAGTCGGATGTCGACTACTTTGGCGATCCAAATGACATAGCTTACACATTCTTCCAGCAATTGATAGTACCTTTTCCGACCAATAGTGCGTTTTAGCAACGTTCCAAAGTCCAATAATTTAAATGAAATAAATACAATTCAAGTTGTAATTTTAGGTTCAAATGCCTTAAAATAAAACGATTTGATGAGGAATGTATGAAATTTATGTTCATTTCTACCTTCGGAAGGTAATGGGATCTAAATTATAGGAAAGCATATTGACAAGCATAAATAAGCATTAGTATATGATTATAATAAAAATGGTACTGACCAGAGAAAAGAACTTATTTTGTGGTTAATTTTAGGTAGGAACATGTATATTGGTTTATTATTTTCAATAATAAACCTTTGGAATCGACTAAGAAAAAAAAAAATTTTAACACCCCCTCAAAATTTGATGGTTTACGTTTCAAGGTACGTAGAATCCAAAAATCGAATAAAAATTTGCCGTCCGCCGTACGGGGCACTTTCCCCACTTAAAATTGACCGATTTTGATGAAATTTGGTAAGTAGGCTCCATTTGGGGTCTAGTTGTACCCCGAAGATTTTGGTTGATGTAGGTCACTTCTAAGGGTTCAAAAATGAATTTGAAGTTTCAAAACGCCCTAACTCAAAAAATTTTGATTCAAAGGTATTGTTTTTCCTTCAATTTAAGATTCTATAGAATTTTTAGAATTTTTTGAGTCCACGCGGAGCTCTGTAGGACAAACCGTTCGCTCTCTACGAGAATTTAAGGGTTGGACGTACGATAAATCAGAAACACGAGTGTGAATCGCAAAAGAGGCCTAATCCCCGTTCAAATTTTAGCTGACCGAAATGGGATCGATGTTTTTCTTCATGTTGGATGGTTCGTGGCTTTGCAAACGAGTGATCTACATAGAAAAATAATAAACCGTTGTGTCACAATTTGCAGCGTTTTTTGAACATTGTCATAATCACCATGGGTGCCATTGCTATGGAACTACTATGTCACCGA
Organism: Apolygus lucorum; assembly: GCA_009739505.2. Classification (NCBI taxonomy): domain Eukaryota; kingdom Metazoa; phylum Arthropoda; class Insecta; order Hemiptera; family Miridae; genus Apolygus; species Apolygus lucorum. The sequence continues at coordinate 32,013,220 of CM019170.2, read as the reverse complement.
AAGTCGCTCCACACGGATTTGCTTGTTGAGTGTCGTTGATTTTAGAATTATGTTTTATATTTTAGGAACATGGTAGATAATATGCCTGTCTCATGGTGAGAGTAAAGAGCACTGTATCCACCAGAATACGATATGCATTACCTTACAATATTTTCAGAATGTCAAAATAGTGCAGGGATCTTCAAAATGTGATGAAATTTATGTGTAGGTTGTTATCTAATGTTAATACTTCCATTATATACTTGGAATAATTTCTAAAAATTTGAATGATCATGTCTTGTTAGAACGAGGGATATTGGAATTACGTCAACATAAATAAACACCAGTGGTAGGTCCTGACTGTTTGACAGGCGGTTTAAGGCCACTTTATCGATGAAAACATCAGTCTGGGACCTCCTCGACCTATTATCACGGGCAATTTTCAGCGAGATATTTTATACGATTTTTTTCGTCTTTTTGGGAGGAAAAAGAAGCTCGTTGAGCGACTTTGAGGCGCTCAGTCGGGTTTCTCATACCCAGTTATTACATGGTAGTTAGGTTCCGGGGATCGCGGAATTTCAAACGCCGTAAAAAAGTGATATTTCACTATTAATAAAGGCCTTGGAAATAATCAACATCCCTTCTCACACTCGGACTTCGCATTGAGGACTTCCACAGCTTGATTTACAACCTGGAGCGGTTTTCTTCACGCGTCTTTTTGCAATCGGCATGGAAAGAAAAAAAGTCTGCCAGGTTTCTGTGAAGTTTCAAAACCAGATGATTAAATGATAGAAGTGAGAAATTATAGAAAATCAAGGTGGCACTGGCGTTGTGAAGGACTAGCAAAAACTAAGCTTCATAATTTAGCGATCATTCTGGATATACCTTCCCTATGATACTACGAGTATACCATAGTAGATAGCTAATGCTTTGTTGCCAAGATTCGTGTTTGAATGTAGAACCCCTCCAAATTATTTTTGTATGACAAAAACATTGAATACTAAAATTTTTTAAAATGTTTCACGTTCATGTTGATAGTTTTTAGAGAAGAAAAAACATCAACACAATTGAGATATTTTCCTATCATGTGATGATTTTCCTCTTTTGCTCGTTTAACGAGGTTCCTACTGATCGGATCGAGATAGAATCAATGAGCATTCTTCTTGGACCCAGCTTCAAACTGCACCTAAAATTACTCTGAAGTGTAACCCGAAAGAAGAAGCAGCATTGTTAGGTTATTTTCAAGTAGATAGTTTGTACTCAATCCATTTCAAGGAGGTACATTACGGTGGATGAGGATACCTTGATGTTCTACACTAATGGTGTCTACCAGTTGGATTCATGAACGAGGGAGATAGGATAAACCGTATAGAAATGGGACAGTCCAAGTTCAAATGGCGAAAATAAGTTTTCAGTTCATTTGTTATTAGAGAAATTTACACAGGGGGTGTCTCCACTAAATATCCGAACATCTACGATCGCTAGGACGTCATTTTCATCTGGACTACGAATTTAGGAGTGAAAACAAAATTTCTGTTTAGAAATCTGTGTGCCCCTACGCTCTACAGTTTTCAAAATTTTCAAACATTTCAGGTGAGAAAACATTCCTTACAGTTTTTTTTACAGTTTTAGCTAGTTTTTGGTGTTTATTTTAAAACTTTAGCGTTATTTATGACCCTGTCTCTTTACTGTATGGAAATTTAGATGGTAAGACAGTAATGGCCCACCTGTCTCATAACTTTTTTTTCCAATTTTCAAAACCAGCCGGTTTTGATTGCAGGAAGAGTCCATTTAGAAATGCGCATAGGTGTCTCATTACTGTATTTTGTACTGTCCCATTATTCAAATTCTGTATTTCAACTTATTTTTCATATTTTTACCTTACAGAAATGCAGAAGCCCCCTCAATTCAACGAGAAGCTCTATTGAAGGCAATAGGACTGTTTTGTGTCTTCACTGCAATAAAGAAGAAGGGAGTGACAAAGACGATCACATTTTGAACACTTCGTCTGATAGTGACACAAGTGATATTAATGCAGATCTTTTGAAATCAAGTTCTTCTACAATGAAAAGTTAGTGTGCAATCAGAAGCTGGGATGCTGAAGATTTATAGTTTATGTAATCCAGTTTTGAGAAAACTTTAGATTGAGATTTTAATTCAAATTTTCATTCAGGCTTCATGAATAGTTTTATCTGTTGATAAGATATTTTTTCCTTCATCGGAGACCTTAATTATGTTTTTAATAAGAAGGTACGCGGTTGTTTTTATTTTATTGATAGAACAAAACGGTGCTATTCTTTTCTACACAAAGGGGCCTCATTTCGAGGTGTCCCATAACTGAATTGAAATGTCCCATAATAGAATGATGTGTCCCATTACTATATTTTTCGACCTTTCACAGGGATATGTACATAAGACGTAACATAACATATCGGAAATGACATAACATGTCGGAAATGAAAAAAAATCATAATTGATTGTTTAGAGAACATCCTGAGGAATATCTTAGAATATTCAGAAACCTTAAAAAGTTGAAAATAACATACAAAATGAGTATGAAATGCATGAAAGTCCTTAACCGGTCCATTACTGTATGGTTTATCCTATGTTCTATAGGAAATATTCTTTTACCAAGATAAAACTTATATGATTAAGCTTGCCTGTTACTAGAATGCCTTCATGGTTTATTTTCTCTTCGTGAATGAAAGATAAAATCAAATTCTTCTCCTGCACTTCGGCGTGCCCTGCTAGTTGTGGAATGAACTAAACAAAATATCCATCCCAGTTGAACCTCATTGTGGTATCACAGTCGTATCTTTTTTTCGTCTAGATGATGGGGTGTTACACAGTTAATTTTGGGCCCTCATGCCATCTGTACGAGTTCGTGCGAGAGGGCTAGCTTGTAATAATTGTACGTGACAAGGCGTCAGCCGGGAGTGACATGTGCCAGTGTTATAACGGTTCATTAACGAACATTTCCTTTCGAAATAAGTTCGATGGCGACGGTGCGGGATGATATTCATTGTGTTGGTAGAACCTTAGATACCCACACTGACCCGCGGAGTCCAATGCCGAGGAAGGCCGCCCTGACTAAGGAGTGTAGATATCCCAGTATCCATGCTATACACTTGAATGGAGATTCTCAGCACCCTAACAGGGCACTCTGTTGACAGAATTCATTTCACCATGCATACATTCTGTATCCATTCATCAGAGAATCAACTGTAAACTTACATTTCCCCAAGAATAGTGTCCTCCTTACAGCACATTTCTTTAAAATCTATCAAATCAGGCTTCATTTCACATTATCCATTAAGAACTTTTGATTTCAACCGTTAGTAAACACAATATTGATAAATATTCATAAGCTGATCGAGGACAGTGTCTTCGTTAACCATTACTGGGTGCCACGCCGCGTCAGAATTCCTCACAGAATTTTGGTTCATTCCAAAGTCCACCATTAGGAACAGATGGATAGAGACATGGAAAATGATTTTGGACGTCAAACTTTGGGAAATGAAGAAAAACGTCTCTGCATCCTGGTCGTTATGTCGAACTGATGGCTCAAGACTCCACTGTCGTTTGCACATGAATTGAGGATGAGCATTGTTTGGAAACTATCGAAGTCAACCATCGATACTTCTTTGATTAAGTGTGATAATAAAAATATTGGCTAGGATAGATCGAGTATCATCTATTATAATCGTTGCAATTTGCATGATACAAATTTCAGTGAAACCACTGGTTACTTCAGGTCAACCTAAATCAACCAAACATAAAAAATGCGATGACGAATGTTCTCACTCCAAGGGAACACAATTTGACTCAGGACAATTTTGTTACTCCTCCCCCTACTGGACTACTTACTACCCTGCACGATTTTATTGACTAGATATTAATGCTTCTAAATTGGTAGCGAGCAGTCAAGTGACGTCAGCATTCCAATTTGGAGCTACTACTAGTTAACTACCGGCCGTTGACTGGAACTGACTCGAAGATGCCTCAATTCAATTGCCAGAAGTCAATTTCGTGGTTGGAAAGTACAAGTTGTAAGTTTGATAGGAACTGACTTGACGTCTCATTTCAACCTCTCAACTTGTTTAAAATTGAATTTACTTGAGCAAATAGGATCGCTATCGGTCGGATAGCGATCAGAACCAAAAGGACGTCAGCATTTCCTTCCAGTAAATAGTAATATAGGAATTTTGATGCAGGGATTTTGTGTTATAAGGTTTGGAGTAAGCAAAGATTTGACTTGGGAAATCTTGAAAGAAAAACTTCAACTTTTTCAGAAAACACTTCGATCAAGATACTGGCAGAATAGGCAGTTTGTCACTGGCTGAAGGCTAGAAACTTTTTGAATTGAATGGTGCCTCAAGGGCCCACAAGAAGGGGTAGTTGTGAGAGGGGGTGAGTCCCCACTCGAGGTAACACTCTTCCTACCCTGGCAGGGTTCTCCCTGTAGGGGATGGCTCCTTCTATTTTGCCAGGACCTCTTTCGTTATTTTTATAGCGAAAATACTATAATAAATAGTGGTTCACCACAGCGAATTTTTCATTAACTTGAAAATAATACCATAAAAATGCAATTCAAGTCAATGTCGAAATATCATACACTTTTGTCGTATTCTCCTCACCTGAATCATTTGAATATTTGAAGATTTGTCCCAACACAGCTCAGTGGACGGACAGAACAGTTTGCCTTCCTACCTTCTTAACGAATAAAGAACGATAACCAAACACATGAATATTTGAATTTGATAGGTACTGATACTGATACGATAATTTGATAACGATAACGGAAAGATTCGACACTATCAAATGCATCGGTTCTAATGTTCTAGGCAAACATCGGTTCTAAACCATTGATGGTGAAAACATCGACTATCGATGCTCATCTCCTAACATGAATATGCCCCAGGACTCAGCCTGAAGTAATGTGTTAAACAGTTCCAGGCTGAGCATCCAACGTGGGAGAAAAGGAGGTTTTTTTTAGTGGGTTTGAATCCCACATAACCTTGAAGTCGCGGATCCTTCAAGGTATCTTACGAGATCCAACTCCACCTGTGGATCTTAAAGATTTTCTCACCTGCCTGCCGAAAAAAAAACATGAATATGCCCCTTTCACCCTTCCTGTAACGTCTATAGACGTCTGAGTGAGAAGTGAGATCGGCCAATAGAAAAAGTGAAGGGATGGCTACGGACGAGGTTGTCCTTCTCCATACTGCAGCTTCAATGTGCCTTCGGGGCGAGAAGGAAATGGAGATCATGCGACTCATTGTTGGGATTCGTGGACGAAGCTGGAGTCAGTTATGGCCTATACTAAACTCAAAACTCCTTTAGATTGCATTCGAAAAGATTTTCCAGGCAATATTCGTCAGAAAAATTACTTATTATGTGAAACAAATTGATTAATTTGACACTTCTTCTACTCTGAAAATAAAAACTTCATGTGAACACCAGCTCAGTGTGCAACTTCTGCACCAAAGACTTCTTGAAAATATTCCGGCTTTCCAAACAAAGACTTGTTGTAGGTGAAACACTAGAAAACGTGTTGTTTGGTTTTGTTGGAAATACAAGCTTCCACCATTCCAACTTTGTGTTTATCGAGTTGTTCTCGGTCTCGCACCGGAGCTAAAAGCAATTACTCCTTCCATTTCCCATCTAAAACGCGGAAGACTCGTAAACGTACTGTTGTGATCTTATTTGAAGGTTTTACGATAATTGCTTGTGACTAATCAAGGCACAAGGGCGCGGAGGTAGTAAACACAACAAAGTAATAGCAGCTGCTAGGATCACTTCTTGATGACTTGATCTACCTGAGCCTTCCTCTTCACCTGTCTTCATTATCTCAGCCCACAATCAAAACAATGGTTCCCCCGGTACATACCCAACACCCTTTTCCACCCTAAAAAAAAATAAAAACCTATCCGAGATCATTATAAAAACAAAAAACAAAAAAGATTCACTGACGATCAATCTTGTTCTCTAATAAGTCACGGTTTACAATAGAATGTTCCAACGCGGGGATCGACAGAAAGATGTATAACAAGACAGAATGACGGGTATAAAATATTGTATTCCTTGTACCTACTTGAGATTTAACTTCACTGATACGGTCATCCTTTGAAAAGACAAATGAAGAAAGCAACAAAGAGAAGAAGTTCATAGCCCTACAATCAGATAAAGTAATTTTCTAATTATACACTCTATCGTTTTTGATCATATGATACAGAACACATTACTTCGAGCGAAATCAAGGGTCGCCGGTATTAGCCTTATGGGAAGACTTGAGGACATAGCGCAAATTGCCATAGTTTCTGGGTTTCAAGTCTCAAAAATGTTTTACGAAAGCTCCATTTTCTTTTGTGGGAAAGTTATGCCCCTAAAGAACAAATCTTCAGCGAGGAAAAGGACACCTATTAAGTCGGGAGGCATTGTAGTTTCCTCGCACAGAAACACATGGTCATGAAGATTATTCATTGTAGTATTTCAGAGCAACACAACTAATAAATTTCCCTACATGGTTTATATTTTTCAGGATAATGTTGATAGTTTAGTCACAAAATTGACAAAAAAAGCTGGAAATTTTCTGCTTTTCAAACGTACCTTGGAACCTTTGGAATCGAACAAGAAAAACTTTTTTAACCCCTCCTTAAAATTTGTTTGTTTGTCTCAAAAACGTTTATTTGTGTTTCAAGGTACGTAGAATCCAAAAATCGAATGAAAATTTGGCCGTCCGTCCGCCAAACGCGGCACTTTCCTTAGTTCCCATAGACCGATTTTGATGAAATTTGGTATATGGGCTCCATTTGGGGTCAGGTTGAGCCTCGAAGCTTTTGGTTGATGTCGGTCACTTCTAAGGATTGACATTTTGAAAACGCCCTAGCTAAAAAATTTCAATACAATAGGTATTGTTTTTCCTTCAATATAAGATAGTATTGAATTTTTAGAGACCATGCGAAGCTCTGTAGGACAAACTGTTTGCTCCCTACGAGAACCTGAGGGTTGGGCTTACGATAAATCAGAAACACGAGTGTGAATCGCAAAAGAGCCCTTATCTCCGTTCAAATTTTATCTGACCAAAATGTGTAGATACGTATCTATGGTTGGTAGGTGGCGATAATTGCAAAGCCGAATTCTTTGCAGACGAGTGATCTATATAGAAAAATATTAAACCTTTGTGTAATAATTTGCAGCGTTTTACTGATCGGACAGGGATGAAATCAATAAGATTGGCCCTAAACCACCTCCCAAATGTAAGCAATATCGTGTAGTTAGATCGAGAGAAACAAGCTCATGTTTAAGGAAAACACGTCTGCGCATCACTCCGAAATTTTATATCGAACCACTAAGGACTGATCGGTACAAATTCTGACAATTTATCAAATTGGACGTTTATTAATTTTGTTATTGTTATTATATGCCGAACAGATGAGCAAATGCCACTGCGATCGAGATTTGTTCCAAAGGGAATATTGTAGAGATAACAGCTTGCAATTTTGTACAGAATCATTAAAATTTAAATTAAAAGCCAAAATTATCTTATTACTGCTTTTTTCTCTTATTCTCCACCTCCCCTCCTCTTGTAATTTTTACTTTCTTGAAAGAAATGAAAAATAAAGTCAGACCACCATGTTGTTCGATGCTCGGAGATGCAGAGGTCTCCTAACTCTGACTCACAGATTGGCATATAAATGATGGCTTCGACGAACCATCATCGGAAAGAACTCAATCCCACGACTCACCGAGTAACCACAATACTGACTGCAGTGGTACGTGATGGACCACCCCTGATCGGTCACCACAACGACGAATCGATCGGAAACACCATATCCGAGTCCTGAGAAAGAACATGAACTGCGGCGGAAATTGAAGGAGACATTCCAGTGCAGGAGAGAGAGAAGAAGTTATTATCATGCTCTATCCTGTTAACCTACTAGTTGGGTACCGAAAGTAGGAAGAGTCGAAATTCCACATTGACTTTAGTAGTCCAAGGCACAGCAAGTAGTGCTAAAGGAACATGAAATAAATATTTAAAAGTCTGCCGGGTGGTTGTGGCACATAGCCCCAATCCGCACAATCCCTGAAAATGTCATCGAAATCAGATGTGAAATGTAGAAGTTATGGCTGTGGCAAGGAATTTACGTTTGCGCATGCGCAGCGACTACTATCAGTCCGAGGGTAATGATTTTCATAGGGGACCATCTACACGCCAACTCGCACAATCTCTGAAAATTTCATCAAAATCGATGAAAAATGTAGAAGTTATGGCTGTGGCAAGGAATTAATGACAGACACTCATACAGACAGACACGGGACCAAAATTGTTCAGGAAGGTCTGAAACGTAAAACGTGAGTGGAAATTTTGATTTTGGAGAACTTGTGTTTTTCAACCTTGAAAAGTGAAAACAAAGCTTCCGCTCCCTTTGTAGACTCGGAAGCAAAAACAAGGAAGGAGGATGATTCGCTCGTTGGTGCAATGTAACCCATTTTCAACAATCTCGCAGTATCGCAAAAACCTTTTGCAAAATGCTCTCCCTGCTTTCGTGGCTGAGCCATTCAGCGGATTCCACATGAAATCTGACGTCGACTTTGATGTTGGTTGTATTTATGTGCTGACCTCCAGGGCCGGTGCTTTTGCTGTATGATATTTGGAGTTTATCTGAAATGAGATGGTGAAGAATAATGTAATTAACGCTAGTAAACCAAGGCATACTATCACGAGTACAGACTTCTTTTGGAACTTGGTAAGTTATCTATTTCTTCAACCTACCTAAGGACATGGAAGTATAAGACTTAAATCCCCTATCTCTACCACCTTTCAGTTTGAGCATCGAACTAAGAATAAGTAAAAGGAGCGGGAGTGCCAAGGTCCTTTTGGTTTATTATTTTCAATAATGAACCTTTGGAATCGACCAAGAAAAAAAAGTTTAACACCCCCTCAAAATTTGATGGTTTACGTTTCAAGGTACGTAGAATCCAAAAATCGAATAAAAATTTGGCCGTCCGTCCGCCGTACGCCGCACAGTGGGGCCAAATGGCCAAAAAGCGGAAAAAAGTGATTATCTTTTGAACGAATTGCTGTATCGTCTTGGGAATGGTTTCATTCGATTCCGAATACGAAAATACATTAGAAAAATATGTTTTCTGACGTTTAAATTTATTATTTTAGTACTAAATCTTGAATTTTGAAAAAAATAATGTTACTCAAAGTGGAAAAGCGTGTGAAAAAAAAAACAGAAAAACGGTTTTACAGGCGATGGGTGTGTATTTTTTGTTTTTTTCTTCGTTTCAGAGGTTATAGGATACGATAAAGATGATTGAATTGAGGTTTCTTTATATAAGTATGTAAATATATATATATATATATATATGTAAATATATAAGTGTAAATATATATTTATATATTTAATTTTGACAAAATTTTGAGTGATAAAAACCTCTGAAAATTGGATAGTAAGCGATCGAATATTGGAACGAATCCAAATTAAACGTTTGCTAAATCCGAATAAGAGATTTTCAACGATGACTTGTTCTCGGTATGTCACGACAGTACGAACTGACCACACTACTGCGAATGACAATCCGAAGAACCTGGTTTGTTCAAACAGAACCTTGTTGACTCTTAGCAGAAATATTTTACGAAAACGTCGCTGTTTACATCATTCTGTTTTCCAATAAAAAATAAAACAAAAAATGTCTGCCAAGTGGGTGTGGGACATAGCTTCCCAGTATCCATAATCCGATTGTATAGATGATCCGACCATTGTAGCCTTAACTTGACTCCGTTACTCTGTGATTGTAGTTAACAGCCCACATAGGGGACATTCTACATGTCAACATTCACAATCCCTGGAAATTTTATCGATTTCGAGAGGAAAATGTAGAAGTTACAGCCTTTAGAAGGGTTTTACTCTGAAGCTGTGGTGACGGCAGATACGGCGTTCTTGGTGTACCTTCAATCACATTTTAACCCACTACATCTAAATTTGGTGAAATACGGCTATGAAATTTTTACAGCTTATAGATAATGGTCAGATTCTCAAGAAAAAAATGAGCCAAACCGAAGGAAGGCGAAGCTCGGTTTTTCCACTCCTCTAAAGTAGTATTTCGCTATAAAAACCCAAATCTGGAGCTAATGTTCAAGCTAAAATGTTATGAAAAAATAATTAGTATTTTTTAGAGATACTTCATATATGTATCCAACATTATATAATTTTATTTAAATTTATTGAAACACATAGAACGTGTTAGGAAATTTTCAAATTCCACTCTCAAAGTGCTTAAAATCTCGAAATATCAGGTTTGAGCCCCCATTTAGGAGTGAAAACAATTTTTAAACATTGAAGGTCCTTCACACCCTGATTCTACAGGTAATAGACTTTGAGAAAACCACATTAAATTTCTTTTTTAGTCACCTTGCAAAAATGGAGTTTTTTCCACTCCGGCCCCACTGTGCGCCGTACGCGGCACTTTTGCCACTTAGCATTGACCGATTTTGATGAAATTTGGTATATAGGCTCCATTTGGGGTCTAGTTGTGCCCAAAGATTTTGGTTGATGTAGGTCACTTCTAAGGGTTCCAAAATCAATTTTGAAATTTTGAAAACGCCCTAACTCAAAAAATTTTGATATAAAGGTATTTTTTTTCCTTCAATTTAAGATTTCATAGAATTTTTAGAATTTTTTGAGACCACCCGGAGCTCTGTAGGACAAACCGATCGCTCACTACGAGAATTTAAAGTTTGGACGTACGATAAATCAGAAACACGAGTGTGAATCGCAAAAGAGGCTTAATCTCCGTTGAAATTAAAGCTGACCGAAATGCGATCGATGTTTTTCTCCATGTTGGATGGTTGGTGGCTTTGCAGACGAGTGATCTATATAGAAAAATAAAAAATAATAAACCATTGTGTAATATTTTGCAGCGTTTTTACTAAAAATCCAACTCCACCTTTGGTAGTGGAGAAGCGAAATAATTTTCGTAACCGGCGAGGATCTGAAATCTCCTGTTAGTCTATTTCTGTATCTCTTAGCAGGAGGGCAAAAAGTGGGGGTCCTATTTCTAAAAAACGAGGTTTAACACATCCAGGAAGACAAGCTGTTAAGTAAACATACAACACGGATTGTGATAAGCGAGCGGAGTAATGTGAGACGGTGAGGCGAAGCGGGTATAATGAGAGAGACAGGTCGGTGTGGTTTTGAAGCATCGCTGGAGAGCTGAGGTCTACAGAGAGAGCTGATACTTTTAGAGAGAGACAGAGACTGGCTGGTCTCAGCGGGACAGACTGCAGCTGCTCCCCATCGTCGAGGGATGGTGGAATTTCCGGTCCTTGGCGCTATAGAGGGTTAACAAGAAAACGCCGTTTGCCGCAGCGGAGATCCTTGTGGTAGAAAAGTTATCTGCGGCAGCTCAACGCCTTTTCAGCGCAGGCTTCACCGAGCTTCCGTCACCAAACAGCCGGTTTTTATGAAAATGCTAATTTTTGACACTTTGGTTTCCAGTAAGACCTTTAAACGGAAACTATTACCTTTTGTCAAGATAATTAGACAGATAGCTTCCATATCATAGGGATGGTCACGTATTTGTTTACACTCCATAACGTACCGAAATTTTTCATCAAATAGGATTTTTGATGAACCAATGTTTTTCTCTCAAAATATTAACCCTTAATGTCCTGAAGTATCTTTTCGGAAGTCCGATTTTTTAAGCATTCTGCAACACTGTTCAACCACTTTTAAGCCAAAACCGATATTCTTTTGGCTACCTTAATAATTCAACTATAAAACGGAAAAAACATCGATCCTTGAGATAATATCGTGTTAAGATCAGACCCACCTCTACCATGAACTGGGGGATAGTGAAGGTCAGTTTCATGAATTAGTTCTGATACCTCATTATAACAATAAACTATTCTACCAAATTTAATTTTAAATCTTACAGAAAAAACCCCGAAATGTTGAAGAAATAAAAGTTGTAGTTGGAAATATCTAAGAATAGCTGGTAATTTCAATTTTTCAATGGTGTATTTTTGGGTACCTCAGGAGCAGATGGTGTATTACTGGAAATCTCAGGATGTGGGGGCCACTGCATCAATATTCCATTAAGATACACCTGAAGGGGAGCTGCTGGTTGTTTTCAGCCAAAAGTGGAACGTATTCTGAGTATCTTATTTTTTAAATAACGTTAGCTCCCCCCCCCCCTTCTCCCGAAGTACCAACCTATCTTTTTAGAACCACACTAGACACCTCCCTCCTGAAGTGTCCAAAAAGTTCCATCCAGTTTTCATCAAATTAGGAACATTTACATACATTTCGATCAAACTAGCAATTCTATTCCATTTGGTTGTTCAAAATACACCAAAACCTTGAAAAGTATCTTGAAAAACAATTTTTTTAACAAGTGGGAAATTAAGGATTAATAACAGAAAATGCTAATCAAATCAAAAATATTAATTTTTCTAAGAGCATTTTGGAAAATATTTAAAAGTTTTTACGTATTCACGACCTATCAGAAAATAATTAATGAACATAAATGTAAAATATACATTGAAATATTAGTTGTAAATATCGATACCTTAAAGCACAAAAGCGCTCTGTCCTTCCACATTTTCAATTTTTTTTAATTTCTGAAAAACTCAAATTGAACAAAACTATTATTGACCTTCTCGATGATTATAACTTGAAAATTTCTTGGAAATTAAGAGTTTAGCGTAATAAGCCAGTTATGTAACATACCATATTCATGACTCACTGATTGTCCACCCGGAAGACCCTTGTACTCATGTTATCTAAGATAAGCTCAGATCACCCTTTACGTGTATATAATATATACACGTAATATATAGCCCCTATAATATATTATAGCCCCTGAGGGCAATCTTACATTGTTCATTCGGCTCATGTCTGTCTCATGGTAATGAGACAGATATGAGTCAAATGAACAAGGATATAACATGAGTACAAGTTCATTTTCCTGGAAAGGGACAATCGATATCCCAAGATTTCAGAAAACTTAAAGTTCGACTTAAGTTCTGCCGAAAATCAGGGATTAACCTCACACCATACTGATTGAATTTCGACGGAAGAACACACAATGGGGCGCTTAAATAATTAATTAAAAATTAAAGACGAAAACCTATCGGCAGATGAAAGACACCCATGGCAGATGAAAGACTGTCGTGCCCAAATCGCAGTAATTCATGTATATACAGTTTAAAGAAGAAGAAGTGATCATCATCGTTTTCGGACATAGCGCCTTTGTGCTTTAAAGTATCGATATCATCAAAATTGTTTAAACAAAAAATGTGATCAAATTTGGACTATTTCACACAGTTGTTCCATAGCAATTGGTCAGAGAGCTGAAACGAAAACGCTGCAAATCATTGCCTAATGGTTTATTATTTTCTGTATAGATCACCCTTCTGTATAGCTCCCTCCCTACCAATAGGTATAGGGCATTTTTGAAAATTTCAACCCCAACCACCAATCAAATGGAAATGATGGGTTGAGAGTTTTCGAGCTGGACACTCTTGAAAATTTCAACCCTCAATTTTCACCCCATAGCGGTGATTTACATCGACCTAAAGAGACCTCAAATGATAGACCCCAAATGGAGCCCATGTACCAAATCTGAACCGAATCGGTCCAGGGTTGCTAAGAAAAGTGCCGCGTACGGCGGACAGACGGAAAATTTTTAATTCGATTTTTGGATTCTACGTACCTTGAAACGTAAACCATCAAATTTTGAGGGGGCGTTAAATTTTTTTTTCTTGGTCGATTCCAAAGGTTCATTATTGAAAATAATAAACCAAAATGGGAGTTTAAGTTTTGATTTTGAAGGTCCCAATTTTAATTCTTTGACCTGCTGCTTTTGATATCTTTGGTAGTGATGAAGCAAAAATTTAAATTTATTTCTCATTATCAAAGGTAGTTTTAAGATTTTCATTAATTTTTCAGAGTTTGTGTGGGTTAGATCCGAGATGCTCTACTGAACATTCATAGCTATTGGACCAACGTAAACGTGATTTTTTTTGACAAAATCGAGTTCTCATTTAGTTGCTCGATTTTGCTGAAATTTGGAGAGAACTCAAGATAATTTGCGCGATGATCCGATCAGTCAGAGAACGTTTAGCACCGAAGCTCAGAGTCATCAAAATAACTACATGAATCCCTCACTTATTATGGTGGAAGATGGAAAGATCTGTCGTATTAACTCAACGGGGGAAAAGTATAATTGAACGGGTGCAAATCTTGCTACTGAAAATTTCCATTTTGGAGATGCCGTTCTTGCTATGGACGGCAATGTAGACGAAGTCACCTTGTGTGTAAATGTCTCTATTGTCTATAAACGAAACTCAATCGAACGTCTAATGAAGATTGGAAAGGTCACGGCTAGAAGTATTGAGGTCGACATGAGCCTTTGAATGCCACGAACGCTCTCTGTTCACGATTCGGCCTTCAATAGACGTATAGTACGAACAGGTAATTAAAACCGATCGGCGATAGTGTCACCTTGCGATCACCAAGAGAAATGTTGTCCTTTCTGCCAACCAAGTATGGCCTGACATGGGTATCACAGACACTCTGCTCAGCAACCTTGAAAGCCACACGATCGAGTCTGAAGAGTTCAAGTTACCTAACATGGAAAAGTCTTGGAAATGCATGTTCCATGAAACACTCCTGTTGGAACTTTAAGTGATGATATCTTACGACAACACTGTAATTTGTGTTCTTCAAGTAGGTACCGATTACAAGTAACGGAGCGAAGAAGTCCCTCTCAACGATTTGCTAATATTCACGACCTCGTTGATTTTTTCCTGAATATAACGTAAAAAATCATCGACATTTCAGAAAAATCAAGTTAGCACGTTCACTAGAAGAATATAGCTATTCTAGATAGCTATTCTACATCAACTCGGAAAATGCCTTCAAAATTGGACCAGAATTTTTGCTTGGAATTGAACATTGTCAAAAAGGAACCAAAATTGTTCAAAAAGCTCTGGAACGAAAAATGCGAGTAGATATTTTGGGGGACCAAATTTAATTGACGCTCTACATTAAAATATATTTACCTACATTATAAGGAATCAAAATTGTACGGGACAACACAACCACAATAATTTGATTTCCTAACATCCTGATGATGCTGTACAGATTCGACGAAACGTTCGTTTCAAACCCCTCAACACGAGAATATCTTCGATCGGACCCAAGAATCTTACTCGAAATAGACTCACAAAACCACTGTGTATAAATCATCTGTCGCCTTCACTTTTAAAGAGTTATCGCCTACCTACCTACTTCGAAAACAGTTACCTACCAATAGACCTATGCAAATGAGTTCTTTCCCGTGATTAAGTGGATTTATATGGTTCTTTAGATTGATTTTTGTTTGTAACTACCAGCGAGTAAGTAAATTAAATTGGTATTTTATTCAAAATACAGTAATCATAAGAAGGACGTAATTGCATTGATTCAATAGTAATTACCTGGTGCCTAGTTGGATTGAACATTTCAATGATTCAATCCGCGGTTTGGAGGTCTCAAAGAAGTCGGAGTTCGATAAAACACTAATACAAAAAAGTCTGCCAAGTGGGTGTGACACATAGCTTCCTCGTATCCATAACCCGATTGTGTAGATGATCCCGTGCATAGTAGATAATCTCAAAACATCTCTTAGTGCACTGCCCTCATTGAGGGCCATCTACACGTCATCCCGCACAACCTCTGAAGTTATGGCTGTTACAAGGATTTCGCGTGTGCGCATGCTCGCAAAATACTTTCAATTTGGTGGCCATGATTTTCATAGGGGACCATCTCCACCTCAACTTGCATAATTCCTGAAATTTTCATCGAAATCAGATTGTAAATGTAGAAGTTATGGCTGTAACAAGGAAATAAAAATTTGCGCATGCGCACTAGCTACTATCAGTCTGGGGGCGATGATTTCCATAGGGGATCATTTACACGCCAACCTGCAAAATCCCCGAAAATGTCATCGAAATCGGATGGAGTTATGGGTGTAGCATGGATTTCACGTTTGCACATGCACAGCGGCTACTATCAGTCCGGGGATGGCGAATTTCATAGGGGACCGTCTACACGCCAACCCGCACAATCCCTAAAAATTTCATCGAAATTGGATATGAAATGTGGAAGTTATGGCTTTGGCAAGAAATCCATGACAGACAAACACACAGAACCAAAATTGATCAGGAAGGTCTAAAACGTAAAACGCGAGTGGAAAATTTGATTTTGGAGAACACGTTTTTTCAACTTCGAAAAGTGAAAACAAAGCTTCAGCTACCATGGTTGACTCGGAAGCAAACATGTTAGCCATATCATTGTGGTTTTTAATTATTTTAGATCTATCTTGTCAAACTTTAAGCTTCATGATTTAGCGATCATTCTGGATATACCTTCCCTGTGATTCTACTAGTCATACACATACATCATAAATAGCTAATGCTTTGCTGCCAAGATTCGTTTTTGAAGAGTTGAACCCCTCCAAATTATTTTTGTATGACAAAAATATTGAATACTAGAATTTTCAAAATGTTTCACGTTCATGTTGATAGTTTTCTGAAAAGAAAAATACCAACACAATTGAGATATTTTCCTGTCATGTGATGATTTTCTTCTTTTACGAATTTAGCTAGGCTTCTACTGTTCGGTTTTTGCAATGCCAATCTTTACCCCATGAAGCCTGCAAACTTTCGCCTCGTCACGGAGGATTCATTGTTTAACAAAATTGTACTTGTGAAAATCCCAAAACTAATGGGGAGTGTGCCTCATTTTTTTTAAATTTTTAATCGAAAGTAGACCTCATCCTGAGAATTTTGACACCAGCCGTTCTTTTTTTGGATGAGTAGATCTTTTTCTATGATTTTTCAAAGTTTCGAATGTTTATGACGTGCCCCTCCCGCCTGGGTGGGACCCCCCAGCCCACTGTGACGTCATAAACAATCGAAACTTTGAAAAATCATAGAAAAAGGTCTTCTCACGCTAGAAGGTTGAGGTTGGTGTCAAAATTCTCAGTATGGGGACTAGTTTAGATTAAAAATAACAATAAACAGTTTGTCCGACCCATGCGCACACCCCATTGTACGATTTGAAGGTTTAGTTACTCCTCTTACACACAAATATATGTCCAAAGCTACTATGATACCGCAAAGGCTGATAGAACCACCATGTTTCCCTCCTACAGATTTGAACTTAACGTTCGCCCAACACCTTAAATGCATGTGGGAGAAGTACCATGCTAATTACCCAGCAGGACAAAGGTACATTTCACTATTTCCCCGTCCATCGAAGAAAAGTTGGTATAGAACAGCACCTCCTACAACAACCACTCATTTCCTGAGATCCATGATGAGATTAAGAACAGGCCACGCGATATGCAAAGCATACTTATTCAAACTGAACGTGGTGGAAAGCAATAACTGTGACGATTGCGGCGATGGCGAAGGGTCAATGGAACATATACCTCTTTCTCATATGTCCTTCATACAATGACCAAAGACAGGAGATGATGCACAAAATCCCACTCCAAGTTCAAGCCCCCTTCAACCTGGACACCCTACTGCTATCAGAAAACTGGACAGTTTATCTAGCTCTCTACAGTTATCTCCACGACATCAACAGTGTGAAATTACTATTTATATTTTCCTGTAGATGAACATTATTTTATTATTTCATTAATCACCTAATTTAATTATGATTTATCATAAGGCCGAATGTATCTATATACGATGCCAATAAAAAAAAAAAAAATGTCCAAAGCTGTTAGCACCAATGTGCGGTTGGAAAAATCATGAAAAGTTTTGAAAAAAATTCATCAAAAAAGTCAAAAATACATTTATTTTATTTTTTCAACGTGAGACTGTATTTGACACCTTGAGGTTTCTCGAGGCAACTGAAGTACACTAACTACCTGAATCTCTCCAAAACTCTTACTGGTCATTTTCAAACTTCCGTGAGAACCTTTGCTCCGTGCAAACCTTTACCCCCACCTACCCTACGGTTTTTGACGACGGTAATTTTTCTTTTGTGAGAAAGCTTCTTATCACAATCAATCTATCAGTAAGAAGTGTAACTAGTGAAGAGGCATGAAGGAGGCGCATCCCGCAGATCTTTGATTGATGAGAACAGTTGGACGTTACCAATGTTTTGTACAAAGCAACTCTGATACAGCTGAGTAACCGTGAGTGAAGACAACAATGAAGCAATGAAGACGAGCGTACAGCCGAATCATCCATCAGCTCTTTTTTGTGCAGACTCCAAGAAGGACTGAGCGATGGGGCGTTCGCGTGAGTGATTGAGTGACCGTCCAATTAGACATATCCTCTGCTGCATCCTCAACGACTGTAAAGAGGCTTCGCCCTGCGGCTTCCTGAAGCTCATAGAGGAAGTCCGCTAACGTCTTAATCGTTGGGTGCTCACCTGCTTAGTGCGTCTGTTGGAACTGTCTGGACTTGTTTGCGCTGGAACAGTTCACACGGGTCGGCCAGTTTGATTTACGATGTCCGCGGGGTATCAGCAATTTTGTTTTACCTTCAGCTGAAGTGAAAAAAAATCCATCATGGCACAATGAGCACCAGACAGCTGGGAGTTGGAGAGATGAGGATACAATGATGAGTGGGTGTTGCACTTACCTTGCTAACAGGTAGGGATCTGTCAAACAAATTAAGTTCAATGATCAATGTGGTATTCCTACGAATAAAATCACTCGCGATCAGATTGTGGAAAACCATTTAACCAATAACATTATTGTTGTTATTGTTTGTTACTGATGATGAACTAACCGTCGAAATCGATTTAACTTGTAACTTGTATCTTGTATCTTTTTGGAAATATACAACGTTCTTCTCAACTCCGTTTTCATTATGTGGAATTCCTATATAATTATGACATTAAAAATTCCATTCATACAGCATGAATTAATGAGCGAATTTTCAAAGAAATCTTTCAGTTGAAGGTATGGTTAAGAAAAGAAACAATGGTGTTGCGATTTCTTTTAGAAAGTTTTTTTTTACACGATTCTTGGTTTTTTCGATTTTCAGTATACCATACCAACATACTGTATGCACCGGGTATGCTTTGAAGATGTTAGGAGTCCATATTAATGTTCATTCGTCTCTACGAACTCATAGAGTACCCACACGGCTATTGCATTTCTGGGTACAACAAATATAAAAGTGGCTCATAGCTTTCTCGAACACATTTTTTCATTCTTGAATACCTATAGAACCAATATCCACATCGGGTTTTCCTTTAAGTTCCCTAAAAACGCTGCAAATTATTACGCAATGGTTTATTACCTATTTTTTAAATGTAGATCACTCGTCTGCAAAGAACAGGGCTTTGCCATTGTTACCACCAACCAACATAAAGAAAAACATCTATCGCATTTCGGTCAGCTAAAATTTGAACGGAGATTCGGCCTCTTTTGCGATTCACTCTCGTGTTTCTGATTTATCGTAAGTCCAGCCCTTAAATTCTCGTAGCGAGCGAACGGTTAGACCTACCAGGCTTCGCGTGGTCTCTGAAAATTCATCAAAATTTTTTGAGCTAGGGCGTTTTCGAAATTTCAAACCTTATTTTTCAACCCTTAGAAGTGACCTACATCAACCAAAATCTTCGGGGCACAACTAGACCTACAACTAGCCTACACACCAAATATCATCAAAATCGGTCATTGCTAACTGAGGAAGGTGCCGCTTACGGCGGACGGACGGCCACATTTTTATTCGATTTTCGGATTTTACGTACCTTGAAACGTAAAACAACAAATTTTGAGGGGGTGTTAAAATTTTTTTTCTTGGTAGATTCCAAAGGTGAGGCTGACATCTTATTCCAACTGTTTTACACCAACTAACTCAACGTGTAATTCATGTTCTTTGTCCATGATATTGAAATTTCGTGAGGAAGCTGTACAGTACACCCAACCTGGTAGACGTTTTTCTTTCACTGTCCAGACATCCCATGGAACTTCGACCTGCCAACTCATAATTTGGCAGGTGAATGACGTGACGTCTAAATCAATACAAGCAGGATTCCGACCTACCAAGTGCCCCTTTCAAGATCATTGTGTTCCCCAGACGGCGTTACGCCTCTTTTCATTTTGATCCTTCCTGCCGTTGAGAATACGCGATTACTTCCCACGTACTTCTCCTTTCGGTCTATTATAGAAATAAATCAGTATCTTGTTAAGCAATGCGTGCATATGCAAAGGATGTCTTTTGAATGCAGTTTAGTTCAATCGTACGAGTGGAAAGTAAGGGTCAGCCACCATGCCCAATTCGAATGGCAAACAACGGTCAGTCTATTACACTCAACATTTCAAGATGAATCTGTCATTTACAGAGAAACATTTGCTAAGCCAGTGTGACTCGTAATTTCTTCATATCCAAAATATGATCGAGTATATGTGTACAAATCACCCTTACCAAGAAAGCAAGAAAGCAAGAAAGCGGAATCAGAAGGCTCTTTTTCGATGGGTTTTGTGGGCCTCGTGATCTTGCAATGCTGAACTTTAATCCAATTTACAAAATTATCTTTAGCATGGAACATGCTTTAGCCTCGACCTAACTGGCAAACGAAATTTTGCTTAGTCGTTGAAACGGAACTAAGGATCTTGTAACGCGGTGTTCACTTACAACCGTCCCGTTTCTAGGGAAATGTATCGCCGTTCGTTTTCATCCCACGAAAATTCTCCACCACTCGTTGAAAAGCCCTCAATTTATGCGTAAATTATATGTGACCGTCCACAGGAAAACGTACCTTAGCTTCCGGATTTTGAAGTCGGGTTTGTTGTCAGCAAAATCAAATCAAAAAGCAGTTTTTGAGAAAAATGCAATCAAAGTTTAATAAACGTTTTGATGTAGTTTTCTCATCTTTTCAGCCTGGATCTGACTTTTTTTCCTTTTTATTAGCACTAGTGCTATTGTTAGGAATGTATTAGAGTAGGTTTCCATAAAAAAGATGGATTTTTAAAATTTTGTGACTGGAAACAGAAATTTGTGTTGAATGTTACTTCAGTCGTTACTACTTCTTCTTCTTCTTCTTCAAGAGATGAGGTTCAACTGGCCCTGGGAAGCTAAGGCACATTATTCCAAGCGTTGGTTTTTGCGATGTATCGATGATTTCCAGTAATCGATTCAAAAAACGGCTTACAGATTCAGAAAATACGTTAGATATTCTATCCGAATCGATAATAACCCAAAAAGTCAATTTTTCGACCCTGACGCTGAAAATTTTTCTTCCGGGAGCTAAGTACGTTTTCCTGTGGACGGTAGGGATGGCAATGATATATATTTCATATATCGATATATAACGTTTAATATATCGATATAGAGAACCGATAGTATCGACCAATATCGATATATTGACCGATATATCGCGACTTGTTTTCAACAAATAAAAATTAATGGAATGGAAATGAATGGATGAGACATAATTATGTACAGGCGTACATAATATGTACAGGCGTCCCTTCTCATCCATTCATTCATATTATATTATAATAATAGCAAGTAATTGTATTCCAAATTTTGTAGGTCCCTACGTGATGGGTAGATTTCAGACAGTTGACTTCTGCTCAGACATGAATGTGTACACGATTGGTTTACTCCTACAGTGGCTCTCAACGCTTAATTACTTGACTTGAGCCAAAATTGATGGAGGTTAGTCTAAATTAAAACTACCTACTATACAAAGTGAAGCAGGTTTTCACAACTATTATTTTCGATTTTGAAGGATCATGATTGTCTACAGTATACCCCTGTCAATTTATAATTAATTCAACATTGCAATGACATTTTCACTCTTTGTCTTCGTTTTTAAACTATGAATTTCGATAATTCATATCTAGTAACTTTTGAAAGTAGGTTAATACTTATTTATCCCGGTTTTTCCAAATTGATCTTCCAATATGACGAATATACCGATATATTTCTTCCAAAATGATGTAAGAAAAGTTTCAATTCACCTATCTACTTACTTCTTCAAGTTCTTCCAAGTAGATCTTCCGATATGTCGATAAATGTCTTCCTAAATTAATTTTTTATAGTTTTAAAAGGTTTTGACTCATCTACCTACTTCAACACTTTTTTCCAAGTAAATCTTCCGATATATCGAAATATCGATATATTCTCTCCGATATATCGTAGGTATCGATATCTCATTGACGATATATCATTTGATTTTTATATCGATATATTTCATTCGATATGCCATCCCTAGTGGACGGTCACAAATGTTGCCAAAACAGCTGTAAATCTGGACGAAGCTGAGACAAGTGGTAAAAACCAACATCGAGAGGATTATTGATGTTGTTAGTTGGCTTGGTTATTATGAATATAATCAAAGGATCTTGAAACCTAGGCGAGATTTTGTTACGAAAGCGGGCTTTTAGTTGTGATGTTGTATTCTTCGACGCTTTAGATGTTTTCGATTTCTTAATAATAAGGATACCTTCGTTTTGATTGAGACTGCTTTACAAAGTAGTGAGTCATCGTCTATTTCCACGGAAGAGCGAGGAAGGAAGCTCATTTGCAAACTTGTATTACACCAAGAACATTCGAGAAGCTTCGACCGCTAAAGCATGTTCCATGTAGCCGAAGGCTCTAAGCAGTAACCATCCGGGGGTCCAGGGGGCTTACCCCTGCCGAGGCCCGAAGGGCCGAGTTTTGATGACATTTTCAGCCTCAATTTTTAAACAATCTTTCAATATATCAATATGATATACTAGTTATCATGGTAGAATTTCCTATAAACTCTATTCCAGCCTAACGACGAATAAGAAACTAAAGGTGGGTAGTCTATTATAGTCCCACACCTTTTAAGTTTACGATTCTTGTCTTTGTAGCTCTTCCTCATAATTTTCGTGTCTTCCTAAGATGTATTTTATCTAAACCGTAAAAACATCTCATACGCGCCTCACATCCTGCGATATGCACTTCGCGGAGAGGCGAGGCCTAACGGTAACCACTTCCGACGGTGCCGAATGGCGAAAAGGTCTTACGGTGGGGTCCTTTATCACAAAACTTCCCGAAGGGTTACGACGATGGTCTTCCCTGGTAATATAAAGCTGGATGGAGCCAGAAGTCATGCTCGAGGACCTAGCAAAGACAGTTGTCGAGACTCGTATATACACCGCCAGGGAAGCTATCAGATGTTCATGGTCCTCCCCACGAACCCACATTTGCATACGACAAGAAGATCGTTTCGAAGTGACCCTGCCTCGTAATATTCATCCATACGTAACATTCACCTCATCCGTTGATAATGAGCTCTACATTAATGGAAATACATGGCGTGATGAAGATACGTATAGGTGGTTAATGTGGAACTTCAGTTAGAGTTAACTACTTTCCATTTACTTTCTGAAGTCCGTTTGTAAGCATTGATGGAAGTCCATAATCATGACAGTGACATCAAAAAGATAACAGAGTTTGTCAAGAATGGATGACGACAAAGAAATGAATGGATTTTCGTGTATTATTTCAACAATAAACCTTTGGAATCGAGCAAGAAAAAGGTAACCCCCCCCCCCCCCCAATTTGCTGGTTTACGTTTCAAGGTACCTAGATAAAGGAATCTTTTTCCCTTCAATTTAAAAATGGTACTAAATTTTTAGAACTGAATGAGACCAACCAGAGCTTTTTAGAACCAACCGTTCGCTCCCTACTAAGCCTAAAATTTGGAAGGAATGATAAAGCAGAAACACGAGTGTGAATTGCTAATGGATGTTCACTGACTGAAGTAGGCCAAATATCCGTTCGAAGTTCAGCTGACAAAATTTCAGATCACCCAGTTGTGCTTCCCTAGCAACCAAGAACCAAATTTTGTTGTGAATACGTGGGTACCCACAACGCCCAGATAACGATATTTCGCTGGTAGGAACTTTCTCTCAAAATAAACTTAATAGTGAACCTTCAGCGAAAATATGATTGGTAGGTTCTAATAATGGAAAAGCGGTGTTCTTTGCAGGCTAGTGATCTATACTGAAAAATTCAGTGTTTTCAATTCGAAATTTTTTCGAAAGTAGCCTCGATTTTGAAGAATTTCTTGACACCTCCCAGAACTGTGAGGGACCAACCGTTCGCTTCCTATGAGGATAATTCATTATTTTTAATTAGTGGATAAATACTACTTACTGACATTTTTCAATAATTTGGTATAGTGTTAAAATTTTAGAAAAAATGAGACCATCCAGTGACCTGTACGATTAACTATGGTTGAATGATATCTGATCGCAAAATTAATCGGGATTACACGTGTCCTCCCTGGGATCCTATCGACCTTGGGTCCCACAACCCCCCTTCCACAACCTACCCAAGGTCCCTAGAAGGGTCGGAAGAAACCGTATTCTTCGCAGACGGGTGACTATAATTGTAATAATAATTTCTAGGGTTTTAAATAGGATCCACAATGCATAAAAGAGAGGTGTAAATGAAAAGAGAAATTTATATTGGCGGTGTTTAGTGGCCTGGGATTGATGTAAGGATCTCAAAGAAAGCATCAATTTTATAAAGCTCGCAACGGGAGTCGAAAAGCTATGAAAAAAAAAAAACTGTTTCAAAATAGAAAGGAAAAAATTTAAAAACAAAAAATTGCTTTTGATATAGTAGATACAGCAAAACATTCCTTTTGACAAACCGGACCTTTCGTTGTCGTCCGGAGATGAAGATCCTTGGAAAAACGTTTATCTACACTTAGGCAGGTATCTATTCCTTGGATCTGCTTGCAGCCTGGAGGTTGTTGCTCAAGCTTACAGTAGGCAAATAATTAGCGAGGAATGTTCGGAGTTCACTTTCCTTTTCCACCCGTCGATTCTTTCACCTTGAAACTAATTTTTTTCCCTCCCTGGAAGATTATCTCGAGAGTTGATGACCGTAATAACGAGTCGCCCTTCACATCCCAGGAGTTGAGACATGTTCCGGCGAGCTATATTTAGAAACCACAATCCGTGACGACCATGTCAGTTTTAGTAATTAACCGAGAAATGATTCAAGAATAATTTACGTCGGGCTCGCGTATTATACGACGTATTTCATAAAAAGTGGTCAACGGCGCTCAAATTCGGCATGACCAAGACCAAGGCTAGCCCCCCAAAAATGTTCAACGCCGGGGATCGTATATTTGTTCGCTGAACTGGAGGAATTGACCGGTGTTTAGAAGAATTATTCCCAATCTGCCTGTAGTTTTGATAGATTCATCTGCAACATCTTTGAATCTCAAATAATGGAACCCACTGAAGTAAGTAAAGTAAAGTTAACAACCATTTCAGGTTGGATTTTCGTCCTGACGTCGCGGACGTCATCAGCTGTATTCCTAAGGGAAGATCAGATTTATTTGTTCTGATGATTTCTCTCATGGCTTCCCATTGGCCTCACCGCCCTGGGTTGGGACGAGGGGGAACTGCGACCGGCTTACCCGAAAATATGCTCCCGAGGCGAGCCCCGAACTCACGGCCCCGCAACCGGTCCGAGTCTCGTCTCCAGAGACACATGCCAGAACTCGCTCGGCCACACCCTACTGAAGTAAGTACCTACAGAAAACACTTAATTCTAAAAACCTAGTCTGAGGTTGCCTTAATTTTTAGGAAATAATGTTATTAACCCATTAACGCCCGAAACTTTTTTAAAAATATATTTTGAGAATAGATCTGATATTCCGACTCCAAATAGTCTTTAGAACACGGAAAAATAATTGTAAAAATCTCCTGGTTGAATTTCATGGGTTTACGTTGCCATATTGCAACGCAGAGGGCCACAAGAACTGATCTTTATTTTTCAAAAACTTTTAGTATACTGTATCGTGATCTCACCGGATCTACTAGGAACTCTTTTAGAATATAGGATGAGGAATAAAGTAAAAGTAAAATGTACAATAATAGTGGATGAGGAATACTTCCTGTATTGAGTGTAATTCATCCACTCATTGTAACATTCATAATTACTCAAAAAATACCACTAAAGGATTAGATAAAGCATAATAGCCCTGGTGATGAAAACATGGGTATTTAGTAGGGTACTTGTTAGTTCTTACAATCTCCAGCCAGGCCAAGAATCAATCAATTTGGAGGTTCTACTAGGTAGGTATTATGTAGGACGCATCGTGCTTTGTGAGCATCCAATGAGCTATGTGCAACACCCACTTGGCAGACTACTGTTTGTTACCGCGCATTTGTCAAGAAAACGGTAGTTCTGATGACATCCAATCAGGTCATTTACCCACTGAATTTGTAAATGAAGCTACGTGCTATGTTCCTCACCCTCTTGGCTGGAGATGGAAAATTAATTGAATTATACATCAATATGATCAGGCAGATCTGGAGGAAAGGATCACCGGGATAAAGGACTTCTCTATGACTCAGGAAGGTGCCCAGCAGCCTCCAAACAGAAAGGCCCTCTTTCTTGCCATATGGCAACACTGGGCGTTAATAGGTTAATGGTTGCTAAGGACGCAAAACTGTGTACAATTCGGAGAAACGAACAACGATCGGATTTTGGTTATTAGCTAAAATTTGGAGATTAGGCCTCTTTTGAGATTCACACTTGTGTTTCTGATTTATTGTAAGTCCAACACTTAAGCTCTCATAGGGAGTGAATAATGGTCCTACAGAGCTCTGGGTGGTCTCATTCGATTCTAAAAATTCTTCAGTATTTTAAAAAGATGAAAAAACAATACCTTTATATTGAAAGTTTTTGAGCTAGAGCGTTTTGAATATTTCTGCCCATATTTTTCTACCCTTAGAAGTGACTGACATCAACCAAAAGCTGCGGGGCACAACTAGACTCCAAATGGAGCCCAAATACCAAATTTCATCAAAATCGGTCCATGGTAACTAAGGAAATTGCCGCTTATGGCGGACTGACGGAAAAATTTTTATTCGATTTTCGGTCTCGACGTACTTCGAAACGTTAACCAACAAATTTTGAGGGTGGGTTAAAAATTTTTTTCTTGGTCGATTCCAAAGGTTCATTATTGAAAATAATAAAACAAAATTAAAGTTCTTTTTGGTATAACAAAGTAAGAAATTCATGCAAAATCGTCCATCTTTATAGGCTCGCTTTCTTGGCAGCCTGTAGGTGTACTTAATCAGTCACTAGTGAACAGAGTTCTACGATTCTTCTTTCTATTCAATCCTTATGAAATCCGACTATATTCCCGAAAGATTAGGTGAGAAACTGAGAACCCCTCTTGATTCAATTAACTCAGAAACTTACTATCAGAAGAATAATTCACCAATATCCATTATCTAGATCTTAAATAAACTAGATCTTATAACTAGGATGTTGTAAATATGTTATTATAAACGTTGGTAAATGTTGACGCAAGACCTACCTACTTATCTTGTCGGTCGGACCTCTCATAAGGGGATCGAGTTCATCGGTCAAGGGAATAAAGACATGGCTGGAAACCGCGATACAGGCCGTCGCTAATGATTAACTAACAACCCGGACTTCGGTATTCGGTTGACCCAATATTCGTCAAAATGGGTAGTTTAGAGGAGACCCCCACGAACCCAGAGACCTGAAGAGGCAACTTGCAATTTTTCAAGACTTACACGATAAACCCATAGAGGTTGAAGATAGAGAGGAAACGACCTATTCCTGCCTACGTTGGGTTTTGGTCGGGAAATGAAAGTGAAAGTTTTTTTACCCCCTTGTCACTCGTACCGAAAAATAGGAGGTACACTTGCTCTCTAATAGGGGGTGCGCCTGATTTTTTTAAACATTTTTAATCGAAAGTAGACTACATCCTGAGAATTTTGACACCAGCCGTTCTCTTTTTGGATGAGTAGATCTTTTTCTATGATTTTTCAAAGTTAAACATTCAAAACTTTGAAAAATGACGTCATAAACATTTGAAACTTAAAAAATCATAGAAAAAGGTCTTCTCTCGCTAGAAGGTCGCGGTTGGTGCCAAAATTCTCAGAATGAGGTCTAGTTTAGATTAAAAATAACAATAAACAGTTTTTCCGACCCATGCGTACACCCCATTCTGTGTTAAAAGATAGGAGAAATGTTATTGAATTACAGTAGGTCGGAACAGGGACATCCAATCGAAAAACACACCAAAGTAAACGTGAAAGAGCATTAAAAAATCTATACCAGTACAGTATAGATACAGTAATCTATACCGGTAATACAGTAATCTATACCGGTACAGTCATGTGCATATCATGGAACTTCGTTGGAATATTATGGCATTACAGGGGATGGAAGTAAAAACGGATTTGTGCAGCACAATATTTTGCCTTGTTGGAATTCAACGTTTCATTTTCAAATAAAGCATGAAGCTATAATATAGCTTTGATATATTATATGAAAAGAAGCTTCTAATTACTTCCATTAACGTGAGCTTCAATTGGAAAACATTCAGTTTATTAATTTCTGAACAGGTTATTCTACTCTAAACATGAATGTCCTGTGTGCTTTGTGGTATTTGAGGACATTCATGTTTAGAGTAGAACAATTGTTCAAAAATTAATAAACTGTATGTTTTCCAATAGAAGCTCACGTTAATGAAAGTAATTAGAAGCTTCTTTTGATAATATATGACTTGATATGTATGACTTCATGCTTTATTTGAAAATGAAATGTTAAATTCCAACAAGGCAAAATATTGTGCTGCACGAAACGTACACAAATCTTGAGGGGGGAGGGGTTAAATTGTTTGTTTTTTTCTCGATTCCAAAGGTTTATTATTGAATTGTAAATAATAAACCAAGATCAGAAAAAATGACATGGACACCTAATCGGCCGGGATATTTTCGCATATTTTAGCCCTCTCATAAATCACAGGAAAATTAACAAATTCAATTCAAGACGAGAAAATTCACGATTTGTCGCTGTATGAACGTAATAGGTTCTATTTCACGCTTGAAGATGGTTGAAACGGCCAATGCGAGGCGCGCGACGCGGTGAGTTCTGCCTCATTCGACTCATTTACTTGAAGCAAATGGCACCTTCAATCCCCGTGTGAACGTGGGATACTGCGAGCTTCACGGCGCGTTTGGCCGACCCGTCGTTTCCATCCGAATTAGCCGCATCATCCGTGACGACCTCGAAGGTTCGCTATCGCGGTTGAACCCTCTCATCAACACCTCCTCACAGCACTCTTCTTATTTCGCAGAGAACAATCTGATTAATATTGTTGATGGCGGTACGCGCGTGACTCGTCTCTTTTCGTGAGGTCTGCGTGGGGCGATCGGCGTGAAGTGACTAACGAGGGTGGTATTTTCGACGAATCGGTAAAATAATTTTGACTCTTAAGCAACACAAGATCGTCTGCCAGGTTTGTAGAGCAAATATCTATATTGAGTCAAAATGACCACTGGAGAGCCGATCTATTCAGAATTATTGCAAGCAGAAGAGGCTTCTGAAAACACCGCTACTTTACTCGGACAGAGAACCATTCAACGAACGACCGCACACGAGAAATTCACAGGGAGCAAGGATAGGGACGATAGGGTTGATGCTATTTAGGCTTATAACCAAAAAGGTTGATCTTGGCTCTGACCTGTCTGACATAATATGTGGGATGATCTCACCAGCTTGCGGTCACCAATCCAAATAATCTCCCCAACCGACTCGTTGTAACTTCAGTGATCTCACATGAACGTTTCATTAAACCAGTTAAGGAGGGTTTAATGATTGAGTACCTATAATGATATTACAGAGAGTGCATTCGATGAATCTTCCAATGAAACAGGATTTCAGGAAATATACATACATTTATTTGACTGAAGGAAGCAGTGCAAGTGGGAAGTGCAATCTTGGGGAATTTCCTTATGAAGGATGAGAAAAAGAAGAATTCAGGTCGTCGAGGTAAGTGTAGGTCGTCATGAGTTTACTGGTAGTAGTGGTGGGGGCTCGTCTTCTAGCCCAAGACTTGATGTACTGTTCCAGTGAAGGTTAAGGCCCCTCATGATTTTATGATTATGTTGATAGTACTCCCAACATTGAACAATATCAATACGACTGAGGAGTGGGCCAAATTGGGTGGATGTAAACTTACGATCTTAGCTGAATTGTCGCAGTATTACTATCAACGTAGTAAGGAAAGTACACCTCCAGGAATTACCTCAAATAAGCGATCAAGAAGCTCATCAGATACTTCTAATTCAACCAGATATAAAACATCAAACGGAAGTACGATGGGGAACGAAACTAACACTATTGAAGATCAATTGAATATTTCACATAAAATTCGGAATAAAAACGTAGGGATGGCAATGATGCATCGATATATTTATATCAATAACATTAAATATTAAAATGAATGGGTGAGAAGGGATGCCTATACATGTAAAAACGCTGCAAATTATTACAAAAAGACTCAGTTTTTATACAGATCACTCGTCTGCAAAGAACTAGGCTTTGCTATTGATCGCGTTTTGGTCAGCTGAATTTAGAACGGAGATTTGGGTTCTTTTGCTAATCACACTCGTGTTTCTGATTTATCGAAGGAAAACCCTTATGTTCTCGAAAGGAGTGAACGGTTGGTTCTACAGAGCTCCGCGTGGTCTCTAAAAATTCTAAAAATTCAATACTATCTTAAATTGATGGAAAAACTTTACATCAAAATGTTTTGGGCACAAGGCGTTCAAATTTCAACCCTTATTTTTCAACCCCTAGAAGTGAATGACATTAACCAAAAGCTTCGGGGCACAACGAGACCCCAAATGTAGCCCATATACCAAATTTCATAAAATTCGGTCCAATGGGAACTAAGAACTTGATCCCTGAGACGGCGAACGGACGGTCAAATTTTTATTCGATTTTTGGATTTTACGTACTACCTTGAAATGTAAACCAACAATTTTTGAGGGGGGACTTAAAATTTGTTTTCTTGGTCGATTCCAAAGGTACATGAATGGTGTACACCTACACCATTCATCACAAAGCAGGGCTCTTCACAAAGCAGGTTTTCACAACAATTATTTTCAATTTTGAAGGACCATGCCTACACTATACCCCAGTCAATTTATAAATCTAACATTGCAATGGCGAGGGTACCTACGAGTTTTTATACATATGGTGTTAGTACACCTGAGGGTAGTTCATCTCCAAATTTTCAACACCGAAAACCCTGTGCTACTGACATAGAACCTCTGAAACCATGAAATTTTTGCACTTTTATCAGTTCTTAAACTATGAATTTCGATAATTCATACACAATAACTTGTCAAGTAGGTTAATACTTACTTTAACCAGTTTTTCCCAAGTAGATCTTCCGATATGTCTACAAATGTTTTCCAAAACTATCTTTGTCTTGTTTTAAAGCGATTTAACCCTAATTGGACCATGGTGTCACTAGTATCCCGGGAAACATCCAAGTAGTTCCACAGTAATTCCACAGCTATCCCAAGGTATCACCTGATTAACTAGATTTGAATTGCAATTTGAAAATTTATGGCCAGAGCTAAATTTTTTGAACTACTTTTTGCAAGTAAAAGTCAAAACATGATATGGCAAACATTTTGAAAATTTGTTCATCGATTTCGTTGAAAATTTTTGTCCTAACTATTTCGAGACTTCCAATAGCCCACAAAAAATTTTGCTGTCCATTAAATTTAAAATTGCAATTTAATTTTGGTTACTCCGGTGACACTTTGGGACAGTTATGGAGTTCATGAGATGTTTTCGAGTAGTACGGATACCTTGGTCCAATTAGGGTTAATTCAACTACCTACTTCAACACGTTTTTCCAAATAGATCTTCTGATGTATCGAAATATCGATATATTTTTTCCAATATATCAGTTGTATTGATATCTCATTGACGATATATACTTTGATCAGTATATCGATATATTTCATTCGATTAGCCAACCCTACACAGCGCCATCAGTCAGAGGTGGACTCCGAAGCTGATTACTCGGAAATTGCGTGTTCCTCACACAACAAAATATAGTGGCTCAGTTGAAAAAAATTCCATTCATGCAGTATGTGGTTGTTTCCTTCTGTGAAAATCTAGGGCTTACTTCCTACACTGTGGTATTCCCAGACTCCCATCCAGTTTTCCTGGAGTTTTCAAGTTTTTATACGATTTTTTTTCCATTTTCACTCAAATTTTTTTCCGAGTTCACTTTATTTCTTTTTATTTTTTTTTCTTTCTTTGAGATTGGAACACAATTAACACTACAACATGAATAAACCCCTTTTTGTTTAACTTTAAAATTACTTGGTTAACAAACTAGACTGAGACTGAGACTGTAGACTCTGAAAAACTGTCTCGAAACATCGAATTGGTCTCCTACCTTGTCATCATTTTCTAACTCACAATATTCGTCTTCACTGTCTTCTTTGTGTATCCCTAGTAATTCCCTCACAAGTTCTCCATCGTAGATATTATCATTACTTTTATATATTAGTATATACCAAAATAACACTTATGTAGGTATAAGTGTTGTAAGAGCACACGTGTTCATCCTGGAGGGTTTTAAGCCCATCAAGTCCGATCCATTAATTTGGAAGGTCACCCCGGAGGAAAACCTCCACGATCTATTTGTAACCGATAATGGTCAACATCTGCCCAACCTTCATTCCCTTTCGCTCATCAGATGTTTCCCTTGTCCTCTCTATCGATTTAAGAATCTCGCTAGGGCGTTCCACGGGGTGGAAACATCTGCCCGGGGTTAACACCTTGGCCACGAAGGAGATCGCCCATAACTAACGTGGTTACCTGCGTCTCAGCCTCTTCCCCCCTCTATCCTAAGATCGTAAAACACGGCAGGTTACAATCCTGTTGTATCCTCCTGTCTTGGCAGGACTAAGGTCGGACTAGGGATAGATGTTCTGTGGTACCTCTGTCATCTTACCGGTTTCCTTCGGATTTGAATGAACTCTCGCGACTACCGAAGAGACTTCTCGGAAGCTGAATACTTACTGTCAATTTGTGGTACCTGGTTTGGAAAATCGTAGCTCAATTCAAGCAGTTTAATGCTTGCAAGTAAGTTATTTCAGTGCTGAAATTAACCCTTTATGGTTCACTCGATGCTTCCACTACCTGAAAATTATTTCGCCGTCATTTGTATCCTCCTTGCACCTCAAATATCCAAGAAATGCAATAAATTCAATAAAAATCCCTAAACAGTCCATTTTTTTGAGTTGTTCCTTTAAAGGGACATGTTTCTTACATCAATATGTAAGGTGTTCCTTAGAAGGAACATGTTCCTTGACAGTGCTACTATTCTCTTGCTTTGATGGAAGAAAGGGAGATAAAATAAGGCATTATAGTTTCAGTATTTTCTAGTTTTATTACCTGAATGGATAATCGAGTCTTTTAGCCTTACTTTCAGCCTTGCGTTTCAGTATTTCACAAGGCTTTGTGCGATTTATATTTTGAAGTTATTCAAAGGCTTCGAAGTGCTTCGTCTCCCGAACCTGAATTATTGTTGGGAATCACTGCGAGAGCGAGATCCACAAGTTTTGAGCCTGAGGGTTATAATACAACAAAGATATTATCTCTGTCGCAAACGGTCCATTACGTGCTAAAAAATCAGAAAAAACACAACATCAGCTGAATTTTCCTCAGCAAAAGCTTACTCAAACGAGACTTTGTTCCTTTGAAGGGACACCTGTATGTCACCTTAAGGAATCTGTTCCTTCAGAGGAACATACTTAGTTTTCACATTCACAAAACTGCGCTTTACTTTTAGAATATCGTTAAAATTATGCATGAGGCAGTTAATTCAACTCACTTTCTTCTCAACTTTCTTCTCAACTCAACTTCTTCCACACGTTAGAGTGACTTCAGTTGGGTAAGTTATTGTCTAGAAACCTGTCCATTGATGACACAAACCCAAACTCCATAGAAGAAAAAAGATGGGAAATATCCAGGTATCTTTGTAGTAACCTCTGAAGGAACAAATCCCGGTAAAGGGTTAAAACATATGGAATTGAACGAATCATCAGCAATATACATACAGTATAAGGTAGTGAGAGATAATTACATGCTTTGAGCAGGAATATTTATCTCCAAAATTCCTATGAGTCTTTCGCTACCTTGAGAGGAAGAAAAACTCGATCAAAACTCGACGTTACGCATTAAAAGTAGTTTGCTCACCAGGTCACGCTCCAGAACTAGAACTTTGCATATTAATTAAATTAATATGCAAAGTTCTAGTTCTGGAGCGTGACCTGGTGAGCAAACTACTTATAATGTAAGAAATTTTCTTACGTATTTATTACACAATTCTTTGGTAACTATTAGTTCGGCAAAAGAAAGTGGATTGAAACGGTTAAGGAAAATACTTCAAAATGATGATGGAGAATGTCGATACCTTAAAGCACAAAGGCGCTATGTCCATCCATCTTCCACATTTTTCTTTTTTTATCCCTAGAAAAACTCAAATTCAACAAAACTACGTATTATTGACCTCCTTGACGATTATAGCTTGAACATTTCTTAGGGAAATTTAAGAGTTAAGTGTAATAAGTCCTTATTTTAGGAATTGTGCGCTGGTGAAAACTTCTTTTGGTTTTTCTCAAAACTCCGTTTTTTGACATAAAGCCTTTATGTTTTAAGGTATCAATGTAGTAGAAAGTATTGTTTTGGACCAGTTTGCCCCTTGAGCTCACTTGAACAGATAACTACTAATAGGACCAAGAAAAGGAACTAATGCAGAATTGTTAGAGAAATCGACCTAAGCTCCAATAGGGAAATAAGGGAATATCAGTCAATAGTTTTCAGAAAAGGTGTAGGGCCAGATTCCCAGAAGCTTTTAAAGCAGTTTACAAATTAATTCAATGAGTATTTGGCTGAATGATCCTTATGAGGGAAACTGGTCTAAAACATTACTTAAGACCACTTCCCCATCGTCTCTCAGAACAAGTTTCACTGCGAGAAGTCGCCATCTTCGGGCGAGATTCCCATGGACAAGTTTCCTTCCTAAATTTGTAAACCTTCTATGAGAAGATTAAGAGAATTTAATTCTGAGAAGCTCCCGTTTGGCGTCCATTAAGGAGTCAACCACCATCAGCCGAGCAAATTGGGCGGAACGACTGATTTTGCATGCTTCCATTCTTCTTTCGTGGAATTATCATGAGAAACTCGTCCAATCAAAATAAAAGTGGGCGGGTAAAGAAAGAAAAAGGTCCCGAAACCAACTCGGCTGTGAAGGTGGTGGGTCATGGGAAACCGGGTAATAACTTAATGTAGTTTGCTAGGCGGCCACAGGGGAGGGGGAGTGTATATAGCCTTGTGGAGAGGGCGCGAGGATGCCTGGAGGAAGAGGCGATTAGACGCGGAGGTTCCTTTTCGGATTAATTGGATGAGAAGCTGTGAAGGAGAACTTCACATGTCGGATCATTTTGGTTGACGAGACGTGAGGCGACGCGGTGAAGGAGTATCTCACGAGGAGGTTCGCTTTTTATTGGATTTAACCCGTGAAAATAAAATGACGTGCAGAAGGGAAGGTGTATGACTGATTGGCTACGGAGAAGAGAAGAGCCTGGATGGAAGGTTACACAGGAGACTGGATCCTGTGGCAAAATTCACTAGTACCACAAGGATCTTTGGGGAAAATTTTCCCTATTTGAGGCGAGGGTTTGGTTCCTGTTTTCTGTGACATGAGCAGCCATATGTTGTTCTACTGAACTGGGGCTAGGACCTTGAAAACGAGAGAGATGCATTCGAGATGTGGTACTATCGCGCTCAATAAATTCCGTGGATGAGCTGCGTGTCCATCAAGGGTTTTGCAGGTCATCGTACAAAGTAAATTTTTTTTCAATGATATTTTTACAGCAACTATGTAGATTGACCCAACAAATTACACTACGTCAAACGGTTTAGAATGCACGATGGCAAACTGGCAAGAGATATAGACAAGAGAATAGGTATAGAGGACGGTGGTTTGGCTAGTGCCAAACATTCAGAAATGGACGGACAGGAAGCATGGAGAATTGAACTTTTTCCTCACACAATTCTTCACAGGACGTGGACTGTTTTATGCCTATCTACATAAAATGGGAAAGGTCCCAACATGTATGCATTGCCAGAAGAGAGAAGATGATGATGCGCTACAAACCTATTTCAAATGCACCAAATGGGCGGCTGAAAGAAGCCAGCTGCTAGCAGAGCTGGGGTTCTCCCCAAATTTCAACACCAGAAGCTGTCGTCAGCAAGATGCTGGAAGTTGAGAGGAGCTGAAGTCTTCTGGCAGCGTACGCAGAGTATCCTGACAAGGAAGACATTGTTAGAACGAGAGAGAGAGAGAAGGGAACACCTGGTCCGTCCCACCATCCAGAACTGATGAAGTACCCCAGGACTCAGCCTGAAGTAATGTGTTAAACAGTTCCAGGCTGAGCATCCAATGTGGAAGAAAAGGAGGTTAAAAAAAAAAAACGGTTTGGGAAGGGGGTCCATTGAATGATAAAATCCTTCTTCGCCGAGCTTTCGGTTAATATATTACCTTTTTCGGGGCTCGAATGGTAGTATACTCAGTGAGCATGCCAAGAGTCATTTTGAAGAGGGTTGGTGGAGATGCCACCATAATTATTAAGGATTAAATTGTATGGTATCTATTAAATGTAACAATGAGTTAAACATCAGCATTCAGAACAAAAACAATTAGACAATTTTTTTAAAACTTTTTTTAAATATTTTTAATATTTGTCTAATTGTTTTGTTCTGAATGCTGATCATTTATTGTTACATTTAATAGATACCATAAAATTTAATCCATAATAATTATGGTGGTCTCCACCAACCCCCTTCAAAATGCTCTTGGTATGATCACTGAGTAAGCCATCCTTTTGAGCCCTGAATAAGGTATTACCTTCTTCAGGGCTCGAAGGATGGTTTACTCAGTGATCATACTATTATAATATAATATATTATATTAACCGAAAGCTCGGCGAAGAAGGAATATATCATTCAGTGGACCCCATTCCCAATCCGTTTGACGTAATGATATTTTTATTTATTGAATATCAATAACATAACAACTGAGCACATAAGGAGTCCATCTAGTTAATTTGCATTCAAAACTTTTAAACAGTTTGTAGAGTCAACACCCCAGTGGCTGTGCTCTAAAGTACAGGTAACAAAACACTGTGTCTCAATTTATCACTAGGTCCACTAGGTCCAAGGGTTTGGTCGTATCAAGCCGCCGAACGACGTTGGAGTTGTCTAGAAGACGGAAGACTTCGGGATTTATATGTCCATGAAGTCGACGTTTGTGTTTAATCGCATGTTGCTTGATCACTTCAGTGACAGTTTCCAATTTTAGGTCACAATGGAGAGATCGTCATTTCGGGCGTACCAGTAAAATGGTGAGAAAGAGAGGATTAGAGGGAAAAGTCTTCCGCTGGTTACGTTCGACACTGGAGAGGTTTGGAAATATGCCGTCTTTATTCCATACAGCAAAGGATTGGAAAAGAGACATTTGAAAGAGTCTCCTGTTAAGTAATTTTCTTTCCCTGATTTTCAATTTTTTACCGGTCCTTCCGCTCTTTTAGTCAGAGAAGCACAAGGTTCCATCATCTGAAACCAATCTCCTCAAGCCCTGCCACGTTATCCTCAATATGGTGTTACAGCGCGATATGAAGGTTGGCAAGTTTTTTATCTAGATAATCCTATCTCCAAGCTGAAGTGCTTTTGTCTCTTCTTGCAAGACAGATTCTGCTGCAATTCTCGGTCTACTCTATTGCAGTTACACACCGAGGTGTTTAGTAGATCCTTCAAAGAGAGCTCTTAAATCCATGATGAGGGCTCCACCCACTTGTGGATATGCGGCAACTATGAATCTACTTGATCTTTAACGATCTCCAGTTAAGTTTTATCCATTGGTTTCAGCCGAGTTACCTAGGTTCTGACTGCCCTCGGTTGGGGACTTAAACATCAGCTCAGAGCGACAGTTGTGATTGTGGGTGGAATTGAAATTCATGGTTAATAATAGTGAGATACAGAGATGGAAGGAACTTCTGGTC
The DNA here is from genome assembly GCA_009739505.2 of Apolygus lucorum. Classification (NCBI taxonomy): domain Eukaryota; kingdom Metazoa; phylum Arthropoda; class Insecta; order Hemiptera; family Miridae; genus Apolygus; species Apolygus lucorum. Next base: position 31,975,288 of record CM019170.2, on the reverse strand, counting down.
AGATTGACCATCAGTTCAAACATTTCAAAACCAGTTATGGTAACGTTACTTTTGGCAAGCCTACCTTTGGTAAAGGATCATATAGCTTCATGGGCCTCAGCTCTTCGTGGATCTTCAGCTCTCACGCCTTAGCACCGGTTACCTTGATAACACTCTTACGGAGAAGTATCAAAGGAAACAAAAAACAATTGTTCGAATGTTTTTTCGCATAAAAACATTTTTATATTAACACATGGCATTCCATTGAATCCTTTTCTTCCACATTTCCTCTAGTTTTTCACAACAGGAGCTTTAGATTGTACTATCATAGACAAAAACTATCTACCGATGAAAGCATGCTCAATCATTCAAGAGTTGATTGAAAGTTTGGAAACTCCGTTAAGATTAGATGTGACTGATTCCCATCTTCGAACAAAGTCCGTCCACTGGAATTGTAACTACGTGGTCATAGCAGTAAACTATCTCACTGAGCGATCGACTCCGCTATTAATTCACCGTTTGTTTGTCTTTCCTTTAATTAACTATAGCCAGGGGTCTTGGTGATGGGTTTACGTCCGTGGGAAAGCCTTTTGTCGCCCTACATGTGTGTTGTAGTCAATGACCTTAGAAACATGCCCCCCTCCCATCTTCCTTCAAACTGCGCCCACATGGTCGGATCTTTAACAGCATCCCGTTTCCACCTGGGGCCCTTCATTACGCCTGGTCCTTAGGGAGGTCAGGATACCTTGGTTTCTTCGGCCCAAACCGAGAGTCAGGCCTACTGGGAGCTTATATTTTTGTTGGATTCAACCAATGAGTTCGAACAATAAACTGGTAAAAATCATATTTTGAATTGTATTTTCGATAAGCGTATTCACGCCAACTGATAATGTATGTCCACTATATTCTGTGTGAGAAAATTGCACGGCCCACCCAACATGGCAGATTTTTTCTGTACTGAAGTTTTTTGAGTTTTAACAAAAACTTGACTTGGACTCTTCAAATACAGTTTCATCATTGACTCTCCCATGGTAACACAAAATTTGTGTTCATTTAATGAATTCGACTCAAACAGTAACGCTGGGTCTGGCTGACCCAATACTCGAAAATTTTGATTTTGGAGAAATGGAATGATTACAAATAAAATAATTGTACGTAACCTTATTATAACATGCTACGTTTCTTTGACTAGAACACGTGAAATAATATTTTTTGGTTTATTATTTTTTTACCCATTACACATCGTTTTGAGAATGATTCGACATGTTTATTTATCGAGGATCTTGATATTATCCATTGTATTGAACTATAAAAGGATAGTTTTTACCAATTACATTCATTTCGCCTGCTTCTATGTTCTATCTACTCATCACTGTTTCATAATTCTGCCTTTATAGCTTCCTTGTTACGGCTTCAGAGCAGACTGAAAACTGAGTCCGGACATACCTGAAAGGATGGCGGAAAAAGATGTTAAGGTTATTTTTATTTAATTTTGTTCCTTCTTTGAAAAGGACATACTGACGTGGATATATTTTTGAAAATCATCTATTCCTGCTGAACCTTAACTATGACATCTGTACAGCACGTCAAAGCTTATATTTATTGCCCATTTACCAAAAACTGATTTTGGTGCATGTATAAGATATTGTCAGACAATGACAGACCCAGACAATGTTTTTCAAAATGTATTTATTTATTATATGATGGGCTACTGTCCTCTCAGAGAGTTCCTGTTTCATCCAAAGATATAGCATAACTGAAAACGAAGGTATACTTGAAGTGTCGTAACCCTCCACATCCCCTAACGCGGTATACACCAAACTATATGTGCATCAAGCAGGCCAGTACCATGCGAGGGTTAATAATCATTTGTCAACTGCAATTTGAATTTTGATCTATAAAGATTCATCATCTCTTCTTCTTCAATACTGTTTATCAATACTTGTCGAATAGGTGTATGGACTTCATGAATGTAGGCACTACAACGATCTGTAACCTGAAACCATATATCTACAGATAGGGTTATGTATAACAAGCACGTTGACGTCATAACCATTGAGAAGCGCGGAGTCAGTGGCACGATGACACAAAACGTGTCGTACAAGATCCCGAGGGGTGGTCCACCGTGATTGATGCCGCAGGATTTTTCGCCGACCTCCGCATAATGGGACGTGCCAAGCGTGGGCAGATGGCTCAGGTCAGATAACTAGCAAGGGTCTTATCCCACATTCGCGATAAGACACGACATGTTTCTTCTTGAACTCCGATTTCCTTCGGCGAGCAATTGTTCCTTCTTTCGCAAAGCCCATTTGTCTTTGACGATCAACACCCAGCCGGATGTGAGTCACACGATCGGACGATCGTTTCGGAATATGATGCGATCAGTCAGGTTCTCAAGCAATAACGAACACGATCTTCAGTCAATTCCTGGGATCCCCTTTTTTCTCTCGCCTCAGCTGCCCGCGAGATCGATTTATTGGAATATGCGTTATTCGAGCAGTGACAGAATGCAGAGTTGTTAGCACTAAGCACAACAGCGACCATGAGGAGTATTCAAATTGCATGGTGGCGCCACTGATGTCTTTTCAATTTTTTACTTCCACGAATGGTTGATAAAAGGGCCTGGTAAGCACTCACATCGTCCAAAAAAATTGCAGGACTCTTCCACAAATTATGGCTCAGAATACAACCTAAAATCTTAATACCTACGTAGAATGTTGTAACATGCAGGAAGCATGTAAATCAGGTTGAAATCTTCCACAACAGTTTGCTTCATCACAACCAAAGGTTGGAAAGTTATATAAAGATGCAGCAGGTTTAGTATAGTCCATAGAATCAGAGACATTAAAAATCAAATTTCCACTCTCACTCAGCATTCAGTCTCTCAACGGTCAATTTCCTGTCCAGTTCAAAACCTACATAACATCATGGTCAAATTTTCAAAAAGGTGCAGGTCAGTTTTGAGACGGTATCCTAAGCACTTATATCTTGATCTTCTTTAAACCAATAATCAACATAATCGGGACCAACCAAAAAAACGCTGCAAATCATTGCTCAAAGGTTTATTATTTTCTGTATAGATCACCCTTCTGTATAGATCACTGGTTCTCCATCAATAGCACCTACCACCATCTGTATTCTCCCTTGACCTTCCCTCTCAAATTTCAGCTTCCTACGTTCAATAGGATTGAAAATGGCTTCGGAGCTCACTCAGCTGATCAGTGATCTGAAGAGTGAAGAAGATCTTCTCGAATGCTGGAGACGCCTGGAAGAGCACTTCCATTCAATAGGATTAAAATGGCTTCGGAGCTCACTCAGCTGATCAGTGATCTGAAGAGTGAAGAAGATCTTCTCGAATGCTGGAGACGCCTGGAAGAGCACTGATCAGCTGAGTGAGCTCCGAAGCCATTTTCAATCCTATTGAACGCAGGAAGCTGAAATTTGAGAGGGAAGGTCAAGGGAGAATACAGATGGTGGTAGGTGCTATTGATGGAGAACCAGTGATCTATACAGAAGGGTGATCTATACAGAAAATAATAAACCTTTGAGCAATGATTTGCAGCGTTTTTACCTACAAACATTGTTTTACCTACCAACTTTTTTTTACCTACCAACTATTGGTAGGTACTACCTACCACACTATAATGGCTTCACACCTTCACAATCAAGTTTATTAGAAAGAACTAAACGCTTCACACTCGATTCGAAAAATAGAAAGCTTCATATGGCAATTTGATTACTGGTTACGCAGAAGGCAAAACTGTATACAAATCGAAGAAATGAACAGCGATCGCATTTTCGCAGTCAGATAAAATTTGAACGGCGATTAGACCTCTTTTGCGATTTACACCCATGATTCTGTTTTATCGAAGGAAAACCTTCAAGTACTCGTAGGGACCGAACGGTTTGTCCTACAGAGCTCCGGGTAGTCTCAAAAATTTTTAAAAATTCTATACTATTTAAAATTGGTGAAAAAACGATACCTTTATTTCGAGAGTTTTCGAGCTAGGGCACTCTTGAAAATTTCAACCCTTAATTTTCACCCCTTAGAAGTGACTGTCATCAACCAAAAGCTTCGCGGCACAACTAGACCCCAAATGGAGCCCATATACCAAATTTGAACCAAATCGGTCCAGTGTTGCTAAGAAAAGTGCCGTGTACGGCGGACGGTGTACGGCGTACGGCGGACGGACGGAAATTTTTTTATTCGATTTTCGGATTCTACGTACCTTGAAACGTAAAACATCAAATTTTGAGGGGGGGTTAAAAATTTTTTTTTCTTGCTCGATTCAAAAGGCTTATTATTGAAAATAATAAACCAAAAGTGTCAATATGTGTTGAAGGTTCATACCCGCTAGGGAATTTCGGCTAAATTCATATAAGTATATTATGTTCTCGTTGTATAAGAGGAATCGTATCGTATCGCTTTTTACGCTTTTATCACCGTCTACAGCTCCTCCCAACTATATAGCCTGTTCTAGACGTCTAGAAGTCATCAACTTGCTCTACTTAGTTATGCGTTTGGCCTTCAGAAACGAGATCGTGTTACACCATGCAAAGCCAATCTGGCAGATCTTGACCTCCTAGACTATTTAAAATTCCTTCAACTCTCTCTTATATAGCATTTTTCAGTCAAAAATGAAACTTTGTACCGAAAAAATGAAACTTTGTTCAACTCAAATGAAACGTCGTACTTACCTACCGAATGAAACCATGTAGGTACCAATCAAATGAAACCTCTTTTCAAACAGATGAAACCTTATTTCAATCGAATAAAACTCATTGGTCCAACCATATTCCTAATCACTGTGACATCGAGTCGATTATTCTTTCAGCCCTTCTTAAGCATTCCTTCTCAATGCAATGTCACTCGCATTCCTTCTCAACGCAGCGTCGAAACGTATTCCTTCTCACTGCTCCACAACTTCAATCATAAACATGATGATGAAACTGCCTGCCGCAGCTGCTCATTAAATTAATTCGTAGTAAGTGCCTCTGTATTAACTTATTTTGCAACAATTCTTGTTTTATGGATGGTTCGAAAAAGATTCATTCGGTTGAAGAAAAGTTTCATTTGGTAGGTACGAGGTTTCATTTGATTGGAACAAAGTTTCATTTGGTCGGTAAGAAGTTCCATTTGATAGATAAAAGGTTTCATTTAACTGAAAAATGCTATATCTAAAATACTACGTTTAAACTTGTTCTCAGAGATCATTAGTTAAATAGACTGTAGGTCGATCAGGTTGGTACCTACTTACAGAAAAATTGATTGTAACGAATTTCACAGCATACTTCAATTTTGTCTAAATTCTATCTTGTGGCCGACTTAGTTCAAACTTAGAAAGAAGTTTTGCTTCCTGATTGTCAACCCTTATGTATCAAGATCCGATCATCAATACAATTTTGTTATAGATAGGAGATAACTATGTGTCTTATCTACTTTGTAGACATTTCTTGGTTTTTCAAGCACGAGATTCTTCCCACATGTTTTCTTCTTTGATTGTGAGAATGTAAAAACTTGTTTATTACACTCAACGGAGGTCCACCTTCATCTATGATGTTCATTAGTCATACAGCGAATGTCTTCTCACCACTGACCGCTCGTGCCTGGAATTTCTAATGTATAACTCTCTAGTCTTTAATGAAAATGGTCATGCTAATGTTATCCGATCCATCGTCCGCAGAAATGAAAGGAAGGAGTTGAAAAAACTATGAAATACCGTGTAGTAGCCGTTCAAAAGCTGATTCAGGATTCGTCATTACATTGTAATGTGGTAATTAAAAGACCGTTATCAGCTGAACCAACCGTCTTAACTAGACTGATATGAAGCTAGCTGGCTATTGAGATCGGAGTTCGTTAAAGTCCGGATGCGAATTATCTTTTTCGTTGGATCTAATGGGCGGCTAATCAACCGATTGTTATGTGACGGCGTGGGCGGTACGCATGATTTCTCTACAGTATTATATAGATATGGTACGGTGATTATATGGAAATTATAATTATAGTTGTTCATAGGAATAAGAGTTTTCAAGTTTCACGGTTCCCAGATTTTTGAATACTAGTAATCTTCCTATCTATATTTTTGAATCGAGAAATAAGAAGGAAAAACACAGAGAAATAAAAAGGTGAGAGTTTGTGGGGTCATAGTTTCATGTGCTAAAGCAGCTCCTTTTCTGGGGGGTAAAAATGTTGGGAAAATTCTGGAACTCTATGATTTAAGGAACACAATATTTATTATATTACAGCTGTACGTTTACTGGTGTGTTGTCCTAAGGGGAAAATTAAAAATTTATTTATTCAGCAGTTAATGCCATTTTGAGCCAAATGAATTTTTTGACTTGAAGCACTTTGAACGTTTTCTGATTAAAACTTTTCATTTCTAATCAATGGCAAATTTCCTTAAAAAAAAAGTTTACTTCACTAATTTTTATTGATTTTGCTTCTTTACTATGGAAAGTCCTACAAATGATGGCAGGTCAACAGTTGGGTCCTGCAAAATCAAAACTGTAACTTGTGTTTTCCAGAGCTGTTTCAACAAACTGTCTGTCTGTCGACCAGTCTCAATTCTTCGTCTGAAGCACAACTGAACGAAATCAAAGTCCTTCGACATGTTCAGGATTCGTCGGAATAAGCCCCAAGACGGTCCGGTACGAATTGCATCGCCATCGGATCAATAGTGATTATCCTAAATATTCAAAATTCGGAGGGTCGCTTGGGCCTTAAAATCGATCAGCGTATTCGTGAAGGTCAGGATTAATATTTTTTGAATTTATAACTATTTTAACTATTCACAATTTTACTGCTCTATATTGTTATTTTAATTCATTTTTACGCCATTATGACCCAATTATTCTATGTGAGGAGCCCAACCAACTTGTCTTAGTTTAAAATGGTTATACAGGGTGTAACATAAGTGGTTAACGACCTTTCTCCCTCGTATTCTACAACTAATTTACGACAAAAAGTGCTTCCTGACATTTTTTGGTAACCCCACTCAAAATGCCTTTTTTTCGTGTTTTTGATCTTTGCTAAACAAATATACCATAACTCCCTCAATTCAAGAGTTAGCTCAAATCGAAAAAAGTCCGTTGGAAAGAGTTTTAAATTTGCAATTTTTTTGATGCCCGATAACATCTTTTTAAGTGGAGTTGAGATGTGTGAACGACGTATGAAAAGCAAATTTTTTCAGTCGCCTGGTAACCAAATCAATTCTTGACGCTGAATTGTGAAACTTCTCTAAAAAGTGCGCCAAAATGTCAGATTTCCAACGGTATAATCAAAAAATATTTTACAATCGAATTTAAGGAAGAAATTTCTGTTCGAACTTGGAAAAAAGTAAATTTTGGTTTATTATTTTCAATAATGAACCTTTGGAATCGACCAAAAAAATATTCTTTTTAACACCCCCTCAAAATTTGTTGGTTTACGTTTCAAGGTACGTAGAATCCAAAAATCGAATAAAAATTTGGCCGTCCGTCCGCCGTCCGCGGCACTTTCCCCACTTAGCATTGACCGATTTTGATGAAATTTGGTATGTAGGCTCGATTTGGAATCTAGTTGTGCCCCGAAGATTTTGGTTGATGTAGGTTACTTCTAAGGGTTCAAAAATGAATTTTAAAATTTTGAAAACGCCCTAACTCAAAACATTTTGATATAAAGGTATTGTTTTTCCTTCAATTTAAGATTCTATAGAATTTTTAGAATTTATTGAGACCACGCGGAGCTCTGTAGGACAAACCGTTCGCTCCCTACGAGAATTTAAGGGTTGGACGTACGATAAATCAGAAACACGAGTGTGAATCGCAAAAGAGGCCTAATCTCCGTTCAACTTTAGCTAACCGAAATGCGATCGATGTTTTTCTTCATGTTGGATGGTTGGTGGCTTTGCAGACGAGTGATCTATATAGAAAAATAATAAACCATTGTGTAATAATTTGCAGCGTTTTTCAACGAAATCGACGGTTTGACGGGAGGACTCCGGGATCTCCACCGTATGAAGGTACCAGTTATTGACATAGTAGATGTTTTGTCGTTCAATAATTTGATAAGATTTTACAGGCTTGAAGATGTAGAGCCTTTCCTCCTAATTACCCAAACATGTACGTGAATATGTAAAAACGTTGACGGTGTTCGATGAATTTGACAGTCAATTACAAAACGAACAAAACTCGGGTGACAGTTTTAGTTTTGTTGGTTTTGACCGTCTCGGGCTCAACATTATTTTGCCTAATGGCGCCGATAAGAGGTTGACCATTAGCTGCATGTCTTGGTCGCTTAATTAAATTAATTCGCATCGGATCAGAGCTTCAAGTGGGTGTGAGAACTCTTCCAACACTGTCCCGTCCATTTCTCCCTGATAACACTGTCTTCCAAACTTGTTTGTATATTCTTTTCATCTCTTTTTTTGAACACGCGGGGGTTTAAAAAATATATATAACCGTTGAGATGAATTTAAACTAACCAGATGGTAAAGGGTAAATTTGATTTATATCCGTTGACTTGCGTGGGAGTATGAAACATTCCTAAACTCTCCAAGTTAGAAAAATCCAATTAAAAGAATTATGGGAACCCGTTCACCACTCCAGTGGAGCAAATACGGGTTCTTCAAAAATAGTAACAGGGACTAACAGCGTTCAGTTCGAGAGAAAATATTCAATACTTAATGAAAAACGAATGGAACTTTTCAATTTCGTTTTTCTCGTATTTGACACAAGGCAGTATTTAGGCACTGTCCATATTTGGCGCTGACGCCCCATTATCGGCTACTGCTACCCATAAGACCGTCGCAGAACGTAGCAAGATACTCACACGTCGTTACGTGAAATCCCCGAGTTCAATCCCCTTTAGCCCTCTATTGTGATCCTCGAGCCCCCCATTCATGTCGATTTTCCACTTGCTACGCAAGAAAACCCGCCTAATAGGCAACCGCCCACAAAAAGAAGCGAAAATATTGCTCCCGTGGACCGTAAAAAGCTCAGTTCGTTCAAAGAAGGATTCGTCGGTATTCTTTACCTGGGATAATCGTATTAGAGACCCTAATCCGGGGACATTGCAGAGATGATTTTTTTTAAATGATTTTGAAAACATGTCGAACTGTTTACTGGTCGACGCACATAATCCAAGGGAAGCCAGCTGCGTTCTGTCAACACTGCAGGGTCTGGAGAGTAGTGGGATGCTCGTAGTTGGCTGGTATCCGCTGGTTGTCTACAATGTCTGCGTGGGACAAGATCCACTGAAATTGGGACTGTTCGCAACTATTCGCAAAATTAAATTATGGGACCTTAAGATCATAGTGAATTAGTGTTATACAATTATTGTATCCTCCCAATGTAAATATTATGTTATTATTGTATTATCCTGTAATAATATTGTGGTGATAAGTAGCACCTAAGTACTCCTTCTGTATCGATTTGTTTCAGAATTACGAATCTGCCGAAACGCTTCAGAAAAATTAACTTTATTAAAAAGGTTTGGCACGGAAATTGCCATTTAAAATATATTTTGAACAACTCGGAAGAATAGACATATTGTTAAGTAATGCTGTTTCGCTCGATGTAATTTATTTAGTATTTTCGGCAAGGAATAGTGGTCTCTTCTCCCCCTCACCCGTATCTACCATAACATTTCTAGCGGCATGAGAACCTCAAATTTGAGGATCATTTTAAAATCCACGATATACATCACCCAACACACGAATTCGGGTTAACCCCCCCCCCCCCCCTGAGTCGAACAAAAAATAAACACGCAAATCGATTGGAAATTGAGGTCTGTGCGTAGTTTACAAGACTATACCCGCCTATACTATATGCTTTTAAAGCATTAACCCCCCCCCCCTTTCCCCACCTTAAAAGGCAAAATTCGAAATTCCGGCGACGTAGTGCACAACTAAATAGATTTTCGCGTTGAACAAAAAAAGAACCACGAAAATCGGTTGAGAACTAAGGGCTGGGTAGACGACACAAGATTTTGTCACACACACACAAACATACACCTATAGGTTTTTCGCGGATTTGGATTCATAATGGTCTAAAATGGATTAGTGTGTGGTTATTTTTTTTTAGTGTTGTCCAACTTTACCCCAGATCAATCGCATAAGGACGTCCAAGTCTTACTGTGGGACGTCCTAAAAATGAGTTGACTCGTACTAATATAGTTTTCGTTCATCTTCGGATACTCCCCGCGTAGGATACGGGAAAAGTAACTTTCAAAACGGATTGGAAAGTTTACATAGACAGTCGTTTAGAAATCCACTAATTAACTCTTTCTGTACTACCATACGAGGTGAGAAAAGGTGATAATAAACACGCTGTTTAATTTGTAAGGACAGACACCTTTTTTTACCCGAGACACGCTCAATCAGCAGTTATTGTTACCTACTTAACAGTCATTGCTCATCAAATTACTGACTACAAGGATGATTGAAGATGGAGAAGGTAGCGACTAATTAATCAGTTTTTATTCGAATTTCGCTAATCATCGTGAAATAGCCGAAGTCGTCTTCAAGGTTTCGAGTTGCTTTCTCTTGTAATCTACTGAAGTATTGAGGCCAAATAATTTCTTCCCAGTGAAAATTGAATGTCTTTGAAACTCGATTCAGGTCAAGTGGAATGATGAATTTCGAATACTTAGCCAATCAGATTGAGAATATTAACAATAATTTATGTGTTTATTATAATTACAAAATGTGTACTGGGACTTTTTGTTGTTTTACAAAATGTATTTAGTAAGAATTTATAAAAATAGGGTTTTCTTGTAGTGGCAGGCTTTTAAAGTTATATTTACAAGCAACAGCACGTAAGTAGATTTTGGTTAATAAACTCCAATTTTCAAAGGCTGCATACGCACCTTAATATGATGGTAGGAGTAAAAGTACCTCCCTGTACGTATGAGAGTATAAGTCAACGCCCGTGTGAACAGTACACAAAAGACCCAGATGTAATCCAACACTTTGAAAGCCTCAAAAGAACAAGTGGCTGGAAGGGACAGGAAAGCACGAGACAATCTGTGTTTGTTCTTGCCCATACAAGCAAAACGTCATGTTTGTTTTAACCATTCCCTTCCCCTGGTAGATATGATTTCTGAAGGGCTCTGCTATGAAGAGGCAAAAAGCGGCGAGGGAGTTTTTCGTGGTCCCATCTGAAAAAGAGGGTGAACCTTGAAAGAAATTCATAATCTTGAGAGCTCTCCCTCCTTGAAGGCGTATGCTGAGATATAAAAATCCTTGGAGCAGGCGGATGGGATGTCTTTTGATGATGGAACCAGCCCTTGCGTCGGACAAAAGGTTTGGAGGCCCCTGGGCAGCTTCAAAGAGGGGTATATTTCGCTTTCAAAGAGATCCCGCAGTAAAAGGGGTCTTTGGGGGGTATGAGATGAGGACATCACTGCATAATGTTTCCAGCGAAGGAACAGGAAGATTACATCCATCTTCATCGCTCCATGGACCTTCTAGACCAGCACTGCTCAAAAAATCTATATAAATGTTTTTTAAAATGAGAATCCAAATTTTTATAAAATTTAACATGATTTCCTGCTGGTGATTTTGTAACACTCTTCGATTCCTATCATAATCAATGCTCACTCCATCAACCAGCAGTGAAGATTTTGGTTTCATCTAAAGAGAAGACCTAGAGAACCTCAATGAGGGCAACTTGGACATTTTCCAGAGGAAACCGATCCTCTCGGGCAAACTATGGAGTGCCTCTCCTTCCTACACTTCTGGCTGACAGCAATGGTTGTAAAGGACCTGTCAGATCTTGGAGAGTGCTGCAATGTGTGTGGTAGGGTTCAATTCAATGTCCTGAAATGTTCTTATATGAGTCGGACATTGAGCTGGATAGAACTGGAATCAAGGTGAACTTTTTGACATTTCATGTCTTTACTATGGCACATAAATGTAAAATCGTCACGCGGGATTTGTTACGCGGGGAGCGTTATGAGGGGAGCGTTACGCGGAAATTTCTGATGATTTTCACGTACAACCAATCGATCCTAGGGAAAACTAACTTCCTCATTTTCCACCCCACAAAAATCGTTCACCACTCATTGGAAAGCTCTCAATTTATTGAACATAAGACATAAAATGTCTCTCGTGGTTGCGTACTTGTACGAAAGCTGTATCCACCGTTTGTATTTTTCAAAAGGGGTGTATGATGATTCGCTACTGTTTCAGGAGTCTGTACCTACTTTGCATCTTGTTGAGGATTTTTGTGTCTCCTACGAGCTGGCTCTGAGTAGAGAGAAAACTTAGAGCTTCATTCACATCTACCTGGGGATCTAATTGGACAGATCGTCTACACTTCCAGTTGGCCCAAATTCTCTGCATGCTGAGGAAGCAAGTCCAAGTGAGTATCGGTTGCTTTTTTGCATGTTGGTTTGTTGCTTACAAAGTAGAGACTAGTGGATTCTTCCTCATAAAGAATTCCTGGTTTCAGGCTGCTGAAATATCTGAGTATCAACCATTTCCTCATGAAATCCTGTACCAGAATCATACCAACCTGACATAATTGAAGAGTTTTCTTTCAATCGGGCTTATATCCATTTTTTTGCACTTTTGGTTATCATCAAACGTAAACCATCACATTTTGAGGGGGGTTAGAATTTTTTTCTTGCTCCATTCCGAAGGTTCATTATTGAAAATAATGGGTAAAGAAATAAAATAAAATGAAAACAAGACATTTCTTCGCAGAACCAAATACTCGTTTTTTTCAAAGTGGCTCATATCCATCGTTTTTCAACAAATGGGTTTATATTCAAATAGGAAATGGCCGTTTCTCCCTCAAAAAGCATGCCAAAATTTCGAAATTCGGTCTTACAATCAAAAGTTCCATGAACAAACTACCTACTTGGAAAATTTGGGAACCCTAAACAGCTTCCATCGCCATGAAATGAGTTTTTCTGAATTTCCCACAAAATATTCGTGGTCGGTATAAGCCCGATTGAAAGAAAACTCCTCAATTTATCTTATTTTCAGGAATTTCAGGAGGACTTCAACCCCAATCCACATCAAGAGTGCAGAAAAAGAAACAAATTATTAACTTTGAATGTTTTTCTTAAATTTGAAAAACTGTCTCATATCCCATTTCTACTTTTGCTTACGTTAATTTACCAGTGCTAGGTATTATAATAAATAATCATGACGTGATCCGACCCGATAAATGTGAGACCTTTGGTTAAGGTACGCGAGTTGTGTACCCGATGCATGCAACCTGACTTAATTTGTCTTCTTCTCAAATGACATCTGACCTCCCGGTACAGCTGGAATGAGGTTAAGCTCCTGGAGCCCATATACTCATTATGTCCTTGTATATAAAGTCAAGTACGGTCCTTGGACGTACAATGTTGGGCGCGGCGCCGTTGTGCACCGATGATTAACGATACTCCGTGACATTTCGCTGGCTGGGGGTATTAGTAAGGCTCATTAGCGTGAACACCACACCGGTTACACCTTCTGTCACCGAAGTAACTTACTGGATACCTATCTCCAACGATACACGACCCATTAGTACAGGAACTGCTTCCGTGTTTTCCTTCATTATCGGAAATAACTTTGTTATTGACGTCACACATTCCAAACCATCTGAACTCTGGTTCAGACACCGATGGAACTCAAAATCAACAGGCAAACCAAAGAGCCAAATCCAAAACGTTTTCCATACTTTCCTTTTGTTTGTTATTTAGTGGTTTATGTGCATTTTTTTACCAATTTTTGGCGTTTCTGAAAGAAAATTAGAGAAATTATCGCTATGTTGAGAGCTTTATCCTTGATTTTGTCCAACTTCTCCACTATACATATACTAGGTAATTCCTTTCACCAAACCAGGTGGGGCACCAAACCAGAAAAATACTCGCACTTGACCCTAGGATCACAAATACATACTTTTGCGTCAAACGAAGGACCCAGTGGGGAACAATCACATCTCAACTTCACTCCAGTTAATGATGAGAAAAAAAAATCATTTTTGGGTCTCGAAAATATAAAAAATGTTAATTTGTTACTAAAACATTAAATATTCAATTTTTTTTAAAAACGAAAAGCACATAATTTCTTAATCATAAAGATGAGATGCGTTTACATGCAATGTTCTCCCCCTCTTGTTATACACGGAACTTTCATGGCAACCTGAACAGAGTATCCACCCATCTAGTTGAATCAAAACATGTCTGGATCAGAGAGAATAAAATCGAACTTGTCTTCCAGGGCAGGGGCTGAGGAAGAGAGGGGATAAACTAAAAATAAAAAACATATCACTATGACACCAGGGTGTCGCTCCAGATCTTCAGAATTCGAGAGTGGACAATCGATTGTTTGATACAAATGATTATTGGATATCTATCGATTCCATCTTACTTCTTCTTCTCTCTAGTGTAAAATAATTATTATTTTACAAGTGTAAAACCACCACCAGTGTGTTACCATCCTTCCATGGATCATGAGTGAGTATTGAGGAAAAAACTTTCTGCTAGGGCATTTTTTTCTACTTTGGGGAGAACCCTTTTTTGAAGGGAGTTTTTCCAATTTTGGGGTAAAAATCTAGCTTACAGAGAGAAAAATTTTGCTGGGGCTAGACCCAGAGTGGCCTTATGGACTGCTTCCTTCTAAGCTCTTCCAGGGGTCTCCGAAGGGCTGTAGTTTCGATTACATCCAATTTAAACTCTCCAGGATGAGCAGAAGAGGAGCTCCATTGATTATGAAAACTGGTAGGTGCCAACTCTGATGATGGAAATCAGCATAAACTAAAACACATTACAATCAAATCAGGAAGACATGAAGACTCCAGGATTTAATAACACTAAAGGTTAATTCTCCCGGCCAAACTCTCATTTCAAAATTGTCGCCCCAATGCGTCTCATAGGTCTCATTAGGTCTTAGTGAATTTCATTGTATAGTTTCACAACCCTGTAGAACTATCAATCTGACGCCAATTACAATAAACCAAAATTCCCAAATTTCTATCATGACTTTGACTCTCTTTTTGAAGTAATTCCTACGTTTTGAGTTGATAAAGAAAAACAGCAGGTAAAAATTAGGAGGTGATTCAAGTAGAAATTGTTGGGGTGAGAGCCAAAAAAGGTTTTTGAGGTGCGTTGGTCGCGTGTAACCTCAAGATTCACATACGATTAAAACTACTAGTAAGTTGCAGGTGGTTCTTGAAGAGTTGGGTTCTATTCGACAAAAAGAGCTTCGGGTACCAAAAGTATCAGTTGGTTCGTTTCATCAACCATATGGTTCCTCCGGAGCCTCTCACAAAGGTCATTTGTTCTGATGCCTCCCTCAATAGATACTTGCTTTCATTGGCCAGATGCGATATTTCGACAAAGAAGGCCACACAAGGGGGTATATGAAGGTGCGGAAAGATGTTACTTTCAAAATCATCTCAAGAAAGGTTGTGGGATGATTGGAATGTGAAATATCCTTTCAGACGTGAAATTTTAGAAGAAGGTCCACAAAATGATCTTTTCTGGAGAAACTACCTGGCCACTTCACACTGTGTATTTCTTCCGAGTCTCATTTCTACTTTTCAAAGATTTAATACAAGTTTTTTCAAAATCAAAATTTCTCCTGGAAAAGTAGTCCTAAGTGATTTATAGACCAGTTCCTCCCCTTACGCTCATTTGAATCATGAAATCTTGATACTAGTCCAAAATTACACCCAATCGAATTGGATCAGTTTCCCCTTGGTCCAACGAGGCTATCAAGAGGACCCAAGAGGGGGTTTCAGATTAATATCGAAGCAGGCAACTAACTTTACACCTGGAAAGTTTTATCCTCGGTAGAAAAACTGGTTCAATCAAAGGAGTCGCCATTTTTGGACAAGTTTCCCTAGGTTCACTCAGGGTTTACTCTGCGTTATCACTCAGGGAGGACTGAAACGTAAAATGCGATTGAAATTCCCAATTGAAGAGACTTTTAAATATAAGATCGAGGGATGTAGCAAAGCTTCATCATTTAGTAGACTCAAAAGCAAAGATTATAGATACATAGGTATTCATCAACATCATGTACATATTATGTGTTAGTCATGTAGATGGAAAAACCTTTTCGTCGTCGAAAACTGTAATGACAGTAATCAACAGAACAATCATATTAAGTTTATGCGAACTTAATTGAAGGAATATGAATAAAAATACCTCATGGACTGTAAAGGGATTTTTTATCCTGTTAGGTACAACGGTAGATTGCAATTTATGGTATTCGTTCTTTAAGTCAATGGTTTAAGCTCTTATTCCTGTGTTTACTGTTGTTTAAGATTTATTTTCATCATATCTTCGAACTGAATGAATCGCCTTTTCTTATTATCCAATAACATCCAATATCCGCTGATAATAAAACTCAACGCCGTTTACGTGCAGAACAAGAAACGTTTAATGATACACCAAGGTACTTTCAAGGAGAAGCATTTTTCAGTACGTGAATCCGAGGTTAGCAAGAACAAACATTACTAATAGTTAAATTCATTGATGAATATTCTTCGAAAAAATGACCTGTGAAGTTTTTATTTCTATGAAATAGGTATAATTCCGTTATCATGACAGTCTCAGCGTCATTAGTAAGCACGTAGGTACGTTTTGAACGTTGTACTACAAATTATGATTTACTTTACGAGTTGAGAGTAGTTAAGAAACTAAATATCGATACCTTAAAGCACAAAGGCGCTACGTCAAAAAATGGAGGTTTGAGAAAAACGGAAGAGAAGTTTACACCAGTGCGCAATTTCTAAAATAATGGCTTATTCCACTAAACTCTTTAATTTCGTCGATAAATGTTCAAGCTATACCTAATCATCGAGAAGGTGAGTTTTTCTGAAATAATTTTAAAAAAAAAATCTGGAAGATGGGTGGACATAGCGCCTTTGCGCATTAAGGTTTCGATATTTTAGATACCAAAAATATAATTTTAATTCTTCTTTCGGATTGGTTACCAGTAATTTCCTACCAAATAATTCCGTCATTCATCAGTTATCGTACTGAAGTCAGTTAGGATTCTAAAATAGATCGTCCTAGCATCTGGTGACCAATATTTCGATTGACGGACTGAAGCCCCCACAGATAGTACGAGGCTATCAATTAAACAACGAGGCGAGCAATTAATGGTACACAGGCTATTGAGGCGACTGTGAAGACTGCTCTAATTGGCAGAGACTACCTACGACTGGCCGGAGTACTACCATAGTAGGTACCTACATTCGCAGTCCTACCCTCTGTGGAGATACCTGAAATTGGGTACCTACGCGATAAATTTGTTAGCCAGGGATTGATGGCCCGACTCAAAACCAAAGTAAGGCACCGTACAAGCCTCTCGATCCACAGATATCACTACATCTTTGAGAGAGGAGGTGTGCAGAGATTGTCCAAAGACATCCATCATGTAACGGCAATCTGTCTCATTTACACCTCATCGAGGCAGCATAACATCCTCTTTGTTGTTGGGTTTACCACTACTAAAACATTTTTGTGGATCCGGACCACTGGAAGAACCAGATTATTTTCATTTTCTTCTCATCCTTTAATGACTCCGTGTATAATTTTTTTTATTGAAGAATTGTATTGTAATATTGTTCCAGCTATTGGCTACTAATATTTTTGTGGAGAGGTGTCATAGGTTAGAAATATGAGAAATGAAACGGTTGGTGGATGGTTTGTTTCCTTGGTTTTGATGTACTTACTGGTTTTTAATATTGTTGTAGAGTGAGAGTAAACGGTAGGGTTCAGATTAAGTATGATTTAGAAACGAAACTTATTCGCTCATGGAGAGAATTGTTAAAGATAACGTCAAGCTCAGAGAGTGTGGAAGGAAGTTCTAGTTGGGTCACACATCGGAGAGAATGCTCTGAAACTCTTCGGGAGGACCTCCCTAGTTACTTCTTCAGTCGCCAGTCCGGCTCAGACCAGCCAGTGAACTGACCGAAAGGTCAGTTTCGGCCTCTTGTACTATCTTGAGCTATATGATCGATTTATAATCCGTTTTGAGGCTAGTTATCATAAAATACAGTTGTTTCTTTATACGCGAGTGATTTGTGATCCTAACAACCAACTGGAAGAAGAGGAAATACCGGAGAATGGAATACGAGCTATCCCGTCTCCATCACATACATACTGACACGATGACAGACGATGAATACCGCCAGAAGACAAAATCAAGACTAAAGAAACACTCAAGGCTCTCGACATACTTAAGATTCAAGATAAACCAACGACAGAAAATGCGAAGACACAGCAAAAAGTACCTATCAGAACACAAGAACACACAGACGCACAGCGAGATTCCAAAAACGCTTCCTGGAAGCGATGGAACGGGGAATAGCTTTAGGGACTGCCCACAAACTATGTTTATTTACGTCATGAGTTGCGAGTTGTTAAGAAATAAAAACTTTAAATACCAAATATATAATTTTCATTCTTCTCTCGAATAGGCTTCAGTGCAGTCATTTCCTACCAAATAATCCCGTCATTCATTAGGTATCGTACTGAAGTCAGGATTCTAAAATAGATCGTCCTAGCAAACGTCTTTCATCGCGAAAGTAAATTCATTGAGGACCATTTATTTACAGCTCAACCCACCTAATTTCTGAATATTTCATCAAAATTGGATGAAGGAAGTTCATTGGTTGTTGGAAATCTAAATTGGATTGTATAGGAAGTTTCCACTTCATATTTCCTACTTGTAACAAGGCTAGATATTATATTTAAGGATAATTTCGGCCTTGTCTAAATAAAATGATTAAATAAATTTTAGTCTCTGCTACCACCCTAGTATTTCTAGGGAAAACTAATCTAATTAAACCAAATTAAAGTGAAATAAAATTAATCTATGTTCACACAGAACAATGGAAAAAGGAAAAATAAGCTAAATCAAACACAATATAAGGAGAAACGAAAATATACTGAAATGAAATGCAAAATGAAAATGGCAGGAAAATTCTTCTGCTTGAAAATGGAAAACTTCCTCCAGAAACTCCTCCAGAAAATTCCTCCAGAACTGGAAAACTGGAGAAAAGAAAATCGAAAGAAAAAACCACGAAAAGGTTCTAGAAAAGCGAGGGTTGGAAAACTCTGAAAACAGTAGAGGAAAGCTAGAGGCTAGTACTTGCAGCGCCGGAGCCTAACTGACAAGTCAGTACTAGGGTGGAGACTGCAATTTATTTTACCATTTTATTTAGACAAGGCCAAAATTATCCTTAAATATAATATTTAGCCTTGTTACGCACTATTCAAAAACCATTGGAATGTCTTTGTTTCCAAGTTTATTAAGAGCATCAGTGTTATTTTCTATGAAACAGTATATTACCCCAAAGATCAAAATTTCCGTGATTTTTTGAACGATTTTGGTTCTACGCCTGTGTGACAGTCCGTCAATGTTCGCGAATCCTCTAACGGGTTAAATAATGTAGAAGGTCCTCCAAAATCACAATGTCAGCTTCTTCGAAGCTTCTTGAACAATTTGGGTGCCGAATTTTATGTTTGTGGTCAATTCCTTGTTCTCTGACTTTACGAAATATTTATGCGATTTTAATGAAATTTGTGGGGTTAGTGCGGGTTAGCCAATAAATGGCGGAAACGTGATTTTCATCATGATCGCGAACAGCTTTTCAACCGTGTTGATGTTTGTCCACTTGAAGAACTGTCCACGTGATCGAGAAAATCGCTCCATAATTACACTACAATCGTCAATTTTTGGGACTGTAGCTTCCCTGCGAATTCAGTGAATACGTCGATGTTATTCTATGTGAAGAAACTATACTGTCCATCCAATTTGGCATATATTTTTAATTTCGTTCTGGAGTTGTGGCAATGTAACGTAGAATGAGGGGGATAATTTCAACACACCCCCGCCAAGAAGCGGAAAGGTCCCTCTGAGCTTGAACTGATAGACGTTTGCTGTGACGTTTAATTAGCTCAATTAAAAAAAAGCCTTATTCGAGCAAATCGTTATTGGCATCTGACAAAAAATTAACCAAGCAGGAAAATAAGATCTACGACGTGATACCCTTCAATTCCCAAAACTGAAAGGCGTTCAGAGAACGACGAAGCGACTTCGGACATCAAAAGAACCCCGCCAGGTCTCCGAGGTGTCGATTTCATCACAATGTCCCCTTCTCTTGGCTCCGTGTGGAAGAAAAGATACGAATAATACCCTTGTAAAGCTTGTAAAACTGTTAAAGGTAACTGCCTGCCCTGACACCTTTTGAAGAACTACTGACTGGTCGGAGTCCCAAAAGGAAGAGTCAAAGGAAAAACCGCACCATACTTTTCGGCGGTATCAAAAGAGGTCTTGTGGCGGCCTCTGGGGTCATTGTGGCTGCCCAGCATCTTTCTTTTGTCAGTCGATCTCCCGCAGCTTCCCTTCTTAGTCACAAGAGTAGCGACCGACCTGGAAATTAGCTCGGGAATGTATTCAGCCTCGCGCAAAGGCGGCGTTGTCTGACTGAATGGTTAGCTATTTCAAAACTACCAGTTGGTTGTATCTCACACTGCGCATTTAGGTGAAACGGCATACGATCCAATCAGTAAGAGCCAAAGTACATGAAAAACTCGGCGGGGGGCTCCGCCTCCCTGCACCCCCCGGTTTATTTCTTTTTCCATACTCTGTATGAAATCATAGGAACACAGAATGTGTTTTTGCGATGCTAGTCATCCGTTAAATAAAAAACAACAATAATAAATGTGGAGTCTTTGGCAATAATAAAATATATAATTGTTAGACATTTAATTTGGTCTAAAACCCTATAAATGTTATATAAATAAATATGTAACTACAAGAAAAATACTATATAAATTGAGAGCTTTCCAACGAATGGTGAACAATTTCTGTGCAATGAACACTGCGGGAGTTCTATTTCCTTACCAACGGCTTGATTGCACGTGAAAATCATTATAAAAGGCGCGTAACGGCTTTTTCTGTCGCTTTTTCGTGACGATTTTTTTCGGTAGGTCATCGCAAAAACACATTCTGTGTTAATAACAAAAATCATCATCATAACGTCTCGATAGTGTTGATGATTACCGATGGCAAAACTATCAACACGGTGGTAAAAATTATTTTGAAGTACCTACTGCTTTGTAATAAAAGAAGGAGAAAAATACGAACATCTCCTTAGATGTTGATAATTTGACCAATTCTTCTGTTTGGGTATTCAATCTACGATAACGTATTCAGAAAATGTCTCAGATGCACTAACCCCCCTGCAGGACTCTCAGGAATATTAATGAGCAGTTCGAACTCGGTTAGCCACGGGAGAGGAAGGTGCTACAGAAATTTATGCTTCGACGTCGTTTAAACGTATTTTTGTATATTAAAGCGGCGAAGGGTCCAGTATATCAAATCTCGGGTTGGAGAAAAAAAGGAAAAACAGCTTCGTAACTGCTAATGAGGTGCCATCATTTTTGGGTTTTGACCACGTGGCACAGGAAACTAAGCTGTTTTTTTTTAAATTTTGTTTTATGGCGGTTGTTATCGTTTTGGTAACATTATTGACCTTTACAATGGAACAAGTTTTGTCACGTACATGTATGATGTATTCAAGTTTTTTCTCATCTCGCTAGCTGATATTGAACATACATTTTCGGGAGGTTCTAATGTCCAATATAGCTTTACTGATCAAGAGTTCATCAAAACATGGATGTGTATTTCATCTTCGCAGTCGCCACTTTCATCTCAACACCAAATCGTAGCTGCGGTTATTTCATAAAGAGAAATTGGTGTAGAATTTTGGATCCAACCGATGGCTCCAGCCAATGCCAAAGAGCATGAGTCTCCTCATTTCATAACATCCACATTGTGTAGTATCCACTCTAGATTCTATCCATCATGGGAACATCTACTCTGCTAAGTGTCCATCTTGTATAGCCTCTAGGTACTTTCCATAGCAACAATCTTGTACAGTATCCTTCCCGTAAATAGACAAGGACTAGAATCACAGGTCCATCTGAATAGAGCACCCTCCTCCTGGCTCTCTCAAATTCTACATTTTCCCAAAAAAATCAACATTTTTATAATAAAATTCTATTCCGACCAAATTCAACATTTGCTCAATCCCGAAAAAACACAGAAATGACTCCATGCGAAAAATGAAACAGTGGTCTAGCGAAATCTAGACCAAAACGCTGAAAATTACTACAAAAAGGTTTATTTTTTTTTATATAGATCACTCGTCTGCAAAGAACTCGGCTTTGCCATTATCACCACCTACCAACCATAGATACTACCTACCTACCACGTACCTACAGCGATCGCATTTTGGTCAGATAACATTTGAACGGAGATTAGGACTCTTTTGCGATTCACACGCGTGTTTCTGATTTATCGTAAGCCCAACCCTTAAGTCCTCGTAGGGAGCGAACGGTTTATCCTACAGAGCTCCGGGTGGTCTCAAAAAATTCAAAAAATTCTATACTATCTTAAATTGATGGAAAATTACAACCTCTATTTTTCAACCCTTAGAAGTGACCAACATCAACCAAAAGCTTCGGGGCACAACTAGATCCCAATGGGAGGCCATAATATGGTATATTATACCAAATTTCATCAAAATCGATCCATGGGAACTAAGGAAAGTGCCGCGTAGGCTGACGGCGGACTGGCCAAATTTTTATTCGTATTTTGGATTCTACGTACCTTGAAACATAAACCAACAAATTTTCAGGGGGGTTAACATTTTTTTTCTTGGTCGATTCCAAAGGTTTATGAATGAAAATAATAAACCAAAATGCTGGCTGCTCACTTACTAGACAGGACAAGTTTTTCCACCTGAAGAAAACTGAACTAAAAAAATTTTAAAAAATCCTTTGACCATAAGGGAAAACTCCAAAAAACATCAGTTTCTCCAACGGGGGAAATATCCTATTCAGTGATGGAAAAATGGTTCCAAATCGGGAGTTCGGAATTAAAACGCATTGGACAGTTTTCCTCCCTTCTCATTGGAGCAGTTTCTTCCCTGGTGATCCAAAGTGATCTAAGCCGACTAGCCCACAGTTTCCACGTTTCTCGCACACCCTTTTCCTTCCGTTTCTTTGTAGTTTTATAAAATGCAGAATTTGGCCAGGAAAACTTTGGATTCGATCAGAAAAATGATCAATTTGGTGGGGAAATAGTTAATTGTATTATGTATAACCGCATATATAAAAGTAGAACTGGGAAACAGTTGAATGTAACTTCCTTTGGTATGTGCGTGTCAAGGGCAATTTAGAGCGGGATACGGTGAATTAAAGCAAGAAAAAAATCTTGAGAAAAAATGAAAACAGTAGCAAGAGGGGTTGAAACAGACAACAGGTGGCTCAAGGGAGTATTAAAAGAACACCCTTCCAGCGTCCAAAAAAATAAACCATTTTCCGCTGTTCGAAAAAAAAACCTCCCCAATTCATCAACCATATGGTAGACAGATCGGCGTGGAAGCTCCGCCCCTGCGCCCAGTATTAGGTATTGTTTAAGGGAGCTTATTGTATCCAAAGAATACATTCTTCAAGGAAGCTCAAGTAGGTATTCATTCTTTCAAAAAGCAACTTACATAAATTTATTTATTTCAAAAGTACATAAATATTATTAACAATGACGTGCATAATAATTTATACTCAATACAGTGTATCTGGTAAAACCCCCAGAATTTCGGAACAGGTCAACAGAAAAACATATTGTTTAGTAATGCATGCATTCCAGGGGACGTCCCATTGGATAAGTATTGGATCAGTTAAACCAGTTGGTAACCAATAAAACTGTTTCACTCGATGTAATTTATTTATTACTTTAGGCAAGAAATACTGACCCCCCCCCCCCTCCCACAATTATCCACCTTAACATTTCTAGCGGCATGCGAGCCTCGAATCTGAAGAGCATTTTAAAATCCATGATCTAGGATACCCAACATGCAAATTCGAGTTCCCCCCCCCCCCCCCCCCCATCACCACCACCACCAATGGTACCAATCTGGCACCAAAGCGGAAATACGTCGTAACATTGAACTTTCATCTGTTAGTTTTAGTAGGCAGTCCGTCGAAGTTCACATCCGTATTCAAGGTGAAACACAAAAAAAAAAACCACGTAATATGCGGTTTATGGTGTCCTGGCACCATGGTGGCACCACTATCAGTTCCATGGCGGTACAGAGAATAATTCATGAAAATCCTGAGGTATAATGAGAATTTTCCCTCAATTTCAAAGCTTGGGTACAATTAGTAAGCAGTAAAGGAACCAAAATATTGAAAAATCAGATATTTTGTGAATATTATCCCCCCACTCACCCCCTCCCCTTGCGAATTTTGGTATTCTGGTAAAATCAAGTATAACTCGGAAGTTATTTGAGTCAAACAAAAAAAGAAACACGCAAATCGGTTGGAAATTGAGGCCTGGGCAGTGTTTACAAGATTATACCCGCAAACGCACGTTTTTTAAGCATTAACCCCCCCTTTCCCCCCCTTAAAAAGCAAAATTCAAAATTCCGGCGCCGTAGTGCACAACTAGATAGTATTCCGCGTCGAACAAAAAAAGAACCAGGAAAATCGGTTGAGAACTAAGGCCTGGGCAGAGTACACAAGATTATGCCCAAAAACGCACGTTTTTCGAGCATTAACCCCCCCTTTCCCCCCTTAAAAGGCAAAATTCGAAATTCCGGCGACGTAGTGCACAACTAGATAGTTTTCCGCGACGAACAAAAAAAGAACCAGGAAAATCGGTTGAGAACTAAGGCCTGTGCAGAGTACACAAGATTTTGTTACACACACACATACACACATACACACATACACACACACACACACACACACACACAGACATACACCTATGGTTTTTTTCGCGGATTTGGATTCAGAATGGTCTAAAACGGATTACTGTGTGGTTATTTTTTTTTTGTGTTGAGTGTTGTCCAACTTTTCCCCAGATCGATCGCATAAGGACGCCCAAGTCTTACTGTGGGACGTCCTAAAAAGGGGTTGTTGCGGGTTAGCCTATGAAAGTTTCATGCCGCAGGCGTTCGTTGCTATATGTGGCAACATTCTTGAAAATTAATCAAATTTAGATTTTTATGCCTTTACTTTGACACATAAACGAAAAAACGTCACAAACAAGTTTTCTAGTCTAAACGTATCTAAATACCTACCTAATAATAATAATATCTTTATTCAAAATCCTTTTACAAGGCAAGGATGGGTCTAAATAGCTCGCTTCAACACATAGCTGGCTTCATCCAACGTCACAAAAATATCTTATTAATAGTCAACATTCACATAATAACAAGGTTCAAAAGTCAGCCCTTCAATTACACAGAATTATAGGCAATAGTCAACGTCATAAAATAACCAATTATATACCTAGAATAAAAACAAATAGTGACTAGATTGTGACTTTTTTCGTGATGACTAGATAATTTAAAATTAACCTCAGATAAACAAAGTGACTAGATAATTGACTTACAGACTAGCGTATCATTCTTGCTTACACATATTCCAGAGCACTTCAAAACAAGCGTGAGTACTGTTATAAATTTCCTCCGCTGCCGATAGATATTCATGCTTACTTGACTAAACTACGTTTACTTAAATACGAGTATAACACCCATGTCACACAGTTAAACAGTTTACAAGTTCTCTCATATCACTTTCCAAGTATTCTTTGATGGTGTAGAAAGGATTCAACGTCAGGAATTTCTTGAGCACTCGTTCAAATTGCGTGTATTTCTACTCCGTGATCTTCAATGGGATTGCGTTGTAGAGCTTTAAAGATGTACGGTGATACTGGTTCTGTGTTAGAGATAATATATTAGAAGGCAGGTCCTTCTGATTCTTACTTCTAACATCATATGAGAGGGAGTCACCTCTGACAGGAAAGTTACTGAGCTTGACATACTTGACGGAGATGAAGATGTAATGATTTATTACTGTCATGATTTTAAGCTGCTTGAAGAGTGGCCTACAATGCTCATAATAACTTGAGTTACTGATTATACGTATGGCTTTGTTTTGTACCCGCAGTGTACGAATTATTGAGTTGCAGTTCCCCCAGACATGTAGAGCATAAGTACACTTTGCGTGGAACATTCCAAAATATACCTGTCTGACTGTACCGGGTGGTAGAATCTTCACACCTTGTCTGAGGGCAAAAACTACTCCATTTAGCTGCTTCGCAAGGGCTTCGGTGTGGGCACTCCAGTTAAGACTTCTATCAATTATGACGCCTACTAGTTTTGCATTTTCCACGGTTTGCAGTTGCAGTACCTCGTTGACAATTAGGAGAATAACGTTTAATTTCCTGTTATTAAAGATCCTGTAAACATAAACAGGAAAGTACATAAGTACAGGAGTACATAAACAGACTCGAGGCGTTTGAGATGTGGCTGATCCGCCGTCTGCTGCGAATTCCCTGGACCGCCCGTCTCCGGAATGACTATATTTTGGAGCACAATTCCTTGACCCGTGAGCTCTTGACTACCATTAAGAAAAGGAAGGTGGCGTATTTGGGCCACGTCATGCGGGGTCCCAAGTATGGCCTCTTACAGACCATAATGATGGGTAAAATAAGTGGCCGAAGAGGCGTTGGTAGAAAACGAGCGTCGTGGTTGTCGAACATACGGAAGTGGACGGGGATTGAGCGAGCGGCGGATTTGTTTCACTTGGCACAGAATCGCGAGCAGTTTGCTGGTATGATCGCCAACCTTCGTTAACGGAGAGGGCACTAGAAGAAGAAGAAGAAAGATCCTGTCAGAGGCGTTATTCTATGAATATGCTACCGCGCTGAAACTTGATGTTTCTGACAACTTCAAAGGAGTTGAAATAGCAGGGATTTATTCTCAATAAGACGAGATCTTTTTTGCCACTCGTGGTGCAGTTTTTACGGTATTCACAGGAAGAAATTCTGAATATCTCTTCAGAATTCGAAAATCGGACAGCATCCTTTGCGAGATCTGTACAGTTACTGAGGACGAACAGTATTTATTGATGGAATGCCCACAGTTCGACTTTGCACGAGAAAAGACGTTCGAAAACATTTCTAAATCGGTCGCTCTTCAATCTCGACCTCATTTTCGAAGGGATAGTAATGTGACTCTGTGGCTACAAGTGAATACTTTTTTTCTCCCCCTTCAAACTAGTCAACTTTTAACATTTTTCATATTACACTATATGTATGCCAATTCTAATGTAATATTCTGTGAACGAATATTGTAAATTGTAATAAATTATGATAGGCTAAATAGTGCATCTGGAGCCAAATAGTTTTAAAAAAAATAAAAACGAGTAAATGCTTTGTCAATCCAAGAGAAGTCTCATTAAACAGATTCAGGCCATGAAAAATCCGAAACTACGAGACAGAAAACATATAATAATAATAGATATAATAAATCCGATTAAGGTAAAAGCATAGAATTTCAAAATGTGGGTAAACATTTGGATTTTTTACGTGATACGAATACGAAGCTATCCTATCTGCAGAAGAGGAAGCAAAATAGTTTAATTGACCAATCGAAGAGATGCTTGAGTTTTGATGATGGAGGAGAAGTCGAACGAAGCAACTATTACCAAATATTAGTGGAAAATGAAGAGCTATTTACCTTATATCCGGAATTCTTCAAAATTGGATGGGATTGTGAAAAATCATCCTAATATAACAAAACTCAACCGATGCCAGTTTCGTGGTTCTACCTATTTAAAACCGTGTTCCCCTATTTGACCCTCGAAAAAAATTATCTCTCATTCACCTATCCTAGAATTAGATACTATACATTCTTGAAATGACACGTAATTACGTACTCATTCAAGAAGTCCTCTGAGTTTTTTGAGTTTCGAGTTTAATTTGACCGCACCACGCGATCTGAGGGAGAAAAAAAATTGGAGGGATAGGGACAATGTCGGTTGATTATGTGGTTGAACTGAAAACCAGAGAAGAAACGTCTGCCAAGTGGACGTGCCACGAAGTTTCCTAATGTCCAAAAAGTACGCAGGTGCTAAATTCAAATTCAAGTCGGTAAAAATTGGGTGAGAATAACGGCTTCCAAATTGGTTGGGTTTGTACTTTCCTTACGTTAGTAGTGTAATCATTTGGCGTAAACATGTTCGATTGCATTATCAAAATTTTTTCCATTTCCACAATCTTGTTGATAGTTTTTGAAGTGACTGACGTCGAACCAATTGAACAGTTGTTCCTGAATATATTGACAATTTTTTGGTTTATTATTTTCAATAATAAGCCTTTGGAATCGAGCAAGAAAAAAAAATTTTTAACCCCTCCTCAAAATTTGATGTTTTACGTTTCAAGGTACGTAGAATACGAAAATCGAATAAAAAAATTTCCGTCCGTCCGCCGTACGCCGTACGCCGTCCGCCGTCCGCCGTCCGCCGTACGCGGCACTTTTCTTAGCAACACTGGACCGATTTGGTTCAAATTTGGTATATGGGCTCCATTTGGGGTCTAGTTGTGCCGCGAAGCTTTTGGTTGATGTAGGTCACTTCTAAGGGGTGAAAATTAAGGGTTGAAATTTTCAAGAGTGCCCTAGCTCGAAAACTCTCGAAATAAAGGTATCGTTTTTTCACCAATTTTAAATAGTATTGAATTTTTAAAAATTTTTGAGACCACCCGGAGCTCTGTAGGACAAACCGTTCGGTCCCTACGAGTACTTGAAGGTTTTCCTTCGATAAAACAGAATCATGAGTGTGAATCGCAAAAGAGGTCTAATCTCCATTCAAATTTTATCGGACTAAAATGCGATCGCTGTTCATTTCTTCGATTTGTATACAGTTTTGCCTTCTGCGTAACCAGTAATCAAATTTCCTTATGAAGCTTTCTATTTTTCCAATCGAGTGTGAAGCGTTTAGTTCTTTCTAATAAACTTGATTGTGAAGGTGTGAAGCCAGTATGGTGTGGTAGGTAGTTCCTAGCTGGTAGGTAAAAAAAAGTTGGTAGGTAAAAAAAATGTTGGTGGGTAAAAAACGCTGCAAATCATTGCTCAAAGGCTTCTTCACTCTTCAGATCACTGATCAGCTGAGTGAGCTCCGAAGCCATTTTCAATCCTATTGAATGGAAGTGCTCTTCCAGGCGTCTCCAGTATTCGAGGAGATCTTCTTCACTCTTCAGATCACTGATCAGCTGAGTGAGCTCCAAAGCCATTTTTACTCCTATTGAATGGAAGTGCTCTTCCAGGCGTCTCCAGCATTCGAGAAGATCTTCTTCACTCTTCAGATCAGTGATCAGCTGAGTGAGCTCCAAAACCATTTTTACTCCAATTGAATGGAAGTGCTCTTCCAGGCGTCTCCAGCATTCGAGGAGATCTTCTTCACTCTTCAGATCACTGATCAGCTGAGTGAGCTCCGAAGCCATTTTCAATCCTATTGAACGCGGGAAGCTGAAATTTGAGAGGGAAGGTCAAGGGAGAATACAGATGGTGGTAGGTGCTATTGATGGAGAACCAGTGATCTATACAGAAGGGTGATCTATACAGAAGGGTGATCTATACAGAAAATAATAAACCTTTGAGCAATGATTTGCAGCGTTTTTAAATGCTCGTACTGATTGCAATTACCAATCGTAGGGCTAAATTTGAGCAAAATGGATCATTAGATATTTCCACTTCATCGAGATCGGATACCGTTATTTAGTATCAAACTATCCAATGAATCAAAACGTCCAACTTATTGAACTATACAATGTATCAAAATGTATAAGGTAACAAAATTTCCAATGAAGGTATCAGAAATGTCCAACCAACATACTGAACTATCGGAAGTATCAAAATTTCCAATCAAAATCAAAATGACCAATGTATCTGCAAATCAGCATATCCAGCTTGTTCTATGTATCAAAACTTCCAACGTATTAACATTAACAATGTATCAAAATGTCCACTGTATTGAACTATCCGTTTTCAAAATGTCTGAGGTATCAAAATGTCCAACATATAAAGGTATTATGTTTGTCATTAGTTCTACAGTTTCCAATTCCATACTTATTGCTTTTCACAATTCAAAACTATTTTTTCCGTTGTATTTCACACCTAATTCAACAGATTGAGGACTATGAATTGTAAGTAACTTTTAGTTTTACTCTTGAATAATCTATCAAGTTATACATAAGTTCAAAAATTTCCACAAATTGTCACCACCATCATTGTTTCTTTTTGTTACAGGTATCCCACATGACTAGGACCCAGCCCCTGGGTAGAAACGTGAAACCATGAAAAATATACTTCACATTTTTTCAAACAACAAGTCTAACTTGGTCAACTAAACCCCAGGTATAATAATAATCTACTAAACAAAACATACATTCAGTAGGTATCCAAATTTCTAAGGTAGTAAAATTTCCAATAAATCAGAATCTCTGAGGTGTCAAAATATTCAACGTCTCAAATTACCCAATGTATCAAAATGTCCAAAGTATAAAACTGTCCAATCAAATTTCCAACTTTTCAGCAAGTCCATACTTTTAAGCTATCCAGTATAAGCTAACGAAATGTCTGAGAAATCAAAATGTCCAACCTATGAATATATTCAAAGTCTCAAAATGTTCATTGTACCCATATTACAATGTACAATAATGCTCAACGTATTAAACTATCCGAAGTATCGGAATGATCTATTTATCAGAATGTCCGAAGTATTAAACTGTCCAAAGTATCGAAATGTCGAACGTGTGGAAACTATCCAATGAAACAGACTCGTCAACATTTAAAAAGTCCCATTTTATCAAAATTTTCAACGTATCAAAGTATTCAATGTCCCGAGTGTCAACATTGTCATTGTAAGGGTATCAAAATGGCCAACGTGGGTAACAATCCAATGTCTGAGGCATAAAAATGTCCAACGTGTTAAAATATTCAGCGTATTGAACAATCCCAAGTATCAGAATGTCCCGGGTATCAAAATTGTCATTGTACGCGTAATCAAATGTCCATCTATCCGATAAATCAGGATCCCTGAGGTCATAATGTCCTAAGGATCCAAATTTCCTATTCATCAAAATTGACAACCAATTTTTACAAGTAAAAACCAAAATGAAAAGAAAAAATATATCAAAATTTGCATCGTATTAAAGTATTTGATGTACCGAAATGTCCAAAACATTCACCGTGAAGTTTCTTACGATAAGTCCTATCTGAAATCTTTGTAAAAAATAACATCGTAAAATTGGAAGGCATTAACCAGAAGGAAACCAACCACAAAAACTGTTTCAATCAAAACTGGTAACTTATGTTGTTCTTTTTTGAGAAACAAATAAGGCCATTCTGGATTAAATACTTATTCTAATTGAAATTTCGGTGAGAAAGCCTTATCAAAACAATAGCTTTTTGTTGAAAGCGTAGACAAACCTAGCACTACTCAACTGTTCCCGTCATTTTGCTATTTTTGGTTCATTATTTTCAATAATGAACCTTTGGAATCGACCATGAAAAAAAATTGTTTAACACCCCCTCAAAATTTGTTGGTTTACGTTTCAAGGTACCTAATTAGAATCCGAAAATCGAATAAAAATTTGTGCGGCACTTTCCGCACTTAGCATTGACCGATCTTGATGAAATTCGGTATGTAGGCTCCATTTGGGGTCTATTTGTGCCCCGAAGCTATTGGTTGATGTCGGTCACTTCTAAGGGTAGAAAAATAAGGTTTGAAATTCATTTAAGATAGTATAGAATTTTTCGAATTTTTTGAGACCTCGTGGAGCTCTGTAGGATAAACCGTTCGCTCCCTACGAGAATTTAAGGGTTGGACTAACGATTAATCAGAAACACGAGTGTGAATCGCAAAAGAGGCCTAATCTCCGTTCCGAATGTTAGCTGACCGAAATGCGATCGATGTTTTGGTTGCCACAATGGCAAAGCCGTGTTCTTTGCAGACGAGTGATTGCAGACCTTTGTGTAATAATTTGCAGCGTTTTGTGGTTGGTTCCCATCTGGTTAATGCCGTACAATTGTTGACTGATCTACCAAGTTCCGTACTTGGTTTCGATATCGCGTTTGAAAGAGGGGAGTGGTGAGACAGTACATTTTTGTTATTATTAATCATGATTTTGGGTTCTCCGCGGTGGAAATACGGGCTTGCATAGGAGAATTAACGTCCCTTTAAAAAAAACCTGCACCAGTACGTAGGTAGTTATTACTATACGTAAGCACGACGAAGTCATAGTATTGGAAATAAATCCATATTCGAGAAACGTTACTACAGCGGTACCGTTACAAGCCAATTCCTCCTCGCCTCAAGAAACTTTACTACAAGTTATAAAGTCGGCTTTAATTGTTCTGCATTCACTGAAAACTACCCTCCGGATTTCTTATTCTGGATAAGTACCAAATACATTTCGCTTGAAAAAAAAAGTCCCGCCGTTTTATGTGAAATCCGCGCATTTTTTATTGGGACATTAAAACCACCGCGTCCTGCGTCTTCATCTCGGCTGTAAAAACGTCTCTAAATTACCAACAAACCAGATGTTATAGCTCTATCAAAATCTCGAAAAAACCTCCGTCCCACGCTTCTCAAAAACCATTTTACGGGAACTGAATGCCGTTTGTTGATTTTTCTTTTTCTCGTTCGTTTATTTTCTACGACGAACCGTTCGTTAATTTGTTTATTTCCATCAAATCTCCGGTATTTATTTGTTTATTTTCATATTTTATTTCGTGGTCGGGAGCGGCCTCCTCTAAACTCGTCGGGTTTATGGCTTCTCTGAACGTTTTGATTTCGACGCCCGCCTCATCTTGGTTTGTGAAGCAATCGTGTTTCGTCTGATCTCGGTGTTCGTGGGTAAGATACCATTAAGCTTTACCGTCACTCAAACTTGGCAGGTATTTTTCTTCAATTTTAGCTGTTTATGAAATAGTGGGTCGATGCATCAGGCAATAGTCCTTGGAACCCTAAATTAATTCTGCAAGATGGATGTTCAATATACTGGTAGCTTAGGTATTCAAGAAAGATAACGTGAACTTAAAAAATTGGTCGAACAAATTTGACGAATGGATCCAAAATTGAACAATGATCCTGCTGAGCTATTTTCTTCATGGTAGTTGAAATGAACCTTGAATACTTTCGTCAGGTTTAATCAGCAATCGAATGCTTTCGATAAGTCAAACATCAAAGTACGACCCCACGAATGAGAGACTGATCCGCCATTTTAGAACTAGTTACCCCGGACAGCATTATAGATACTACCGTAATAATAAAAACTATGTTTCATGGACGATATGTTCCGTGGACTGGGGTGATACTGATATGCTGGGGTGACACTGATCAACAAGCCTTTTGGTTTATTATTTTCAATAATGAACCTTTGGAATCGACCAAGAAAAAAAAAAATTAACACCCTCTCAAAATTTGATGGTTTACGTTTCAAGGTACGTAGAATCCAAAAATCGAATAAAAATTTGGCCGTCCGTCCGCCGTCCGCCGTACGCCGTCCGCCGTACGCCGTCCGCCGTACGCGGCACTTTTGCCACTTAGCATTGACCGATTTTGATGAAATTTGGTATGTAGGCTCAACTTGGGGTCTAGTTGTGCCCCGAAGATTTTGGTTGATGTGGGCTTTGCAGACGAGTGATCTATATAGAAAAATAAAGAATAATAAACCATTGTGTAATATTTTGCAGCGTTTTTTATTTGCATGCGATTGGAACGCTCCACACAGTCCTAAATGGAAAGTTAGGTCGTGTTGTGTGTTCGTAACAATGTTTTCTCTGAAGGGATATCGTTCCTGCCCAATAGTCTAGGTTACCATGGTAGCTGATAAGGAAATGAACAAATCTCAAGATCGGGCCCAGCGGACATTGTGATTGTTACTTCTGTTGTGCCGGTGTCGGGTGTTGTGTGGTGGGGTTCTAGCGAAAAGATTTTGTTTCTACTAGAGGTAAGCATGAAACATCTGCAATTAGTTTGTTTTTTCCGTGTCACTACAGTTGGTTATCTGTTAAAAACAAAAACAAATCATTTTCAGGGGGTGATAGTGATCACGGTCTAAATGCACCGAAACTATCAAAAAGTGATTGTTCCGTCATTATTTTTAGTAATAAGTGCTTTAAAATAAGTTGTTTCTTGTCAGTTACCAAGCATGTGCCACGAATGGTCTCATTATAATAATAAATACGGAAGAGGATATTACGAGTCTTGAATTTTGGCTTTATTCTGATTTTGATAAGTAAAGAGTTGGTCTTTTCAATAAAAATTGTTCTGAAATGAGTTGTTAGTGGTTTTTTTTTACCTCAGGATACTGAAAAACAATTTTTTTTTCTTCAACAGTGATCAGCACCACCCCATAGACACTCCGAAAGCGTTTTGTTCGATTTTAAATTAGTGCTCACTATCACCCCCTATGTGGGGGGTGATACTGATCAAATTAATTTTTTTAATGAGCTTAATTCATGGAAATTTCAAAGTTTGATATAGGATACTGTTCATAAGATGTGGGAGAATATAAACTATTTTTCCAGATTTTTAAAAATTATTATACTGGTAGTTTTTAAGTAAAAACTGTAGAAATTGATCACTATCACCCCAGTCTACGGTTCTGTGTTGATACAAAGTGATTGAGGGAGTCTCAGTCGGTTCTTCGTTCGTCCCGGGTTAGTATTTCCGTAAATTACGGGCACTCAAACTTTAAAAGTTGTACCTAAATTTGAAATGTTCAAGAATTTTTTTAATTAATTTTATGCAGCAGTCTAGGGAGTTGAAACACTAAAATATTGCCGCTGGAATCATTAAAATCGAACAATAATAATTATTATTATTGCAATTATTGCCAGGGAGAATGGGAAAAACTAACTGAATAAACGGTTTTCAAATAGTCAACTAATCGTTTGGCTCTTGAATTCTTGCAAATGAACCTACCTCGGCTGATTATCTGACCATACAATTGTTCTCTTCATTTGTAACATAAAAAGTCGTTCTTGGGACCTTGGAGAGAACTATTCAATGACGTGGCTGGTGTACGGTACTATGTAGAGGTAGGTAGGCTACGCTGCAATCGACTTCACGCAATTACCTCGTCCGAACGGTTGTTAAATTCAAATGTAGTACCTGGAAGCTCTGCTGTACTTCTCGCCGAGGGTGGCATCGACTTCAAGAAAAAAGCGGTGATTGATGGCGGCGCAGAGACACACTACAAAGCTCCAGACAAAGATAGTTTGTGGAAAAAAGTCCAGACATATATAAAAAATTCGGAAAAGGAAACGTCACATCGAAAAAGAATACTGGTAGATAATGCCCAAGTGCAATGCAGAGTACACCAAATACGGCTCGTACTTCATAGTATCAAAATTGTCACATGTAAACGACGACTGGAAAAAATAAATTCGGAACACTGATGAGATGACCTAGTAGTGACCTTCAACCAAGAGGGGCAAAAAAATAGTACTTTTCCTCATCGAACACGGAGAGATGGATTTTCTGACCGGGGGGGGTGTTGTTATGGTGTCAGTATTTGGTTATAGCCGATTGATACCTTAATAATGAAATGCATTCTTGTTCTTGTTTGAACTAGGACCAAATTTGTGCTTTGCTTCTTCCATTAGAGTAGGCGTTGCTTTAAAACTTATTTCGATAGAAGTTGTAGAGGTTCGCGGTCGGCTGTACCCAGCTTTATTATTTGTGAATGATTCATCAAGGTTCAACGCAGAATTGAAATTTTCATTGTGAAACATTCCATCCGTTATCGATGACGGTAGCATGAAAGTAAGAGTGTAAAATGAATTGAAAGTGCTGAGTCGACCATTCCTTCGACAAATACAATTGTCCGTCTCATTAGTCAACTTCCCTAAAAGGATTATCTTGTACTCCTTGGCCTCCCTATCTTCTTTCGTTCCATTTCCGAAAAGGATCGCGCACAAAAAACCAGTTGACACCGCTATGCACTTTACCATCCTGAAACGTCTTACACAATCGAGCTCCCAAAACAATGGGAACCGTGTGGGCATTCACAAACAAAATATCCAAGGGTATTTATAACGCGCTACTCTTCTAAGTCCTCAAAGAATTGGATTTTTGGGAGTAACAAGACACCAGAAATAGAAAAAATTGACTTCTTATCTTACCTTCCAAAATTTTCGCAATACCAGTGGGTGGACAGCCACGCACAGATCTGGAACGCGATAAAAAGGCGTTTTGGTTTGTAAAGGCGATCATTGCATACATTTTTTCGTCAATAAAATAATCTCATTATGTACCACCAACCCTCATACCATCTTTTTGTACGACCAGCAATGTGACAAAGGGGACCTCGACCATAAAATAGCTACAATCTTGATTCAAGTAAGAAGAGCACCAAATGCGACAGGAATATCAACCTATAAGCAAATGTTTTCCTACAACGTTCGCTCAAAGTTGGATTTGCTAATTTGTGACCAAGAGCCCAAGCAATCAAGAAGGAAGAGTTCCCTAGACGAGTCAAGAACATTCCACGTGGAAAATCCTGTATTGATAAGAGGATCTGCGAGGACACAAATGGATG
This sequence comes from Apolygus lucorum, assembly GCA_009739505.2. Lineage (NCBI taxonomy): Eukaryota > Metazoa > Arthropoda > Insecta > Hemiptera > Miridae > Apolygus > Apolygus lucorum. The sequence goes on along the minus strand of CM019170.2, from coordinate 31,938,908 downwards.
GATGGAAGGAATAATACAGGCTAAACAAGGCAACCTTCTCTATCAAGTAGTCGTAGAAGACAGGATCCTGGAAAAGCAGGTAGACCAGTTAATAGGGATTGGCGATAGTCAATAGTTACTATCGAAATATCGATAGTTCTTGACTATCGATAGTACTACCGATAGTCATCCACCATCGATAGATTTTTACTTTTTTTGTATTTGAAAATCTGCATTGGAGAGCTGTAATAATACTCAGACGAGCAGTGCAGTCTCAACTCCGGAAATCCAAGTGAAATAACTCCTCAATTCATCGGTATTCTCGAAGTTGAGGCTCGCTTCAGTATTTTATTACTTATTCATATGTATATATTTCATATATTATGGTACATATTCACCACTTGTGCAAAGACACGAAATTCATGGTATCGACTTTACCTCTTACCTTCTCTCTCTGTATCTCTCTACTGGCAATATGTGGCTCAAAGAGCAATGCTAAACTGGAAATTATTTTTATACATTTTAAATAAATTAGTTTTTTGTTTGAAATATTTATGTATTCTTATGAATATAACGAATCCTGCAAGTAATAGATAATTAAATTGAATTACATTAAATTCTCCATCGGACATGTAGGTACAGAATAGGGAGAGCCACTATCCAAAAACTATCGATAGTTTTTAATCGATAGTATCGATCTATCGATAGTGCTGAACTATCGACTATCGCCCATCCCTACCAGTTAAGACGTAGTGGACTGAGGGGGGAGACCTGATAATATATCTCCAATGGTAATCAGGGATTCAATGCCATCAGTTGTTATAACAGTTGCTAGGTTGCACATACACAATCGTGTCAACGTCTTCGATCATGTCATCACTATAATATAGTATAGAATATATAATATTAAGAACATATAATATAGAAGAATTATAGAATATAGAATATAGAATTAAGAATATATAATATATAATATAGAATATTATTCTGAACAGGGATGTCAGATTCTTCAAAATGAATCGATTTAAATCGAATCGATCTTTTAAAAATGATGGTTTGAAAAAATTGCGTCAATTTTGGTTTATTATTTTCAATAATAAGCCTTTGGAATCGAGCAAGAAAAAAAAATTTTAACCCCCCCTCAAAATTTGATGTTTTACGTTTCAAGGTACGTAGAATACGAAAATCGAATAAAAAAATTTCCGTCCGTCCGCCGTACGCCGTACGCGGCACTTTTCTTAGCAACACTGGACCGATTTGGTTCAAATTTGGTATATGGGCTCCATTTGGGGTCTAGTTGTGCCGCGAAGCTTTTGGTTGATGTAGGTCACTTCTAAGGGGTGAAAATTAAGGGTTGAAATTTTCAAGAGTGCCCTAGCTCGAAAACTCTCGAAATGAAGGTATCGTTTTTTCACCAATTTTAAATAGTATTGAATTTTTAAAAATTTTAGAGACCACCCGGAGCTCTGTAGGACAAACCGTTCGGTCCCTACGAGTACTTAAAGGTTTTCCTTCGATAAAACAGAATCATGAGTGTGAATCGCAAAAGAGGTCTAATCTCCATTCAAATTTTATCGGACTAAAATGCGATCGCTGTTCATTTCTTCGATTTGTATACAGTTTTGCCTTCTGCGTAACCAGTAATCAAATTTCCATATGAAGCTTTCTATTTTTCCAATCGAGTGTGAAGCGTTTAGTTCTTTCTAATAAACTTGATTGTGAAGGTGTGAAGCCAGTATGGTGTGGTAGGTAGTACCTAGGTGGTAGGTAAAAAAAAGTTGGTAGGTAAAAAAAATGTTGGTGGGTAAAAAACGCTGCAAATCATTGCTCAAAGGCTTCTTCACTCTTCAGATCACTGATCGGCTGAGTGAGCTCCGAAGCCATTTTCAATCCTATTGAATGGAAGTGCTCTTCCAGGCGTCTCCAGCATTCGAGGAGATCTTCTTCACTCTTCAGATCACTGATCAGCTGAGTGAGCTCCAAAGCCATTTTTACTCCTATTGAATGGAAGTGCTCTTCCAGGCGTCTCCAGCATTCGAAGAGATCTTCTTCACTCTTCAGATCACTGATCAGCTGAGTGAGCTCCAAAGCCATTTTTACTCCTATTGAATGGAAGTGCTCTTCCAGGCGTCTCCAGCATTCGAGAAAATGTTCTTTACTCTTCAGATCACTGATCAGCTGAGTGAGCTCCAAAACCATTTTTACTCCTATTGAATGGAAGTGCTCTTCCAGGCGTCTTCAGCATTCGAGGAGATCTTCTTCACTCTTCAGATCACTGATCAGCTGAGTGAGCTCCGAAGTCATTTTCAATCCTATTGAACGCAGGAAGCTGAAATTTGAGATGGAAGGTCAAGGGAGAATACAGATGGTGGTAGGTGCTATTGATGGAGAACCAGTGATCTATACAGAAGTCTGATCTATACAGAAAATAATAAACCTTTGAGCAATGATTTGCAGCGTTTTTTTCTAAAGAATCGATTTTTTCAAGAATTGATACTGTTTTAAGCAAAAGTATCCTAATTAAAAGCTGGAGCTAAATTTAAATGTCTAATGGGGGGTGCGCCTTGAGTAGATCTGTTTCTATGATTTTTCAAAGTTTCGACCGTTTATGACGTCACGCGCCCCTCTCGCCTGGGCGGGACCTCCCAGCCCACTGTGACGTCATAAACGGTCGAAACTTTAAAAATTCATAGGAAAAGATTTACACACGCTAGAAGGTCGCAGTTGGTACCAAAATTCTCAGAATGAGGTCTACCTTAGATTAAAAAAACGTCTGCCAAGTGGGTGTGGCACATAGCTTCCTCGTATCCATAACCTGATTATATAGATGATCTGATGCATAGTAGTTAATCTCAAAACACCAGGACAATCCTAGAAAATTTCATCAAATTCAGATGAAAAATTAAGTGAGTAGATGTATGTGATTGGATCAAAAAAATACTTAGCCTCGGGTGGGATTCGAACCCGCGACCCCTGGGGGACAGTTGAAGTTACGGCTGTTACAAGGAATTTACGTTTGCGCATGCGCAGTCGCTTCTATCAGTCCGGGGATGATGATTTTCATAGGAGACTATTTACAACCTAATCCACATAATCCCTGAAAATTTCATTAAAATCGGGTGGAAAATGTGGAAGTTATGGCCGTTACAAGGAAATTCACGTTTGCGCATGCGCAGTGGCTACTATCAGTCCGGGGATGATGATTTTCATAGGGGATCATCTAAATACTAATCTGTAACATCCCTGAAAATTTCATTGAAATCGGATGGAAAATGTAGAAGTTATGGCCGTTACAAGGAATTCACGTTTGCGCATGCGCAGTCGCTTCTATCAGTCCGGGGATGATGATTTTCATAGGGGACCGTCTACACACCAACCCGCACAATCCCTGAAAATTTCATAGAAATCAGACAATAACTTCGTATAGTTATGCGCGTTACAAGGAATTCACGACAGACACACAGACAGACAGACACACAGACACGGAAGCAAAATTGTTCAGAAAGGTCTAAAACGCAAAACGCGAGTGGAAATTTTGATTTTGGAGAACTTTTTTTTTCGTCCTTGAAAAGTGAAAACAAAGCTTCCGCTACCTTGGTAGACTCGGAAGCAAAATAACAATAAACAGTTTTTCCCACCCAGGCGCACACCCTATTACATACAAATCTACTTGAATTCTATTAAGTTTCAAATAACCACCTACCTACTTGTATCTTTCATATTGATGTTTTTTGTTTTTTTTTGACAATTTGTCACGAAAAAGCTGAATACCTACTGCAAAATGATAACCAACTAATTTTTCTTCATGAGCCTTCCATCAAATAAATAAAACGGGATAACTGAATGTCGTCATGAATTATAAATTCCTCGGGTGGTGGTGCAGTTTCTCACTTTTTGGTCATTAGGTTGTGATAAGCAGTGATCTTCATAAATTTTCCTTCCCCATTGTGGTTGTGATGATTATTGATAGTAGTCATTGTTATTGATGATCATTTATTTCCCTCAAACAGCTAATGAAAAGAAACGGATCGACTCTCGAATTTTTGAATCCATTCTCCGATTCTTCAGGGAGAAAAAAATTATCTAAAAACATCGATCTTTTTCATAAGAATCGATTCTTTTTTGCCATCCCCAATTCTGACTGTTCACCAGTTCAATTATTTCTTGGTTACATTTAATAAACGTGAACTTTATATAATTCTAAATTGAGTGATTTGTGAGTAGCATCTTAACCTGTGTGATACGACAAATACTATGAGAGCAATTCTATACTCAGTAGTGAACAGTTCGGATTCAAATTTTGTATTTGATGCAGGAACACATCGATACCTTAAAGCACAAAGGCGCTATGTCCAAAAACGGAGTTTTGTGAAAAACTCAAAAGAAGTAATCACCAGCGCACAATCCCTGAAATAATGGCTTATTACATCAAACTCTTCAATTTCTTCAATACATTTTCAAGCTATAATCGTAAAAGAAGGTCAATAATTGTTTGGTAAATTTTAATATCTTTGAAGAAAAAAAAACGTGGAAGATGGATGGACTTAGCGCCTCTGTGCTTTAAGGTATCGTATATATAAGATGTAGAAGAGTATTATAGGACTAAAATGTATCTTCTATGCTCTTCCAGTGAAATAGCAAGTTAAAAAGGATTCTCAAGAAAAAATGCTAAAAACTGCTTTAACAATAGTCAAATAAACTATACCCAATTACCTGAGTCAGAAGTAAGTTATGTTGAGAATGCCCTTCGCGGTGAGGTAAACAATACGCGGTTTGGTTGCAACATTCCAAGCTGGATAATCTCTCAGAATTAACTGGCGAGCGGAAAATACCAGCAAAAACTCCTGGAACCATTTCATGTTTTATCAGAAAACAATGTAATAGTTGGTTTTTGGGATGTCACGAGGGCTTCAAAATCCAATCCAAATCTCCCGTGGCGTGCGGCAAAACTGTTTTGACCTCGAAGTCCGCTCGAACGCTTTTAAACCCCCAAGAAAGCCTCTTTCACCCAACGGCTCGTTCTGGTAATAATATAGATACTAATCACACGGGTGACCGGCAGTCCGGATGATAGCTCGGACCAGATAGTGTAGCCTGTAGGATTCGATACGATCTCAACTGCCCAATCATGCACAAAATGACCCTTTCTCCCTTCTCTTCCGTCGAGAGGCACCACGATGTAGCTATCATCTGTTGTTTTTACGTTTGGAGTTCATTTTTCCATCGTCGGGTTCGCTCCGGGTTGGTCTGATGATGGTGCAGGGAGCACTTGATGCTCAGATTGCTTCAATAATCATACTAACCATACTTGGCCTGCCTGAAATTTCTGTGGTCCAGGAAAGAACAGGAGCTGAGCAGTTACTCTGTTGATTCGAATTAATCTCAATAACACTCACTGCTCCCTATGTACCGAATTTCACCAGTCCAGTATAATATAGACGGAAGTTAGCTTTTTCGATCTTTTCGTTGATCACTCCTATATAGGTCCCAAAGAGCCTGTACATCCGCGCTCTTTGACCATCAGGAGAGGACTTGGCTTTATTGCTCACTTAGTTGATACGTCTTTCTCCTGATCGCTTTCAGAAGTCTCCAAGAGGCTGTTTAGCGGATGTTATTGTCATAGGATGTGTAGGTACCCACCATTATTAGAATTTCTATTATTTCAGATGTTAAGTTGGCAACAAAAAAGTACACAATTAAAAACTTATTCTCTAACGTGACACCGTCTTAAATTGTTCCTTAATTAAGAGATAGTTCAAATAGTCCACGTTAGGATGTTGGTGACTCCGAAGGACACTAAAATGAATGGAGAAAATAGCCAAGGAGGTGGAGATGCAGATCTTCCTGTACAAGCGGGAAACGAGGAAGTTAACTCTGCAAGGAAAATAAAGTTGCCACCATTTTGGGCAGAAAACCCCGAAATTTGGTTTTACCAAGTCAAAGCTCAATTCACAGTGGATGGAGGAGTAAGATCCGATTCGTCTAAATCTAATCATCTAGTTGCTAATTTGAAACCCAAAATTCTCGAAAACATTTGGGACATCATTGAAGGAGCAGAAATTAATAAATACGCAGCAGCAAAATCTCGACTTTTAAATATTTTCAAAGAAAGTGACGAAAAGCAAATTCGGAAATTACTCAAGGTACTAGAGGGGGAGCAGTGTACGTACCCACCATTATTATTATTTCTATTATTTCAGATGTTAAGTTGGCAACAAAAAAGTGCACAATTAAAAACTTATTCTCTAACAAGACACCGTCTTAAATTGTTCCTTAATTAAGAAATAGTTCAAATAGTCCACGTAATGTTGGATGAATTGGAAATCTCTGAGTTTTATTCCTCAGGTCTGCCTACGTTTTAATAAGTATCAGTAGACCCTAAGCATCCAGGACAATCATGGTAGACAAGTGAGCTTACACCTCATAGGTTCTGCTGAAGTTACTTCGTCATATTGGCTTTCAATGAGTATCTGCACCACGTTTCAGGATTCTATGGTGAACAGGACGCCTGAACCGTTCAACTCGTGTTACTGTTGAATCTGTGAAGCCTACAGATAAAATCATCATCAAGTAGAAACTTCAGCTACCACTTCCAACGAAACGAAAATGTGAGCTCAACAATGGCGACCATCATCAAATTTCAATGACCTACCTATCTAAACTAATGAAATCTGAACGGTTCAACTCACTGAAATTTACCAGGTACTGTTGGAATCTCTAGTAAAATTTTATTTTACGAATACGTTAAGGGGGTTCATGAGTCAAAATCGAAAATATTTCGACTTTTTCGTTTTTATTTTTATGAAATTCTGCGGGGTTTTTCAGACATGTTGGTATATAAAAATATTAATTTTGAGCAGTGGAAAGCAGAGATATGAGTTTTCAAAGATTGAGGAGCCAAACGCTGTTTCCGGGGGATAGGTAGCTGTTTCCTGCTCTAGGTTCATAGTTTCTATATTTCTGTAACTACCTACCGTTCTTTCGCAGTTCATAAGTTCTGATTGATACACTATGTCCTACTCCATGGTTCCAGCACTGGTTCCCATGCCACCAAATAGTACAAAAATAGCATAGCACTAGACTAATGATAAATCAAGTGAACCAATAGTGTATAACCATTATTCTTATCAGTACTACGTGATATGAAATAACCTTACCTAACCGGTGCAAATACTGACTGATAAGAATCATAGATAAGGAATAATCAGACCTAATTTTCAATTTCTTCAATATGAAATAATTACGAACTATCGATCAAATACCTCGAACAACGGTAACCTTTCACAAATCGCGGTTTTTCTCCAAACCGGAAAACCCTTGTTTTTCATCATTTAGCTACCTGTTTCTCGGCAGCCAATAGAGCTGGCAACTTGGATTTTTTTTTAAATATTGTCGAGAGTGGTTTATTACAGTAATTGAACAAGTTTGGACGGAAAACTCCCAACAGAAACATGGCTAGAATTAAAAAATCATAAGCATGAAAAATATGAATAAACTGTTTTGCTATATTGTCTCTAGGTAAAATAATATTCGCACAACAAAGTTGAAACTCGCTCAGTGGATATATGAAGAGTAGATAAAGATTTTTTTTTTTAAGTATGAAGATATCATGAATATATCCAGAGAAACAGGTACATGAAAAAGTGTTAAATTAGAACCGACTCATGAACCCCCTTAAGTGTTTACTAGATGATCGGCTTCAGATCAGCTGTACCCTATAACCTCCCCAGGAAATTTGCCATCGTATAGAGATAAATTCGTATTTGGAATATACTGGATTAAATTAGTTCTAATAAAAGAGAAGGAAAAGAAAAAACTTCGTAAATCTCCTCCCACAAGTTGTTGGTATTATCGATATATTTTTTACGTCATCTAATATTGTAGAATACTCTTGGATTAACGTGGGATGTTGTTAGTTGGTCGCCTCGAATTTCTGTAAGTGTTATGGATTGGGTAATGAGTTCTGATTAAACCCACGGAAGATGACAGAGTGGGTAGACCGAGGAGGTACAGGGTGTCTGCGGATGCTACTGCCTCCTGGTGGAATGCACCCTAACTAGAGATTATGTACCTCTTTTCTTGTTCAGGAAAGGCCTCCCGTTGTTTTCCTTCCTTCCCATGAATAAAACATGAGGGATTCCCGAAGGTATCGATATAATTACAGGGCACAATGATACGAATGTGTTCGGAATGACAGGATCTCTAACAAGGGTAGGCCGAGAAACGGTGGGGATGCCCCGTCTCGGAGCGGTTTTTTAAGCCTAAGTGGGGTAGATAACTTGAAAGGAAGGCGCCCTCAATTATAAAGGTTGATTTTAAAAACAAAATAGTCGCTTCCAACCGGAAAAAGGTGAAGTAGGTAAATGAAGCCATTAGAGCTTGTCTTGTCTTCGAAAAGGTCAACACTTACACGTTATCTACCCCAGTCGTCCTGTTCAGATTGGATCGAGAGGTTGAAAATTCACTCCGCAAGCTCTAATCTTCTCCCTGCCAGGATATCAGAGTCTTGAAGCATGTAGGTATGTGATCTGCTCTGTAATGCGTTGAAGAAATCAACCTGCGGCTCAACATCCCAAGTCACTGCAGAATACGTGTTACGAGCAGCCGATGAGATTTTACAAGTCATTACACGAGGCTTAACAAGACTTCATGGATGCCTTTCATGAATAAGGAGAAGTTGATAGAAGAGGCACTGTAAAACTACTACATTGACTAGGTAGGCATTGTAGATTGAATAGGTAGGCATAAAAAAGGCATTTTTAAAGGTACACATAAAATAAGGAATTTTCATGAATCCATCAAATGTTTTCAGAAAAATTCGAGGCAACTCATCGGAGTTGGGGAAACTAGCCATATCTCCTCAACTATTAGTCCTACAACAAATTCAAAAAAACCATTGAAAAGCTCATTAAATTTCTTCAAAGAAACATAACTTTCCAAGATTCCCATTCAATTCTTGCAAGCATGAAAACGTAAACTTTGTGAATTAAAATTCACTGAATTTCCAAGTTTTAGAAAATTAGTCTCGGAGCAACAAAATTAATTTTTTCACGTTATACTGTGCGGATTTTACATAAAATATCTTTTATTATATGAGCTTTTCAACGGTACGATTAAAAAATTTACAATCGAATTTAGGGGAGAAATTTGAGTTTGAACGCCGAAAAAGGGTGTTTTCTTAGGGTGGGGACTCCGTGGTTGGGCAAAGGAGGGGAGGGGCGGCGCCAAAGTTATGTTTTCCCAAGGAAATTTAATGAGCTATTTAATGTTTTTTTTTTAAACTGTTGAGTCAGTCCCGCTCTGGTGGTTTTTGACCTTAGTATAATTCTGGAAGCCTCCAGTGCAATTCTAGTGCAACCCAGGAAAAATCACTGGCTCTCAGATCCCGTGGGACTACAGGAAAATTAATAATTGACATTAAATTGAAGCCTAAGAGGTACGAAAAAAAAGGAGCTTCTAGTCTCTGACAAAGGGATCAAATAACAGGAGTGCACTGTGACTATAACGAATTTTTTTTTTTAAATTCATATGAAAGAGCATTTTATCATTTTAAATCGACCAGATACTTGTTCCATGGCAGTCTAAAGCGCTATCACAAAATATCAGCCTCATAATTCTCTGTTATTTTTCCGAAAATTCTCCTTACCTAAAACCATAACGAACAGCAGAAAATTCTTATTCATCCAAAATTCCCTCAAACCAGCACTATTACAAAAATAAGGATTAACCTTTATTTATCTTTGCACGAAAATGTTGGAATTGGATTTCATAAATGTTGACCACAAAATTTTTCTGTAGTATGTCTGAGTAATCATTTGCCTCGGAAAGTTCTTGAAGAACCCAAAAAAATTCATGGAGTTGACATGAAGTTCTTGAAGGAGAATACCCGGAACCCCATCTCCATGAGGAGGGAGAACTGTGAGTTATTTCAAAAATTGAACCAGGGCGGGACGCAGTGTAGAAAAGTTGGTGTTCAACCAACAGTTGAGGAAATACGGTTAGTTTAGGGGAAAACATAGCGTTTTTCCAAAAAAAAAAACTCAAAATTTGCAATTTTTCTTGAATATTTTGTTGCATTTGAGGTGCACAAATACCTTTTAGCGTTTACAAACCTTATCTCTACTCACCCTGTGTAAGTAGGGACTGGAAGAGTAAACTAAAATAAAGTAAATTTAAAAAAAAAACTTAAAAGTAAAAATTTAAAAAAAACGCTGCAAATCATTGCTCAAAGGTTTATTATTTTCTGTATAGATCACCCTTCTGTATAGATCACCCTTCTGTATAGATCACTGGTTCTCCATCAATAGCACCTACCACCATCTGTATTCTCCCTTGACCTTCCCTCTCAAATTTCAGCTTCCCGCGTTCAATAGGATTGAAAATGGCTTCGGAGCTCACTCAGCTGATCAGTGATCTGAAGAGTGAAGAAGATCTCCTCGAATGCTGGAGACGCCTGGAAGAGCACTTCCATTCAATTGGAGTAAAAATGGTTTTGGAGCTCACTCATCTGATCACTGATCTGAAGAGTGAAGAAGATCTTCTCGAATGCTGGAGACGCCTGGAAGAGCACTTCCATTCAATAGGAGTAAAAATGGCTTTGGAGCTCACTCAGCTGATCAGTGATCTGAAGAGTGAAGAAGATCTCCTCGAATACTGGAGACGCCTGGAAGAGCACTTCCATTCAATAGGATTGAAAATGGCTTCGGAGCTCACTCAGCTGATCAGTGATCTGAAGAGTGAAGAAGCCTTTGAGCAATGATTTGCAGCGTTTTTTACCCACCAACATTTTTTTTACCTACCAACTTTTTTTTACCTACCAGCTAGGAACTACCTACCACACCATACTGGCTTCACACCTTCACAATCAAGTTTATTAGAAAGAACTAAACGCTTCACACTCGATTGGAAAAATAGAAAGCTTCATAAGGAAATTTGATTACTGGTTACGCAGAAGGCAAAACTGTATACAAATCGAAGAAATGAACAGCGATCGCATTTTAGTCCGATAAAATTTGAATGGAGATTAGACCTCTTTTGCGATTCACACTCATGATTCTGTTTTATCGAAGGAAAACCTTCAAGTACTCGTAGGGACCGAACGGTTTGTCCTACAGAGCTCCGAGTGGTCTCAAAAATTTTTAAAAATTCAATACTATTTAAAATTGGTGAAAAAACGATACCTTTATTTCGAGAGTTTTCGAGCTAGGGCACCAATTGTTGACACTATTAGAGAGTAAAATCGTTCGATTCTGCGCTCTACCCAAGTATTCAAGAAATTGAAACTTTTGGGTAGTTATCATGAATTGTGAGTTCCTTGGGAACAATTTGCACTTATTGGACTTGATTAAATAATGTTTTTTCAGCATAAAAAACGAGTTTTTCAAAAATGGAATTTTCCCCCTAATGTTGACACTTCTGCCTTCGGAAATTCCTATTGTTGACATTTGCAGTTCCTAATGTTGACACCAGTCTAAATTTTTGAGAAAGTATTTAAATATGCTTTACCTCTAGATATTTCTCAAAGTAAATGAACAAACGAGATTAGGAACGCGTTAAAATATATTTAATGTTAGACTAGACATTAGGAAATAGATGTTGAACAGCATAATCAGAAAAATGGGTAATTAAATTTGTAGCATAGGTGCTCAATCACAGTGGAACAGAAACAGAAGTAGGGAACACATATTTTCTAGGGTTTCCCCCGTAATATGTAGGCTTGGGCAGTTTGTATTTGACGTTACTGACTGCCAGAAGGCGATTCCCCTCGCTCGAAGGCCTGAAAACAGTCTTCAGTCTGTTGCAGGGATGAAGCGGAGTTACTTCGGCAGCATCTCCACTTTCAATTTTTACAACCAGACAAACACATTCCGTCTGCTTTTTTTTTGCGGGCAACACAGCCACCACCATGTCCCCTTCATTTATTGGTCCTACTTCTTCTTCAGCACAACTTATTTCTCCTACGGTCCCTCCAGGTAGTGATATTGCTCCATCTTCATTTGGCAATTCCTTTTCCCTTCCTGATACTGCCTCATGTACTTTCTGTGATTCTTCCACTGGCTCCTCTTCAGTTGAAAATTCCTTCTCCCTTCCTGATGCTGCCTCATCTTCTTTCAGTGATATCTCCATATATATATCTCCATATACACAGATGTCAACATTAGGACACACGCCCATTTCATGAAACCCTAATGATGACACCACAACTTAACCATATATTTCAACGAAATTCAGGGGTTTAATGCTAACAAATTCTTCCTTACACTATTATTAGGGCAGGCAATATGATATATAACTGATTACTCATAATATTTGACTTGAAAAGTCTAATTTTGTTGACTTACCTCACTAACCTGCGGGATAGCGATGGCGTCGCTGGGTTGACTGATCCAGCTGTCACCGGCTTCAATATTAGCCAGACGTTCGATAGGGGTAATAATAACTAGTGGAGCCGGCCTACCTCAAATCTCACATCCTAATCAACAGAATGACGCCAATTCCGAGTACCTACAGTGTCCCAATACCTTATTTTTACGTTTTGAAATTGAAGTGTCAACATTAGGATAAGTGTCAACATTTGGTGGTTTTACCCTAATTTTCACCCCTTAGAAGTGACCTACATCAACCAAAAGCTTCGCGGCACAACTAGACCCCAAATGGAGCCCATATACCAAATTTGAACCAAATCGGTCCAGTGTTGCTAAGAAAAGTGCCGCGTACGGCGTACGGCGGACGGACGGAAATTTTTTTATTCGATTTTCGTATTCTACGTACCTTGAAACGTAAAACATCAAATTTTGAGGAGGGGTTAAAAATTTTTTTTTCTTGCTCGATTCCAAAGGCTTATTATTGAAAATAATAAACCAAAATTAAATTAAATTAAAAGTAAAAAGAGCGATTTCTACAGGACAACAAGTTACTCACCAGTACCATGAAAATCCACGCCTGACTTGTACCGTATTTTGCACAATCGTCCATGATAGTACACCTGAGATAATGCCTGAATGGGTCCAACCTGCGGGGTTAAATTTAGTGAAACAATCTGAAACAGTATTGTTGAAGGGGATCTGGAGAATCTGATTAACTAATGAGAATAATGTAATCGTTGCTGTATTCTACCACTAGAGAACTATACGTTTCGTTCGAATACCTATTCCTTGTTGGAGATCAACCTAGGACTAGGGATGATGAATGAAAGATACAAATTGAATTAGAAAAGATAAATAGATATATTATCCTATAATCAATGAGGCTTGTATCTATATGAGGGGGAAGAAGTATCAATAAAGTTTACCTATTAGATCTTCGGATTTGAACCACGAGGGTAAGGGAAGTGATCTAGTATGAAGGTATGGTACTTACAGATCGATGTCTGGAATTAGACTGGGAAGCAATCCCTGATTTGTGATTTGGGGGAACAAGAGAACTGTTCCATCAAATCACCAATCGGGTGTCAGAGCAACTGCTGCTCTGTTACAAATCTTCACATCGCAAGTAACTTACCCACTCTATTACAATGAGAAATATTTCCTTTTGTCGCTGATCAGAAAATGAGGAAACCCGTTGATAAGGGTTTGAACGAGTCGAGATGTAGCGAACCGTCAAGTTATGGAGTAGACGACTGCGTAGGCGCTTGAATTGGTATAATCAGAAGAAGTAGTTGTGATTTCAAGGGTGCCAATGAATTTTTTCCTGACTCAAGAGCAATCATCTTCTGAATGAGTCTCCGAACAAATTGCGTGAATACACTGACATAACGTTTTGCAGTATTGTGGGACACGTTCCAATCTCTCCTTCTACGAGCCTTGAGAAGGACAACTTGTAACGGGGAACCTTTTTTTTTTTGTCTTTTTCTTTGTCGCTCCCTCATCTTCTTCAACTTCGGGATCTTTCTGGGAAGAAGAATAGTGACAAATGTTCCACTCGCTCCCCTGCCGTGCGAGGCCGCGATCCATCTTCAGGGCGTCTTGACAAGTCTTTTGGGAAGCGTCTGGGAGGTAAATGGAGGCAAGTGCCTATAATAGCTTCATTTGCCTGCTTTTACGAGATAGTGTTGAGTAGTGATCCCGGACTTCTTTGTTGGATTGTGTTTCACAGTAGTGAAGAGCATCGCGGAATGCATTCCCTCAGCAAAACAAGTGACTATGCTGCAAGTGACTATGCTGCTAGTGACTATGGAAAAAAAGTGATTATGCTGATCGTGGATTCGTGGTTATTCATCTAAGTAGGAACAAGACAACTCCCAACCACTTTCCATTCACTTTTTGGGTCAAGTATGAACACAAAAAGATGCAATAACTATTGGCAAAAGCCACTATAAAATTATGTGTTTTTTTTATTACAAGTAACGTTAATCAGGTTTCAAGTATGGTAAGAGAAAACGGATGCTAATTTATGACGAGTTAAAACTAGCGAAACTCCCGTACCAACGGGTCAAATAGCAGTACGTGAACCTACTTAAAACCTTTTACAACCTGTCTGTTTTGATTTCATTGATGATCAAAAATACCTGGTATTGGTGAATTATTATAAACCTGATCAACTTCAACTTTCACATCCTTCTCTCCCGTTCTCTCAATAAAATTAACATCATCTCGGATAGACCCATTGTTACAACCGTTAGATCTTTCTAGTCGTAAAACCGATTTTTATTACTCTATAAACCACTTAATGCCCTTTTTCAGGGTGTGCCGGGAATAAATTAGATGCCTCATCAAATCCTTTTTTTTTAAATATATACCTAAACAGGTACGTCTTTGGGGCGAGAAGCGACTTCATAGATTTGCTGGTAAATTCAAAAAAGGACTCACCTGAAAACATTTGAGAGTCTACATAGTTGGATTCTCTCCAGAGCGAATCTGATGATGGATTCCTGAACTTGACAGGGAACTGAATATGTTTCACTGATTAGCTATAAATAGTGAGTTCGACAACTCGACGTCCCTAATCAGAATCATATTACCTTATCTGAGCCGTCGCTCCGGGTCTCGTCCGCCCGTGGGTCGCTACTGATTTTCTTTCAGAAAAATCCAGTTGAAACAACAGGGTTAATAGGCCGAAAATAATAATTTCCACCAGCACCCAATGAAATAGCTGTAAGTAAATAAGTAAGTAAGCAACCATTTCAAGTTGGATTTTCGTCCGACGTCATCAGCTGTTCTCCAAAGAGAAGATCAGAATTTGTTCTGATGATTTCGCTCATGGCTTCCCATTGCCCCACCGCCCTGGGTTGTGACGAGAAGGGAGATGAGAGCTACGGCCGCCGAAAAACGCACGCTGCCGGCGATGAGCCTTGAACCCACGATCCCCGCAGTGGTCGGTCCAAAGTCCACCGCCAAACAACGACGCCCCAACGACCGTAGCCACACCGCTGTCCCAAGAAAGAAATAGCTGTATATATGTATACACATTTTATATAGGTACATTTTTCTGAGTCAAATTAAAGATTTTCCGAAACAAAATGAAGGTTTTTCCATTTCAAAATAAAGGTTTTTCGATTTAAAGATTTCTCATATCGAATTGCCTTTTGGTTTATTATTTTCAATAATGAACCTTTGGAATCGACCAAGAAAAAAAAAATTTTAACACCCCCTCAAAATTTGATGGTTTACGTTTCAAGGTACGTAGAATCCAAAAATCGAATAAAAATTTGGCCGTCCGTCCGCCGTACGCCGTACGCGGCACTTTTGCCACTTAGCATTGACCGATTTTGATGAAATTTGGTATGTAGGCTCCATTTGGGGTCTAGTTGTGCCCCGAAGCTTTTGGTTGATGTAGGTCACTCCTAAGGGTTCCAAAATCAATTTTGAAATTTTGAAAACGCCCTAACTCAAAAAATTTTGATATAAAGGTATTGTTTTTCCTTCAAATTAAGATTCTATAGAATTTTTAGAATTTTTTGAGACCACGCGGAGCTCTGTAGGACAAACCGTTCGCTCCCTACGAAAATTTAAGGGTTTATATTGAAATATATATATATATATAAATCAAAACACGAGTGTGAATCGCAAAAGAGGCCTAATCTCCGTTCAAATTAGAGCTGACCGAAATGCAATCGATGGTTGGTGATTTTGATTTTTTTTTTTGATTTTTTCGATTTTTTTTGGATTTTTTTATTTTTTGATTTTATTTTAATTTTTTTATTTTTCTCTTCATATTGGATGGTTGGTGATTTTGTAGACGAGTGATCTATATAAAAATAATAAACCGTTGTGTAATAATTTGCAGCGTTTTTTTATAAATATAAATCAAGTAAATATGTACATAAGTAAGATGAAAATGTTAAAATGTGTTACATTTTCAATTAAATTTTTTTTGGGGAGAGGGGGGGGGGGGTTGACAACATTGATGTTGAAACTTTTGAGACTTGACAACATTGATTTTAAAACTTTTGAGAACCTGACAACATTGAAACAAAACGGAACTTGATCAAAATTGAACCAAACGAAACTAATATTGTTATAGATCATTCTCAGCTGATTCGGCTGAAATCTCCCTGATCATGTACCTATATAAGGAATAGAATATCAAACTCGATAGAGAATGGACAGGCAGGTGTCCTTGTCTTGTTTTCATTCCTTGTCTTGTAAGTCTTTCAGTCCTCTACAGTGAACGTATCTCAGCGATCTTTATTTTGATATGGAAAACCTGCATCTTGAACTGGAAAACCTATATTTTGTTTCGGAAAACCTTTAATTTGTATCGGAAAAACTATAGCATTTTCCATTTGAATTAAACCTTATCCCAATTGAATTAAACCTTTTCCCGATTGATTTAAACCTTTTCGCAATGCAATTAAACTTTTTGTCAAAATAATTAAACCTTTTTCCGAAAAAGTTGAACCGCTTGCGGGAAAATAATGAATTGCATGTATATGAATGGCGAAACAGTTTAATCAATAATTAGGAATTGCAGAAAAGTGATCAAAAAAGGCGTGAACGAATAAAAAACATATTGTTTAGTAATGCATGCATTCCAGGGGACGTCCCATTGGATAAGCATTAGATCAGTTTAACCAGTTGTTAAGTGATAAAACTGTTTCACTCGATGTAATTTATTTATTAGGTACTTTAGGCAAGAAATACTGACCCCCCCCCCCCACCATTATCCACCTTAACATTTCTGGCGGCGTGGGAACCTCGAATCTGAAGAGCATTTTAAAATCCATGATCTACGATACCCAACATGCGAATTCAAGTTCACCCCCCCCCCCCCCCCCCCCCCACACCACCACCCAACGCCAACAATGGTGCCAGTCCGGCACCAAAGCGGAAATACGTCGTAACATTGAACTTTCATCTGTTAGTTTTGGTTTGCAGTCCGTCAAAGTTCTCATCCGTATTCAAGGTGAAACACAAAAAAAAACGCTGCAAATTATTACACAATGGTTTATTATTTTTATATAGGTAGATCACTCGTCTACAAAATCACCAACCATCCAATATGAAGAAAAAAAGAAAAAAAAAAATCAAAAAAATCAAAAAAATTTAAAAAAAATCAAAATCACCAACCATCGATCGCATTTTGGTCAGCTAAAATTTGAACGGAGATTAGGCCTCTTTTGCGATTCACACTCGTGTTTTGATTTATATATATATATAGGTATTTCAATATAAACCCTTAAATTTTCGTAGGGAGCGAACGGTTTGTCCTACAGAGCTCCGCGTGGTCTCAAAAAATTCTAAAAATTCTATAGAATCTTAAATTGAAGGAAAAACAATACCTTTATATCAAAATTTTTTGAGTTAGGGCGTTTTCAAAATTTCAAAATTGATTTTGGAACCCTTAGAATTGACCTACATCAACCAAAAGCTTCGGGGCACAACTAGACCCCAAATGGAGCCTACATACCAAATTTCATCAAAATCGGTCAATGCTAAGTGGCAAAAGTGCCGCGTACGGCGGACGGCGGACGGCGTACGGCGTACGGCGGACGGACGGCCAAATTTTTATTCGATTTTTGGATTCTACGTACTTTGAAACGTAAACCATCAAATTTTGAGGGGGTGTTAAAAATTTTTTTTTTCTTGGTCGATTCCAAAGGTTCATTATTGAAAATAATAAACCAAAACACGAAATAAGCGGTTTATGGCATCATGGCACCATGTCCTGGCACCATGGTGGCACCACTATTAGTTCCATGGTGGAACAGAAAATAATTCATGAAAATCCGGAGGTATAATGAGAATTTTTTCTCAATTTCAAAGCTTGGGTACAATTAGTAAGCAGTAAAGGAACCGAAATATTGAAAAATCGGATATTTTGTGAATATTATCCCCCCACTCACCCCCTCCCCTTGCGAATTTTGGTACTCTGGTAAAATCATGTACAACTCGGAAGTTATTTGAGTCAAACAAAAAAAGAAACACGCAAATCGGTTGGAAATTGAGGCCTGGGCAGAGTTTACAAGATTACGCACGCAAACGCACGTTTTTTAATCATTAACCCCCCCTTTCCCCCTCTTAAAAAGCAAAATCCAAAATTCCGGCGCCGTAGTGCACAACTAGATAGTATTTCGCGTCAAACGAAAAAAGAACCACGAAAATCGTTTGAGAACTAAGGCCTGGGCAGAGTACACAAGATTATGCCCAAAAACGCACGTTTTTCGAGCATTAACCCCCCCTTTCCTCCCCTTAAATGGCAAAATTCGAAATTCCGGCGACGTAGTGCACAACTAGATAGTTTTCCGCGACGATCAAAAAAAGAACCAGGAAAATCGGTTGAGAACTAAGGCCTGTGCAGAGTACACAAGATTTTGTTACACACACACATACACACATACACACACACACACACACACACACACAGACATACACCTTTGGTTTTTTTCGCGGATTTGGATTCAGAATGGTCTAAAACGGATTACTGTGTGGTTATTTTTTTTTTCTGTTGAGTGTTGTCCAACTTCACCCCAGATCGATCGCATAAGGACGCCCAAGTCTTACTGTGGGACGTCCTAAAAAGGATGGACCAATCAATAATGAAGCCGGGTATAATTGTTAATGATGCGGTTCTCCATTGAACGCAGCAGGCAACAGTAGGAACATATCTGTTGGTCTGTTCAGAGAGGCAATCCTGAACGGTTCGGAGGGGTTTGGAGGAGCCCGGAGGAGTCCATTTGCCTCTACCCCCACCCCTTTTCAGTTCCGGTTTGGTTCCGGACTGCCACTCCCAACAGAACCAGTGACGTAGTTTGCGTAGTCTTGGGCGGTTACTGGAGCTGTACTTGTTGCAATTACTTGAGTAACGATGTGCTCTTCTCGGCTGCCTAATATTTCTCTTACAGCTAACTTGACTTTTGGGAAAGCCTTTTCCACCGGATTTAGCATCAGCGAGTACGGTGGTAAAAACTTTATGGTCATTTGTGTGGAAGCCTTGCAGTTTAGTACGTGCTCAATGGATCCGAGCGTTGTCCATTATAAGTTTAACATCCTCTGCATTAGACATCCCCTTCTTTTGAGAGGTTTAATTATTATGGAAAAAGGTTTAATTATTTCGAAAAAAAGTTCAATTGTAATGGGAGAAGGATTGATTCAATTGGGAAAAGGTTTAATTCAAATGTAAAATGCTACATAATATATATAGAATGCTATATAATATGCTATAGAATATATTATATTCGTACCTACCTTGTGAGAAAAACTAATATCCGATCCGATTCTGGAGTATTCTGATGAGAATTCTAGAAAGTAATGAAGCAGTTTTAGGACAAGTGGAAGTGTAGAGATACCGGCATACATCATTCACGAAAGCGATGCTCCCCGCGTGAAGCGTTTACTCGGGTAGACGCTCGGCAAGGGAAAAGGGGCTACCGTCTACCCAGGTAGACGCCCGCGTTGAAAGTTTTGAGAAATCATCAACCTAAGTAGGTTCAAAATATGTCTATTCTGTTGTCAATATACTCCCCAAGTATGGAAGAAATTTATAAAAAATTGAGATTTAAAGGAATTAACGATTGGGAGTGAGAATCAATGTATGTTTTAGGAAGCCCGACAAGTTTCATCCCTCTCCTCTCATCAATATCCCGTAAAAAACTACCGTATTGCAAGAATTCGTATAAAGATCTAATAGCTCGTATTGAGGACCTTTTGCGTCGTTTTGTAATTCATACCGTAACGCAGGAAACTACACTGTCGGTACAATAATTCGGCAGTAATTAGTTCACTAAGAATGTCAAATTCACCGTCGAGCCTAGGAATTCGTTGAAAAATGGTTATGCGAGGAGGAAATGTAAACAAGGAGTTTCTCACGTTCATTTCCGTTTCGGACGGCCGTTGGGGGTAATCACACGAAAAACGGCTAAGGAGTAAATTCTGGTAATTTAAGGCGGTCTACCTCAGAACCGAAATACCCGTCATTTCGGGACACTTTGCCCACCCGGGAGCCCATAAATTGGAAGAGTTTCCCCGAAAATAATCGTTATCGTTTTAATGACCGAGGGGAGGGGAAGAAAATGATCTCTTAATGCTCACGTGAAATGATTCAAAGTGTAGATAGTTCTTTTGTTCAGAGTAAACATCCACCTCTGCTCACAGACACTGTAATTATTAAACTTTGCGACTTGGACAATGTGCAGATGGGTAATTAGATAAAGACGTAATGGCCTATTGTGTTTCTTATGAAGCATTCTTCACTCGAATGAGTCATCATATGCAGTCACCGGGCGTTGCATTGCCATATATCACTAACTATTTTTCCGGGTTGATTTTATTTATTACCTACTTGAGTACGATTCGGATTAAAAAAAAATTTAATCTCTTCATCAACAATAGTTTGCTGGTCATGGTTTTTACCTACGATGTCCAGGTCGAAGATGGTTATACTCTAATCATGGGTAGTTTATGAGATTGTACTTTTACAATGAACTATGAGACTTTCAAGTCAACCTAAGAGCCAATTTTATTACCCAATTACTTCCAATCAGTAAGGACCGAAGTATAGTTACCTATTTTTACTTTTAACTAAACCTCTTTGAATGAAACCTTTTTTCACTTTAAAAAAGGTTTAAACTCACTAAAGGTCAAAGGTTTAAATTCACTAAATTAAAGATTGAAGTTTTTGTTCGCATCACGAACATTTGTTGGTACCTAATTATTATAATCAAAATGTATGTCTCGGTCTCATGATTTCTAAAGCCATTTTTGTTAGATTTTAAATGTCATCATCTGTGTAAAATTATTAAAATTAAATTCTTTTTCCGAGTTTTTTGACGGAAAAGTCGTAATTCTGTAGGGGGGAAACCCCCAGTCGTTGGACACCTTAAGAGCACTTCTCTCACAATTTTACTTACTTACGTAAAAATTATTAAAATTATATTCTTTTTCCGAGTTTTTTGACGGAAAAGTCGTAATTCTGTAGGGGGAAAACCCCCAGTCGTTGGACACCTTAAGAGCACTTCTCTCACGATTTTACTTACACGCATTTAATATCTGGATGGATTTCAAAGTTTTTTTTTTAGTTTTGTTTGGTATGAGTTTACGAAAACACTGCTTTTTTCAAAAATGGCCTATGTGCAATGATAATTTTGCAATCATTGTCCAAAGTTGAGCTATCAATTTTTAGGACGTCCCACAGTAAGACTTGGGCGTCCTTATGCGATCGATCTGGGGTGAAGTTGGACAACACTCAACAGAAAAAAAAACAAGTGGGTGTGGCACATAGCTTCCTCGTATCCATAACCCGATTATATAGATGATCCGATGCATAGTAGTTAATCTCAAAACACCAATCTCTAAGTACCTTTCACTACCCTCATAGGATATTATCTACACGCTACTCTGGATAATCCTAGAAAATTTCATCAAATTCGGATGAAAAATGTAAGTGAGTCACTACTCAAAAAATCAAAATGTTTCTTGGTACGGCTGGGAGTCGTACCCGGGACCCCCTGGTCGGTATTTAGACTAGCTGCACATGCGCTACAGGCGCCAGACAGTAGGCAGTGTAGAATTTGAGATTCTGACTACGCACGGCTGTTACACGGATTTTACGTTCGTGCATGCGCATCGGCTACTATCAGTCCGGGGGTGATGATTTTCATAGGGGACCATAAACAATCTAATCCGCATAATTCCTGAGAAATTCATTGAAATCGGATGGAAAATGTAGAAGTTATGGCCGTTACAAGGAATTCACGTTTGCGCATGCGCAGTCGCTTCTATCAGTCCGGGGATGATGATTTTCATAGAGGACCGTCTACACACCAACCCGCACAATCCCTGAAAATTTCATAAAAATCGGACAATAACTTCGTATAGTTATGCGCGTTACAAGGAATTCATGACAGACACACAGACACACGGACACACAGACACACAGACACGGAACCAAAATTGTTCAGAAAGGTCTAAAACACAAAACGCGAGTGAAAATTTTGATTTTGGAGAACTTTTTTTTTTCATCCTTGAAAAGTGAAAACAAAGCTACCGCTACCTTGGTAGACTCGGAAGCAATAACCACACAGTAATCCGTTTTAGACCATTCTGAATCCAAATCCGCGAAAAAACCATAGGTGTATGTCTGTGTGTGTGTGTGTGTGTGTGTGTGTGTGTGTGTGTGTGTGTGTGTGTGTGTGTGTGTGTGTGTGTGTGTGTGTGTGTGTGTATGTGTGTATGTTTGTGTGTAACAAAATCTTGTGTACTCTGCCCAGGCCTTAGTTCTCAACCGATTTTCCTGGTTCTTTTTTTGTTCGTCCATCCTTTTTAGGACGTCCCACAGTAAGACTTGGGCGTCCTTATGCGATCGATCTGGGGTGAAGTTGGACAACACTCAACAGAAAAAAAAAATAACCACACAGTAATCCGTTTTAGACCATTCTGAATCCAAATCCGCGAAAAAAACCAAAGGTGTATGTCTGTGTGTGTGTGTGTATGTGTGTATGTGTGTATGTGTGTGTGTAACAAAATCTTGTGTACTCTGCACAGGCCTTAGTTCTCAACCGATTTTCCTGGTTCTTTTTTTGATCGTCGCGGAAAACTATCTAGTTGTGCACTACGTCGCCGGAATTTCGAATTTTGCCTTTTAAGGGGAGGAAAGGGGGGGTTAATGCTCGAAAAACGTGCGTTTTTGGGCATAATCTTGTGTACTCTGCCCAGGCCTTAGTTCTCAAACGATTTTCGTGGTTCTTTTTTCGTTTGACGCGGAATACTATCTAGTTGTGCACTACGGCGCCGGAATTTCGGATTTTGCTTTTTAAGAGGGGGAAAGGGGGGGTTAATGCTTAAAAAACGTGCGTTTGCGTGCATAATCTTGTAAACTCTGCCCAGGCCTCAATTTCCAACCGATTTGCGTGTTTCTTTTTTTGTTTGACTCAAATAACTTTCGAGTTGTACATGATTTTACCAGAGTACCAAAATTCGCAAGGGGAGGGGGTGAATGGGGGGATAATATTCACAAAATATCCGATTTTTCAATATTTCGGTTCCTTTACTACTTACTAATGGTACCCAAGCTTTGAAATTGACGAAAAATTCTCATTATACCTCCGGATTTTCATGAATTATTCTCTGTACCGCCATGGAACTAATAGTGGTGCCACCATGGTGCCAGGACATGGTGCCATGATGCCATAAACCGCTTATTTCGTGTTTTTTTTTTTTTTTTTTTTTTGTTTCACCTTGAATACGGATGTGAACTTCGACGGTCTGCCAACCAAAACTAACAGATGAAAGTTCAATGTTACGACGTATTTCCGAATTGGTGCCAGACTGGCACCATTGATGGAGGGGGGGGGGGGTGAACTCGAATTCGCATGTTGGGTATCGTAGATCATGGATTTTAAAATGCTCTTCAGATTCGAGGCTCTCATGATGCTAGAAATGTTATGGTGGATAATGGTGGGGGGGGGTTAGTATTTCTTGCCTAAAGTAATAAATAAATTACATCGAGTGAAACAGTTTTATCACTTAACAACTGATTAAACTGATCTAATGCTTATCCAATGGGACGTCCCCTGGAATGCATGCATTACTAAACAATATGTTTTTTTCAAATTGCCAGTCGTTGGACATCTGGAAACTTTCGTCATACAATTTTAACACAGAATGTGTTTTTGCGATGACCTACCGAAAAAAAATCGTCACGAAAAAGCGACAGAAAAGTCTGCAACACATTGAAACATTTTCATGCCCCCCTGGTAATATCAAACTGTAAAGTACCTACCTACCTAACAACTTCACTTCTGATGGTCATAATCATCATTGTGGCGACTTGGGACAAATATCGTTGCAACAAATATCGTTGCAACAAATATCGTTGCATCAAATTTCGTGACGATTTTTTTAAAATACAAATATCGTTGCAACAAATATCGTTGCAACAAATATCGTTGCAACAAATATCGTTGCAACAAATATCGTTGCATCAAATTTCGTGACGATTTTTTTTTTATGTGCCATATGAAAGACATGAAAATGTCAAAAACCGTTACGCGCCTTTTACAATGATTTTCACGTGCAACCAAGCCGTTGGTAAGGAAATAGAACTCCCGCAGTGTTCATTGCACAGAAATTGTTCACCATCCGTTGGAAAGCTCTCAATTTATATAGTATTTTTCTTGTAGTTACATATTTATTTATATAACATTTATAGGGTTTTAGACCAAATTAAATGTCTAACAATTATTTATTTTATTATTGCCAAAGACTCCAGATTTATTATTGTTGTTTTTTATTTAACGGATGACTAGCATCGCAAAAACACATTCTGTGTTCCTATGATTTCATACAGAGTATGGAAAAAGAAATAAACCGGGGGGTGCAGGGGGGCGGAGCCCCCCGCCGAGGCGCAAAGCACCGAGTTTTCTCATGTTTCCAAGTTCATATTCTGACTATTTATTGGGAAATGTAAGACATACATTTCATTATTAATAACATTGAAGGTCGGGACGTGAATAAAGGTTGGTAATATCAAATTGCTTTTGAACATTTTGAATGTTTGCATTTCAGAAATATGTTAATGGAAAATTAAGTCTTTCTGAAAAACAGTCTTTATAAATTTAATAATAACAACATCAAAAGGATCATACAAGGCAACTCATCAGATAAATCAGGTACCTATCTAAACTTAATAATCTATTCGACTAGGATGATGATGGTAGCCTGGTAACTTTTGCTTTTGCTTCTGAGCCTACCAAGGTAGCGGTAGCTTTGTATTCAATTTTCAAGGATGAAAAAACGCTGCAAATCATTGCTCAAAGGTTTATTATTTTCTGTATAGATCACCCTTCTGTATAGATCACCCTTCTGTATAGATCACTGGTTCTCCATCAATAGCACCTACCACCATCTGTATTCTCCCTTGACCTTCCCTCTCAAATTTCAGCTTCCCGCGTTCAATAGGATTGAAAATGGCTTCGGAGCTCACTCAGCTGATCAGTGATCTGAAGAGTGAAGAAGATCTCCTCGAATGCTGGAGACGCCTGGAAGAGCACTTCCATTCAATTGGAGTAAAAATGGTTTTGGAGCTCACTCAGCTGATCACTGATCTGAAGAGTGAAGAAGATCTTCTCGAATGCTGGAGACGCCTGGAAGAGCACTTCCATTCAATAGGAGTAAAAATGGCTTTGGAGCTCACTCAGCTGATCAGTGATCAGAAGAGTGAAGAAGATCTCCTCGAATGCTGGAGACGCCTGGAAGAGCACTTCCATTCAATAGGATTGAAAATGGCTTCGGAGCTCACTCAGCTGATCAGTGATCTGAAGAGTGAAGAAGCCTTTGAGCAATGATTTGCAGCGTTTTTTACCCACCAACATTTTTTTTACCTACCAACTTTTTTTTACCTACCAGCTAGGAACTACCTACCACACCATACTGGCTTCACACCTTCACAATCAAGTTTATTAGAAAGAACTAAACGCTTCACACTCGATTGGAAAAATAGAAAGCTTCATAAGGAAATTTGATTACTGGTTACGCAGAAGGCAAAACTGTATACAAATCGAAGAAATGAACAGCGATCGCATTTTAGTCCGATAAAATTTGAATGGAGATTAGACCTCTTTTGCGATTCACACTCATGATTCTGTTTTATCGAAGGAAAACCTTCAAGTACTCGTAGGGACCGAACGGTTTGTCCTACAGAGCTCCGGGTGGTCTCAAAAATTTTTAAAAATTCAATACTATTTAAAATTGGTGAAAAAACGATACCTTTATTTCGAGAGTTTTCGAGCTAGGGCACTCTTGAAAATTTCAACCCTTAATTTTCACCCCTTAGAAGTGACCTACATCAACCAAAAGCTTCGCGGCACAACTAGACCCCAAATGGAGCCCATATACCAAATTTGAACCAAATCGGTCCAGTGTTGCTAAGAAAAGTGCCGCGTACGGCGGACGGCGGACGGCGTACGGCGTACGGCGTACGGCGGACGGACGGAAATTTTTTTATTCGATTTTCGTATTCTACGTACCTTGAAACGTAAAACATCAAATTTTGAGGAGGGGTTAAAAATTTTTTTTTCTTGCTCGATTCCAAAGGCTTATTATTGAAAATAATAGACCAAAAAAAATGTTCTCCAAAATCAAAATTTCCACTAGCGTTTTACGCTTCAGATCTTTCTGAACAATTTTGGTTCCTTGTCTTTGTGTCAGTCATGAAATCCTTGCCACAGCCATAACTTCTACAATTCTCATTCGATTTCGATGACATTTTCAGGGATTGTGAGGGTTGGCGTGTAGATGGTTCCCTATGAAAATCATCACCCCCCGACTGATAGTAGCCGCTGCGCTTGCGCAAATGTGAAATTCTTGCCACAGCCATTCTTCTACATTTGTTCTACATTTCTTACCAGATTTCTATGACATTTCGGGGATTATGCGGGATGGTGTGTAGATGGTCCCCTATGAATATAATTTCCCCCAGACTGATCATGCAGTCCCCTATGAGTATCATTTCCCCCACTCATGCGCAAACGTTTATTTCCTAATTACAGCCATATCTTCTACACTTCTCATGTGATATCGATGAAATTTTCAGGAACTATGCGAGTTGGGGTGGTCACGGTCCCCTATGAAAATCATGGCTTCCAAATTGTATTTTGTGCGCATGAGCAAACTTAAAATCCTTGTAACTGCCATAACTTCTATAGTTTCCTACAATATTCAGAGGTTGGTTATGTATACAATCGGATTATAGATACGAGAAAGTTATGTGCCTCACCCACTTGGCGGATGTTTTTTCGTTAAAAATTGTATCATATAATGATTAGGTAGCTTCACCAGTCTGATCATAATTTTTCTTGAGGGCTTTTCGAGCTGAAATGAAAATTAAGGGGCGAAAATTACACAGGTAGGTACCAAGCAAACTCCATAGTAAAAATGTTATGTATTAGTGAATTTAAAGGTTCCTCCAAATTTTCCTAAGAATCAGAAGGTAAATAAAATTTATATGAGCTGAGAAAAAAAAGTTTTTTTAATAGTAATGAATTTTTTCTTTTTTTTTAATAATTAAAGAGCTGATTGGGACGTGTCCAAGCACTAGGCAAATGGCGAAACAAGGTAGAACCCAGTTGTTGGACAGGTGTCCAACCACTGGGAATAACCATCTCGACAGTATCCAGTCATTGGACACGAGGAAATAATTTTAATTTATGCGTCAGGTGAGGAACTTTTTACTCGAAAATGATCAGTAACAATCGAACTATGGATTAAATATTGTATGGAGTAAGTTATCATCAAATGAAAAACTGAAAACTCTTACGAAAAGGGGTCAGTCAGCTAACCATTTTCGTAAGGAATCCACACTTTTGCGGAGCCTCCACTTTGTTTCAACTCCTAAACCTAGTCATTATATTGCATGGTTTTAACCTTCTTTCCTTCTTCTTCTTCTCGCTTCACAGTTTTCATTGGTATGTCACAACACAAAGAAATATTCATCACAACCTTAGTAAAACCTGGAAACCGTTCACTGTCCAACGACTGGGGGGGTGTTCAACGACTGGGGGTTTTCCCCTATATTCAGTTAATATTATGAAAGTACGGACAGTATAGTTTTAAATTCAAATTAAAATCGCTGCAAATTATTACACAATGGTTTATTATTTTTCTGTATTGATCACTCGTCTACAAAGCCACCAACCATCCAACATGAAGAAAAACATCGATCGCATTTCGGTCAGCTTTAATTTGAACGGAAATTAGGCCTATTTTGCCATTCACACTCGTGTTTCTGATTTATCGTACGTAAAACCCTTAAATTCTCGTAGGGAGCGAACGGTTTGTCCTACAGGGCTCCGCGTGGTCTCAAAAAATTCTAAAAATTCTATAGAATCTTAAATTGAAGGAAAAAGCAATACCTTTATATCAAAATTTTTGAGTTGGGGCGTTTTCAAAATTTCAAAATTCATTTTTGAACCCTTAGAAGTGATCTATATCAACCAAAATCTTCGGGGCACAACTAGACCCCAAATGAAGCCTACGTACCAAATTTCATCAAAATCGGTCAAAGATAAGTGGGGAAAGTGCCGCGTACGGCGGACGGACAGCCAAATTTTATTCGATTTTTGGATTCTACGTACCTTGAAACGTAAACCATCAAATTTTGAGGGGGTGTTAAAAAAATTTTTTCTTGGTCGATTCCAAAGGTTCATTATTGAAAATAATAAACCAAAAGAAACACGCAAATCGGTTGGAAATTGAGGCCTGGGCAGAGTTTACAAGATTATGCCCGAAAAAGCAGGAATTTTAAGCATTAATCTCCCCTTTCCTTCTATACGGTAAACAGAGAGAGAGAAAAGAGCCACTCTAGGTATAGGAACATAAACATATATAATTTATTCAGATTCAAATTAGGTAAAATTTTCTTGAAAAGTAATTTAGTCCCGCTAGGACTTTAAAATCTCATACGGTCCCAACTTTTCATTTTAAGACGGCAAACACTTATGTGGCAGAGGGTCTTAAATGATACCTGCTTCTGCTCCAGTTTTATGACATGTTATTACAGGCGGTCGGACGCGACAGGCCATATTGGACCTTCAGTTCGAGTCTTTTGTCACTACTTCAGAACGTGTCAAAGAACGCTTTGACATTCAGTAGAGCACTTCACTCCTCGGGTGGTCTTTGAGAGTTTGACGTGGCCCCACTTTGTTCGTGTGCCACGCAGGTCAACGTATTGAGTCCTCAAACTGAAAAGAAAACTACTGTATGAATAACCCGAAATAATTGTCATTTACAGGAGGTTCATGAGCCCTGGATGGCCCATGGGGTGACCAAAGGTGTTTTTTCAGGCGCTCCGGCTGAGAAGCGAATTCACCAAGTTCCAAACCAGGTGTAAACAGTAGAGCTTCCTTACTTTCCGCATCTTTCACAAATATTGTCGTAGACTCGTATGAATAAAAACGCCAGCCTGGTGTGGCACGTAGCAAGCGAAGGAAACATCGATCTGCGAGCCATGAAATTCCGAGGGTACCATTATGGAAAACATGTTGAAATTTCCTTAAAAATATCATTGCATCGTAATCATGCTTGTTACAGGGATTTCACACAGGAAGAAGTAGAGAAGGGACAAATCCGCTCTAATCCTGGAAATTCCATTGAAACACAAAAAATTCCGCTGATACACAAAAGCGACCGACAAGAAACCAAAATGTTTCAAGGAGACCTGAATAAAACTTGAAACGCAAGTTGTTCGAACTAAGAACAGAGTTTAGTGAAGAAGGAAAACTAGGCACACAGTCCTTTTCAAATAAAAGCTTTACATACTAGAGATGGGTATCGATACCCAATATTTCAAAATATCGATACTTTCGTACCGATACTCGATATTTTAGTACCGATACTACACTATACAATATTTTTGGATATCGATACTTTGGATTCGATATTTTTAATATCGAATATCGATACAGTTCTAGCAGAAAATTCAACATAATGGCTTAAAAAATGAAGAAGTTTGGTAAGCTGTTGGATCAATACTTTTGGGTGGAGCTCAACCCACCAATAAATAAGTCCGGATTTCGTCAGATAATTTATACCTACAGATAAAATCAATTTATATTATGGAGAAAATTGTCAATAAATATTCACAGTTATTAATCATCAAGTACCTATGTTGATACACTCAGCTTGTAAATAATACACTCAGCTTGGACACTCTTGATAGTGAGAAATGAATCAAAATTTGTTCGAAAAAATATTTTTTTTGAGAATATTGGAAATGTTAATATTTTTTGACTCTAAAGAATCGATACTTGATATTTTGAAATATCGAGACTTAAGCCAAACAATATTAAGAATATCGATATTCAAATACGATACAGTATTGAAACAAAATATCGATACTCTTGTAACGATACCCATGCCTAATACATATCCATTTATATATTTTTCTTCGAAATACACACAGGGAACCGGATGGATGGTAAGACAAAATACGATCTCGGCAATGGGGTTGGGAGCGTCTCTTCCTGCTGGACGAATCAAGGAGACCAAATCTGTAGATTTCTATGGGATCGATGAATTTGGGAACCAAACATAAGCGCAAAGTTAATTTTAAAGGAAACTTTTTTCGTCTCCAAAAAGATCCTTAGATAAATATACCATAAAGCAATAGCAACTTACCTACAACTTTCCTACTTTGCTAACTCTGCCTTCTATTTACCTCACCCCGTGGTGCTACGGCTCAAGATAATCCCGGGACTTCCGAACCACCGCCTTCCACTCTGAGCAACTATATACTTAACCCTTGGGAACGCGCGGTATATCGCAGATACGAGGGTGTGACTTTTCAGTGAATTGCACTTGGAAAGGGAAGGGAGGGAAATCTGTGGGTTTTGGTAGCTACATCGTCAACCGTCTGTTACAATTCAATTTGCTCGTCACTACTCCCCGCTGACGACGTGGGTCCGGACACCCGTTTTCATCTCCTGGATACGGCGCGCGCCCCCAGGTAAGAAATTCAAATTTGAGTTTTCTCTCATTTCTTTGCATTGTAGGTACTTTGCATTTTCTGCATACATTGCTTTTTCTTTGCATATGTTTGTGGTCGTTTGCTTGTGCATAACTATGAGTAAAACGTGCATTCGTGTACTGAAATCCGTTATTTATCTCAGAGATACCGTGCGTTCCTGAGTTCCATAAAGTTCTTATGACTATACTATTCATGTTTTTGTTTCAGAAAATTGGTAATTCACAAAAGACTGGAACTATTCTATTTCGAAAAATATATTTGATTTATTCAAGGAATCCTATTTTGGTGGATGAGTACGTTATTAAAGCCCTAATTCCCATGTTTTATCTCCCAGATACAGCGCGCGCCCCCGTGTTTGGAAATGAGCGAGCGTTCCCTAGGGTTAATATAGGTCCAAAATTAATTATAGTTATGGAAATTAGCGTTTCTCTTCGATATTCATTTTGAAGATCAAGAATCAGATTGTGTTTTACCTCTATTTTTTCTAGTTCGATGTACCTAGATCCGTGTGAAGATCAACCTCAATTCGTAGAAACATCACTTAGAGCTGAATTAAAAGGGGCCTAGGTTTTTGAGCAGAAGGCATCAAATATGAATGCCAACGATGTAATTGCGGGGAACACTAGGTGTCTAGGTAGAAAGAACTTTAGCTGGCCAACTTGCGCTGCACATGCAAATTCTTTTAAGAATCTGAGGATCGTGCTAAAGGGGGAATCGCGAAAGTCGGCTAGTTGTTATCTTCATCCAGGAATGTTACGAAGGAAATGAGTCTCCAGCATCTGTTGAAGGGGGCAGTCAAAAGAAAGGAGTAATCATTTTATCTGCTTAGCTTGATCACAAACATCAACATGCCACGTGGATAAAACGCATGACACTGATTTCCAAGTCAAGATTCATGCAATCTGGAAGAGCCGAAGAGGAAAACATAATGTTAGGAGTAGAAATAATATATAGCTTCCTCACGTAGAATAATATGATTTTAGATTGCATATTATCAAATATTTGTACCACTGATGATAATTCCCCTTTGAAAAATGTTTTTCTCCATCACGTTGAAAGTTTTCCGAGATGAACTTCTACAAGATAAAAATTTTTTTTGCATTCAACCGTTTGATTGCAGATACAAGTTACATTATTGGTCTGGAAAGAGTTCAATTAAATTTCGTAATACAGTGACAATTTTGGTTTATTATTTTCAATAATAAGCCTTTGGAATCGAGCAAGAAAAACAAATTTTTAACCCCCCCTCAAAATTTGATGTTTTACGTTTCAAGGTACGTAGAATACGAAAATCGAATAAAAAAATTTCCGTCCGTCCGCCGTACGCCGTACGCCGTACGCCGTACGCGGCACTTTTCTTAGCAACACTGGACCGATTTGGTTCAAATTTGGTATATGGGCTCCATTTGGGGTCTAGTTGTGCCGCGAAGCTTTTGGTTGATGTAGGTCACTTCTAAGGGGTGAAAATTAAGGGTTGAAATTTTCAAGTGCCCTAGCTCGAAAACTCTCGAAATAAAGGTATTGGTTTTACCAAATTTAAATAGTATTGAATTTTTAAAAATTTTTGAGACCACCCGGAGCTCTGTAGGACAAACCGTTCGGTCCCTACGAGTACTTGAAGGTTTTCCTTCGATAAAACAGAATCATGAGTGTGAATCGCAAAAGAGGTATTGTATACGGAGAAGCTGGCAGAAGGAAGAACCAATCACTTCACAATAATAGTTTTATTCACTACAAGCACTCAGTCGTACAAAAACAGGGAAAAGCGTAACAAACAAGGGTTGCACACCCGCATACCACTCTGCTCCCCGGCTCGACTGGCTGCCTCCCCTCAACGGGCGTTACCCCCTCCCAATCTCTCTCCTCCATACACAACATCTCTCCCCCCTCCAATTTAGGCGAGAAAATTCACATAAAACCAATTTCGGGAACTAAGACTGAGTTTGGAAACCCCTATAAACAAGTTACACAATTTAACCTACTTTTCATAAAACCATCATATTTTACAAACT
Source organism: Apolygus lucorum (assembly GCA_009739505.2). Lineage (NCBI taxonomy): Eukaryota > Metazoa > Arthropoda > Insecta > Hemiptera > Miridae > Apolygus > Apolygus lucorum. The sequence continues at coordinate 31,906,020 of CM019170.2, read as the reverse complement.
ATCAATATCACAAAAATACACTTTTAATCGTGCTTGAATACTGTTAAGAACATGAAATAACATTATTTGAAACCTGACACCGAAACATAACACAATGTAATTGTTAAAACAATCCGACACCTAATCATAACATATAATTGTTCAATCAATCATCAATTTTCTCGTGGCTGCCAAACAAGAGTTCAATTAAGAAGGCAATCCACCTGAGAACAATTTCATTAATATTAGATCCTTATAGATAGTAAATTCAAGAATAATATTGAACTTAATCCGATTCTAATTAATCGACACCTTCATTATCCCTTTTCCGCATATGATTTATGTGACAAGACCTTTTATGACCCGAATCAAGAATTACTTCACAAACTAGAGGTGACACAACCTTGACTACACGAGCCTTCAACCATTTCACACGAGGTTGTTTTTGTCCTACATTTAAAACATAAACTAAATCATTATCTTTGAATTTACATGTCAAGCCATACGAAGCTGGTGTTAATGACGGTAAAACCTCCAGGTTGGGATGTAACATAGACAATGGAGTCCTGACAGGTTTCTCAAAAATCAGAGATGCAGGGGATCTATTGGTCACCGTGCACGGTGTAGTGCGATAATCCGCCAAATACCTATCAATAGCTTCAATGACCTCAACTTTTGTTGGCCTGCCCTTCAGCATCTTCCTCAAATTATATTTAACTTCTTGTACTTGCCGTTCTGCGGACCCATTTGATTCAGGGTGATAAGGTGGAGAAAAAATGTGCTTAATATTGCATTGATCCATAAACTGTTTGAATTCCGATCCGCTAAAGGGAGGTCCATTGTCAGTAACTACCACCCAAGGTATACCATACCGAGCGAAATGCCTTCTAACCACAGGTAGGGTAGCCAAAAACGATGTGGAAGATATCACATTAGCTTCTACCCATCGACTATAAGTGTCCACCACAATCAAAATTAAAAAAGATTCAAACTGTAGAAAATCCATGTGAATTCGTTCCCAAAATCTTGTAGGAGGTGGCATAGGAAGAACCACCTTCTTGATAGTATTTCTTTGATTTTCTTGACAAGGTTCGCATGAAGTAACCATCTGTGTCAAGTCGCTGTCTAACCCAGGCCACCATACAGCAGATCTTGCCAGTTCCTTGGACCTCACAATCCCTGGATGTCCTCTATGAATGATATCAAGGACTGACTGGCGTAAAGCCGAAGGTATAACCACTTTATTCCCAAACACAAAGCAACCGTGTTCCAACGATAAGGCGTCCCTCAATTTGAAGTACGAATCCAACCCTGAATCTACCCGAGTTGGCCAACCCGTCATTACATAACTTTTAACTACTTGAAGCACAATATCTTTTTCTGTTTCCTCAGCCACTGTGTGATAATTGAAAAATTTACCCGCACTATCAACAGTTATTGCCGAAACGTGCAGATCACTCACCTCCGGCAATGGTAGACGACTAAGCCCATCAGCATGTGGAATTTTAGACCCTGACTTATATGTTATTTTATACTGAAACTGGGACAACTTTACAGCCCATCTAGTAATTCTACCCGACGCTACTGAAGAAAGAGACTTAGAGGGATGGAACAACGAAACCAAAGGCTGATGGTCCGTGACCAAGGTAAATCTAAGGTCTAATCTCCATTCAAATTTTATCGGACTAAATTGCGATCGCTGTTCATTTCTTCGATTTGTATACAGTTGTGCCTTCTGCGTAATCAAATAACCAGTAATCAAATGTAATAACCAGTAATCAAATTTCCATACGAAGCTTTCTATTTTTCCAATCGAGTGTGAAGCGTTTAGTTCTTTCTAATAAACTTGATTGTGAGGGTGTGAAGCCAGTATGGTGTGGTAGGTAGTACCTAGCTGGTAGGTAAAAAAAAGTTGGTGGGTAAAAAAAATGTTGGTGGGTAAAAAACGCTGCAAATCATTGCTCAAAGGCTTCTTCACTCTTCAGATCACTGATCAGCTGAGTGAGCTCCGAAGCCATTTTCAATCCTATTGAATGGAAGTGCTCTTCCAGGCGTCTCCAGCATTCGAGGAAATCTTCTTCACTCCTCAGATCACTGATCAGCTGAGTGAGCTCCAGAGCCATCTTCAATCCTATTGAATGGAAGTGCTCTTCCAGGCGTCTCCAGCATTCGAGGAGATCTTCTTCACTCCTCAGATCACTGATCAGCTAAGTGAGCTCCGAAGCCATTTTCAATCCTATTGACTGGAAGTGCTCTTCCAGGCGTCTTCAGCATTCGAGGAGATCTTCTTCACTCTTCTGATCACTGATCAGCTGAGTGAGCTCCGAAGCCATTTTCAATCCTATTGAACGCAGGAAGCTGAAATTTGAGAGGGAAGGTCAAGGGAGAATACAGATGGTGGTAGGTGCTATTGATGGAGAACCAGTGATCTACTCAGAAGGGTGATCTATACAGAAAATAATAAACCTTTGAGCAATGATTTGCAGCGTTTTTTTTAAGATGTAGAATATTTGTTGACAATAAGCCGAGTCGTTTCCCAAAATCTTCATCTCCCTCGGAACCTCAATGGACGGGACCGTGAACGCTGGGCACTGTACAATGAGATTTGGACGTTTAGGGCGATTTTACATCGTTCACACTCTGGAGCAGAGATGGGCGAATTCTCATTCATAAATAGGTACGATTCTGAATATAAATCATATCTGCGATTTTATGATTATGAATACGAGTACAGGTACGAATATGAAAATGAATACGAATACAATCGTATTCACACTTTGAATACAATTTTTCCCCGTATTTTATGATTTTCTCTATAATTTCCCTAAAAATCGAAATTTTTAAACGATTTTCCCTGAAAATTCTACTGCCCATTTTGTAATCATGATTTTCGCTGAAAGGTTTTGTTTTACTACAACTTTCACCGAACGTTCTTGACGCTAAAAACGTTACTTGCAATTACGTCGTAGTTTCTATACGGTTGGTCGTAGCGACCTGGGGTTGGTCTCATTCGATTCTGCGTGAAAAATCCTTTAAGAATTTGTGAGCGTTTCGAATTTTTATTGATTATTTTGACAATTTTAGGGAATAAATACGACCAAAATTCCGGTAAAAATCATAATTTTTTATGATTTTCAGTGCAAATTGTCAAAAAAATATGATTTCCAGTGGAAATGTCGTTGTAATTTCTAAACGGTTGGTCGTAGCGACCTGGGGTTGGTCTCATTCGATCCTCGATTTTTCTAGTAATCCTATAAGAATTTGAGAGGTTTTATAAGGTTTCGTTTTACTACAACTTTCACCGAACTTCACTTGCAATTACGTCATAGTTTCTATACGGTTGGTCGTAGCGACCTGGGTTTGGTCTCATTCGATTCTGCGTGAAAAATACTATAAAAAATTGGTGAGCGTTTCGAATTTTTATTGATTATTGATTATTTTGACAATTTTATGAAATAAATACGACCAAAATTCTGGTAAAAATCATAACTTTTTATGATTTTTAGTGCAAATTGTCAAAAAAATTCGATTTTTAGTGGTAATGTCGTCGTAATTTCTATACGGTTGGTCGTAGCGACCTGGGGTTGGTCTCATTCGATCCCCGATTTTTTTAGTGAAAAATCCTATAAGAATTTGAGAGCGTTTCTAATTTTGACTGATTATTTTGACGTTGTCAGGTCATAAATATGTCCAGAGTTCAAGAGAAAATCATTATTAAAAAAAGTATGATTTTCAGTAACAATCGTTTTAAGAAAATCGATTTTTAGGGAAATCATAGAGAAAATCATAAAATCGTATTCACAATACGAATACGGGGGAAAATCGTATTCAAAATACGAATACGGGGGAAAATCGTATTCAAAATACGAATACGGGGGAAAATCGTATTCAAAGTGTGAAAACGATTATATTTGTATTCATAATCATAAAATCGCAGATATGATTTATATTCATAATTCCCATCTCTGCTCTGGAGAAGGTTCTCTTTGATGTGACATGAGGAATCCGAGCGTCAGTCTGGAGTGGCCAATTCTCAGACGTGTAAGAATGACTTCTTCACGCCGAGAATGGGTGACAGATCCTTCGGGTAGCTTCCTCGTTCGGCTCGATGATGCCCATGTACCATCATATTTCTTTATGCTTCATAATTTTAGATGATCCATCTCATTCAATTTCAATTTTCACTTTGTCCATGCTGCAGATTTTGTGAGAGGCAGAAAGCCGAAGCGTATGTGTACGTTGGTTGTGACTGGTTCCTGGCATGCGTTCTTGGCTTCACGATCAGCAACTTCGTTTCCTATGATTCCATAATGACCGGGAATCCAATAGAAAATCACTTCCACGCCATTTTGAAGATGTCGATGGACACTCAGAAGTATTTCTCCTACGAGAGGATGTGCTTCTTCCCCTTTTCTAAGTGCTTTGAGAGCACTTAATGAATCAGAGCAAATGATGATTCTATTTTCTGTTGGGTGGATCATATGGAGGGAAGCATGTATGCCGTACAATTCAGCTGTAAATATGGAAGTGGATTGTGTTGGTGATAATTTGATTTTTCAAAATATAGTTTAATCAAATATAGTTTCAGATTTGAGGATGTTCGGGTTCGATGAAAATAACCATCTAGGGGTTAATCCGCACGAACTCAGAAAATTTCTTTAAATCGTAGGTGCCATATTTTTCTATAGGTTTGTTCGACAAAAAAAAGAAGATTTTTGCCTCGAACTGACACGTAACCAAAGTTGAGGAGTTTTCTTTCAAACTGGCTAATATCCACTTGGGGTTTTATGAGGGGAAATTGAAAAAAACTAATTTCTTGGCAAAGGAAGTTGTCTAGGGTTCCCAAATTTTTCAAATAGTTTGTTCATAGAACTTTTGATCGTAAGACCGAAGTTCGAAATTTTGGCATGCGTTTTGAGGGCGACACGGCCATGTCTTATTTGGAATAAGCCCTTTTGATAAAAAACAATGGATATCTCATTTTCATTTTTTTTTTTTTTTTTATTGGTTTGCACATTATTTTCAATAATGAACCTTCTGAATCGAGCAAGGAAAAATATTCTAACCCCCTCAAAATTTGATTTACGTTTCAAGGTAGGTATGTAGAATCCGAAAACCAACTTTTTTCTTTAAAAAGGGGGGGTTAATTGAAAACAATGGGATGGATATATGCCGTTTTGTCGGCAAACCCGATTTTTAGCAAGCTTTTAAAGCGGAATTCAAACGATTTCGGAAGGAATTCAACTCGTGAGGTGTTAGGCCTTATCCTAAAGATTCAGAATCCGTGAAAAAAAAAGTGTTAAACATGGATATAAGCCCGTTTGAAAGAAAACTTCAGTTGATCAAAAATCTCTGAAAATAGGGTGTCGTTTTTTCCCCAGATAGGTATCTTTCTTATGGATCTGTTCTATGCGAGCAGTGTAGTTACCCACCCATTGTTTTTCAACCTGTCGAGACAAATCGAAATTCGTAACCAGTCACGATTTCAAACCAAATAAATAAAACCATCAACCCGCCCAGAAGCACCTGTTCGTCTATTTATAAGCTTTTTACCACCTCGTACCCTGCAGTGACGGTCCAGCTAGGGCGTGAAGATGGTTATCACCTCCCAGAACGGTGAAGATGGCACTCGAAAGTCGAAGGTGAAGTCTTCATCTTGGAATCTTCTTCGGCGGAAGGTCGTCCCTTGTTTTTTTTTTACCTCCTTTTAAAGCGCTTTTTACTACCTGGAGACTCCCCAGGCTCAAACGACTCGATCATTATCTCTTCGCTCAAACCGAGTTATAAAACTTGGAGAGTTTGGAAATGTTGAGATGTGTTGCGGCTAATAGGAGAACTAAGTAGGTAGGTAGCTAAGACGAATCAAGACATAACATCTGGCCTGTTAATCCTTGGGTAAGTACCTGGTAAGTCATCATCGAAAAACACACCCTTGCGGCTATAGTTGGTCACAAATAAATTAACTCCTTACTCCTGATTAACAACAGTGTATGCAAATGACCAAGTTGTTCAATAATAAATTGTAACAGACTTCTCATCATTCAAAAGAACACTCAATTATGTTGCTGACTCTCATGTTGAAGAAGTTGAGTTGAACAGAAATGTCTCAATTCACGCGATTTGTCATTTCTAGAACCCTATTCTTGAACAAACTTGCCTGGAATACAGCCTAGGTAGTGCCAACCTCGTCGGGCCTCCTCTGACTTCTACTGAGGCAACAAGATGATTGTGATGAAACTTCTTGATTTTAGGGGCCTCAGTTGGTCACCGTTCGTTCCACGTTCCGGGTTAGTATTTCCCTAGAATACCGGCGCTCAAACTCTAAAAATTGTACCTAAATTTGAAATTTTCAAAGATTTTTGAAATTTATTAGCGCATCAGCCTAAGAAATTGAAAAACTAAAATATTCCCGCTTGAATCATCAAAATTCAACAATAATTGATGGCCGTTAACAATAAAATAATAAACATTTGTAATATAATTTGCAGCGTTTTGATAGGAAATCAATAGTTCAACTACAGAACAAAACCTCACAAAAAATCCAATTCATTCATACGGCTCTCGACCTTTCGAGTATTATTTCCTAATGTCGACAGGGTGTCAGAGTCAAGAACCAACATGATATCAGTTTTTCTAATACCGACAGGTGTCAAACCTTCAAATCTTATACGAATAGAGCCTGTCAGCACTAAATTGATCATGAATCTACAATATTCATTTAGTTAAAATAACACAATGGTTCAAGTAAAACTAGAAGTAGCGAAAGGCAAATCTTAACTAGTCAACTTACTTCCTTAGCTAAACTTTTAAGACATCAAAATCTCGACACATCACTGAAAAATGAAATTTGCTAGCCTTGAAACTGAATAATTGTTTGATATTTTACTGCCAAGTTTGAATTTTACTACTATTTGAAGCCTTTTTTCTATGTTGTAGTTATGTGTCAGAAAAAGGAGAAGTGTCGGAATTCGGGTACTTCACCCTTGTACGAGTACCTACCAGTATGAGGCTTAGCTTTAGTAGGTAGCTTTGTCAAGAAGGGACAATTATTATCAACCAATAGGTACTCCTTCCACCGTTCTGAAGCTCCTGTTCTCCTCCACTGACCGATTTACATACTGCCATCTAATTAGTCGGCATAACAAAAGGGAGAAGCCATCAGCGTCACAACAGATGTACAACACGAAAGTGCCCTTGGAAGCTGCCTCAAGCATGTCACTTGAGAAAGAAGAAAAGATGAGAAGAAAAGCATATAGAGGGAGAATCATCATTCAAAATCAAAGATATACTGTTGAGGCAGTAGTAATGAGGGTGGAACAATGGGCCAAGAAGGCCTCAATGATCATTTAGAGCTTGGAAGACCAGGCTCTAACTAGACCCCGATATCTGGTATATAAAAGAGAGAGTACCTACGTGCTACGTCTATGACTAAGCATTATAATGAACTGTCAGCTGTTGTTCCCGAACAAGCCATTATCAGAACAATACCTCAGGGGCCTTCAAGTAGCTTGGACTCATTAGATCGGCTTTTTCATTGTTTTCGGGGCCTCCAAAGGAAGATGCGGCACAGGTCCGTTCAAAGCTCCCAGTTCCTTCATACAGACAATAATTTATTAGGTAGTTTTTGGGAGAAGAAGTTGATTACAATGCTGTTTTAATCGTTAGGTTCATCAGCTCGATAAGTTCATAATCGAAGTCGATTTTTTCAAAACCATGAAAAGTTAAAGGAATGGGCTCATACATGGGGTATACTTACTACCAATACCAACTCTTAAAATTCAAATTTCTTGGATTTCTTTCAGTCTTACCAAATTAATTTTTCGTTGTATTTGAGGGCAATTTGTCATAGTAACTATGTTATTCTTTTTTAAAAGTCATACGTAGGTACCTCATGTGAAACTTAGAGAGAAAATAGCATTGTTTGTTCTTTGAATAATGATTGCCTGATATTGGAAACAGGTGATCTTCATGGCCTTAACCTAAAGCCATAATTATTTGTTTTCATACACGAAAAATAAACAATAAAACACAAAAAACTGGTTGAAGGCCTTCAAATTGGCAAAAATTATTTTTAGAGCCTAATTTTAGGATTTCCTATCATCTTTTCATCATTTCTTTCCTGTTTTTCATACAGTTAAATAGGTACGTTAAGATTCTATGCTTTGTAAAGGTCACACCAATTGTCATGTTTTTGTTATTTTTTACAGTGAATCACACTAAAAGAAAACTTTTTGCTTCCGAGTCTACCAAGGTAGCGGAAGCATTGTTTTCACTTTCAAGGTTGAAAAAAAATGTCTCCAAAATTGAAATTTCCACTCGTGTTTTACATTTCAGACCTTTCTGAACAATGTTAGTTCCGTGTCTGTCTGTCTGTGTGTCTGTCTGTCATGAAATCCTTGTTGAGCCATAACTTCCACAATTCTCATCCGATTCCGATGAAATTTTTAGGGATTCTCATCCGATTTCGATGAAATTTTCAGGGATTGTGCGGGTTGGCGTGTAGATGGTCCCCTATGAAAATTATTACGTCCGGATAGATAGTAACCGCTGCGCATGCGCAAACGTGAATTCCTTGTAACAGCCACAACTTCCACATTTTTCATCCGATTTCGATGAAATTTTCAGGAATTATGCGGATTAGATTGTAGATGGTCCCCAATGAAAATCGAGGCCTTAAAATCGACAGTTTCCGCTGCGCATGCGCAAACGTAAAATCCTTAAGTAACAGCCATAACACTTAAGTTTTTCGCCCGAATTTGATGAAATTTTCTAGGATTGTTTAGATTGGCGTGTAGATGGCCCCCCTATGAAAATCATCTCCTCCAGACTAACAGTAGTTGCTGCGCATGCGCAAACGTAAAATCCTTTAGTAACAGCCATAACTTCTACATTTTCCATCCTATTTCGACGAAATTTCTCAGGATTGTTCAGATTAGCGTGTAGATGGTCCCCTATGAGTGTAGTGGAAGGTACTTTGAGATTGATGTTTCGAGATTGATCTATACAATCGGGTTATGGATACGAGAAAACTATGTGCCACACCTACTTGGCAGACTTTTTTTCGTGACGATCACACTGTGGGAAGTAAAGAACTGAACTTTTTTTGCTTTTTTAGTGTTATTCACAGTAAAAAATAACAAAATCAATTCTGATTCCTTTACAAAGCCTGGATTTAAATGTTATCTGGTTATTGTACTAGTGACTCACAAAATAGCAACAACAACAAAAAATAGCGCATGCTATTTTTGTCCGATGGCGATGAAATTCATAAGATACAACTCTGGCGGAGGACTCAAAATGTCACTAAAATCTGTTTAATGTTGAAGACATCTGTCGAAGAAAGTTCTTCCTGGAACAAACCAGATTTGACCATGTTATTATGGGTTACGTACCTCGGTCACTTATACTTTTTAGAATATTCCAAACTTAATGGTTTCCTTGGGGAATTTTCCTAAAGGTTGAATTCGCTTGATGTGAAGTTTGAGAAAATCAATCTTGTATTATGACGGGGCATTGAAAATTTTTTTTTTCTACCATCTTCATAGTAACGTCAGTTATAATAGCCCATTTAAATTGGTGGAGTCTTGAGATCGAGCCCTCTGGCCACGCTCGAAACCATCTTCAATACAAACTATTCCATTGATCATTCCGGGATAAGAGACGGCTCTGAGACCTTCTCTAATGAGATCATTACTGGTAGTAACAACCTGGTTGTAACAACCAACAACACAAACTCATTTCATATTTACACGAAAGACGGCAGCCATGGAAAACCTTCGGCCTATAAGTAGATTTATGGGGCGGTCCTCCAAACGGGCAACTGGTTTATTATTCTTGCCAGCCCCTTTCCGCGCATCTCCAGTGATACTCTCCAATGATTTATACGGTCGGATTTGCATTTGGCTCTTCATTACCGGATGTTTTACTCATATAAGGAATGGATAAAGCGTATTGTGGAAAGTCGAGTTGGATTTCGAATCAATTAATGTCCAAACTGATACACAGCGTTGGTTTGTCGATTTGTCACCGGGACTAGAATGCCAAATAGGTACAACAGCATAGTATATCTCTTGAAGACAAAATTTCAAATTTTGTACTTTGGTGCCTAAATGTGCCACTATCAATACATTAAAATTGGTAGGTAACGAGAAGGTACGAATTGTTTGAACTGAAATACTTTGATGTAAATTCAACTCCATTGAAAGATTTCGAAACTCGTATTACATTCAACATGAACATGAAAAGGTTGGAATTAACCCTAGGATGACACACCGGGGTCATTCGTGACCCCACGATTTACATTTGGCCGTGTATCTATAAAGAAAAAAATTTTCTTCGAACAGGGATATTTTGTAAATAAAGTTGGAACTCCTTCTGAGCCCCTTTGTCAGTGGTTAAGGTCAGTCACTCGCTAGAGTTCGTGCAAACGTGCTATGTGCCACATCTGACCCCAGTGTGCTATAATCGGTTGAATTTTTTTGTGTGGGGGACTATTTGACCCCAGTGTGACTTTCTATTCATTCTTTTGCGTTTTAAATTTTGGGGTCAGAATTGACCCCAGTGTACCGTTTATGTATGCGAAAAATAGGTGTGCCAAGATTTATACATACGTATATTGATTTCTAAATTTCTTGTTTTTCCATTTACCGTGAGAAGCCCCTACTTTGAGCCTAAGCAAGTATACTATAAAAATTCACAATAATACAGGAGTAATAATACAATTTTTTTGAAAAGCAGAGAAATAAAAGTGCTGGTGAAAGTCGTCAGTCAAACTCAAAAAAGGGCCATCTTTGAGGTGATCTATTATCGTAACTATTCCATACAATTAAATGATTTTTTTATATTTGACTCCAAATATTGTCAACTTGGAATGCTGATAGTGGAATCTATTTAAAAAAACCTTCAACAAAATATAATTTCAAATTTTAGAAATTTCATTTATTCCCATATTTTTATTGACTTCTTACGAAACTATATTCAAAACCGAAATTTGTTCCTGGTTTAAACTGTTTTTTTGTATATATTTCAACAAACAGGTTATCAATAGATTTTTACAACCTAAAAAAAATTTAAATTTCCGTCTTAAATTCAAATTAGAGGAATTTAAATTTTGGGGTCAGAATTGACCCCAGTGTGTCGTTTATGTATGCGAAAAATAGGTGTGCCATCCTAGGGTTAAGGGAGTCTCTGTTGGGCGCTTTTCGTTCCTCGTTCCGGGTTAGTATTTCCCTGAATTAACGGCGTTCAAACTTTAAAAATTGTACCTAAATTTTTTAGGATTTTTGAAATTTATTAGTGCATTAGCCTAGGGAATGAGGAATTTCACCATGTCGGAATTTCTTATTTTTGACCCCAAAATCGGATTACGGCAAACTTTCAGCCCGTACTTCCTAATTTACGAATAAACAAAACAGTGTAGAAAATATGAAAGTTCAAAAAAACCCGGGAGGATGACGTAAACCAGTTCATGTACGGCCGCTTGAAGCTCTGAGATCGTGAAATCTCACTTTTTAGGTAGTCCCCGGAGGCAACATTTGACAGAACCAGGAAAGATCTAAATCGAAAAACTGAAGAGAAAAATAGAAAAAGCAAGATGGAGAAAATGAGGTTTCCTCTGTTTTTGTTTGATAAATTTTCCTTTAGATTACACGATTTCGTCGTTCCATCGGGCAACACTGGGAGGAGACGGCGATCCGAATTGCCAATCAGCGAGCGTTTCCGCTTCACGTTGAAGAGGTCCGTTTTCCCGGTTATTTTTTTAAATAATAAATTTTGAATGTCTCCGAAAAATAACAGGGGACTTATTTTCCAAAGTCAACCCGATTTTCATCGATCCCACACCATTAACTATTCAGGAAAAATGCGAACAGATTCGGTGAAATTCTTCATTGCTCAACCATGCGCAATCGACACCAACTTTTTTATTTCAAATAGAAACCCCTATTTTTTGTGCTTAAATTAAAATGAAGGTAGATTGCAAGTGTGATACATGTTTTTTCATTAATTTTTGACGCTAAGTTACTTTCGATTTCGATTCCACCAAACTCATTATCGTCATCTGTTCAATTCTGATTATTCCAATTTTGATCAACTTATATTCACGGGTCCCCGAGTGACTAAATATTATGATAATCGTCCGGTTTTCTACAGTTAATTGTTATTTAATGTTGTAGAGGGCTTCTGACTACCCTCCTAGCATTTGATGACGCTGAATATGGCCGGCACTTTTTAGTCCAATATTGCAAAATTACGTGAAATTAAATTGCGTTTAAATTGTTGGAAACAGCTCATAACCCGACGGATTCCTATGAACATTCAGAGCCTAAAATCTGAATATTCAAAACATTTTTGTTAAATATCGTCTCTATTTATTAGTTAACCTCGTTAAAACGGTTAATTCGCGGCGTAAACAAGAAATACCTAATAGTGAAATCACATGCACATAGTAGGTACAATAAACATCCACTAGATGCATTGTTTGTATGTTTGACGAGTACCGAAATTGCAGACCATTGACCATCTATGCCTAAATTTATCACAAACTACTAATTTCAATAAGGAAAAATGATATGTAGGACCTATCATACCATTGGATATGTAGTGGATCATTGGATTTGTGTGTTTCTCTATACCACGTTTTTAACTTTTCAAAACTGTGTAACTTCATCAATTTCTGTCCGATTTTAACTTTGCAAAAAGCAAAATAATGCCTGAAACGAGCTCTTCCACACACTTCCCCCTTCGCATTTGTAACTCTAAGGACATGAGAAATGAAGGGATGCTCTACACTTACCCCATTTAGGCGAGAAAAGTGAGGAGTACGGACAAACATTATAGTATTGCTCGAGAAACCCACTGTAACTAAAAAAAAAAACCTTAAACTAACTATAAAACTAGTTAGAGGATAGTCCGAGGGGTGTAATGAAAGGAGGAAAAAAAGTCTGCCAAGTGGGTGTGGCACATAGCTTCCTCGTACCCTTTCACTACCCTCTTAGGGGACCATCTATCTACACGCTAATCTGGACAACCCTAGAAAATTTCATCAAATTCGGATGAAAAATTAAGTGAGTAGGTGTATGTGATTGGATAAAAAAAATACTTGTTACTAAAAACGCTGCAAATTATTACACAATGGTTTATTATTTTTCTATATGGATCACTCGTCTACAAAATCACCAACCATCCAATATGAAAAAAAAAAAAAAAAAAAATCAAAATCACCAATCATTGATCGCATTTCGGTCAGCTCTAATTTGAACGGAGATTAGGCCTCTTTTGCGATTCACACTCGTGTTTTGATTTACATATATATATATTTCAATATAAACCCTTAAATTTTCGTAGGGAGCGAACGGTTTGTCCTACAGAGCTCGGCGTGGTCTCAAAAAATTCTAAAAATTGTATACAATCTTAAATTGAAGGAAAAACAATACCTTTATATCAAAATTTTTTGAGTTAGGGCGTTTTCAAAATTTCAAAATTGATTTTGGAACCCTTAGAAGTGACCTACATCAACCAAAAGCTTCGGGGCACAACTAGACCCCAAATGGAGCCTACATACCAAATTTCATCAAAATCGGTCAATGCTAAGTGGCAAAAGTGCCGCGTACGGCGGACGGCGGACGGCGTACGGCGGACGGCGTACGGCGGACGGCGGACGGACGGCCAAATTTTTATTCGATTTTTGGATTCTACGTACCTTGAAACGTAAACCATCAAATTTTGAGGGGGTGTTAAAAATTTTTTTTTCTTGGTCGATTCCAAAGGTTCATTATTGAAAATAATAAACCAAAATACGTGTTAGCCTCGGCTGGGATTCGAACCCGCGACCCCTGGGGGACAGTTGAAGTTACGGCTGTTAGAAGGAATTTACGTTTGCGCATGCGCAGTCGCTTCTATCAGTCCGGGGATGATGATTTTCATAGGGGACTATCTACAACCTAATCCACATAATCCCTGAAAATTTCATTGAAATCGGGTGGAAAATGTGGAAGTTATGGCCGTCACAAGGAAATTCACGTTTGCACATGCGCAGTGGCTACTATCAGTCCGAAAGTGATGATTTTCAAAGGGGACCTTCTAAATACTAGTCTGTAACATCCCTGAAAATTTCATTGAAATCGGATGGAAATGTAGAAATTATGGCTGTTAAAGGAATTCACGTTCATGCTCAGTCGCTTCTATCAGTCCGGGGATGATGATTTTCATAGGGGACCGTCTACTCGCTAACCCGCACAATCCCTGAAAATTTCATAAAAATCGGACAATAACTTCGTATAGTTATGCGCGTTACAAGAAATTCGTGACAGACAGACAGACACGGAACCAAAATTGTTCAGAAAGGTCTAAAACGCAAAACGCGAGTGGAAATTTTGATTTTGGAGAACTTTTTTTTTTCGTCCTTGAAAAGTGAAAACAAAGCTTCCGCTACCTTGGTAGACTCGGAAGCAAAATCTAGCTTTAAAAATGAGTTTCTCAGGGTCTACCAAAGTTGAACTATGCAAATTGTACTTTGTACTTCCCCCGACGCACCTTACCCAAAATGATACGTAGGACCTATCATATCATATCATATCGACACCTTAAAGCACAAAGGAGCTATGTCCAGAAACGGAGTTTTGAGAAAAACGGAAAAGAAATTATCACTAATGCCCAATTCCTAACATAATGGCTTATCATACTAAACTGCCTAATTTCTTCAATAAATTTTCAATCTGTAATCGGCAAGTAGATCAATAATAGTTTCATTGAATTGAGTTTTTTTGAAATTTAAAAAAAATGAAAACATGGAAGATGGATGGATTTAGCCCCTTTGTGCTTTAAGGTATCGACATGAAGTACCTACATTGTAGGTAATACGACCGATTATAAATTAATTAAATGGGAAAAGTACAGACCTTTGGTAAATTAACTATTGATTAGGTAGGTACCCAAGTATTTGAGTAAGGATGTGGAATTTTATATTTTGAGGTACACATTGCGAAGGGCAAAGTAAGATACGAAGGTACTCACGTCGTACTGAGTACTAGATATCCACATGTGCAGGAGCTGTCACGCCAAACAGCCAAGCTGAAATGCCTTGCGGTTTTGCCTAATCAACACAGTACGGCGTCAATTTCCACGACTGTATGGAGTTTTACAACACTGCTGTCAACTACGTGGAATTAGACAAATAACAGAAATGTATTCACTTCATCCTTGACCTTGTACCTACTTGTCTACTGCGGGCAAAAAAAGCTAACCGTCTTAAATTCGCTTTCAGATTTCGGCTACACTAGACCAGACTTTCTTGAATTCTTGATTCCATTCTATTTTACTGTGGGGAAATTAACGATTATTAAGTTGACCGAGTGACCGACAATAGTGTTCATCAAATTTTTTTAGTGGACTCACCCTTGCCGGCAACTGATTCACTGATAACTGGTTGATAATTCTTTCTTCGTGGCTGCCGCAGAGTAATTCGATTTACCCTTCCAGGTAATTTAATCGTATGATTCAATATTACATTATCTTACGAATCTTCAGTGCGCTCACGCTAGAACTTACTGTAAGATAGATCACTCTACTCACAATTCATGCAATTTGGCATCGGGTACGGTTTTTGCGTACAAGCTATTCCTATTCATACATTTCAAGGTAAACTGAGGCTCGACTCGGCCTTCAAGTTGTTGACTACGCTCAAGAGTATTATTTTTTGCTTCCTCAGATTTAGTTACCGTGCGTCATCATTGAGGGATCAACAATAATATTTACCTACACACCTCCGATCGCCAAAAAAGAACTCATATCGTTGAACGTCTTCAAACTCGCATCATGCTGGTCTTGGATATTTTTTGAGAATTGAGTGCTTCGTCAAGCTATGCTCCCCATCACTAGATCTTCTATCCTACTTTGCCGACGAGTCGTCAATCACACTTCATTTGTGAGGTAAGTTATTTCCTTCGATTTTGTCCTACATGCATGAGTGAAGGTTCTGTTACGTCACAAAATAATTATGATTTACGAATTTTGGCCTGAGAGTACCACCATTTCATTTAGCATAAATAAACACTTGAAGCTTTGAGGTGGGTGAGAGCAGGGTGTCCAGCGACCTGGAATACTCAGGGAATTTTACTCTACTAGAGAACTCACAGGAATTTCATTTTTTTTTTTTTTTTTACTCTGGAGAAGGCCTGAATGCTGAACATTTGTGAGGGAAATTCTGGCTGTCTGAGAGAGAAAAGTGCAAATCGTCGGTGAAACAGCAACATGCAATAAGTCAATTTTAGCCCAAAATGAGTTAGGCATTGTTCTGTCGAAATTTTCGTTCAGGATCGACTGGAGAAGTCAGTTTATCTGAAAATTTCCTCCTAAGACTCCTAGTTGTTTTTTTGTTTTTTTTTTTTCGAAAAACTAACTTCTCCAGTCGATCCGGCTCAAAAAATTCTATACCTAAAGCATGGAAGCCTAACTCATTTTGGCCAAAAATTGACTTACAGCATGTTGCTGTTTCACCGACGAAATACGGTTTTAGTAGGAAGTATTTTCAATTTTAGATGTTCCAAAAATGAAGAAAAATTTCTCAACTAGGTATTATATTGCAAATACAAATTCCTATTTTTTAAAACTTTTTTTTACATTTTTGTTATTACAATATATCTGTAGTAAGATGGCAAAAGATGATAAGTCACTTTTTCCCAAAATAGAGATTTTATACACTGCAAGGTTGCTTTAGATGGTTGCTAGATGGTGTCAAAATATTACGTCTCCACGGAAACCCCTTCAAAAGTTATAAACAGTAACAATAATGTGATAAGTCAAAAACCGTCAAATTTAAGATGGCAATATGATAAATAATTTTATTGTTTATGGTCATCTGTTGAAAACAAAATTTATTTGAAATAATGGAGATGACATGAAATGATATGAAGATCTATGATCTATAGCCATCTAAGGTTTTAAAAAAATCTTACTTTCTCTCAGATGGCAAAAAGTGATAAGTTTTTGTTGCCTGGGCATACTCGTCTCGAGTGTGATAGCGACCATGCCAGGATTGAACGTGCCAAACAGCAAATAAAAAATAATGCAATAATGATACCGAGAGATTGATACTCCTTCGTTAGAACCGTTTCAAGGAACAATAAACCAATTCAAGTAACTCCAATGAGTACCACAAACTTTCTCGCTTTCAGTAATTTTCTTTCCAAAGGAAACATTATAATCAAGAGGGCTGCTGACACCAATGGGGAAAAGGTGGAGTGGATGAAAATGAAGTGGATAAGGTATGAATCTACTTTTGGGGTGAACAAATTTAAATATACACTTGACGAAGATTCGCCATTTCGAACAGTAGATCTCCGAAGGCAAAAACGAGGAAGGCCATTATCAGGAAATAATAATTCATTGACGGTTCCTCAATCTTACACAGGACCAGTACCAATCAACCCTCTCAAGAAACAAGACCTTCTGTCGATTCTGTCATTGATTGACGTCGATTGCCATGATTTTTATAAACAGCTTATAACAACAACAGATGCAGCTGAGTTTGATGAACTTGAAGACAATAATATTGTTCTGGAAGACACTGAAATTGTGCCCAGCGCAAAATGAGGAATTTCACCATGTCAGAATTTCCTATTTTTGACCCCAAAATCGGATCCAGCACCTCTAAAAACCCCCTAAGGCAAACTTTCAGCCCGAACTTCCTAATTTACGAATAAACAAAACAGTGTAGAAAATACGAATGTTTAAAAAAACCGGGAAAATGACGTCATGCTGGAATAGTTCATTTATGGCCGCTTGAAGCGCTGAGATCGAGAAATCTATAGTCCCCAGATGCAAAATTTCATGAAACAGTAAAGTTCGAAATCGAAAAACTGAAGAAAAAAAAAATAGAAAAAGCAAGATGGGGAAAATTAGGTTTCCCCTGTTTTTGTTTGATAACTTTTCTCTTAGAAACCACGATTTCGTCCCAATGGGCAACACTGGGAGGAGACGGCGATCCAATCAGCGAGCGTTCCCGCTTCACGTCCGTTTTCCCGGTTAGTTTTGAAATTAAAAATTTTGACTGTCTCCCAAAAATAACAGGAGACTTATTTTACGAAATCAGCCCGATTTTCATCTATCCCACACCATTAGCTATTCAAGAAAAATGCAAACAGAAATCGGTGAAATTCCTCATTTCTGTTTTAGTTTTCATTATTTTTTTATCAACACATTGCTGTGATGTTTTGCTTTTAATAAAATTGTATTACAATAATAAAATTAAATAATAATTTACAGCTCATTTTTCTGTATGTTTTATGGTTTTTTTCGTTTTAAATTTTTTTGTAGTTGTGTTGAGAAGAGTTTTTAAAAATGAAGTTTTGTGTAAAACAAATTTAATTTATTACCTTATCGAAATTTTTTGAGGTCTACAATTAAAAAAAAAAATCAAAAATTAATAATAATAAGAGCAATGCTGTTTTACCTACATTCCTATTCCTGATTTTGAAAATTTTACCTTGAAAATTGAGCCTCTTTGTATAAAAGTTACCTACCTAATTTTAACATGTTTAATGTTTTAGGGCTGGGGGTCATTCTGTGAATTCCGACACTTTTTCAAGTTTATTGGGTCTGACTGACTCCATGCAAACACGGTAGTACAAGGTTTCAAGAGTGCAAACACATGACTTATCATGTTTTACCATCTTCAAATGAAGTTGGCAAAATATGATAAATAGGTACATCGATCCGAAAACGGTTTATAGGCAACCATTGCGAAGAAGAAAAAAAAGTACTCGACTGAATCTCATTATCAGATGTTTTTTCAAATCATCTGTAGAGAAAAATTGCTTTTTAAGAAAACTGCTGATTTTTCAGGCCGGACCAAAACTTAAAGTTGCTCTCCTGAAATCGCGAGAAATTTGACTTAGGTATCACCTTTTGCCATCTTGCCACAGATATAATGCCGTTAGATATTAATTTTTTTCTCGAAAATTCAAGTTTTCACAAGGGCACACTTGTAGCTACTGCTAACCCGCACCGCGTACCTCTTTCTCCTCAACTTACAAGTCTGATTCTGGTTAAACTTATTCATTTTCATAATGATATTTCCTTCCAAGTCTACCAAGGTAGCGCTTTTTCACGTTCCAAGGTTGGAAAAAAATTGTCTTAAAAATCGAAATTTCCTCTTGCTTTTAACGTTTCAGGCCTTCCTGAACAATTTTGGTTCCGTGCCAGTCTGACTGTGTCTGTCATGAAATCCTTGTGACGGGCAAAACTATACGAAGTTATTGTACGATTTCGATAAAATTGGATTGTGTGCGTAGATAGGTGCATCTAGGGGAAGAAAGTGGTAGAACGGCGTGAGCATTGCCTATAGGTCTGCCACAGAAACTTTGCTTCCCTTTGGCGCATTCTTCTGGAGAAGATAGAACTACTTATCTCTTATCATCAAGCAAATTCCCGCGCATACAATAATTTTTCGCGAATTTCTCCCTTAACACGTTCCACGCGGATTACCTACCAGCAGGCAAAAGTAATTCTCTCGCCAGCGCGGATTGCCTACCGGTAGGCAAACAAAATCCCACACCCTGAGCGGCTGACGTTTAGAGTGCTTTCTATACGTTGTATGAACTACTAATTTCGGGCGAAATTGCAACCCGTTTTGTACCCAGAACGCAACCTAGTGGAGAACGGGTGTTACTAAACAAAATCACTTGGAGAAATCCTGTTGAAAAAAATTACCAACTGGTTCAACTAAGAAGAAACAGATGGCAGTAGAGCAGCGAAAAAGTGCCTACCGGCACCCTGCGCTGTCGGGAAGACCACCCTGTTTGGGATCTGCGTTGGTGATGAAATCACCGTTTTGGGACCCGTGTGGAAAGTTTTAGGAGTGACATGATTCCCCTCCTACTGCAGATTGAAGTTCGAGCATTTCCGAAATTGAAATTCCATGGTACTACACGAACATTAAATTTCTCACGGCTCAATTTCCCTGCCAAGGTTTCATCATGGAAGGTTGACTCGATCGTTATGTTTCGCAGATCCGCCACCTAGGGGGCGCCACACAGATGCAAAGTTCCTGTGGTAGACCTATAGCGAAGATAAGATGAACCTTCCAGAGCTCAAAAACCTAGGTTATTTCTCTTATCAGTTGGCTTATGTGAAATAGGTATCGTGTGTTGTGTTTCTAGTTCTTTCGTAAATAATGAAATGCTTTAAAAATTTATGTTGTTTACCTACGAGTACTTAGATGTTCATTTCAGACTGAATGCCTTTCTTATTGATGCCTCATACAGATTTGATTGCATTTTTCCTTGAGGGCAAATTTCTGGTTTCCTATAGATTAGGCAGAGGGCTACAACCATTACCTCTGGTCGATAACGGAGGTGCATCCATCTTGCCAGTAAAGAAGAGACGGTTCATCTAATCGCCGCTAGATAGCACTTGGGCTGTTCCACCACTTTCATTCCCTAGATGCTCCTCACGTAGATGTTCCCTTAAGAAAATCAAGGCCCCCAAACTGATAGTTGCCTCTGCGCTTACGCAAAACTAAAATACTTGTAACAGCCGTACTTAACACCCATATTTTTCTTCTGAATTTGATGACATTTTTCAGGGTTGTTAATTTTGGTGTGTAGATGGTCCCCTATGAACATCATCGCACTCAACTTCTTCATTTTCCTACTGATTTTGAAGAAATATTTAGAGATTGTGCTGGTTGACGCGTAGAGTCCCCTATAAGGGAAGTGCGAGGTACTTAGCGCAAACTTCTTGGGGAAGGAGCTGGACACCCTCTGAGAGGCTTGGGTATCCCAAATTTTCGTGTTTAAAAAAATTTTCTTCCCAACTAACCCAGCATATTGCCTATTGTTACGAAGCTGTGAGTCTGAAGAAGTGTTTTTCTTCCTAGTAGCGTGTGGTACCAACGTCCATCTATAATGAACAATTTAAACATAAAGGTAGTACCTAATTTATTACTTTAAAAAAATTTTCTCCTCTACGAGAGTGACTAATTTTGTACTCCCATTTTCACGCAGGCATGCCCAGTTGCCCCAAGTGGACCCAAGAGGACCGCTCACTCCTTTGAAGAAATACGTGTTCTCGTCTTATTTGGAGTTTTTGAAAAACTATGACGTTAAATTGGAAGCTAAATTCCCAGCTGCAATCCGAATTTACAGGATATTCAAAGAAGGATTTCAAGTAAGGTTTCAAGATTATAGTGGTGAAGTACTGATGAAAGTACCAGTAGCCTTTTTGTGTCATAACATCGGGTATTTCACTTCATAATCTCCACACCTGATACCGGACTGAAATTGGCAATATTCAGAAAAAAAATTCGTGAAATCATTACTTAATACATAACCAAACTGAACCAAATTTTAGCAACGTACATCATCACTCCTTTGCTGAATGCTCCTTGTAGTGGATCATCAATACTTCAGGAATTGATTCATTCCATCTCCTGTAGAGGAAAATCAACGCGGTTTTCAGCAAAAACATCCTCAAAATCTCATCTTTCCAACGGTATAATAAAAAAAAGTTGAAGAATAATTCGACAAAGTGGTAGTGAAAGTTGATGGAAGTAGCAGCTACTTCCATCTGCTACTAGCAGCTACTTCCATGGAAGTAGCTGCTACTTGGGCTATTGCATCCATCCGATGGTACTACTCGACATATAATTTGAAGGAGGACTATATTATAAATTAATTATCTACTGATTGATTAAGTAAAAAAATGAAAAACTCCCCAATTTATGGATGAATTTTACCATAAAAAATTATATTCTGAGCTATGTTGTTGATGTTACAGGATTTCTACGGAGACCTCAAAGGGCTCATTATTATCAGGAAGAAACTTCGTCGAAACTTCCACGAGCTAGGATGTCTGACCCGGAAAGAGTTGGAATTGAACATGCTGATGCCTGGTGACATGTACAGAGTGGCTCCCGTTCTACTCATATCGGCTCTACCTTTTGCGAACTACGTAGTTTTTCCTCTAGCGTGAGTACTCTCAATGATCTCAATGATGATGAAATTTATTAGTGGATCGGCCTAGGGAATTAAAAACTGAAAGATTGCCGCTGGAATCATCAAAATTGAACAGTAATTGCCATAGAAACATGGAAAACCCGTTTATTCAGTTGTTTTTCCCATTTTTCTCTGGAAATTATTGTTCAATTTTGATGATTGATGATTCCAGCGGAAATCTTTCATTTTTTCAATCCCCTAGGCCAATCCACTAATAAATTTCTAAAATTTAGCTATAGTTTTTAAGTTTTTGCCCCTTCAATTTTGGGAAATACTAACCCGGAACGAGGAACGAACGGCGACCGATTGAGACCCCTTAACGATATTTGATTGAGTTTAAAAAAATTTAATTGCTCTTATCTACTATACCTACCCCTTTCCTAACTACTGCCTTCCACTCTGCTCTATCGGCAGCTTTCCTCCTCCAGTTTCCGACGCTTGTCTTCCTCAAGTTCAGCTCTACGTCATCTTTGCCTCCCTTTTCTCCTTCTTTCTCCAGGTTTGCCATTGAACACCTTCTTGCAGGCTCTGTCGTCTGTCATTCTTTCCATTCCAGAGCATTGACTGACGCGCGTCGCGTTGCGTTGCGCTGGCGTTGTTTGACTTTTGATGTCGACAACGATGCCCTCTTATGAATGTGGTGGGATTCGTAGTTTTTTCCGGATTCTAAGTTCTATTGTTGAAGAAAGGAACATAAATCTTCTTTCCCATTTTTTGAACATGCTCCTGTCTGCCTCGGTCAACACCCAAGTTTGGGAAAATGTCACTACTATTTTTATTATAGTGATATAATAATGAGAGGTTTGTTCAGAGAAGCAGTCCTGAATGGTTCGGAGGGGTTTGGAGAAGCCCGGAGGAGTCCAAGCGCCTCTATCCCCTCCCCTTTTCAGTTCCAGTTTGGTTCTGAACTGGTTCCAGATTGCTTCCGCGAACAGACCAATAGTCTGGGCCGAGGTGCGTTTGTGCTGTATGATTTGATCTGGCCTGACAACGCATGAACATCTATTAGATGTGTTTCTTATACATGGTTCACAAGCTTAAGGAGCGTTTTCCTGTCGACGGGTTATATTCCATCGCGTCGAACAGAGTACGCCGGTGGGATCCCGTTCGGCGGAGAGTGACGTACCACGCAGCGTGTTAATGTTTTCCTGTGAGCGTGTTACTACCGATGTCACGCGGCGGGACAACCGTTTTCACTTGAGCTGTCTAGAAGTCAAAAAGTCAACCATGTCCTTCCGCGGTGAAAAATGAGATTTTTGGCCATCATAGACCAATTATATTGTGTTCATGATGGAGAAGATATAATAATTGTTGCTGAACTCCTCCGAAGGAAGCCTACGGATCAAATGTTCCTAGAAAGAGAAGAAGAATGAGCATACAACACTCTCATCACTCAACACCTACTAGACAATGGAGTTAGAGATTCAAAGAATACTGTCGGTTCACGCATGTTCAATTCTCCTTCTCGATTTCCCTGGTACGAGAAAAGTTTAGTCCCTTACGGTAGAGTAGCAAAACAATATCACCCAGGGTATGTTCATTAAATCAAAAAATATAATTTGGTGGTTATAAAGTTCATTGGTTGGTACCTACATATGCAAGGGTGCTAGATAATAATATTATACAGATTAAATAAAGATTAAATATTGTAAAGATTAATATATAAAGATTCATTTTATTTGTAAAAAGATTAACTCAATTTGGAAATACTATATATTATATAGTATTTCCAATTTGAGTTAATCTTTTTACAAATAAAATTAATCTTTTTGAAAATAAAATTCAACTTTTTACAAGTACATTTTTTTTTTTACACATATTCAAACTTTTTTCAAATGAAATTGATCATTTTGCGAATGAACTCAAACTTTTTGACAGTAAACAAATAGGAAGTGTCAGATGTGCATGCCTATCCCGTCAGCGTCGAGCGTCATAGACACCTCCTGAAGCACTCGAGGGTCTTACGTCGACGGAACACGCCAGCGGAAGACGTACTCCGCTCGACAGGAAAACGGTTGCCTTCATTTCCCATTGAAGGAGTGGTCGACGTGACTCCGCCAGCGTACTCCGTTCGACGCGACGGAATATAACCCGTTGGCAGGAAAACACGGCTTTACACTTGTGCGGTTGATCAAAAACTTGTTCTCTTAAACTGCTGTTTTCAAACACTGAGCTTAAACTGCAGCAGTGACCTCATAGAATGAGAACTGTAACAGGACTCTCCAGAACTCAAAAAACCCCCCGTATAATTTGTTCAACTCTTTGTTGCAGATATTTACTTCCAAGGCAGCTGCTCTGCCGGCATTTCTGGACGCTACAGCAAAAAATACAGTACAACGTGCTCGACCAAAAACGACGCCTCGGGTACTACAAACCCGTTTTCAGAGCCCTCCAGTCCAAATTGAGTAGTCTCAAAGGTCATCAAACTCACAACTTATGGCGCCAGTGTATCGCTCAGCTCGGAAGTGGTTTGCATCCTGGATCCATCAAAATAGCCAACGTTCAGCACCTCTTTGGGAACGACCAAGTTTACGATTTGAGAAACCTTCCTTCTAGTCATATAGTAAGTCTTTTCTCGATAAACTGATGCACGTTTGCCTTTTATGGTGAACAATGCTACTTGAAGAACAAAATTCAAAATGAGGTTTGAATATTCTTAATTATTGGCTATTACAATAACTGCTGAGATGTGTTGATTGATGGATGGATTGCAATTTCAATTCCAGCGAGTACTTTTGAAAATGCACGACATGCACAGCGGATGGAGGAGGAGAAAAAGGTTAATGGAACGAGCCAAGATGATTTACAATATGGATTTGGCTATCATACGAGAAGGCGGAGTTGAAGCTATGTCTCAAGAAGACATTAGAACGGTAATTATTCATTTTATCAACAACTTCTAGTCTGAGTGAATCAGAATCCAGTTCCTGGTCTGACTGAGTCTGAATCCAGCTCCTGGTTCGACTGGGTCTGAATCCAGTTCCTGATCTGACTGGATCTGTTTCAAGCTCCTGGTCTGACTGGATATAAATCAAGTTTCTGGTCTGAGTCTGAATCCAGCTCCTGGTTCGACTGAGTCTGAATCCAGCTCCTGTTTCGACTGGGTCTGAATCCAGCTCCTGGTCTGACTGGGTCTGAAGACAGCTCCTGGTCTGACTGGGTCTGAAGACAGCTCCTGGTTCGACTGGGTCTGAATCCAGCTCCTGGTCTGACTGGGTCTGAATCCAGCTCCTGGTCTGACTGGATATAAATCAAGTTTCTGGTCTGAGTCTGAATCCAGCTCCTGGTTCGACTGAGTCTGAATCCAGCTCCTGGTTCGACTGAGTCTGAATCCAGCTCCTGTTTCGACTGGGTCTGAATCCAGCTCCTGGTCTGACTGGGTCTGAATCCAGCTCCTGGTCTGACTGGGTCTGAATCCAGCTCCTGGTTCGACTGAGTCTGAATCCAGCTCCTGGTTCGACTGAGTCTGAATCCATCTCCTGGTCTGACTGGGTCTGAAGACAGCTCCTGGTTCGACTGGGTCTGAATCCAGCTCCTGGTCTGACTGGGTCTGAAGACAGCTCCTGGTTCGACTGGGTCTGAATCCAGCTCCTGGTCTGACTGGGTCTGAATCCAGCTCCTGGTTTGACTGGATATAAATCAAGTTTCTGGTCTTACTGAGTCTGAATACAGCCCCTGGTTCGACTGGGTCTGAATCCAGCTCCTGGTCTCACGATCTGTTTCAAGCTCCTGGTTTGACTGGATATAAATCAAATTTCTGGTCTAATTGAGTCTGAATCCACCTCCTGGTTCGACTGAGTTCTGGTCTGACTGAGTCTGAATCCAGCTCCTGGTCTGACTGAATCTGTATCAAGCTCCTGGTTTTGACTGGATCTGAGTCAAGTTTCTCTTCTTACTGGATCTGAGTCCTGCTATCTGATGGACCCCAACCATCTGGAGGGTACATTAACTGAGAGGACGATTTTAAAGGTTATTGTGGCCAATCATTTGCTGCTAGTGAGGAATAAGTTCTTATGGAAACGTACCTATGTTGAGGTGGTCAACGATCAAACTCGTTGAATCTCGTACAATAACCTCTGGTGCCAAAACTCTAGCCATCAAGAGTCCACAAAAGATCTTGCAAAATGTTGAGAAATCTCCCATCTAACGCTTTTCTTATTGTTTTACCTTTTGTTTAGGCTTGCTTCATCCGAGGACTCAACCCCACCAATATGAATGCCGATGAAACCGTCCGCTGGCTCAGAGAATGGATCAAACTATCGACGGGCCTTAAAGACGAAAGTTGGTCCTTCATCCTCCATCTGCCTATTTTGACTGCCTACAACCACCCCTCCAATTGGGTGTTGATACATTGAGACTATTTTTATTCATCGCGCGAGACTGTGATATTTATATTTATAACGCTTTAAGAAACATTAGGATTCAAAATGAACTCAAGTGGGACTCTCACCTGGTTTTCGTTTTTGTTTATCATTCTGCGGACTTCAAAGTTTGACTTCTTTGAAGTACCTATCCTTGTTTTCCGTTGGACTCTTGTCATTTAGTGTAGGTATCTCTCATCCGCCTACAATCTTACACCTTCTGCATCCACCTTTCAACTTGTTCCTTTATTTATCTACGTTGTGTTATTAAGACTTAAAAATAAGTGTATTGTATAAGTTTTAATTAAATTATGATCCCTGCGAACATTGTTCTAACTCTTGTTAGTAAGTTAATGTAGCTAGCATTTCTAAATTATAAATCTAGAAATTACCTAGGTACCTATCATTACGACCCCACAACAATTTATTGTTACCAGTAAAATAATCAAAATTTACGATTATTTTCCTATTTTGAAGAATGTTATTCTCGATTAAATATTTTATTCACATTGGTTTCTTTTCGTTCTATACCTAAATGATACCCTACTCATATCTTACATGTAGGACCTACATTATAGGTATTCAATGAGGAATTTCACCATGTCGGAATTCCTATTTTTGACCCCAAAATTGGATTCAGCACCTCGAAAAACCTCCTAAGGCAAACTTTCAGCCCGAACTTCCTAATTTACAAATAAACAAAACAGTCTATAAAAAACGAATGTTTAAAAAAAAACCGGGAAAATGACGTCATCCTGGAATAGTTCATTTATGGCCGCTTGAAGCGCTGAGATCGAGAAATCTATAGCCCCTAGATGCAAAATTTCACGAAACAGTAAAGTTTGAAATCGAACAACTGAAGAAAAAAATAGAAAAAGCAAGATGGGGAAAATTAGGTATCCCCTGTTTTTGTTTGATAACTTTTCTCTTAGAAAACACGATTTTGTCGTCCCAATGGGCAACACTGGGAGGAGACGGCGATCTGAACAGCCCAATCAGCGAGCGTCTGTTTTCCCGGTTAGTTTTGAAATCAAAAATTTTGATTGTCTCCCAAAAATAACAAGAGACTTATTTTCCGAAATCAGCCCGATTTTCATCTATCCCACACCATTAACTATTCAGGAAAAATGCTAACAGAATTCGGTGAAATTCCTCATTACCTTAATAATAGAGTTCCTAGAAGAACTGACACGGTCTAGTTACTGCAGATGTATCCAGCACCGTTTTCTGGATAACATCAAGAACGTAGGCAACGTACAGAGAATACGGTAGATTTGTACAGGGTTCCATCTAGACCTTGCTAGAGCTACTAGGAACTCTCTGGTGCCTACCTACATTAAAGAAATAGGAACACTCATTAAATTATGTTATACTTTAAAGTTCCTCAGCATAAGTACCTAGCCAACCAAAATTGTATGAAAACCTACTTTTATGGCTGATGACACAAAACAAAAATCTTTGTGGATGTTTTGAGGTTGTTTTAAAATCCACAAAATTATTCAAGTTTTTACTGTCACGTTACTCTTTAGGCTGATCCTCCACTGGAAGCGTTTTGATGCGACGCGATGAGAGGCGCGATGACAAGCGGCGAGGCAGGCGCTACGAGGCGACGGAGGGTCCTCCATTGGAGGCGACTATTCGTGTGCAGTCCGCTCTCCTGCCATGGACGCGTCCGATATTTTTTTCTGGAGAGCAGTTATTTAAATTTTCGACGGTTGGTGCAGAGTCGTCGCTATTGGGTTCATCCAATACTGCAAAAACGGAGGACCCTCGGCGAGTACCACCATCTCCACCAGGATTTGAAGAGGCAGCCCGAAAAGTTTCGAGATTATTACAGGATGAGCCCCGAAACATTTGCCTACATTTTGAGGGCCATAGAGTCCTCTATAATTAAATATTCAAATTTCCGCGAGACTATTTCACCAGAAGAACGTCTCAGTGTGACTTTGAGGTAAGTGGAAGTGTAACTCTTTTTAAAATTGAACAAAATTAAATTTATTAATGAAAAACACAGAAAACAACAAAATGAAATATATTAAGTAATCAAAAACACTGAAAAGTGTTAAATTTGTGGTCGAAGAAAAATTGAAAAGGGTTGGAGGGGATGGGAGAGCGGGGGGCTCGTCGCGCGTTAACAAGCGACAGATCCCATCGAAATGGGATCCGTCGCTTCGTTTCGCGCGAAACTGACGCTTCAAATCGCGAGCAGTGGAGGACCCCCAATTCACTTCTTCACCATGGGATCTGTCGCTCGAAACGGACGTAATCGCGTCGTCGCTTCATCGCGTCAAAACGCTTCCAGTGGAGGACCAGGCTTATGATTGATGGGCTAAGGTATTAGTATCCATGCCAAGCGTACTATTCTATAACAGATTTGTTCAGATTAAAAATGACTCAGATTTCTATGAGTAACAAGGCACAGAATGAGAATAGTGCCCCAGCTTGCATTCACTGTCCTGGCTTTGAGATGAACGTGGCCACACCTTAGACCCTTGAGGAGCTAGTCGATTGGATGCTGAGCAAAAAGGACTCCTGGAACAAGATTCGTGGAAAGGACCCTGCAAGATGAGATGGTACATGAGCTCTTGAGACACGAACCAGAGCAGGCACCTGAACTCAGTCCGAAGTAACGTGAAAAACATGTCCAGGCTGAATTTCAATGTGAGAAAAACGTTGAGCGTTATTTGGTTTTAGTGCAGTTTGAATGAATAGAGAGTTTTTGGTGCCAAAATCTCACGGGCCCCGTTAGGAGGAGACTAGCGCGAGCAACAGAGGATGCTACCCAGTTGAAGGAGGAAGCCCATTAGCTTTGGACAGGGGGGGAATGGAGGCGCTCGTCACGGTGGGCCTCTCGGAACGGGTGACTGTCAGGGGGCACCCTTTCTTCGTAGCCCGCTGATGTTGGGAGGCAAATCCATCGCCACCTGTGAACTCCGTGCTTTGTGAAGAGGTTCCACAGGCCCGTTAGTGGTTGCCAAGACTCTCTAATCTCCTGAAATCAGAAGGTGAGGTGCCTTTATGATATTTTACAGAGATCTCTAACAAGTAAAAGATAGAGATTTTCTCACCTACCAGCCAAAATAAAGTTTCAGATTAAGATAAAGCAGGTATGAAAGTTGGTAAGTACTTCAGACACGTGTCATAGCTAAAATATCACTAAAATTCGGTAAGTAAAAAAATTTAAATACCTTTATTCCTTACATGTCTCGGCTTACGAGTCATAATGCATAATTAGACCATGAGATATTTTTTGATGAAGTGGATTGTATCTAGTAGGCTTTTCTACCTACCTTTGTAAAAAAAGTAAATTTGAACAAAATTATTCAACGAAATATTCAAAAGCAAGCGGCAGTACAGAGGTTATCATGGAACAATCTCTTCTCAGTGAGCATCATTTTGTTGTTACCATGGAGGAAGTTGGTTGGTTTTGCCATGTTATCTTATTGGCAGCATTGGATTATCAGATTAAGCATTTTATGACATCGTCTCCTCTGTTATTCTCTCATTTCAATGTTCAATCTTTTTCGATTCGCCAACCATTACTTTTTTATCGTTAAAAGTACCTACTGTTCCTCAGAATTTGTTCATAATGTTTCGCCCTATTCATTCCAGCAAAGGTAAATTCAATGTGATACACCGTCGTTCTTCGTCATCTTCCACTTTTCCCCCTTTCGCGATGGATCAAGCCTGAATTTACTTTATAAATAGAAGTTTCGTTCGTCCTTGTTTCGGCTGAGAGGCGATATCATTTCGTCAAATTACAGAATACGCTGTAAAGATATTAAACTGTGCATGATGTACGTGTCTCCGCCTTCTCTCAAAGAAACCTGTGTGGAATTCATCTGCGACAACTTGAGGTACCTTTGTGAAGCTGTTCCTAATCCAGAAGCCCATTCGGATGGAATTACTTCTAATCACGAACTCAGACTTGTATTCAAAGATCCGGACGTTTTCATCCATGATGATCTTTCGGAGAGACTTCTTCGTACCCTTTGTGTCAAAGGAAAGCTCTCAGACTGCGCGCTATCTTTATTCCACCCTGAACTTACTCGACTGAGGTGAGTACCTACTCCATCTTCACTTGACCACTATAAACTTGCATGTTGAATCCTTCATTCAACGATTTTGTTACTTTCCTGTGCCAAATTATCATGTTTCGCACCTTCATAATGTGTCATAGGACCTACCTCATCTCGGCCACCATTACCCCTGTCGCTCTATCGATTTTTCTCCCTCTTGGCTAGGCATGATTCATTTGACGGAAGCTCCCCGGTTGTATCCGATTTTGGGTTTCATTTCATGTTTTAGTCATTCAAGCCCATTCTATATAGTTTTAGGTTTAAATTTGGGTTAGTATTGTTATACAACACGAGTTACCGCAGTCTCGACCTACTTGATTACACAACTTGTTGATGAGAAAGTTCAGAATGCGAGTTATTGTTTTGCATTTCCATAATAAGCTGCGTGAGATTTCATTGGGTAAATAGTTGTGGTGTACAGTATGCATCAAGTCTATCGATAGGTACATAACTTGGGTAGGATGTGGAGGAACAATCGTGTTTGCGCGAGTACAGAGGCTTCTATTTGTCTCGTTAAAATTCGAAGAAGGACGTCTTGGGGCTAAATCATACGTATCCTTTAAATTTTGTCAAAATCTTACCAAGATTACATTTGATTTGGACAGGGAATTTCTGGTGTTTCCAATTACTTATGGAAAACATTTTGGTACGATCCAATTGTGAAGAAAATTGGTAGGAGAAAGAAGTGTTCCTTATGAATTGGAGGGAAGTTGGGTCCTCCACAAATTGGTAGGAGGAAAAGTGTCCCTTACAGGTTGGGAGGAGGGAAAGAGTCCCTATGAATTGGAAGGCGAGGGACTGCCATTTAAGAATGAGGAATTTCACCATGTCGGAATTTCCTATTTTTGACCCCAAAATCGGATTCAGCACCTCGAAAATCGCACCTTCGGTAAACTTTCAGCCCATACTACCTAATTTACGAATAAACAAAACAGTGTTTAAAATATGAACGTTTAAAAAACCAAGAGGATGACGTCAATCAGAAATAGTTCATGTACGGCCGCTTGAAGCGCTGAGATCGTGAAATCTATAGTCCCCAGATGCAACATTTCACAAAACCAGTAAAGATCGAAATCGAAGAACTGAAGAGGAAAAACAGTACAAGCAAGATGGAGAAAATGAGGCTTCCCCCTTTTTGTTTGATTACTTTCCTCTTAGATAACACAATTTCGTCGTTCCATCGGGCAACAAGGGGAGGGAACAGCCAATCAGTTGAAGTTTCTGCTTCATGTTGAAGAGGTCCGTTTTCCCGGTTATTTTTTGAAATCATAAATTTTGAATTAGGAGACTTATTTTCCAAAATCAATCCGATTTTCATCTATCCCACACCATTAAATATTCAGGAAAAATGCTAACAGAATTCGGTGAAATTCCTCATTGTTAGGAGAATAAGGAATTTGCCTCAATTTTAGATTCTGGAATTTCAAGTCAAATCCTATGATAGAGCCCTAGGGTAGAGTAACCAGGAACAACCAAGGGGAAAAAATTACCATAGGAGAAAATGCTTAAACAAGTGTCCCTCTGTTACAAAACACCGGGGAAATTGAGGAATATTGTTGACCTCATAAGAAAAAAAAAGCGACGCGAAAATCGAGAGTTTTTGGTGCCAAAATCTGACGGGCCCCGTTAGGAGGAGACTAGTGCGAGCAACAGAGGATGCTATGTTCAACTCAAACGGGCGTCTGGACGCTTCAGTGAACTTTCTCGGCACCACCGTCGATTCCCGGTTGTCTTGGTCCAAGCTTATTGAAGCAGTGGCCCCCAAACTGGCGTCGTCAAATTTTATGCTACGCCGTTTGTCTGGGGTCGTTTCGCACCATGTGCTTCGAACAGTGTATTTCGCGTGCGTACACAGTAGGCTCTCATATGGAGTTCTATTGTGGGGAAATTCTGCTCATAGTATGGTAGCATTCAGAGCACAGAAGTCTGCAGTACGCGCCATCTTTCACCTGAAGACATCTCAGAGCTGCTGCGGTTATTTTCGGGAATTAGGGACACTGACTGTGCTAAGCGCTCTCACTTATGTACGGGAAAACATTGAGCATATTCCCCAACACTCAGACACTCACTCTTATTACACTCGGAGGCGTAATGATTTGTGTCCGCCAGCAGTCCGTCTCACCAAGTTGTGTCAGGAAGTCCGTTACAAGTGGGGTCTAGGCTGTATAACCTCCTTCCAATGCTGCAGCGCGAAATGCCTGTCGCAGCTTTCAAAAGAAAAATGAAGGCAATACTAATTGATGCCGAGTTGTACAGTGCGTCGAGTTTTTGTCTTATCAATTTCGACAAGTATTTGTAATACGAACTGCGATCAGTACTCTAATTTGTTTTTTATTCTTGATATTTATTAATCTTAATGAATTGTACTCACTGACGATTGTATCGCCTTGCAGGCTTTTTACTGTATAAAGATTATTATTATTATTACCCAGTTGAAGGAAGAAGCCCGTTAACTTTGGACAGGGGGGGAGGGAGGCGCTCGTGACAGTGGGCCTTTAGGAACGGGTGACTGTCTGGGCTCACTCTTTCATCGTCGCCCGCTGTTGTCGGGAGGCAAATTTATCGTCACCCGCGAACTCCGATCTTTGTGAAGAGGTTCCACGGGCCCGTTAGTGGTTGCCAAAAACTCTCTAATAACTCCGAGATAGTACCGCAGAACGACAACAGATAGAGTTCTAAGCGCGGCCACTCAAAACGATCCAGTCAAATGGCCACTCGAATAATGTGATTCAAATCACGAAACTAACTTAATATAGAAACTAAATAAGAGAAGATGAGGACTAATAATGCTTGATAAACTAGTAGGTAGAATCGTATTGTAAAAAGAGTGAGTAATATTGTTTCTTTTGGTCACTTCCGTGTCTTGGGTTCTGCGTTCTGCCCTCCTTCTCAGTTCACGTACTCTTGTGTTAATCCTTGTAAGCTTAAGGTTTGTGTATGTTCCGCTTCTATGGTAAGTGGCCTCATTCAAAAAACAAATAAAAAAAGTGAGGCAAATTCCCCATTAGTACACCATTGAAGCACAACTTGTACCAGCGGTCATGGATATTTTAGACAAAATATTCATGGTGCAGAATTAATTTATCTTATCATAATCAGTGTTTACACTTTAGCACCAAAACACAAGCATAATCTTTCGTCATCTTCATTTATAGAAAATACGTGGTATTTGACGACATTTTTTGATGTAGTGGATTGGTTAAAATTGCAATAGAATCACCCTCGAGCCTACAACATGGATCTCCTTAGCTTACTACCTGTTCTAAATTGCAGATCGGTTTCGATCCCCAACGCCCACAGACTTACCAAAGATGGACTGAGGATACTCAAGGGTCACAAAATAACGGATTTGGAGATTTGCGGCCTCCAATTCACCCCCAACGACCTCATCACCTGTCTGGGCGAGTGGACGTTGCACAATTTGAGAACGCTTAACGTTTCCAGAAGCACATTTTCCGACGGATCTCGGTGAGTATGAGGTTTTCTTTGGTAAAGATTTGAACTTTTGGACTTCATGTACAAACTTGTGGCACGAGATAGGGGACTAAAAAAACTATTTGCGGGGTCCTGATGGGTGAAAAATTTAGCCTTTGGGTAAATTTTGTCAAATCGGCATATTTCCTATTTTTTCTTTTGGTTGTTAGGGGTTTTTTCCCCCATGGTTTTTCACGAACATCATCCCCGAAAACTGCGCTAAGATCTCAGCTTTCCAATGGTATTATAAAAAACTATTTTACAATCGAATTTGTTTTTCCGCGTTCAAACACAAATTTCTTCCTTAAATTCGATTGTAAAATATTTGAAAGTATTTTGTGCGCATGCGCAAACGTGAATTCCTTGTAACATCCATAACTTCTACATTTTCCTATTCCTATTAGGGTGGTGCAAGGTACTTGAAGATATGTTTTGAGATCAACTACTATGCATCGGATTACCGATGCAATCGGGTTATGGATACGAGAAATTTTTAACCATTTTCGTTTGTGTCACACACCCTATTGATAACATGGGACGTGTAGAGAGATTTTCTGATTCTGTCCTGAGCATCGCTTCAGAAGATCAGCAACCTGTTCTGGCGAGTACGAAGAGCAAAAAGGTGTTGAGCGTTGTCTCTTCAGTCATGTTTTTGTGACCTTATAAGCCATTACTTCCTTCCACCAACCCACTTAATATTCTAGAAATTATTATAACGCCTGGTATGAGTTAGCACTCTTACGCAAAGGAAAGAGTTAGTTTAGAATATATTGCATTTCCCGTTGGAACATTTCATTGTCATAAAATTATCTTGGTAATTCCATCTGATCGTCCAAGAGTCACTGTTTACCAGGATAATATGAGTAATCGTGGCCTGACTCGTACTCTTTCTCGAATTTTGTTTATGTACATCGGGAATACTATTTTCGGTCGAATGATCTTCTCTTCTTTAGGATAACATCGTTCCAGTGGATGATCAAAACAAGTAGGTAGGTATTCCTGAAATGGGTAAATGTCAAGCATGACTAGTCGTTACGAGTCGTTGCCCTCCTTATCCTGGCAAACTAATGAGGAGCCCCATGAAATATTTTATTGCATTTTATATTAGGCTTGCCTTGGTTATGGAAGGAAACGGATCGTTACAATTCGTCGTAGGTAAACAATTTTAGAAAAAACTGATGGAATTTGTTGTTTTGCGATAACTCTGCCAAACGTCTGGCGGAGTGCGAGGTCTGATCAAAAAGTTCTGGAACTTTCTCAATAACTTAATTAATGCATTTTTAAAAATTTCAAATTTTGTCCACTTCAAAGTACTCCCCTTGGCTACGTATACACTTCTCCCAGCGTTTTTTTCCATTGGTCCATGAATAAGCCTCAGCCGGGATGCTCATCAGCTGCTTCAGCGATGTTTGCTTCAGGACGTTCGTGGTGTCAAAACGCTGTCCTTTCGTCGGGTATTTGAGCTTGGGGAACAGGAAGAAGTCGTGGGGGGGGGGAGGTCAGGTAAATAGGGGAGATGGGGAACGAACCAGGGCTTCGACGGACATCCTACCTTCTTTAAATCGCCGATACCAATCATAACACCTCGAACGACCCATCCCCATAAGCCTCAGTCACCAGCTTGAAAGTTTCCATAAAAGTTTTCCCCATTTTAACACAAACTTAACACACACTCGTTGCTCCTGTTTTGCGTTCATCGTAAAAATCGCCGCACACCGAAATTGCGCTTCACGAGAAATGCGATAACTTCGAAACTAAGAAGGTTATCGCGATGAAAAAAAACAACGTTACTCATGAAGAGTAACGTTAACAGCTGAGACCATCGGGAAGTTTCTGGGAGCCCCCGTTCGCGCGCAATTTGAAAAGTTCCGGAACTTTTTGATCAGACCTCGTACCTCTCAATTCTTCCTTTAATTCGGGTACATAATACCAAGTTCGGCTCAATTTCGGTTTATTATTTTCAATACTGAACCTTTGAAATCGAACAAGAACAATTTTGTAATCCCTCGTCAAAATTTGTTGGTTTACGTTTCAAGGTACTTAGAATCCGAAAATCGAATTTTTAAAATCAGTCCATACGCCATACGTGGCACTTTCCTTAGTTCCCACGGACCGATTTTGATGATAGTTGGTATATGGGCTCCATCTAGGGGTCTAGTTGTTCCGCGAAGATTTTGGTTGATTGAACAATTGAAATGAAAAATTTCATTTCAATACGTTAATTATTAACGAGTGTAAAATGAAATGCTTCACAAGGAAACTTTTAAGTACCTACTGAGCCGGTTTTGAAACTGCTCGTCTCAGTTATCTTTCCACGTAACATAATTTCAATTGACCTGCTTTAATTGTACAATATTGTCGTGTTATGATGATGATGTTATCGAGGTGTCACATTTTTCCCCCAGGCAATGTGTTATGATCGCTCTCTCGAAGTTGAAATCACTCCAGGCGCTTGATGTAAGCGGCACAGAATTCAACCGTCACGCCTTAGACATCGTCATTGAAGATCTTCCTCTCTTGGAGAGTCTGGACATATCAAGCACGAGAGTTGACGACATCACACCACTTCGGAAATGCAAGGACAGATTGAAACATCTTTCTATGTACAACCTAAAGGTAACAGGCAGAGTTGATTTTAGTTTGCTATTTAAATTCCTATCTTGAGCTCTCAATTTTCTTCTAATTTTGGTCCTTTCTCTATTTTTGGTCTTTTATATCGACATGGAATATGGGAGGCCCACTCTTCACAAACCTTCCATTTATTATACGTCAATTTCCGATCTGACTATATGCGGTATTCTGTGTACAGAAATACCTGTTTATCCTGTATGAACATCATCTAATACTTTTTTTCCAAATCTCCTCTCAAAGACTAGAGGTCTATCTGACGGAGGGGGCACGCCATAAAACAAAATAAATAAATAAATCAAATATAATGGGGAGGACACCCAGGACTCACCCGACGCCACCCTAGGGATGAGTGATGATGAGGAATGTGGAGGTGGGAGAGAGGGATGAACGGAAGTGCCTCTATAAAATGACCACCAGTTTAAATATGAGCTGAGCTGTACGCGTTTGGTGACACCACGGAGTACACTTACTGAGATGCCCAACTCGCGCAACTCCATGGCACTTTTCCCGCACCACACTCCGCGCCATGACAAGGTCTCAGCCATAACCCTGATGTTGGGTTCCACTCCTTTAGCTCTGACACTGCTTGCCGTAAATCATCTCTGTCATACTTGCTTATCTTAGCCTGCCAGGTCTGCTGCATGTCCATGCTGCCATTGACAACTTGGACATCCAGGATAATGCAAGACCTGTCGGGCTTGATGGCAACAATGTCAGGCTTCTTACCCTGGTCACTTGGCATGTGGTATAATCTCTCCCTTTCAACATCCCAGCCGCTGGATGACAAGGCACCTGCTATCTACTTGCCCCCATTAGTTCGTGGACACTGCTGCACTACATGATACAGGTGTTCATTTCCACTCCGACAAGCACGGCAAAGGGTATCTTTATACGACTACCCCTTAAACACCGTACTGCTGTTGGCAGTTTTGCCACGCGGATGGCGTGGAATTTCCGGTAGTTGCGGGCCCCCATGCCCTCGGAAGCCCAATCCACCCATTGGGAAGGCTTTCAGGGCACTGTCAGAGCTCTTTACCATCTACTGACTCATGCAGCGCAGCAGCGAACTCAGCAGACGAACTGGGTTTTGGAGCAGATGGTGTTGCTCGGTCGCACCATGCTAACTGCTGCCTGACAAAATCAAGACCAGCAGCAACACGGGCGTCCTCCCAGCTCGACCCCTGAAGGGCTAGCAGGCGCTGGCGCTGGCGGAGAGAGACACAATGCCAAGCCCACCGGATTTGACCTGTATTTATTCTTTAATTCCCTCCCCATATACAGGGTGTTAACGAAGCAGGTCTGACTAACTGCAGGAGTCAATTCTACTACTAATTTGCAACAAAAAGTGCCTCCTACACTTTTTTAGAGGCTTTGTTTCCGATTTATTTCAATTTTAAGATTTGTTTCGTGATTTTGACCTTTCGTTACTAAATTGGCTCATAACCCACTTAAATTTCTGTGTAAATTCAAATTTGAAGATACTGTTGGAAAGAGCAATTAATTTCTCTTGTATAGATGCCTGACCTTTTTCCAGTCAAGGTTTCAGATATGGGAAAGCCCTCTGAAAATAAAATTTTACCTAATATGGGAAACCTCGAGTTTTTTTCAATCGTGTGGTTAACTATGTGAAGCAATACTTTTTTATATTGCTAGAACATTAAAAACACTTCACATCATCTAGCTGTTGTTCATACCTCTAAAGTTTGACCATCAGGGTAATGTTTTCGTAGACCTAACCCATCGCCCATCCACTTCTTTCATTTCTCCTTCGATCTTTATTCAGCTTGTTATAAGTGAAATTCTCGCTAGAATGACAATATCTCATAAATTCCCAATCTCGTATAAACCATGCTCTAAACATAACTCCCTGGAATTATTTCAGTATATCAAAGTCCAAGCATGCGATGAAGTTCTACTGGAGCTCTCTGAACTCAGAACACTGGACGTTTCCGAAGAAAAAGAGAGCTACTCCTTCGATATTTTCATCCCAGGAGCAGTGAAGATGGTATCCTTCCTCTACCATCCACACACCCTCCCTAATCTCACATCGCTCGATTTGTCTGGTAAGCTTTTCAATTTTTCTCATGAATTTCCCAAACCGTATGGAACTGGTCGCTCAATATGTTCTTCTTGTTTGTTTCCCTAAAGGAAAACTAGACTTGAAAAGGAGGGAGCTTCTCAATTTCTTGCAATATCATAAAAATCTCAAGTTCCTCGGTCTTCTTCATTTGGATCTCTGCCAAGAAGAATGTTTCACCAACACAAAACACCCCGATTATTCACCCGATCTACAAGTGAGTCTTTCCACTTAGCTAAAACCTCGATTCTTCATATTTGAGGAGTCTACCCAACTATTGCTTATCATTTACTTGTTTTTTTATCTTAAGGTACAAAAGTGATTTTTGGGTTTCAGATTGGTGGAGTAGCAAACGAAGAACAGATATTGTGTTCACTTCGAAAATATATCAATCGCCCTATGTACGTCCAGAAGTGTCTGTACAACTTGTTCCGACTAACGCAAACTTTCCCTGACGTACGAATTGACATAGTTCAAGTAAGTATTGTTCATCGTCGTTTCGTAGTATTAATTCACCTTTTCATTGACTATTGTTCGGCCTCAGCCGAAGATTTAAACTAACCGCCGCGTTCAGTTTGAACTTACACTACCTGGGAAGACAGTCGTTCCCAGCTGTAACAGAATTGGCTCTACGAATGCTTGCTCGAGGATCATTGACCTTGACAGAGCCTGTTGACAAGCTGAGAACGCCTACAGTTATGCTTAGGGCTGTGTTCCT
Source organism: Apolygus lucorum (assembly GCA_009739505.2). Classification (NCBI taxonomy): domain Eukaryota; kingdom Metazoa; phylum Arthropoda; class Insecta; order Hemiptera; family Miridae; genus Apolygus; species Apolygus lucorum. The sequence continues at coordinate 31,866,709 of CM019170.2, read as the reverse complement.
GGAAACCCTGCATCTATCGTACCCACAAGAAGTTTGGCTGCACATCTATACAGACGGCTCAGCCAGAGATGCAAGATCCAATGCAGGGGCCGGGGTATACTGCACGCTCTTTGAAACCTCACACCCTGTAGGAAAGCTCTCCAGCAACTTTCAGGGAGAGGTCTATGCAGTGAAGCTTGCTGTGGAGCATCTGCTTGTGCTCACAAGCAACGTTTCGACTGATGTCGCCCTGGTCCTCGAGTGCCGTCTTGCCATTGAGAAGTTGTTGATGAGGGGCTCCCATCTGGTGCTGCAGTGGGTTCCCTCACATTGCCAAATAGAGGGAAATGAAAAAGCAGATGCGTTGTCCTAAAGAGGGTCACTCTTGCCGCAGCCAGATGCTCCTCTCCCTTACAGCACAGCCAAACGCCTGGTCGATGCCAAGATACAGTCAATAGCTCGAGAAGGCCATGAGAGAGCAGCAGCTGGAAAGCGATGGGCCACCCTACTGAATAATCCTATACCTAAAACACTGCCCAGAAGGCAAAGTGTGGCTTGTTTCAGGATTCAGACTGGGCATGACTTCCTGGCCAAGCATCTAAACAGAATCGGTGTCTATGACAGTCCAATCTGTACACTTTGCCACATCGAAAATATGACATCCCAGCATTTAGACACATGTCCTGCACTGCAAGACATAAGAGAACAGATTGGAGACGACGAAACCATCTGGTATAGGAAAGCAAATATTTATTGGGCTGCGCGTGAACGAATGGCCGCAGAGCCTCGTATACGGCGTAATTTAAAACATCTCAAATCAGAAGATATTTCGAATCAAATCAAGACATCATTATTGAGTAGTCTAGTGTGTGATTGCTTCAAAGTTAGATGAATGATAACACAAACGGTGGATACAGCTTTCGTACAAGTACGCAACCACGAGAGACATTTTATGTCTTATATTTAATAAATTGAGAGCTTTCCAATGAGTGGTGAACGATTTTTGTGGGGTGGAAAATGAGGAAGTTAGTTTTCCCTAGGAACGATTGGTTGTACGTGAAAATCATCAGAAATTTCCGCGTAACGCTCCCCTCATAACGCTCCCCGCGTAACAAATCCCGCGTGACGATTTTTCATTTATGTGCCATAGTAAAGACATAAAATGTCAAAAAAAAAAATTTGAACTTCCCGCTACAAACTTCTCTCAGCTTCCGCCGCTCGCTCGAGCGCTAGGATTGTCATCCTGTTCTTTGATTAAATAAATAAATCTTTTGATCCGGCATTAAGTCCTTCTCGTAGATAATTATTTACATTTATCCTTGATCGGAACGCGCTCTCGCCACTCCCTTTTTGAGTGAAATCGTTCTTGGTGAGAAAATGATAATTTTTCTCGAGATGGAACATTTTTTCCCGTTTGTTGTCTGTCGCCATCTTGTTCTTTCCGCTTTTTTTCTGCTTTCTTTGAAAAGTGCCGTCTTTTTGCTCTCCCAAAAACTATTAAATTCGATCAATGTGGAAGGCTCCAAATCATTCGTTCTTACTTGTGTTCTTAAGTTCAAGTAAAGTGTTACGTTCTTGTAAGCAAAGTTTAAATACAAGATCCTTTACACCAGTTTGAAAAGTTTGTTCGTCTGTTCAGCTCTGAGCCTGGGTTTTTGTAGACTATTCGGACCGGTCCAATTTTTCGCTGAAATCGTTTAGGGCTAAACAACAATATTTCTGTAGGTTTCAGGTAACGTACGCCATTATGTGCGCATTTTGTTGGCCGGAAATTTTCATGTCGAGACTGATGATCCCTACCAGTTAAAATGTTCTACATGCTATCATTCGGCGGGGTCGCTTCAAGCGCCTTTTCAATTAATAAGGTGGCGAAAAACTCCATTTCGTCAGCCCTACGATGAGCAAAATCATCCCCTGAGCGTGACAGGAACAGAATACATTCGTGCCATGTTGCGTACATAAAGGTACGATTTCCCTGGCGCGTCTGCGGCCGGCGGCTGGCGATTTCGTCATGTACCTTATCAGCCGCGCCGCGCTGTGGAACAACATGCCGCGTGGTGCGGCGCGGCCGGTTTTTTTTTCTTCCGAGTCTACCAAGGTAGCGGAAGCTTTGTTTTCACTTTTCAAGGTCAAATATAAAATATTTCAAGTTCAAGAATGAAATATGGTAGAGCAAGAGTTCCAGAACCGCAGTTATTCCTGCAGTTTTCATCCGATTTCCATCAAATTTTCAGCGAGTGAAGGGCCAGATCGTAGATGGTCCCATATGAATTTAAAGCCCCCGTGCATGTCGGTGATGAGGAAGCTATGTGCCAGTTTGGTAGAGTATTGCTTGTGAGTCTACCAAGGTAGAGGAATTATTTTTTCACTTTTCTGGTATAAAAAAGTCCTCCAAATCAAAATTTCCACTCACATTTTACGTTTCTTCTTGAATAATTTTGGTTTCTGTGTTTGTCTTCTTCTTTGTTTCCGTGTCTGTCTGTAAGTTGGTCTGTGCGTCCGTAAATCCTTGTAACGAGCAAAACTATATGAAATTGCGGTCCGAATTCACATTTTCTTTCCGAATTCGATGACATTTTCCGAAATTGTGGGTTCGGGACAGTAGATGGTGAAAAATAACCATCATAAGTTTCCGTTCGATTTCGATGGTACTTTCAGGGATTGTGGGGTTGTCTGGTTGGTTCCCTATGTATTTAAATTATTGAATTTTTGAGAATAAATATTATGCATCGGATCATCTATAACAATCGGGTTATGGATACGAAGTAGATATGAGGATTTTGATTCCAAAAGCTGCTATATCCACTTTGGTCAAACGTGGGGAAAACGCAAAAAACCATAACGACCTGAAAAACGGGTTGTTAACCAATGATGTTATTTTTATATATTTCTAAATTTTAAGAAATATTTTTGGAAAGAAAGGTAAATTTGTTCAAAGTTTAAAATAATTTTGAACGAGATTTGAAATATCAGATTTATAAATATAGTACTTTTAGAAACAAAACGTGGCGTTTAGTACTTTTTGGAATCAAACGAAGTGGATAAAGTACTTTTTGAAGTCAAACGAAGAGGGTATAGTACTTCTTGAAAACAAACGAAAAAGAGACTGCCATTGTGCTGAATACAGTACCTTTTGATATAGGTATTCACCTTCGTTTTTCAAGGGAATAGATTATCTTTTGCTCCAAAACGATCGCATTTTTGTGAAGAACTACCACCCTAAAACTTCTGGAAAGTGATAACTCAATTTTGATAAAAATGGTCTTTAGTACCTTTTGGGATCAAACTCCTCATATGTGCTACATCCACATAGTAGACTTTTCAGTGTGAAATTATAATAATTATAAATAATATACATTTCTTAATACATAAACATGTCTCTCTTTGCAGAGGGTTGTATATTTATGAGAAGAGAAAATGTTGTTTTGGTACTGATTTTCTTGTGAGTCCGAAATTGGCATACACGCCAGGCTCAATTCTGTAATTCACAGTAAAATCTGAAAACATTGCGGTTTTGCATACCCTAGCCGCGAAGGCAGCGCGGCTGGACTGCTCACTAGACCAGTCGGGTCGCAGCCGCGGCGGCTGTCATGTAGAGACTAGACCGAGACGAGCCGCCGGCCGCGGCCGCGTCAGGGAAATCGGTTTCATCTAAAACCACTGAAGCAGTGGGGAGCGTCTGGTCGCGAGCCGCGGCCGCCCGCCGCAGACGCGCCAGGGAAGTCGCACCTTAACGGGCGTAACAATGTTGATGTTCGTTAAAGCATACCACTAGCTGGCTCAAGTTTTGGGTAGTTTGGAGCCAGCTTCTGACTTCAAATCAAACCTTCAAGCTAATCGACTACATGATTATTCATCTCATGCAATACTTTACTCCGTTTGTACTTTACAATAATTCGCTTTTTAAATGATTTCAGCTCGTGCTTGAAGGAATGGAGAATCATCCATCGACGTTTCTCGTACAAATTTCTGCCACTGCGTGTCTATACAACTTAACTAAAGGGGAGCTTGGTGCCAAAATCCACACCTCCATCCTGGCTAGAGTAGTCCGTCTCTGCCTAATGGCCATGAACACTTTTCCGAACCATTATCAGCTGCAAAAGAACACGTTGCTTACACTTTGTTCCGACAGAATACTTCAAGATGTACCGATTGACAGATTCAACACAGCTAGGCTGGTCTTGGACTGTCTCTGCAGCTTTGAAGACTCGTCTATGAACAGAATGAGCGTGGCTATTTGCAGTATTCTTGGTACGCCATCAATTCATACTTATACTTGATGATTACCCAGTAGTAATCATAAGTATCCTAATAATGATCAATTGTGATTCATATGTTGCAGCTGCTAAAATTTCTACGGCGGAAACTTCAAAACTAGGAGCTGAACCAAAGTACATGCAGAAACTGTTGAGGTTGGTGCGTACCAAAAAAGATGCGAGAACAGTCGACATCACAATGAAATTCACTTTGAGCGCATTATGGAATCTGACAGGTGAGATCGTAGGACGTGTTTGAAAATCGCATTTAAATTTATGAAAATAGCATTTAAAAAAATAAAATGCCACGCAAAGAACCAGCTGAGTGAACCGGCAGGAAACCCCGTTTTGACAGACTTATTGCTGGAAGCGTCAATACAAATACAGGTACTGACTCAACCAAATACGTTATGATGGACTTGATGATGCTGCTGCCTCGAGGCGCCACCGGATGTGATTTACACGTGACAGCCTGCCATTTCTCTCTAATCTTCGCTACCTACTGCTTTTTCCTTGAAAATTTACACGAATTTTAATTGAATTTCCAAGATGATGTTCTGATGATATACTTACTTTGTGAGATTGGGTACTTAACGGAAATATATTGTTATGTTGTGGGAAAGGATTAATTTGATTTGGAAAAAGTTTCATTTGATTTGGAAAAGGATTAATTTAGTTTGGAAAAGGATTAGGTAATTTGGTTTGGAAAAAAAATTACTTTAGTTTGGAAAATGATTAATTTGGTTTGGAAAAGGATTAATTTAGTTTGGAAAAGGATTAATTTGACTTGGAAATGCTATAAATTAATCTGTTATTAACATTTAATTTTCCATTTTCAGATGAGTCTCCTACTACGTGTTCTGTATTCCTGAATGTGGGAGGTCTCCCGCTTTTCGTCGAAGTATTAAAAACGTTCCCTGGGGAAGCGACTGTGGAAACCAAAGTATTAGGTCTTATCAATAACATCGCGGAAGTTCCTTCTCTGAGAAAGATACTTCTCGAGCCACAATTCATATCAATTCTCAGGTTTGTACTTCTCAAGTGGCTTCTCGTTCAAAACACAAGTCGACTAATTCGGTCCTTCGTAATCTAATGTTTGCTCTGTCTGCAGGGGTCTTCTACACTCCAAACAGATAGACGTCTCGTATTTCGCTGCCGGCATCATGGCTCATTTGGCAGCTGAAGGAATCCCAGCTTGGGAAGAATGCGATATCAAGCGAGAACAGGTTCTGAAAGAACTGGGCGATGTAGTTCTCAACTGGGTACCTCCTGAAGGAGAGATGGTAGCGTACAGGTATGTCAACTTCCTCTTCTACTTTATAAACCCACATTCGAGGTCAATAATTGTAATGATCCATTTACTTACCTATTTTAGTTCTCCTACGATAGTCATCAAACGACGATAGTCGATTTTAGTCATCAAACGATAGGAAGAGTGAGGTATGGGGTAAACACGTCATACTGACATCACCCTCCTCTACTCTCCCCTTGCCTTGTTACCTGTAATCTAAAAGGAAGACTCAGGGCTTGCAGTTTACTTCAACAATTCGACTTGATCATTTCTCTCTCCTTCGTCTCATTGAGAAGCCCAAGTTCCTCAGAGCTATTGGTTCGCCTTCGTGGCGCCGGCCTCTGCTCCCATCTTACCTAGGAGTTGTCTTCCCCAACTAGCCACTAGGTAAATGCGCCGCCTCCGTCCAGTCTGCCACATCGGCGCCGAGGTCCGCGGCTAGAGCAAAGTTTTATACACTCCTTCTCTCAGTAGGCAGTAATGCGCCGGGAAGCCAGTGTATGGTAAATCTCCTGCCTTCTTGTTGAGTAGGGACCAATAGAAATCAACAATCCATCAAGAAGGCCATTGCCTTCACTCGACAACATGCTGACATAACAATAATAATTATTGATCTATCAAGAATACACAAGCTCTTGAGCTTGTCAGATAGTTTGTAAAAACTCTCTGTAGTCTAAAGTTTCCTGATTTTGACAGTTTTTAATGGTTTGGACATTGCTTCAATTGCTTTAATTCGTCCAGAACTGATCTGGAAACTTGTGAGGGTATATTAGGGACACGTAAAACATTGTTCGTAAGTGATTTCTTACCTATTTCAGATCGTTCTGTCCGTTCATATCGCTCCTCTCCTGTGAGGCTCCTCAAGTTCAGTTATGGGCAGTATGGGCTATTCATCACGTTTGCACGAAAAATCGTAAGTATGAATTCCTCTGTTGATTTGTGTTGAGTTTCTTGGATGTGAATTTGCACAGTGTATACCCACTGTGTGTTCACAACTGTGGTGTGTACCCTACTCACCATGACATAATTGCTGACATAATTTCATCAATTAGTTGGCGTATGCACTGATGTTTGCTCGTTTCTTTTCCACAGCTGCTCGTTATTGTCCTATGTTGGAGGCTGACAATGGAGCTGTGATGATTGAAGAGCTTCTGAACGGGACTAACGTTGATCCAAGAGTGATGGACATCTGCAGGGAGATTCGTCACCTCTTTAGGTAATTTTGCAAATTCCATTCCTCTACTCAACGCAATGTTAATGTTCCATTCTAAATAATAACGAGTTCGGTTATGCTTCACACACAGGGTTATTCGTATATAATAGCTTATTTAGGTTCATGAGAAAAGGTAGAGTTGGTATACGTCAAGCTTTTTACGAAGTTTTTTTTTCTCAAAGTCTGGAGTACGCAGGCCTTTCTACTCTTCCTCCCTTAGGCCATGCCTCCAGCGTATACAGGGTGTCCGAGAAAGATACGGCCAAACTTCAGGGGTCGATCCTACAAGGTATTACCAACAAAAAATGTCTCAGCGATTTTCTTTTAACCCTCTGTTTTATCAAGTTTTTCCAATTTAAAGATTTTTTTCATAAGTTGAACCTTGTCTCACTAAATTGACTAACACTCCCTTATTTTTCGTGGAAATTCAATTCTGATTACACCGTTGAAACGAGCATTAAATTTCCCATCAGATGAGCTACAACACTCACTTTCAAACCCGCATCTAGTTAAATTTTTTCTAGTCCAAACTTAAAACTTTGCAATTTTTGAGTTTTTTGACGAAATTCTCAAGAGATTTTCACTCATTTCCTGTAGAGGAAAATCGATGCGGTTTTCGGCAAAAACGTCCACAAAATCTCAGGTTTACTACGGTATAATCAAAATACATTTTACAGCCGAATTTAAGGGAGAAATCTGTGTTGAACGCGGAAAAACGTGGATTTTTTTCAACGAAATTCGATAGAGAATAGAGAGTTTTTGCTTCATGCGGGCGCACCGTGGGAGGCACCGTCCGTGGAAATAACGCGGTCCGAAGATGACCAAAAAGGTACGAAGTTTCCCGAAGTTGTCGCGGTGGCCGTGCGTTCTCGAAGACCGCCCGTGTGAAGCGCTCTTCACATGGTCCCCTCCCGCGGTCGGGTTCCTGCCACCGCAAGATGCAACCTTTAGGTAGGTTACGCCCTGATAACAGTTATTACATTGTTTTGGTTTTGCGAATCGCAAGATTTCTTTTACTTTCTTCTTCAATTCTTGCCAAAACATACTTTAAAAATGAGTACCTACCTCACATTGAAACTAGGTACTTTAGGTTATAACAGAGCACTGCTGTGGAACTTCAATAGAGGTTTATTTAACTCTGTACAAAAATATATGTATAGTTCCCCCATGCGAAAAGTAATTCTAATATAATAAACATTGCCTAACACACGTTGAATTTTGAGGTCCGAATGTAATCACGAATGATGTTGGTAGTTCACTTGATCATAATTTCATTTGATATTTCACTTGATTAATAGTGAAAGAAAACTGATCTAAAAATGTGTTCAGGCAATAACACATTTAAAACTCATTCTAACCCCTGTGCATGTTTAAAAATATAATAACTTTCCCGAGTTTATTGTCATTTATTATATTTCAAAATATAAGTATTTATTAATTAGGTGTCATACCTACGTGAACTCTGAAAATTTTGGGACTTGGAGAAAAACTTATAACAAAAGATAACCTAAAAGGTAACAAAAGATAGGCCTAAAATATCATCATTTTTAGTCATATGCTATTTCTAAAATGCCAATTGTGTTCATGAGTTTATAAGAAGTTTGCCAACAATTTAATTATAATTGCAATTTGATAGTAAAATTAATAACTATGCATCAAACTGCATATACGAGGTGTTTCACGAAAAGGTTACCCCCCCCCCCCTTCATTTCCCCAAAATACAGTGTACAAAATTGGGACCAACGCTATTCTTCATGATTTTTTGAGAGGAATTCAGGAAAAATACTTTCACGCAAAATAGAAAAAAAGAAAAATACCAGTCAAATTTAAAAACGGATGACACCCTGTGATTCAGAGTCAAAAAATGATGGAAAAAGATGTGCACAGTTAGGGTTCTCCAAAACCTAATTTTTGTGCAATTGTGGAGTTGCGCAACTTAGAGCGTTCAATAAGTCAGGTTGCGCGTAATAAAAAAATTTGGTTCGGGTATGAATTTGTCATGAAATTTGACGAATTTGTGATAAAGGGGTGGGGGGTCCATTTGAATAAATGAAGTTGGTGTCGATTGCGCACCTGCATGCAAGTATTTTGCGCGAAAGTATTTTTCCTGGATTCCTTACAAAAAACCATGAAGAATAGCGATGGTCCCAATTTTTTACGCTGAATTTCGGGGAAATGAAGGAGGGTGCAACCTTTTCGTGAAACACCCTGTTTACCACTTCACCTACCAATAATAATACCCAGAATATAAAAAATCGGATAAAAAATCGATCGGATAAAAAATTGAAACAAGATTATATAAAATCCTATAAAAATAGAATTTTGAGAATTTGTGAGGGTGAGGTTATGAGTAAGGTATCGCTTTCTTCTAGAAGAATGATGAATTTAGGATTGCGAACAACTGAAGGTTGAGTGTGAATAGTCGTTTAGAATTCCTCAGAATGGAAACAACTGAGTTGGTTCATCACTCAGATTTGGTAACATCGTTTTCCAAAATCTCAGACAGAAACCAACCACATATAATTTGAATTTTAGGCGTTCTACAACAGATATTGTATTTTCTCAAAGTAGGAAATGAGGCAGAATTAATTTAAATTTGAGAGGAAAAGAAGGAAATTCCAATAAAATTATCACCTGATTTACAAACTTGAGATAACTTTGATGCTTGATCACTCAAAACTAGGTTTTTGTAGTTGGTTCCATTCTGTACCTTCCACTTCAGCAAGAACGAAAATGGTGGCTGAATTGGGGAAAAACGAACGGAAAAATATTAACAGTTCTAGCTCACCGTTGTGAAGATCTTCATTACTTTCCCCGGCCGGGGAGATGAGGCGCAACGAAGTCGGACGATTCAAATCCGCAGAAATCAGGTGAAAATTCACGCTCGCGGAAAAGTGACAGCTAAAGTTTTCCGTCGTTAAACTACGAGGGGAAGTTGCACTAAGATGAAGTTGCACTGTGGTTTTAACTTTGAAAAACGAGAAAATACGGGAGGGTTTCATACAAGAGAGAAGGGCAAGCCATGAACAGGTGCGTACTGAAACCTGGTTGATCGCTGAAGGCGAGTTCACCTGAGGGGACTTGGAGGGGACGACGTAAACATCAGATAAGGATGTCTACTTTGGCCAATACACCGCCCACCCAAAATTTGAAGAATTTTGAGAAGACAAAAAATAAATGGCGTAAGTTGAATGCTCATACAACTATCCCTAAACATGGGAGAAACAGAAATAACATTTCAGAAACAAGTAACAATAGTCCAATACCGTCTACTCAAGATCAGTGTTGTAACATAATTTTGCACAATTTTAGTATATATATAACAAGCTAGTTAGTAAGATTTATAAACAAGTTAGTTTTAGACAAAAACAACAAGGTTGAAGAACAATGAATATTAAATTAAATTACTCTTTCTCTTCCGTTGGAAGGAGAGCGAGTTACTCTTGAAGGAGGAAGATCAGCCATAATCGGATGGTTTTCCTTCAAACGATGCCGATAACAACTCAAACACTTGAAAATGCGATGTCTCAAAAGCGCACGGAGGGAAAGTATCCAAAACTCTTGCGAGATAACAGCCTGGGTACATGGCGGTCCGGCATGTAGCAACTTTCGATGATACGAACCACAAATCAGCGATGATAAATGAGATTGCTTTGGCAGCAGCGGAGGATATTTCACATCCGATGGTAATAACGAATGAGTGAGGCGTCCACCTACTCTGAGGATTCCATTGTGAATAAACGGAGAAAGACGTCGAATACGTGGTGAGAGTAACTTGCCCTTTTGAATGGTTTGAAGCTCACTCCCAAAATAGTGGAATTGGGTAGCCTTCACGCAGACATACATACTTGCATGTAGTTCAAATGGTTGGAGTGGTCCCGACCTACGCATACGAAATTTGTTTGGACCCACTTGACGAGTGTTGTGGACAAAACGTAGAATCCAAGCCATTACTCGTTTCAAACGAGAAAGTGACGAGAATCTTTCGATAATTGATACAACGAGCGGAGGTTCCTTTGGTTTAGTACGTTTTGAAGCAGTAAACATAGTAACCTTGGTGTGCTTCACCTCTGGCAAGTCATCAGACATTGGGAGTTCCAAATTTGGCCAACTTGAAGTAGGGGTGCGAAGAAAATCGGGCCCTGCCCACCATGACGGATTCTCAATTATTTCGTTGGGAAGAAGTCCTCGGGATGCCATATCCGCAGAATTATTGGCCGAGATAACATGACGCCATTGAGAAACCTTGGTGTTTTCCAAGATAGCTACCACTCGGTTAGCGACGAAAGTTTGCAGGCGATGAGGAGGGGTATGAAGCCACCCAAGGACAACTGAAGAATCAGTAAGTAGGTGTACTTCGGTTATTTTCAATCTCAAGACTAGAAATTGGATTGATTCAAGCAGTTGAGAGAGCAAGTGAGCACCATTGAGTTCTAACCTGGGCACCGTTACAACTTTGAGAGGAGCTACACGAGTTTTTGCTCGTATCAATTTCGATGAACAGAAAGTTCCATCCTCGGTAGAACATCGTAAGTATACAGCTGCTGCATAACCCAACATTGATGCATCGCTGAACCCAATGATTTGATACTGATTCGCTCTCTCATGCAAGAGACGTCTTGGAATTTTGAGTTGCGGAAGATTCAGAAGTTGCGAACTGAACTCTTCCCAACGAGATTTTAGATCACTTGGGAGTGGTGAATCCCAATCCAAACCACGCTCCCAAAGCTCACGGAGAAATAACTTGGCTTTGAAAATTACAGGGCTTATCCATCCAAGGGGATCAAACAGCGAGGCGATACGAGAGAGTACTTGACGTTTCGAATTACAAACAGGTAGCGGCTTCACGGAATAGGTAAAAACGTCAGAACGTGGTTCCCAGTGTAATCCCAGAATGTGTAACGAACTAATTTCAGTGGACTGTATAGATAAGGAAGAGATTTGATGCTCAGGAGGAATGTCACTTAGGATAGAGGGTACATTTGAAGCCCATTTACGGAGCTCAAAACCACCAGACTTGAACAATTCAATCAGCTCAGTTTTCAGAGTGAGCGCCTCTTTCTCCGACGGTGAAGATGTACAAATATCATCCATGTAACAACATGATAATACCGCTTTGGAAGCCATGGGAAAACTATGACCTTCATCTCTCACGAGCTGCATCGTTGTTCGCTGTGCTAAAAACGGGGCGCTAGCGAGACCATACGTGAGTGTTAACAATTGATACTGAAGAAGAGGGTCTGACTCATTTTCTCTCCAAAAGACGTGTTGGAAGAGACAGTCATCAGGATGCATCCATATGTGACGGTACATCATGCGGACGTCAGCAACAAGGGCTACCTTTTCGAGGCTGAAAAGAGTTATAATAGTACAAATGTCCTTCTGTAGAGGAGGGCCGACTAGTAAACGATCGTTGAGGCTGGAACCTAGAGAGTCCTTACACGAAGCGTCGAACACCACTCGAACAGGAGAAGTGGAGGAATCCCTCATTACGGCGAAATGGGGTATATATACCATTCCCCGCTCAATTGAAGGTTTCATGTGACCCATTCTAATATACTCCTTCATGAAGTTATTGTAAGCTTCCTTCAATTTGATGTCCTTTTTTAGCCGAGACTCCTGACGAAGCCACCTATGACGTGCAATGTCTTCAGTGTCACCGAAGGGTGTGACGTCATGATTTGGTTTAAACGGCATTCGAACCACATACGAGCCATCTGAACGACGAGAATGCGACGAGACAAAACTTTGCTCTGCATACTCATGCAGCGGATCCTTCACCGTACGAGGAGAAACTTCTTCAGAATTCCAAAAACTTTGCAGAGTTTTGTCCAAATCAACATCGCATATCATTAGAGAGACGTCAACCTGAGGTGAAGGGGTAACTGACGAGACGTCTCCGATAATCACCCAACCGAAAACGGTTTCAAAGGCGGCAGGTTTACCATGAAGTACGGCAGGACTATCAGAAAACAAACTAGAATAGAGCGCGGCTCCTAGTAGAAAATCTATTTTCCCTTTTTGGCAGAAAGATAGATCAGCGAGCTGCAAATGTGAAAATTGACGAAAGACATCATCGGATAAAGAGGTTGTCGGAAGGTCTGAACACACCTTCCGCACTACAACGGCTTCAGCTTCCAGGAGAGGAGTACGAGAATGACGTGGAGACAATACACAAGACACTACTCCTTCAGACGTGCCTAAATTCTGAGAAAGAGCACCTGAAATGGTAGTAGGTCGAGACGACACTGGTAATGCTAAACGTTGAGCGCATTCCGAATAAATTAAACAAATTTGACTTCCGACATCGATGACTAGACGTATAGGTTCCATCCGCCCCCACTTATTTCTAATTAGAGCTTGTGCGGTTCAGAGTTGTACGGTACGAGTGTTTTGACGAACAATGGCAGGGCTAGTCAAAAGAGTTTGTGACTGAGAAACTCTACAATCGGTAGAATTATTGGAAACATGTGGTGCCGGCGGCCGTCGGTCTGCTGGAACCCGGTTAACAATAGAAGAGAGAGGAACATCTACCTGAAGGTTCGAGTTGACATCAGTTTTAGGGTCGTGGAGAAAGCTATGATGCGACGGATTAGAGCAATGTTTACAGTTCCTTTTTGAAGTGCATTTTGACCTGTGATGTGCACCTAGGCACCGAAAACATCTGCTAAGAGCTTTAATTTTACCATATTTTTCGTCCATAGACATATTTTGAAAAACCATACAACTATAAATAACATGAGAGTCCTTACAAATAGGACATACATTAGAATTATTATTATCAACAATTTTTGACAAACGCGAGTTTTCATTGGCTGGGGTAACTAATAATGTTTGAGAATTACGCCCACTTCTAGAATTAATAGACGTAGAACCAGACGAACATTTTGTTAATTCGTGAATTGTACACTGATCTTGGACGTACCCTAATAATTGAGAAAATGAAGGAATTTCATCACGGTTACTCAAGGACCTCTCAAATAATACACGAACCTCAGTAGGTAATGCGCGCAGAGCGCATTGAAACAGTAAGAAATCATGTTGGTCAAGGTCAAGATTATTGAACGCCGCAACAGAAGTGTCAAAAATCCCTATGAATTGTTGCAAGTTGGCGTAAGTATTATTAATGAGAGGCTTGAAATCTAATATTTTATTAACATAGTGAGCCGCTAACGAACGGGCACTACCATATCGACTCTTAATAATAGAATAAGCAGTCGCATAATTATCATCAGAAAGTAATAAATTCTTTATTAAATTGAAAGCATTTGGCGCGGTCTCCAAAGCTCGACGTAAATACGTGACCTCTGGTATTATCCTCTGACATACCCATGGGTAAACAAGTGAACTCAAAAAGTTCATCTCCAAGCATAAAACGAAGATAAATTCTTGACGTTTCGGCCACTGGGCATGAATAATACGCATCCGCCAAATCTATGGTGGATCCGAAACATCCTGGAGCAATAAGATCCCGCATAGTGCGATGGTCCTCCAATTTGAAATGGGGGGCTTCTATGAATGAATTTAAGTGTTTTAGATTCAGAATCAAACGCTTTCCCCCTGATGACTTATCCACCAAGAAAACTGGAGAGACTACCTGAAAAGGATGAGGCTCACATTTCTGAACTACGCCCTGATCCAGTAAAGTTTGCACAGCCTGCATCAGGATCAGCCCCTCAGTTGTCACCAACGATGTTGGGATTCTGTAAGGATGAGGAGTCGGGGTAGAAGCAAAAGGGATCTCGTAACCTCTTAACCAGGATAAAATTGTCTTACTGCTAGTAATATTTTCCCAATTATGCCTGAAATGGCGTAATCTACCCCCGATTGGTGGTAGAGTTACCTGTGAAGCAGTAGACGATGGCACTTTTGTGTTCAATGGCGCCATTGTTGTCCTCTCCTCTTGTTCTGACGGAAGTCCCTTTGGGCTGGCTGCAGTGTCCTGCCCATCTGTGATGGCCCTTGGGGTTTCGCCTTCGACTGAGCCTGCCCACCCCTTAACACATTCAGTGCGGCCGTCCCGGATCCGGGACGGCAGCTACCCTCCAGCCATGCGTCTGTCCCGGATCCGAGCCACTTACCCTTTTGTTGCTATCGGCCGGTATAAGGTTCACGGACTGCTTCAATGGAATTTGTTTTCATCTGTAGGCGGGCTGGAGAGTCTCTGAAGTGTGAAAATAACCGCAGTTTCAATGTTCACGAACTAATAACGCATTTTCCTACATCTACAATGCCAGACGATGTGACTAAACGCAAGAACTCAAATCAGGTTGGCTGGAAGTTCCCCGATCAATGGTCCGCAGTGAATGTGTTAAGGCAGCTCGGCCTCTCCCGTTTCCCGGACCTCTATTTTGCAGGCTTACTGAGGTCTGTGGCTGCTGTTGACGAGATGGGTTCACAGGAAAACGGTTCAGAGGAACCAAACCTTTCACAGTGGTAGCCAAACCTGAATGTGCTGAGAAACGGGAAGCCAGGTTGTCCCCAAAGAGTAAATCCGATGGTGGTACATTTTTCGATATTTCTGTCAGGACAGTCGAACAGACATTCTGAATTAACCTCCTCCTGATACGATTAATATCGTAGAACAAGGCGGTCATTGCTCGACCGGCATCACATATATGTTCGTAGCTTGGTCCCACAATAGCTGAAACATCTCCACCCTGCTCAACCAGTTTGGTGAGGCCTAGACCTAAGGCTGTAATAGCTGTGGCACACTGCGCCTGCAAACCCATATAACAGGCATCCACCGTTCTGTGCGTGCTATTGACTGAAACACCAATTTCTGGGTTCAATCTTGGTGGGTTCAACTGAGGAAGGTTGGACGGAACCACGTATTTCTCCCGAAGGGCAGAAAACGTATCCGAAGGGAGTCCATTCATTAAATGATGAGTCCATCTGGCTGCTATGCTGCTATGCAAAGGGGGTGCTGGGGGAGGGGTAATCTGAGGATTCACCCCCAACGCCTGTAGCAATGTGGGGTCTAACCCCACATCAGGGTTCTTAGAACCCGCCACTGGCCCCCCCTGACAAGCACTTTCCGCAGGTGGAGGAAATCCCGCAAAATCATCAGATAAACCCGATACCACAGTGTCCTCACCCAAAGTGTTGGTCACCTTGGCTCCCACACTCGAAGTGTGGGTCACCTTGGCTCCCGCACTCGAAGTTTGGGTCACCTTGGCCCCCACACTCGAAGTGTGGGTAGCCTCACTTGGTATCTGGTTTCCCTCTCGGACTGTACCCATTTGAGGGTCATCCGGAAAACAATCATCAACGGGGAAATGCGAGGACTCGAAGTCGTCGTCGCCGTCAAAATATGAACTGGAGCTCCCTGACTCAAAGTCGGGGTCACTATCCCGAGGAGAACTGCGTCGTTCCCGACCACGGGGATTCCGACTCAAAGGAGATCGCGAACGCCTCCGCGAACGTGAAGTATCCGGAAAAACACGATCGGATCGTGTACGAGAGAAACGAATTTCTCTCGAAAATTCCTCATTGCGCTCACGATGAGTCGAGTCCGCGCGCCTCCGATGGGGACGACGCGAGCGAGAACGCGATCTCCTGAACATCGCAGACTCCCCAAAATTGAAATAAAATCGGACTTACCGTTTGAAGAAAACTTTCAAAAACCTTTATCCGACGCAAATATCCGCAAAAAACGTTGTTTTAATGCTGAACAACGACGAAAAAACGCAAAATATGAGGAGAAAAAACCGCACACGTGATTACGCTTTGATTCTCACGAAAAAAGTGAGGTTCGGCGATGGGGTGGCGAGGGGGGAGGATTCGGGCAAGTCTGGTGCCAGCTGTCGGTGGCCGCAATTTTTCAAAAAGACGTGCTTCGCGCGTTTTTTGAATTTTTTCTCTGCGTACGTGAGAAGTTTTGTATTTGCACGGAAATACTACTTGTAATATCCTAAATTGATCGTAGGAACATAATTACCTTGGTGAATAACTGATTCGTATAATATCCAGAAATCATTGAATGTATCCATTTCACCATTCCATTTTGGAATTTCAAAATTAGGTAATTTAACATGAGTTATTACAGACAATTGATCTTGAGACTTGGAACAAGAACTAGACATACGGCATTTTAAATCTTGTTCAACGGAACGAATTTTATAATATAGATCATCAAAGGACTTCTGAACATTATCGATCTCGGCTGCTTCTTCAGCTTCGACACAAACGTTGATTTCTAGCAACAAATCTTGGATTGTGTCAAATTTATCCTTGATTTTACCTATATCTTGACACCGTGCCAAGAATTGAGAAACAGTACCTGGGGCAACATTTGATGCACCATCATAAACTGTTGTCAATTGAGCAAACAGTTTAGACCGCCTATCAACATTGTACTTTAATTCTAAAAGACGTTTCTCAAGGTGAAGATCATCGTCACCTTTGTTAGCCATAGCTAGGCTAGTTTCTATCTAGAAAGGATACTATATTTATAAGGAAATGACCTTGCCAAGGAAAAATGTGACCTGTTCCAACTGGACGTCACGAACAAAGGAAATGAGCATTCAACACACGTTTCAACTTACGAATTTACTACAGTGCAACAAATGAAAATGAGATCCGGCAATCGAATAGGACCAGTGAATTGGGGAAAAACGAACGGAAAAATATTAACAGTTCTAGCTCACCGTTGTGAAGATCTTCATTACTTTCCCCGGCCGGGGAGATGAGGCGCAACGAAGTCGGACGATTCAAATCCGCAGAAATCAGGTGAAAATTCACGCTCGCGGAAAAGTGACAGCTAAAGTTTTCCGTCGTTAAACTACGAGGGGAAGTTGCACTAAGATGAAGTTGCACTAAGATGAAGTTGCACTGTGGTTTTAACTTTGAAAAACCAGAAAATACGGGAGGGTTTCATACAAGAGAGAAGGGCAAGCCATGAACAGGTGCGTACTGAAACCTGGTTGATCGCTGAAGGCGAGTTCACCTGAGGGGACTTGGAGGGGACGACGTAAACATCAGATAAGGATGTCTACTTTGGCCAATACAGTGGCCAACTTCTAAGTCAAGGTCTCTTGGTGTCAGGTTATGATAACAGAATCCACAGAGCGTCCCGTTTCCTTGGTAACAGTCACGGTCCCGTGGTAAAAAGGAGTGGGGAGGTTAGCACCAACTCTAGTTTTCCGTAGCTTCACGTTCACGGGAGCTCGCCACCGTGTGAAGCAAAAACTCTCTAATGAGAGGAGTGGGGGCAAAGGAGACCCCCGAATTCCCCCGTCAAACCGTCGATATTTTTTGTCCCTTTTTTTAGCTTGTTGGACATTTTTTGTAGGAAATACCTTGTAAAATCGATCCCTGGAGTTTGGCCGTATCTTTTTCAGAAAAAACCCTGTAGAGGAGGAGTTTTGTAAACGTTTAAAGCTTTTGGGAGTGTAGCCAGTGGCAGGATAGAATCAGCAAAGTGGAGGGGAAAGCTCTCATCAGTCAGTGGTTGTGCGCCATCCTCTCTGGTTCTGCACTTTCTCAACGTACACCAACTCTAGCCAACGTTTAGCATAACGCTACTGTTGAGATCCGCCGAGAGAGATCTTCAGTTTTATACTCAGCTATGAAACACCGAACATGTTGGAGGGTGCATGAAGAAATTAGTGGACTATATTATTTGAAAATCACTGGTTTATTACTGGGAATGAGAAACATTAAGCTGGCCATTCACTACCGCGCCAAATGGAGCGGTGAGAAATCGTCGGAGATTTGCTTAGCCATTCACCATCACGCCACGCTGATGTGACCCCCAAAGTGTTGTGTGGTTACCTGTTGCGCGTACGTAAAATCTTGTCATGGACAACGATACTCTCCTGTACTACTCAGCGGTTTTTCTCTGCATCAAGAAGAGAAAACCCAAAAGTGAATGGGTGAAACAATGACTTCTCAAAAGAAACCAGTTCACTAATGTGAACTTATTGAATGATCTAGTTCTCGAACCTGGAAAAATTATTTGAGGGTGGATGAGGAGTCGTACCATCTCTCTTCGTTTGATATCTCCACTGGTTCAAAAGAAAGTTACACCCATGATGAAATTTATTATCTCTCAAGATAGGCTCACGGCTACCCTGAGATTTTTAGCCTCAGGGACAAACTATGATGAGCCTTAATGAACCAAATAATAAACCTTTGGAATCGACCAAGAAATTTTTCTTTAACCCTCCCTCAAAATTTGTTAGTTTACGTTCCAAGGTACGTAGAAACCAAAAAAACTAATGAAAATGTGGCTCTAATAATGGTGTTGTTACCGATTTTTATGAAACTTGGTATGTAGGTTCCATTTGGTGTCTAGTTGTAACTCGAAGCTTTTGGTTGATGTCAGTCACTTCTAAGGGTTGAAAAATAAGGGCTGAAATGTTCAAAACGACCAAGTAGAAAGACTTTCAATGTAAAGGTTTTGTTTTTTCAAAAATTGAAAATAGTATTGAATTTTTAGAATCGAAGGAGACCACCCAGAGCTCTCAATGAGAACCTAATGGTTGGACTTAACATAAATCAAAAACACGTGTCGTTAAGTATTATTGTTGGAGGCAGAAAGGCACTCTAAAGAACCCGTATGTACCGAAGTACTGGCCACTGCGGTTACAACGGCATCCCCGATTCTTGAAGGAGATCCAACCTGGCCAACAGGCACACGGTTGGTAGGCTTTTTGTTAGCAATTTCACATGCCTGTGGCTGAACCCACTCCAAAGAAACTTCGACGATGACACAGCTTCCAAAGTCGATGCCGGGCGCTTCGTTCCGAACATGCGAGAACTCGGCGGACTGTAGCGTCCTACCCGAGTTGATCTTAAAACAACCGTGAAAGGATTATCACCCGCGAACTGCATTGAAATTGCGCGAAAACGAAAGAAAAAATAAAACGGAACAAAAAGATTGCCAATCCACAATGAAACACTCGAAAAAAATCTGATAACAAGGAAACATGGAATGATTTTTTTGAGAGCGAAAGCGTCTATTCAGAACAACAAAACGTAATGAGGAAAACGGCCGTTGAGCGGGCGATGGGGACCTGCTAGCAGGGTTGCCAACATGTTAGGACGAAAAATCTCAGTCATTCTGGCGTTTTTACCCTAAACTTCCTTTTTTCTGCGAAAGTTGTTGTATTCAGAGACAGCAGAGCCTGCTGCCAATGTCAAATGTCAAATATCAAATCCCATCCTTCCATAGTATAATTGTACTCAGTTTTGCATCCTTAGCAACGAGTAATTAAATTTCCTGATGAAGGCACCCATAACTAACTATTTCTTCGAATTGAGTGTGAAGCCATTATTTCTTCAAAATAAACTTCATTGTGAAGCGAAAATATGGTTGATAGGCAGCGACAATTGCAAAGCTGTGTTCTTTGCAGGCGAGTGATCCATACATAAAAGTGATAAACCTTTTTGTAATAATTTGCAGCATTTTTAGGATCACAGTTTTGCTCGAAGTTCCACAGTTTGGAGTGTTGGTGTGATAGTGAATGGTGAATCCCGTCTGGCGTGGCGCCAGTTGGATTCCCCATTCACGTGAGTTTGGCGGGCCCGCCAAATGGCGTGGCGCGGTGGATTTTGGCCGGCCCGGATATCCGACCCAGCTGACCGCTCCATCGAAATTGCGGTGGTTTTCCCCATTCACACAACCGCTTTGGCGCGCCAGCACGCCATTTGGCTGGACGGAGCGCTAGTGAATGGCCACCTTTAGAGGAAATTAATATGTAAATAGAACCAAACGACATCTTAGGGAGAACAATAAAGTCTGGGTTTCACACCTTTTCTCACGCATGCGCACTTTTGCAAGCCCCGCCCCTTTTTACTATCATCCCCTGAAACATCTACCGCCATCTCTCTTATCATTTTACAGCAACCTTTCGGCTCATATTTTTTGTTCATTTCATTTCTTGACGTAGAACGTTTCTAACAAACTACCATTGTTACAGGATCCACGGGAGCAAGCCGCCGGAAGATGGTCCAATAAGTTGACATAAGGAAGTGCCCTCTACCGGGGCTCGTCGAGTTCTTCTCCCTTTCGTGGAAAACGCTCCCCCACTGACCCATGAGAATAATTTGGGGCTTAATACTAGGGTTTCGATAGTACGACATAGAGAAGTATCACGACTGTATTATTCTTAATAGCGGTAGAGGGCCACTTTCAGCGGTTGTCAAAATGTGCAAACTCCTTCCGTATAATTTGTTTGAGGTGCCTACAAATACCCCTTTACTAAATAACTGTGAACGATGCAACTTCTCTTGAAAATGATTTGTCTTTTTTTTTTCAAATACATGAAAGGTTCTTAGTTTGAGATGATTGGGGCACGATCCGACGAGGATTTAAAACCACTCCCTACTTTTTTCTGGTCAAACCTTCAAAAGGGAGGAAACTGATGCGGATGGAAAGTTTTAGCAGGAAACTCACAGGTGATATAGCCATCTACGGCTACGAAAAAACTAACCTGCAAGTGATGGGTCTGTGGGGAAGATGTTAGCTGTTAGCATAGCTAAATATCGATCTCACGCGCTGTCACCCATTATTCATAAAGTTCACGAGTGTAGCATCCATCAAGAATTTCAATGGCACTTGCGAGTGGCTAGCTTAAACCTTCCAACAACTATGGAATCCCTGACACCTCTGGAACTTTGTTAGTGGTATTAGTCAACTAAATGAACCGCCCACTGAATAATCTCCCTTAAAAAGAGGGTTTTCGACAAAACTACCACCTCATTTTTCTTCGTAGCGTTTCTAAATATCACTTTTAAGCAAGTACTCATGCATAGCAAGTCATGTAGTCTAAGTGGTGGTTAATACATTCACATCATCCAACTTTATAAGAGTATTTTTTATCTTCACATGATGCTGCTAGAGCGAGCTTGAGCCAATGCCAACATTTCGACAGTTTATGTTGGCGTAAAGTTTACATTTCCTAGTACAAAGTACAAAATTACAAGTTCCAAGTACACAAATACTCCAATGCACTATAAATGCTCGTACGTAGAATGATCCATCTAAGGGATTCATTTTTGTTATGAAGCTGCCTAAAGCGAGCACGCGTCGATGCTAACCCTCCCACAAGGTTGTGTCTGAATGAACGTACAAAGTGTTCTTCAAGGAAACGACAAAATCTGTATTCCAACGTAATGTGAAATTATTCCGTACTACAAAAAGTTGGCGTGCGAAGTACCTACCTAGTGAAGTACAAGAATACTCTACAACGAAAGAAATTTCTAGAAATTTTTTTTGTCAAAACCTCTCATTTTCAGTGGCCCAACATTTCGACAGTTCTGTTGGCATAAAGTTTACATTTAAACAGAATAATACGTTCCAAATACAAAAATACTCCATTGCGCTCAATAAATGCTAGATGGACCAATCAACGTACAAAGTGTTCTTCAAGGAAACGACAAAATCTGTATTCCAACGTAAGTAATGTGAAATTATTCCGTACTACGAAAAGTTGGCGTGCAAAGTACCTACCTAGTGAGATACAAGAATACTCTACAACAAAAGAAATTTCTAGAAATATTTTCGACAAAACCGAATTTTCACTGACTGGTCCTCCTAAGTGCCATTTTTGAATCTTCAGCCGAAAACGTTTGTCAAAACCTCTCATTTTTACAAACTTCTATATCATACTGGTAGCATTGGTTCACCTTTCCTCCGCTAGGGATAGTAAAGCATTTTTCCCTTGATTCAGCTGCATCGCATTATATCAAGCTTTGCAAAAATAGGTTACTGAGCTTATATCATATGATTCTAAGGAAAAATGTTGTATTATCCCTAGTGGAGGATACATGAACTAATGCTGCAGGTGTGGTTTAGACGCTCGTTTCATTTTTCAGTGGGCGATAAATTGAACATCCATGTGTTCCTTCTCAGTGGGTTCCTCAGTGATATAGTAATAAGTGTAGTAACTTGCAGGAAACCATTGCTGATACGAGTTCTGTCCCTGGATTTAGCCAGAAAGTGCACCTATTTTCGCCCAAATTTGCTCCAGAAACTGGACCTTCCACGACTCATTTAGTGAGCCTACAAGGGCACCCGTAAACCAGACTTCGACGTTTGTGAATTCCTGGTCTTTCCAAGAAGGAATATCTTCAGCTCAGGATGATTTCACTTCAGGTGGGACATCATGTGTCCTAATATGCTGAATGCAAATGATTCGAATTTGAGAGCTGTCTGGCTTCTCATTTCACCCCTGACAGTTGAAATGTATGATTCCTTGACGATGATGCGTGCATTATTTGTATCATGATTATGAGTACGCTATTCAGAGTAGATGAGGAAATAATCCTAGTTGGGTGTGTGTGTGCGTTTCTTGAGAGGAGTGATGCACAGCTGTTGTATCGAATGTTATTCTAAACTTGATTATTCTAGTTGTGAATTAGGATGGTACTTTGCAGTAATTAATATTGTCCTTTATTTTGGGTTGATTTTTTCTCTGCATTAGTCATTATGAATGTTTCCTTGGTGCCTGTAAGATACCCAAAGTTTTTAACTTGTGCACACTGTGCACAGAAACGAACAAGACTGTGTACGTACCGATTCGGGATCAGAACGAGAATTCAATATGCTCGGTAACAATATTAATCACAACTTGTAGAATATCATACATACATTCATTCATAAAAGCACGAGTGATTGGGCATTCAGTCAGCTTTGGTAGCTTCACGTACCTGCAGCACACCTGAAGTCACTCACTGGAATGCGAAGAAAACTTGCCTGATCGTTGTTTAACAATGATTTGTCTGCCTAATTGCATAGTTTCCACCATCTAAATATGGCGAAAGTCCGATAAAGTTGGATTTGTCGACTGTTTGCTCCTCCTTCAACCGATAGAATAGGGTATCCTCTGTCTAGCTCGGCTTTGTCGATGGAAAGGCTCCTTAATTGTTGTTGTACTTGATGTCTATTGTGTGAACATTAAATATTCAATTTTACGTCTATAAACTCGTAATGTTTGTTAGAAGTTAGGGTTCGTTAAAGATTGCTACCTACAAGGAAAATTTCACGATCAGCTCTCGAAGCGTCAAAATAAGGAAAATAATTGATTACATAAGTGTTTACCTGGATTTATATACCATTCCTCCAACCGGTTTAAGTGCACCTTATGATGTTGTACTTTATGTACATGTGGGAGTTCGTCATTGAATTTATGTCTACATACCACTGTAATATTTGGTAGACGTTAGGGTTCAAATCGTGAAGATTGCTTCTATTAAATTCTCACGATCAGGTCTCGAATTAGTCGAAATGTTTATAATTTATTGCATAGGTTATTTAGGCAAGTCACGTTCCAGGATTTATTTACTGTTTCCATTCCCCAACCAATAGAATAGTATTTCGTCTGTCTAGTTCGACGAGACGATAGAAAGTCACTTTAATTTTGATGTATTTGAACTGAATTGTGAACATTCGTTATTCAGTTTTCAAATCATTGAAATATTAGTTAGAATTCGTATCTTGAAGATTGATGAAAGAAAAATCTCACAATCAGCCAGAATAAGGGAGTAAATTACCATCTTTGTTCTGAGAGTTGTGGTTGTGACCCCTGTGGGGTAGGAATGGGTATCGTTATAAAAGTATCAATATTTTGTATCGTATACGAGTATCGATATCCCAAGTATCGTTGGGCATGAGTATCAATATTTTAAAATATCGAGTATCGATAATTTAGTGTCACAAACTATCAATGTTATCCAATATTCTCAAGAAAAATAATTTTTAACAATTTTTATTCATTTTACACTATCAAGAGTCCAAGGAGGGCGATTTTGTACATGATACAAACGTTATTTGTGCAATCAAAGAGTAATGACCCCAAAAGTCTCTACTTTCTTCATTTTTTAGCCATTATGTTGAATTTTCCGCGAGAACTGTATCGATATTCAATATTTAGAAATATCGGATCCTAAGTATCGATATCCAAAAATATCAGATAGTGCAGTATCGATACTAAAATAACGAATATCGGTACAAAAGTATCGATATTTTGAAATATCGAGTATCGATACCCATCCCTACTGTGGGGAAGTGTCTGAAGTTCATATTGTGCAATACCTACAAGGATAATACGGAGATAGTTTCCTGGGTACATAATCCAGAAGAGTGTGCTGTAATCACCACTTAAAGGCAACCTGGGTCCCATCACTCACAATATATTTGACCTCAGTATGTTGATTTACATTCTCAAAACCGTCGCAAATAATGACCTCTGCGAGTCGAAACAGTGTAGCCAACATACCAGATTAAGTTTCCTATTTTTACACTATAATAATTTGAAAAATCAAGTGTAAGGGGCTCAAGTAATTGTGAGTGTATTTCATTGAGGAAGGAGTTTAGTAATCGGATATTTGTCAGCATACACGATGCATTCACATACATTTTGAAAACTATAAACATAACCACCATATTACGTGGTTCCTGTGAAACCCCTGTTTTTTCAGGTTATGTTGCCACAGATATAAGTTGGCTCTTTATGTTAGTTAATGGAGGTACTTACTCTCGCCATGACACCTCTCCAACTTGTATAGAAGGTACCTCCTCAGAATAGCTTTGGAAATAAAAACCGTAGAATCACCGCCATATTGTTCCTTGTATCTTTCGTATCCGCTTTATCTGTAACCCAACTGCAAATTACCCCGTCATCATCACGTTCCATAATCCCGTCTGATAATCGTATATTTATGAACGTACTATAATCTTGCCTTCAGTCTACTTATGAAAGATGTATATTTATGTCGTGTGTGTATTGGGTAATTTTGTCATATCCGTATAGATTAAGAACTACTTATTCTATGCTTTACGTTGTTTTCAAATTTATTGTTCATTATTGCTTGTTATTATTTATTTCTTACGTGATACATCGCGATAGTACATATTTAGATGTCTAGTTATTCTTATGTCAAATATTAATAATATGGAAATCGTGTTTTAAAATTTGAATGAGTTGATGTTGATACAGTACATTGCGAATTGATAACCCTACGAGCGTATTTTAATTCATTCCCTTGTTGATCTGTGTTCTGAAGTAAAGATTTTCTCTTGGGGGGAGGGTGTTAAATTTCTATTAATACCTATTGGAAATTAACAGATGATGCTATAATGTGGAAAAGCAAAATCGCTGAACTGTATAGTTGAATAAATGGGTCAATTAACAACATGCATTATGGACCTACTACTAACTTCAGGTGATCAAAATTAAGTTATTTTGTGAAGGTGGTGCGTTACAAGGTCTGATCAGAATGTTTCAGAACTTTTTGAACTGCAACCCTTCTTGTTATCATAGAGGGTTGATTGGGCACTCATTGTTTATGAATCTTCCTCAGTACATAACCTTTTTTATTTATTGCTCAATCATACTTCAAACTGATTTTACAAGTGTGATTGTGAAGCCTTTTCTCGTGTTCTGAATTTTTTCAAGTTTGTCGTGATGGACACTAAGAAGGGACAGAGTGTTTGCATGAAATTAGACATGTTAATGGAAACTTTTGGAATGCTTCAGAGAGCTTATGTAGAAGTGATGAATCATTTATTGTGTCATGAGTGGTTCAAGGAAGGCAGAACATCGACTCAGGATTACCCTCTTTCAGGGAGGTTCTAAATTGAAGACTAGTGGCCCAAAAGAACTCTTGTGCGTTTCAAACTTCGTTTGAAGATAAGGGAGATAGGGAAGAAGTGTAGAACTTCAATAGGGTCGGACACTATCCATCTGACTTCCTGGTGACAGTCATTATCATAGGTGAGTGGTGATGAGATGTCCAAGAGCTTAAGCTTGGTTCACTTAGGTGCGTAATGTACGTAATCCGTAGTGCGTAAGTGGATGCTATTGGCTGGAGCCAATTGATGGGTGGGGATCTTTGCAGATGTCAACTTTTGGAAGAGAGTGTACCTGTCGTTTCGAAAAATTTGATATTTTGCGCATTATGGATGAACTTTGACAAACTTCGTAACAAACTCTAGTCATTTGTTCACAGAAAGATTATTGATTCGGTGTCAGCCAGAACATTGTTTTGGTTTGGAAACTATGAGGAATTTCACCGAATTCTGTTTGCATTTTTCCTGAATAGTTAATGGTGTGGGATAGATGAAAATCTGGGCTGATTTTGGAAAATAAGTCTCCAGTTATTTTTGGGAGACAATCAAAATTTTTGATTTCAAAACTAACCAGGAAAACGGACGTGAAGCGGGAACGCTCGCTGATTGGGCTGTTCAGATCGCCGTCTCCTCCCAGTGTTGCCCATTGGGACGATGAAATCGTGTTTTCTAAGAGAAAAGTTATCAAACAAAAACAGGAGAAACCTAATTTTCCCCATCTTGCTTTTTCTATTTTTTTCTTCAGTTTTTCGATTTCGAACTTTACTGTTTCGTGAAATTTTGCATCTGGGGACTATAATTTCTCGATCTCAGCGCTTCAAGCGGCCATAAATGAACTATTCCAGGATGACGTCATTTTCCCGGGTTTTTTAAACATTCTTATTTTCTACACTGTTTTGTTTATTCGTAAATTAGGAAGTTCGGGCTGAGAGTTTGCCTTAGAAGGTTTTTCGAGGTGCTGAATCCGATTTTGGGGTCAAAAATAGGAAATTCTGACATGGTGAAATTCCTCATTCTGTGCAGAATGTACTGCGTGCTTCTGCGTAATTGTGTAATCATTCAGCCATGTGAATGCTCTTTTCCTCATTACAGATTACCCCCACTTCTCTTTTTACGCATTACAGACCCATGTGAACCCAGCTTTAGGGGTGCTTACGCACCTCAAATGCTCTTGACCCATGTCCAATGGGGTATTTCGGTGGGTCGGAAATTCAGGTTTTTGACCTCAAATTTGGATTCAGCACCCTAGAAAACCTATATACACCAACTATTAGCCCAATGATACCTACTATAACATGTGGTAGAAAAATTAATTAAAGAGATCACACGTTTGAAAAAGGCGGGCCGCTATAAATGCACACACACTAGGCAAGGACTACGCCGCGGACAGCCCCGCGCGCGTGTGTGAGTAGAATGTGTAGTATCCAAGAGGGGTTTCTGTGCATGGATACTTTTTCAAAGACAGTTGGCTAGCTACGTCACACCATTCAAATCTTCAACTTTCCTTAGCTTCTCTGATATTTTAAAAACATTTTCTCGACGAACAGACCCGATTACCGTTATTCCTGAGCCATACTCTTTTGAAAAAAAAAAATAAAAAAATTGACCAAAATACCCCATTCTCAAATGTGAGTAAAAAAATTGGAAAATTTGTGTATTTTGTGCAAGAAAACTGTGATTTTTGCCTGAGAACTAACAATATCTCAACTACCTATTTTTCTTCAGCAATTAAAGAAAACTCATTGAAAAGTTCATTGAATCACGACTTTTCAAGATTCCTATTTAACTCGTGGAAGCACAAAAACAACTCTAAACTTCGATATACCTACCTATCTAAATTTTAGAAAATTTGTCTCTTAGCAAACAAAATCAATTTTTCAACTCTACACTGTGCGGATTTCACAAAAACTTCCTTTTTAATTAAACTTTCTAATGTTATAAATAAAAAAAATGAATTGCAATCGAATTTAAGGGTGAAATCAGTGTTTGAACACGGAAAAACTTTAATTTGAAGTCACGCTGGGTTCTCAAGCGTCCGACTCTGCATTCTGCCCGCTGATTGGCCTCTTTCCGTATGTTGTTGACCAATCAGCGGGCAGAACGGAGAGTCAGACGCTTGTGAACCCACCTTCAACGTTGGGGCTGAGGGACTTCGGGGTCTACTGCGCCAGTCTACTAACCCAACCCTAGAGTCCCCCCCCATTTCGTTTTAAGAAATCCACGTTTTTCAAACTCAAAACTTTCCCCTAAATTCGATAGTAAAATTTTTTTGGTTACAGGTAGGTAGGTACTGTTGGAAAGCTGTAAAAGGCAGTTATTGTGAAATCCGGACAATTAATAAATTAGAGTGAAAAAATTTATTTTCTTCAAGACAAATTTTCTAAAATTTATAAACTTTCAATATTCAGAATTTTTTTTTCCCTGGCTTAAGCACGAATAGAATAGGAATCTTGGAAAGCTATGTTTCCTTTCAGAGTTCTAAGGTACCTAACTACCTAATATCCCCATCTTACAGGTGTAATTTTGTTAGATTGTTTGTGTTAGAAAGAAAATTATTTCTATTTTGCCAGAGAATTTTGCTTTTGAAGCTTCTCAATTTTTTTTCAGACCCTTCAAACGATTTTTTCTAAAGAAGAAAAGTAATTTGTCAGTCAGTCCATCTGTAGCTCTCACTTAACTCACTAATTTTTTTAATGAAATTTTTCGATTCTAAAACAGTGCGGGAGTAGGTAAGCCATACTTTTTCATATTTAGAAAGGCGATGTCGATTATGGGTTTAGTGAGGGCTGCGTTATGTGATTATTAGGTAGGTATAATAATAAAATATCATCCATGGTATAACGTTACTTCCACATCCACGACTGTAGGCCCCGCCTGTTAGGGGTTACTCGCTTCGAAAGTTTCCATTGGTTGACGGGTTGAGACCGGTTAGAAGCCGTTATCGGAAATATTTGGCTGATAACAGGTGATAATACTGATAACACTTGAACACAGCGAATTCCCAAGTTGACGTGGAAGCGGATTCCGGCCAAGTGTAACTTCAATCAACATCAACCCAGTTTTAGTTTCACCTGAAGACATCTCCACAAGAAACACTATGCCAGTAAGAAACTTTTCGTGCGTTTTGAATTACGAATGAAAAATACCCCGAACATCCTTTCTGATGCGCATTCAAACGGAGCATCAGTTGATAAACGTACTTGTTTTCGAGAATGATAAGGCAATTTCATGAGTTTTGTGCATATTCATTCACAAAAGGACATTGTGAAGAATTAAAATCCAACTGTAAACCTGACTCATCAACCTGATGAGAACTGAACTGTTTATTTACGTAGAATGGGATCTATTTTCTTACGCGTTTGGAGAAACAATAGTATTAGGTTCCCAGTAATCATTGGTCCTTTTTTCTCCTATAATAATAAATTCATTGTAGAACGTCTGAGAGTGGGAGCTGTCCGCATAAACCCTCAGAATCAAAATTGGATCGTTAGCGTATGTCACCAGCAACAGACGAGGGTCCAGTTACAGACAGTCTCAAGTTTGAACCGAAATAATTAGCCTTTAGTTGTGTAAAATTCATATTGTTATGGTTCATGAGTATGATGATGCCATCTGGTGTAAGCAAAGTGAATTTCATGAGCCAGTCGGTATTCACAAGGAATAAGTAGAGGAAGTGTCAATTCGTTGGGCGATTGATCTGTGCCTACTAGGTGCTGCCCTGGGTTTTTAATCCTAGCTTTTAAACTTTCAGACAACACAACACGTTTTTCATACTTGACACAAAAACATGCGTCTTCCAACAGCCACCAGCCAGCATAAATTTCATCATAACAATGGGAGGCATCTAGGATGTTACACCATTCCCTCCCTCCTTAGGGACATCCTATCCCTTAAAAGGCTTCATTCTGTTGAAATGGACCACCAAAGTCTTCCTCCTCCTTTCCATGCCCCGAACTGGATGGATAACGTCTAAGATCACCTTCTTCACTTGATACGGTCCAGTCCATGGCTTGAAGAACTTCGCACTTTTTCCCCTTGGTACTGTTGTGATCAGCTGCCTCTTCGCATTTCTGTCCATTCGCTTCCTTAGCTCAGTGGTAGGAGCTCCGATTCAGAATCGGAATGATAGGAGATCGATCCGCGGTCGAGGAAAGTTAATTTTTGATGATTCAACCATGGAAGAAGATAGGAGGAAAGCTCACTTCAATGGGCTCTTGCGTGCGCCTTTTTCCTTTATTGCGACAGTAGTGTTCTCTTTAGGTGGCGAACAGAGTTAAGAAGTACTATTCACAGTTACTAGAGCTCGTAACGCTTCCCCTCCCCACAGCCCTGATAACAGTTACTCCAACGTATTTTTCCGATGTGTTTCTCGTTGCTAAAGTACGTTTTTCTCGTCCTTCAGTTTGATAGTGGTTCGTCTCTTGAAGTTTAATTTTCTCGTCTTTCTGTTCATCTACAGTGGTTCGTCTCTAGTTTGCTTTTCACTTATTCAAAACATGAAGTAGTGTTGAAAGATGTCAATTCCGATAACTTGAGACCGTCAATAGGTACGCCTCAGCAGAAATGCAGTGATAAGAGTGGTGCAGATGATAGATGATGATATTGTAGTGTAACTACAGTCCCTGGATATAATTTTTTGTAGGAATTTAGACAGTTGTTATATTGAAATTGTTGCGTTTTTGATCTTGAACAGAAATTACAGTTGTCATATTTTGTGCCAATCAATGGTTTCTTCGCACAATATTTTTGTTTTTCATTTTATGGTAGGTATGTACATACCTACCGTTCCTCCTTTTCTCCAGGTTTCTTATTTCTATAACTATTATGATACTTATAGAGCACAAAACGTCCAAAATCGTACTCCACAAGTAATATGATGAGGTGCAGTTTTTAAAAACCTGCAAGAATGAGCAGGTGTGACGAAGCTGCGCTCTAGCGACTGAGCGGTATACTATCGGGGGACTATGTTTTCCTTTCGCCACCTAGAGGTTGTGCTGAAAGCGAGGGGCGATTTTTCGTCACGTTTTTTAACGTTGACTGATCTTTCCTCCTACCTTCTTCCATGATTCAACAGTACCAGTCGCGAGAAAACCCAAACCTTGTCCCCTTCCTTGTATCGCAGTCCATCAGTTGCTCTTCGATCATATGCATCCTTTTGGCGTTTTTGGTTTGTGATCTGGTTTTCTTTGGATTGTCTCATTATGCTGTCTCCAGCTTCGCTCGCGAATCCATAGCCCATTCATGTAAGGGGAACTATTTTTGAACTAGTTTTTGCAATACTCATCTTTTTAGCTTTTCTGTTACTGAGGGTTGTCAAATTTTTCGTTTTCTGTTACTGGGAGCTGAAACTATTCTTATAATTGAGTGATTATAATAAAATCAACTGGTTTAGAGGTTCCAGAAGCAGTCTAACGTTAGAAGAGATGTTGCTGCATAAGAGCAAAATAGTTGATAAACTCTAAGTAGGTACATTACAAGACTCGGAAAATTAAGATAACCTGAAAGTGATGTGAAAATGAAATGTGAAATGTGAAAATTCAGATAACCTGAAAGTGATGTCTCAACCCTAATTGGACCATGGTGTCACTAGTGTCACCGAAAACATCTTGGAATTCCACAGCTGTCCCATCAAAAAAATTTTCATCGAGTTCTTTGGAAATTTTTGTCATAATTTTATTTTGAGACTTCCAATAGCCCACAATAATTCAGCTCTCCATTAATTAAGGTTACTCCGGTGACACCTTGGGACAGCTGTGGAGTTCCTGAGATGTTTTCGGTGACAACAGTGGTACTATGGTCCAATTAGAGTTAAGCATAATTTGTGACGTTGCCCTCTGTGGAAACCTAGGACCTACAACGGCAAGTCAGTTATGAAACCAAGGTTGTTCTGGAAACGGTGAATTTGGTATAAAATTCTAAATGGCAGTTTAAAAAGAAATAAGGTTACGCAGACTGTAATGGAAACATGTTTTTATTTAGTGTTATTGGCTTCGACGAGCTCTTGTTGAGGTTGTTTCCCCTTGTACCCCCTGCTTCATGTTCTTAAAATCATCTCAAATGTAATTCCCTATTACTATTACCTAGTTTTTACATTCCTGCCTACTTTTCGCTCCATTATTTCGTTCGCATTATCGTTTTCAGCCCAAAAAAGGAAAGGAAGGGACGAGAGGGCAGAAACAAATAGTGGAAGAGAATCAGGAGACGCTCAAATTCTACAGAATGATGGTCCTGGGAGCTAATGGCGTTTTCGTTGCAGCCACACTAATTTTCTTCGATTTGTTTAGTTTTTTCAACATAGTAAGTACTTATTATTTTTATTTATTTTTTATTCCTGCAAACACCTGCAGGAGTTATGTGCCGTTCAAAGTCGACTTTCCTGCTTGGCTTTATTTCAACCTTTTCACTGCCAGAGCCCGAAATGGAAAATTACTTATCTGTGCCAAACGCACTTTTCACTTGTGCGGCTATATTATTGACATAATATCATACCAGGGTGTTAGTTTGAGTCTTGCACCTAGGATACACACGTTACGCCCTGAGTTTAGCATTCACCAATTTTGATGAAATTAGGGATGTAGGCTCCATTTGAGGTCTAGTGCCCCGCAGATTTTGGTTGATGTAGGTCACTTCTAAGGTTTGAAAAATGAGGGTTGAAATTTTGAAAACGCCCTAACTCAAAAAATGTGTATATAAAAGTAGGTATTGTTTTTCCATCAATTTAAGATACTATAGAATTTTTAGAGACCAGGCGGAGCCCTATAGGACAAACCGTCCGCTCCCTACAAGAATGTAAGGGAGAATCTCTATTCAATGGGGTATTTTGGTGGGTCGGAAATTCAGGTTTTTGACCTCAAATTTGGATTCAGCACCCTTGAAAACCTATATACTACAACTTTAAGCCCAATGATACTATAACATGTGGTAGAAAAATTAATTAAAGAGATCACACGTTTGAAAAAGGCGGGCCGCTATAAATGCACACACACTAGGCAAGAGAGAGTTTTTGCTTCACACGGTGGCGAGCTCCCGAACGTGAAGCTACGGAAAACTGGAGTTGATGCTAACCTCCCCACTCCTTTTTACCACGGGACCGTGACTGTCACCATGGAAACGGGACGCTCCGTGGATTCTGTTATCATAACCTGACACCGCCACCATTTTGTCTGTGACAAGTTCGCCACCATTTTCGTCCATGTTGAAGTGGACTCCAAAGAATGGAACCAACTACAAAAACCTAGTTTTGAGTGATCAAGCATCAAAGTTATTTCAAGTTTGTAAATCAGGTGATAATTGTATTGGAATTTCCTTCTTTTTCTCTCAAATTTAAATTAATTCCGCGCCATTTCCTACTTCGAGAGCATGCGATATCTGTAGTAGAACGCTTAAAATTAAAATTATATGTAGTTGATTTCTTTTTGAGATTTTGGAAAACGCTGTTACCAAATTTGAGTGATGAACCAACTCAGTTGGTTCCATTCTGAGGAATTCTAAACGATTATTCACACTCAACCTTTAGTTGTTTGCAATCCTAAATTCATCATTCTTCTAGAAGAAAGCGATACCTTACTCATGATCTCACCCTCACAAATCCTCAAAAATATATTTTTATAGGTTTTTATATAATCCTGTCTCCATTTTTTTCCGACCAAACAGTATTCTGGGTATTATTGGTAGGTGTAGTAGTAAACAGGGTGTTTCACAAAAAGGTTTTCACCCCTCTTCATTTTCCCAGAATTCAGCATAAAAAATTGGGACCAACGCTATTCTTTATGATTTTTTGTGAGGAATTCAGGAAAAATACTTTCGCGCAAATACTTGCGGGCAATTGCGCGCAATTGACACCAACTTCATTTATTCAAATGGACCCCCCTTTTTTTAATCACAAATTCGAATTCAACGTCAAATTTCATGACAAATTCATACCCGAACCAAATTTTGTTATTGCGCGAAACCTGACTTTTTGAACGCTCTAAGTTGCGCAACTCCACAATTGCACAAAAATTAGGTTTTGGAGGACCCTAACTGTGGCACATCTTTTTTCACTCTGAATCACAGGGTGTCATCGTTTTTAAATTTGACTGGTATTTTTCTATTTTTTCTATTTTGCGCATATTATGCGCAAACTGCATATTATGCAGTTTGACGCATAGTTATTAATTTTACTATCAAATTGCAATTACAATTAAATTGTTGGCAAACTTCTTATAAACTCATGAACACAATAATTGTGTTCATTCTTAGTCACATGCTATTTATAAAATGCCAATTATTGGCATTTTAGAAATAGCATGTGACTAAGAATGATGATATTTTAGGCCTATCTTTTGTTACCTTTTAGGTTATCTTTTGTTATAATTTTTTCTCTCAGTCCCAAAATTTTCAGAGTTCACGTATGGTATTACACCTAATTAATAAATACCTACTTATATTTTGAAATATAATAAATGACAATAAACTCGGGAAAATTATTATATTTTTAAAATTGCACATGGGTAAGAATGAGTTTTAAATGTGTTATTGCCTGAACACATTTTTAGATCAGTTTTCTTTCACTATTAATCAAGTGAAATATCAAATGAAATTATGATCATGTGAACTACCAATATCATTCGTGATTGTATTCAGACCTCAAAATTCAACGTGTGTTAGGCAATGTTTATCTTATTAAAATTACTTTTCGTATGGGGGGACTATACATATATTTTTGCACAGAGTTAAATAAACCTCTATTGAAGTTCCACTGCAGTGCTCTGTAATAACCTCAAGTAGTTTCAATGTGAGATAGGTACTTATTTTTAAAGTATATTTTGGCAAGAATTGAAGAAGAAATCTTGCGATTCACAAAACCAAAGCAATGTAATAACTGTTATCAATGTGTAACCTACCTAAAGGTTGCATCTTGCGGTGGCATGAACCCGACCGCGGGAGGGGACCGTGTTAAGAGCGCTTCACACGGGCGGGCTTCACGAACGCGCGGCCCCGCGACAACTTCGGGAAAATTCGTACCTTTTCGGTCATCATCGGACCGCGTTATTTCCACGGACGGTCCCTCCCACGGTGCGCCCGTGTGAAGCAAAAACTCTCTAAGGACTACGCTGCGGACTACGCCACGCGCGTGTGTGAGTAGTATTTTGTAGTATCCAAGAGGTCCTCCAAGGGTTTCTGTGCATGGATACTTTGTTCAAAGACAGTTGGCTAGCTACGTCATGAAGTGGACAAATTATATACCTATTATTATACCCCTTCAAATATTCAATAATATTACGCCCACTCTTAGTCATGACTTCCCTGTTCTTGTATGTGTTCAATCCCCATTTCAATGGGCTGTAAAAAACTGTTTGCAGACATAGCTAAGAAGTGGGGAGTTGGGTTAAGTATTGACCGAGTTTTGGCATGGATACTTTGTTCAAAGACAGTTGGCTAGCTACGTCACGATTGGCTAGCTACGTCACACCATTCAAATCTTCAACTTTTCTTAGCTTCTCTGATTTTTTAAAAACATTTTCTCGACGAACAGACCCAATTACCGTTATTCCTGAGCCATACTCTTTTGAAAAAAAAAAAAAAAAAAAAAATGAAAAAATTGATTGAAATACTCCATTCTCTCCCATGCGATAGAACAACCTTAAACTATCACACTTTGCAAACGGGTCTCGCTAGCCCTGTGGTTTGTGCATCAGATTCCCGCCCAAGCACTCTGGGTTCGAATCGTATTCTCGTCGAGAAATTTTTTGATCCCATCACATCGACTGTTGGTTTATTATTTGTATACTTATCTACTTGCGATCGATGTTTTTTCTTCATGTTCGTTGGTGGTAACAATGGCAAAGCCGTGTTCTTTGCAGACGAGTGATCTAAATAGAAAAATAATAAACCATTGTGTAATAATTTGCAGCGTTTTCCACCACATGCTATTGTAACATTTGGCAAAACGGCAAAAGTATGTAGTGTTCCGCAAACTTGCATTCTAAACTATTTTTGTACGACGTACTTATTTATCATCCGGTTTCTTTACAGGCTATGCTCGTGATGACTTCACTTACGTATTTCGCGTGTTTGTACTTCATGAGCTACATGGCCAGAGCTTCGTACAACGAGAAAAACCAAGTGATCGATTCTGGAGTTGATCTGAACATGGAAGGTGGAATAGCTGAGTGAGTGCTACCTTTGTATTTACACTATGTTTACTCAAGTAAGAGTATGTTTGAACTCCCCACTGCTTCTGTTTGATATGAGATAATGTCGAAAAGACCCCTTTTTCCATTACAAAAAGGACCGAAAAAACCCAGAGTCGTTTTGCCCACCAACAAAAATGTAAAAAGTTGGTACTCGTAGAAAGTTGATGTGATCTCTCCAAGGTAATTTTAACCAGAGCATTCTATTGGACGTACGAGAAACTACTTTTACCGCCAGCGCACCTAGCACCTTCTCTATGGATACCGCCTAGTTTATTTGAAAGGGTAGGCTTGGATCACATGTTTCACGATGTTTTGGTCGAAGATCCCTCTCTCCTTTTCTCGTCCATTGGAAGCCCTCAGCCCAGCAATGTCATGAGATTGGTTGGTACTCGTATTTCCAAAGTCCCAATATTCGGCAAACACCCTAAATATTCAAGTTCATTATCTTCGGGGTGGACTGAAGTAGGGTCTCGGGAAAACGAAGTGGGACTAACAGGATGGATTTATTAGTGGATAAGGCGGTGCGGGAGTTTCCCCACTATTTCTCAAAATTCTCTTTTACTTGGGTTCGGATTGACAACTGCTAACGAGCATCTGCACACTGTGATATCTCTCGAAGCGTCCCGACAAATAATTCAAATTCATTTTCTAAATTTGGTAGTTTCCCAATATTCAGGGTTAATATTTGGTATGTTTCGTTCCAGGCATGTGAAAGATATGATGATTCTGACTTCTGGATCACAACTTCTCTCGCTGATATCCAATTACTTTTGGTTACTGATGTTGCTTGTAAGTTTAAAGCTCTATCTAACTCTAATCCTAATGAATTTAGTCGTAATGAAATTGAACATCCATTTCTGAGTCCTGTTGATATGTGGCTACTTGGTTAGGAATGCCTTGCTGAAGCCTCACTCCAACCCTATTATTGTTTGAATCTAAATTTCAGCCAAACCTTAATGTTTTGTAGGTTTTGATGACCCTCCTCTGGGGAGTCAAAATTGAACAATAAAATTGATAACTTGACAGTTGTTTTAAGAATTACAATGTTTCGTTTTATAGGCACCTGGGAGAGGAATGTGGTTCTTGTGGAAGAATATCCTGTCACCGTACTTCTTCCAAGCAGCTCCTGAACAGCCAGAAGTCGACGAAAAGAAGCAGAAGAAACTAGAACGAAAAATGAGGAGAGCGCAACACTAGGATGACGAGAGAAATCCAGTCAGGACACAACGACGGTAGACTCCATTCACCACTCTTCCACTTAGGCATAAAGTTTTGAGACATCGAATTAAGTGGTCATTCCATCTGAAACCGTCGATATTCTGATGGGCAGTACTGATAACGTAGCAGTTATTCTTCCTCTTGCATTTAGATAACATTTTATGTGGTGTGTGGGTAAATATAGGTACTCTTGGCCTCCTTGTGTTTTGAGTGGTCCATGACTCATTCGCCATGACTGGTTTCGTTACTGCCAAGACAATGATCTTAATGTGTCACAGTGACAACACGAAAAATGACTTGAATCATCATTATTCATAACTTCCTGGCTCATATCATTAGTAGGTTTTAGAAAGCCATAAATAAGAGATGCTCTTATCATCTACATGGATGCTATAGGTGGCCATTGGGTGGCCTGATCCTCCTGGGCTCTAAGAGATGTATACTAGGTACGTCTTCCTTACAAGCCTTCTCTTGTTGGTTACCTTCTTCTAATGCAGCCCCAACCAGGAGTACTCAGTCCTCCCTCAATGTCACCAGTCCTGGGTTGCTAAAACCAGTCTTCTGTTATGTTGCAAGGGCCAGTCATACTGTTTACACATAACACAATGAACGTCATGAATCTTGTTGGGTTGCAACGAATTTCTCATACTCATTTCTCAACTCTAACTGCTGTATCATAAATGTAAAGTGGAATGGAAGAACTTTTATAGTTATTTTTTATTTTACTACTCGAAGATCTCACTGAGCAGTTCAAAAAAGTTTCTTCTTTCATGAGTATCTGAAGAGTAAAACTGACTAATTGGGCCTTGTAATTAATTCTAAACTAATTTATTTGATCCTAAGCCTGCCAGGACGAGATTCTGCGTTCTGAATGGCTGGAAAATCTAAATTACGTCACTCACGTAAACTATTTATAAGCTATTTATATCGAAATAAGTTGGAAGACAAGAGTGCAATTTGCGATGGTTACCAAAGTAACCATCAGATTTAAAAAGAATGCGTAACCTTGATGGTTCCATCACCTCCTTTACCACATTTTATCATTAATAATGATTAACAGGAGGTTTCCATTATTTTCCGACCGTTACGTCACGACAAATCGTACCTTCGAGACCTTGAGACGTCACGCCTCAAGAAAGCGTTTCCATGTTCATTTTAAAGGGGTCTCATTCGGTCGTTGTACATTCCTCGTTCCGGGTTAGTATTTCTCTCAATTACCGGCGCTCAAAGTAAAAAAAAATTGTACGCTAAAAGTTGTATGCTAAAAACTGTACCTAAATTTTAGATTTTCAAGGATTGTCGAAATTTATTAGTGTATCTGCATAGGGAATTGGGAAACTAAAAGATTGTCGCTGGAATCATCAAAATCGAACATTCATTGTCGGCAAAAAATGGGAAAAACCTCACTGAATAAACAGTTACTGTTTGCATATGGAAAGAATGCGGATGGTTTGGTGAGGTGTCCTTGTGTATTACAGTCCCAAAAACATCCTCCTTATTCTACCTGCCACTCAAGCCTGGGAAAATGAGACTGAGGGTTGTTGACTACCGATCAATGATGAAGTAGAAGGATTGATTTTCACAGGCGGTTCGCATACTTTAAGGCAGTGGTTCCCAATTCTATACAGGGTGTCGACCAAACTTCAAGGATCGATCTTACATCTAATTAAGTAAGAAAATGTATCGTAGCATCTTTGTTTTAACCCCTTGTTTGTCCAAGTTTTTTTCAATTTCAAATTTTTTTCGTGTTCTTGAACATTTCACTAAAATTACCTGAACTACCTTAATTTACTGTAAACATGTAAAAATAAGGGCACCGTTAGAAAGGGCGCCAAATTTCCCATTCTCCTACAAAAAACTATTTCCAGTAAAGGATGGTGCTTCTTTCAAATTTTAAAGGTGAATGAAGAGTTAACCTGAAGGGCAAGTGAATTCACAATCGAGATGGACTTCTTTCCTAACAATTGGCAGAGTGGAGGGGCTCTCTAACTCATTATGACTCGATCTGCTCAATGCTCAAATTTCAAAGTTCTGAGACATGGAGGCTCAGCCCTTTCCCCAGCCTGACTCACCAGGCTACCTGAGATTTTGGAAAAGGTAGTCATCTATTTTAGCAGGTATACCCTTTGAAAAATTGGCCAGCCGCATTCTTTCTATCTGCGAACAGTACTCCCATTTTTTGCCAGCAATTAATGTTCAATTGTGATGATTCCAGCGGCAATATTTTAGTTTACAAATCCCTAGGTAGATGCACTAATGAATTT
Organism: Apolygus lucorum; assembly: GCA_009739505.2. Lineage (NCBI taxonomy): Eukaryota > Metazoa > Arthropoda > Insecta > Hemiptera > Miridae > Apolygus > Apolygus lucorum. Next base: position 31,826,734 of record CM019170.2, on the reverse strand, counting down.
TGAAAATTCTTGAAAATTTCAAATTTGGGTACAACTTTTGAAGTTTGAGCACCAGTAGTTGAGAGAAATACTAACCCGGAACGAGGGACAAATGACATCCTACTGAGACCCCCTTAACAAATGTCCTGTGAACATTTGTCGTGAAATAAACATTTAAAAAAATTTTGTGTGGAAAAAATGGCATAAAATTAGTCATTATGAAACCATTTGCACTCTAGTATATTCACAATTTAGTAGATGCCTTGCTTCCACAAACTAGCGGAAGGTTACAAAGGTTACTAATTATGCAACCAGAGCATTCTAGTATCCAACCCACCTGGCGCAGCCTTTCCCTGGGATAAAAACTACCTGAAATTTTTTCTTTTCAGAGTTGCGAATTCTAACCTGACCATGGGATAACCTCAGTGAAGGTGGTGAGTGACGCTGGAGAGGGGGTCGATGACGACATTTTTGCTTCGCCATCTATCCTTACCTTTCAAAATACGCACTAGTTTGTGGAAGCGGATTCTGACTGTAGAGCCGTAGGTCTACCGTCCGTAGTTTTTCACTCGCATTTTGATAGAAATTCGTTATTCCGTAGGTATTTGAGACAGGTATTATTTGAGATGGCTTACGAAATCATTATGTAACTGTTGATGGAGTTAAGGTTTTTGGCATTGGTCTCACTTTAATTTTACGGAGTATTTCGCGTTTCAATATAAAAAAATGTACATAATATTTATTTTAGTACATTGTAAATAATGCTCACGTTTTGTTTCGTTGTTTTTATCTTTAGTTATCTTTAAGAAAACTATCACGCATTTAAAATCTGAACTCAATAACTGAGGTTGCATTTGGAAATGATCCACATAATATATGTATATATATATGCATATATATATATATATATATTATGCGATTCAATTTAGGTTTACGTTGGTGTTGGCTAGAAGGAAATGAATGACATTGACAGTGATGAAAACTTCATTCGCAGTAGGAATAGAAAAATCCATTTCAAATTTCGATAGAAATTTGATCAATTTTGTGGGGTAAACAGTTAACTTTGCTAACAGTAAAACCTAATCAAGGGAAACTTTAATTAAGTTTAATAGTTGTTTTAAGTCTACATGTACAATAAATGTTGAACACTTTCAATGGGTTGTAGATAGGTTCTACCTGTCTACTACAGCCGACCATTTTCGGTTTTTCAGGTTTTTTTTCTCAATCTATTGGTTGTTCACTGAGAAGTGATAAGCGAGCGTAGAACATCGTCTGTCTCTTAATCATGCAATTGAGTTTTGCGCTCCTGAAGACCAATCAGTAGGTTTATAGACTTTGGGGTTACCAGAGGTGACAGTTGGTTAGTGTGAAAACAGATAATCTCAGAAATATGACCCAAACTAGGTGGTCCTTCTCTCCCGAGTCCTCAATTGGGCCAATGAAACTAAAACATGGGATTAAGTAGGTATCTCGAAATGTTATTGCTGGGTCTCTAGCCTCCTTCAATCCATTTGGATCTGGCCTTGACGAATGCATTAAGCCTAGTACGCACTGGGATTCTTTTAGTCGACTCTTTTGGCGTCTCTGGAGAATGTCGGCTGCATCTACGCTGCGTAGACACACTGAGGGTATTCACAGTCGGGCCATTCTCGACGTGTTAACGTGTTATACATCGAGAACGTGTTAAATGTCGAACGAATCGGTCCTAAACATGTTATCATAAACTTTTGTGTTAATAAATTACTATATTGTGTTAGAAATTATTTTAGGATTTGACTTGAAATTCCAGAAACTAAAATTGAGGAAAATTCCCCATTACTTTATACTCGTAACACCATGACATTGCACGTGTTAGCTAGCCATGCACCAAATGTAATAAATATTATATTATTGATTGTTAAATAAACTCCAATCTCAGAACCAATCACTGACCAGTTGCATATTTATACAATATCAATTTGACTAACACCTAAGAGGAGACTTGAAGTGAGAAATCTCCTGGTTATACTTTATAAGAAAATACGGGTTTCAGAGGCGTGATCAAGTAACTTTTACGGACAGTTGGGTTTAACTTAGTTAGTTTTCCACAGTTGATTTCATGCTTTCTGCTTTTTCATTTTGTAGTAGGTACCTCGGTACAGTTCAGTTATAGTTATGTAATCTCATCATGGAACATGCTTTAGCCTTGGACTAACTACCCAAAAAACATTCGGCGGGAAGATGATGCGAAAGTGTCAGGGGGGGGGGATTCCTCCCCTCTACCTTCTTCCCTACTCCACCGAAAAGCGCAGCTAAAGCATGTTCCATGTTTCTTGAATTTTAGTCAAAGGCTCTAAGCAGTAAGCATCCTGGTTAAGCCTGAGATTTAGTTTGGAACATGCTTGCAGTCTTGGACTAACTACCTGAAAAGTGTCATGCAGGAGGGAGGGTGACGGGCGAGTGTCTCGCAGGGGTCCACACCCCTAGTCTGCTGTAAAGCGCGGCTGAAGCACGTTCCATGTTTCTTAAATTTTATCCAAAGGGCTGTTGGGCGAGGCCCGAAGGGCTGAGTTCTTAAACGATTTTCATATGTTGAACTTGATTGGGTCAATGAGAATGTAACGGTTGATGTTTACCTGCAAATTAAACATTTATTTTCTTATTCTTTGGTAGTTACCTGCCTAGTTACTTATACCCCTTTTATGGATGAAAGAACAAATAACAACTTAGTGATTGTTCTTATCGAGCCACAATTTCTGCTTCTTATCAATGCAAATAACTCTGTGAGTTTGTACAGATGAACGATGTTCAATAAAGAAATGTAAATATTGTACCCACTGTTGTTAATAATTACCCTCTGGCCTGATTTTACGTTTCTTAACACAACTAAAAGAAAGTAATGTTGCGATCGGAAGAAAAATGATTCTCTGGGTACCTACCTCCGTTCAAGTTTTAGCTGACCAAAATGCGATCGATTGGTTGGTGGCAACATTGGCAATGCCGTGTTCTTTGCAGATGAGTGATCTATATAGAAAAATAATAAACTATCGTGTAATAATTTGCATCGTTTTAGTATAGCTGGTATCAGCCCATAAAGCACCCCTAACTTGCACATGGAGGCCAAAAGTTACCCACCCCTAGTCAGTCCCTGGGGTTTTTGCCCACTCCTGCCGTTAAACTACACATTAACATCAAAAGCAAGGCTTCACCCATCACCTGTTAACTGTATAGGTAGCATGGCTAGTAGGCCAGGATGGTTTCCCCAGGAATGCCTCCCAACAGTTATTAAAAATTTGGTATCAACCATCCTCAACATGACCCCAAATTTTTCCGCCAGGGGGGAGTGTGACGTTCATATTAGGCGAAGACCTGACCTGATATTAGGGGAACGGATGGAGATTAGTCTTGTCTTGACCTCATAATGATGCATCCTGGTAAACACCTTTTCTTCAAGGTTATCACGTCCTGTCTAGACATCGCATTTTATTTTCTTTCTGGCCCGACCCTTCTCGATTATTGGTAAGTTTTACTGAGTGAATCCTCCTTTTGCCCGCCTTTACATTTTGTTTGCATTCTCCCTTCTCCTGCCCCTCATAATGTCCTATTTGAAAAAATACGTATAGTTTACCCTGGCAAGAAGGTTGGTTTTTTAAATTTATTATTTTCATTAATAAACCTTTGGAATCGAGTAAGAAAAAATCCCCCCCCCCCCCTCACCCTCAAAATTTTATGGTTTACGTTGAAGATGTAGAATTGAATTTTTAGAATCGAATAAGACCACCCAGAGCTCTGTGGGACCTCTGGGGATTCAGTTCTCTTCCTATTAAGGGTTGACCTTGAAATAAATCAGAAACACCAGTGTTAATCGCAAAAGATTGTTCATTGACGGAAATAGGTCTAACCTCCGTTCAAATTTCATATGTTTATGTTCCATATGAATTGAGCTTTCATGTCACTCAGTTGTGCTTCCCTAACAACCAACGACCAAATTACGATGCTTTGCTGGTTGATGAGTATTTACGGTGTGAGTTTGTTCATTATTTTCAATACCCAATTAAGATTAATTTCAAAGAGTACCTAATCTGAGATGAATTAGGTCCCCCCTTAACGAAAAAGTAGTCTGAATAATTTTTGCTTTTGTCTGAAATATTTTCTGTATGCCGTCGGTAAATCAAGTCTTAGAATGTTTATGTGGTTAGTTACACGAAACATGAAGGACGAATGATTTAAACTAGGAAAGTTTGCATGAAATCAAGCAATGGGAGGTTAGATTGTTCTCGCATGGCGTAATTTAATGAGATAAATCGCAATGCATCTATCAAGATTTACCAACCTGCGACCCACGTCATTAAAGTCTCATTATCTTGATATCAGGAGGTAGGTACCCTAGTTTGGTTGTTCTTACCTATTCAGGTAGGATGTCCTCTAGTTTCAAAACAATAGTCGGTGCTCCTGAAAAAAATATTGTCGAGCCATCTTGCAGAAAATGAGATAGAAGTTGAGCAAGGGATTTAGTTGGAAGGCAATTGGAGTCATTAGGAGACGCACTGAGGCGGCCGGTTGGACACGTAAGCTAAGCTACCTCCTCCACGCATAACATCCTCTTTGCGTGGGTTCGGACGAAGTAGCCCGTCTGGCACGAGATGTTACGAATGAGGCTGAGTCTCGTTTTTAGGGGGAACTTTGGGGGTCACCGCACCACATTTCATCCTTCCAATCCATTCCTCTCAAATCACCTGTTTGGCTAATTCTCCAAACCAGCTGAATCTTTGTCCTGGCGGGTGGTTAAATCCATAGCGGCAGGTAGTTGAGGGTAGGCGGCTGGCAATCAAAGATTTTCGAGCAGGGAAGAGGTGTTTTCAAGGCAAATGGATGTTTATTTTGTGATCCGTAATACAAGAGATTGGGTACGAGTGAGTACCTACCTAAATAAACATCACGCTTCTCTCTCTTATTTTGCAATTAAACCGACCAAATCTCAAAAAAAAAAAAAAAAAAAAAAATGAAGCAATTGCAATAACTTCAGAATTGAAACAGAATGAAACATTTTTTTTCATTCTAAAAATTAAATACTATTTCAAATTGATGAAAAAATAATTACTTTATATCACTTTTTTTTTTAGCTAGGACCTTTTCAAAATTTCAACCCTTATTTTTCAATCCTTGAGCTACACGATCAATAATAAAATGTAATTACAGGTAAATTCCAGACTGCTTCATTCCAGTTCTTCATTTCACTCTAACCCTAGACTGTAAGTAATAATGTCATTATTATTACTGTCAGATGATCACTGAGGAGAACTTGTTCAACTGAGAATGATGGTCAACCACCCTACACTATCAGTAGTAATGACAGTAACAACTCCTCTCCCAAGTAATGACGCTTCAATATCAGAAAATCCGGATCCAACATTCCAGCCCTCCAATAGATAGATAGATAGATAGAAAGATCTTTATTCTTTGTCTACAAGGACATAAATGCATCAATTAAAATATAAATTAATTAAATAAAGTATAATACATAGGTAATTAAAAAGTAATAGTAGGTGCATATTACAAACAATGTTTTTAAAATGAGGAACTCGTGTGCTTTCCGTTACTTTCATAATGCAGCCCGCTCCATGTACATGAGAGGGATATGAAGATGAAAAAATGTGAAAAAAATGTGTGGACCCAGCCGGGCAGCCCGGCCGGACCCGAACCCACCCACCTTGACGGCTCCCGGAGTTGCCTCCTATCACTAGGAGGCAACCCTAACGTGTTTATACACTTCAGAACACGCCAGGCGAGCCGCCCCGGGCCGACCAGTCCACCCGACATAATTCCCCCTATGCGCACAAATAAAAAATTGATGCAAAATCCCGAAATTGATACAACAATAAAAATTAATAACTTTGTAACAATAATCAACAAGTTAATCCTGAGTCACATGTATATCACAGTTGGTAGAAGTATCACAGGCGGGCATATAAAATATTCAAAAAATCACAGGAGCATCACTCGGGTATCACAGTCAATATAATAAGAGTTTGAATAAATAAATTAAACTATACACCCACTAAAATATATACAAACCTATAAAATTATTGATACTAGCAAGAGTACTTTCACTAAAATTGCTCTGCTGCATGATGAGAATTAATTGTGTATTTATCTATTTAAGTCGAAAATTATAATAATTAATACAGGATCAGTAGTTTATAAAATATATTTGTTGAAATCTATCTGGTCCATTCCATCATTACCGACCCTAGACGATCAGTATTACTGTCATCCTGATAAAGTATTGACATTATTATTGATCGTGTAGGGACCCTTTTAGAAGTGACTGACACAACCAAAAGCTGCGGGCCGCAACTGGACCCCAAATGGAGCCCATGTAACAAATTTCATCAAAATCGGCGCAGGAGAACTTGGGAAAGTCCCGCGTCCTGTGGACGGATGTCAAAATTTGTATTCAATTTTCGGATTCTACGTACTTACCTACTTTGAAACGTAAACAAACAAATTTTGAGGGGGGTTAAATTTTCTTGAATTTTTTCTTAGTCGATTCCAAAGGTTCATTATTGAAATTAATAAACCAAAACGGCTCCAATGTGGGGCTAGTTGTGCCCCGATGGTTTTTGTTATTACAAACCTTTTTAAAAACGACCTAGCTCGAAAAATGTCAAAATACTACAAGTATTGTTTTTTCATTTATTTAAAATTTCTTAAATTTTTAAGAATTTAAGACACCAATTAGAGCGTTGTAGGATTGATAATTAATCAAATAATTATTTATTCAATTGGTGAATAAATAATTGAGAAGCTTGATTCCAGAAGGTACTGTATCCATTTTGGTCAAACGTGAGAAACACACGAAAAACCAGAGCGACCTGAAAAACGAGCTATAAACCAATAATGTTATTTAAAAAAATATATTTCTAAATTATAATAAATATTTTTGGAATGGAAGGCAAATATTTGTTCAAAGTTTAAAATAATTTAGAACGAAATTTGAAATATCAGATTTATGGATATAGTACTTTTTTTGAACAAACCGTGGCGTTTAGTACTTTTTGGAATCGATCAAAGTGGATGTAGTACTTTTTGGAATAAAAAAAGTGGATAAAGTACTTTTTGAAACCAAACGAAGTGGATATAGTACTTTTCGAAAACAAACGAAGTGGATAAAGTAGGTACTTTTTGAAACAAAACGGATAAGAGACCGCAATTGTGCTGAATACGGTACCTTTTGAAATTAAACGGAATATTCACCCTCATTTTTCAAGGGAATAGAATATCTTTTGCTCCAAAACGATCGCATTTTTGTGAAGAACTACCCCCCTAAAACCCTGGGAAAGTGATAAATCAATTTCGATGAAAATGGTCTTCAATATCTTTTGGAATCAGACTCCTCAATTGCGGATCGAATTCGATGTTTTTCGTTTCCCTGAATAGAGATTTACTGTTGTACTCAGTTGTGCTTTAATTAGCAGCCAAGAATCAAATTTCGGAATGAAAGCACTCACAACTCTCGAATTTAGCGATTTTATTACTAGTAGGTTCCTCACCAGACGGGTGATCTATTTTAGTTGAATAATAAACCATTCTGCAATAAGTTGCAGCATTTTTACAAGTCACATCGGACTATAAGTTGAGCTATTATCTAGTTTAACCCTTATTTGCTAGTGATACGCTCGGGAGGCGCAAGTCGTCATTCAGAGGCCCCCCCCCCCCACCCCTTGTGAGTTCCTCTGGAGGGATGTTCTGTTGCTGGCAATTCAATTGTTTTATTTTTAGATTGTCAATTTACTTATGAAATAGTGGGTATTAGTGGAAATAGTGGAATTGGTGTTGTGAAAATTTACTGTGATTTATCAATAAATTGATGTGAATTATCGTTTGTAGCTGGTATGGTTTTCATTGAACTGCCTTATTTTATTGATGGCACGAGTGGAAAAAGAGTAATGTATAGATCAGTCGGTAAGTTGTCTTCAACCAACGTTTTCAAGACAAATAATGTGAGTTGCTGATATTGAATTTCATCTCCTCCTCCCCCTTCATTCGTTCTAACCATCGCAGCATTATCTCCCTGGATATTCAATAGGTTCACTTCATCAAAATGCGATGATATACAGGCTGTCACCCTTTCGGGCGCACCACCGGGCAGGGTTCGATTCTACTACTAATTTGTAACAAAAAATGTCTCTTAGTACTTTTTTAAATTTTTATATAGGCTTTGTTTTTGAGTTATTTTTCAAGACTTTTAAGATTTTTTTCGTGTTTTCGACCCTATCTCAGTAAAACGGCTATAACTCACCGAATTTTCATGAAAATTTAAATCCGACCACACCGTTGTAAAGAACGTAAAATTTCCTATCTCCTGGATGAAAAAAGAACATTTTTTTAAAAATATAATAGGAAAAACGGGTGTAAATTGGACCTAAAACGAAAAATCGGTAAAATCTTGGAAATTTCAACTTTTATTCAAAATCTCATAGGTTTTGTAATCCGGTACGTGATTTTTTATCTGAAGGCCTAAAAGATGCGCAAAAATCTCAGCTTTCCTACGGTATAGTCATTTCTAGTTCCAAAGTGAGGCTTATCTCGGAAATTTGTGTTTGAACGCCGAAAAACGTGAATTTCCTTCAACGAAATCAGCGCTCCTTCTAAGACGTTGAGGGGTTGGACGAAGGGAGGAGATGGCAGAGTTGTGCAAATCCTACTCATGAGTATGATTAAGATTTGTAATGACAAAAATATGTTTTTCATGGCTAAAAATACGATTAAATGTTGTATTCACTCAAAAGAGTATGATTAAACTAATAATCAATGTATGAATAAGATTAAATTCTTGATCACAAGAAATGTGTGATTAATCTATGATTTATCATGATTTTTCCATGAATAATCACGGACTTCTGTGATTAATTACGAATTTATGTGATTGATCACCGATTTCTGTGATCAAGAATTTAATCTTATTCTTACATTGATTATGATTTTAATCGTGCCATATTTTGACCAATTTTTCGTTTCAGGTCCAATTTTTACCCGTTTTACCGATTTAAAAAAATGTTTTTTCCATCAAGGAGACACGACATTGTATGCTCATTCCAACGGTATAATCAGATTTAAATTTTCATGAAAATTAGAAGAGTAATAGCCGTTTTACCGAGATAAGATCGAAAACACGAAAAAATCTTAAAAGTGAAATAAATCGAAAACGAAGCCTCTAAAAAATAGCTAAGAGGCATTTTTTGTTGCTAATTAGATGTAGAATCGAACCCTGTCCGGTGGTGCGCCCGAAAGGGTGACAGCCTGTATACAGAAAATTAGCCCACTCCGATCTAAAATTTTCGGGTATTTCCTGAATTGAAAAGCTGGGGCAGAAATTTCAAAATCCATTTCTACATTCTGTTCACATTATTTTCTTTTTTTCGTGTTCCCTTTTATCTGTCTTGATTTCACAGCTCTTTGCTCAATATCTCAGTAACCGAGCAACGAAACCATCAATCGCACAAGAGTGGTGACATTGTAGACAGAAACCAACCTCACGCGTTACACTCGGTAGATTTCAATGCTGGGTCACTTCAGAATGGAGCGGGTTTCCTTAATGTGGCTGCGTAGACAGAGACCTTCTGTTGGCCCGACGAGTGAATAGAAAACTGGGACAGTCGGTCGTTTGTCGAGCAGAGATCGAAATGAGAACATTGCTTCCTCTTAAGAAATTCCTATTCGATACGGCGCGGTGACCGTCGACGTAGGTATCAGAATCAAGCCTAGTCAGGATTTTCTTATAGTCAGAGCATTATGAATAGACATGCAGCATTTTTGCTTTGTATAAATGCTCCTTATTACTCAACTAAAGAAATTGAACATCTTAGAAAATTCGTTACAGCCATACAGGATGTTTCATGAAAAGGTTACACCCCCTTCATTTCCCCAAAATACCTTGGGGCCCAAATATATTGGGACCAACGCGATTCTTCATGATTTTTTGTGAGGAGTTTAGGAAAAATACTTTCGCGCAAAATGCTTGCGCGCAATTGACACTAACTTCATTTTTTCAAATGGAACCACCCTTTTTGAAGATTCGGATTCTACGTCAAATTACATGAAAATTTCATACCCGAACCAATTTTTTTTAATGCGCGCAACCTGGCTTTTTGAAAGCTCTAAGTTACGCAACTCCACAATTGCTCAAAAATTAGGTTTTAGAAAACCTTGAGTGTGGCACATCTTTTTTCATCATTTTTTAACGCTGAATCACAGGGTGTCATCCGTTTTGAGGAAGACCAGAGGAAAACACAAACGGTGGATACAGCTTTCGTACAAGTACGAAACCACGAGAGACATTTTATGTCTTATGTTTAATAAATTGAGAGCTTTCCAATGAGTGGTGAACGATTTTTGTGGGGTGGAAAATGAGGAAGTTAGTTTTCCCTAGAAACGATTGGTTGTACGTGAAAATCATCAGAAATTTCCGCGTAACGCTCCCCGCGTAACGCTTCCCTCATAACGCTCCCCGCGTGACGATTTTTCATTTATGTGCCATAGTAAAGACATAAAATGTCAAAAATTCATAATGTCTACATTTTTCTATCAATAATATAAACTAACCTTAACACTATTGTGACAGGGAATCTAATGCTCTTTCCAATGGCATAATCAAATTTGAGTTTACTTCATCAACTAACGGAGCTATGACAGTTTTAGTGGAAAACACAAACGGTGGATACAGCTTTCGTACAAGTACGAAACCACGAGAGACATTTTATGTCTTATGTTTAATAAATTGAGAGCTTTCCAATGTGTGGTGAACGATTTTTGTGGGGTGGAAAATGAGGAAGTTAGTTTTCCCTAGAAACGATTGGTTGTACGTGAAAATCATCAGAAATTTCCGCGAAACGCTCCCCTCGTAACGCTCCCCTCATAACGCTCCCCGCGTGACGATCCCCGCGTGACGATTTTTCATTTATGTGCCATAGTAAAGACATAAAATGTCAAAAGGTATATTTCTTTCATAAAATCATCAGTTTTGTGGTCGAAATCATGTTTAAACGCTGTATTTTGGGGAAATGAAGGGGGGGGGGGGTTAAACTTTTCGTTGGACACTCTATCGTAAAAACTGAGTTAAATCGAAAAACTGACATTACGACCATGCTCGAACTAAATAAAACTGCCTAATAACTCAATGATTAAAAAACTGCGATTTTCCCCTAAAAACAACCGAATTTTCCGCCGCCATTTAGACAAATCGCAGTTAAATTGAAAAACGGATGACACCCTGTGATTCAGCGTCAAAAAATGATGAAAAAGATGTGCCACATTTAGGGTTCTCCAAAACCTAATTTTTGAGCAATTGTGGAGTTGCGCAACTTAGAGCGATCAACAAGCCAGGTTGCGCGCGATAAAAAAAATTGATTCGGGTAAGAATTTAATTAAATTTGCCTTGGAACCCGAATCTGTAATGAAAAAGTTGGGGTTCAATTTGAAAAAATGTAGTTAGTGTCAATTGCGCGCAAGTATTTTGCGCGAAAGTATTTTTCCTGAATTCCTCACAAAAAATCATGAAGAATGGCGTTGGTCCCAATTTTTACGCTGTGTTATGGGGAAATGAAGGGGTTGTAACCTTTCCGTGAAACACCCTGTATATAGAGATACATGCTTATGGGTACTGGAAGTAACCCGAAGAAACGCGATTCACTAACGTGTTTCTGACTACTTTTTGGTAAATTGACAGAACACGATCGTGAATCGCTGATGGAAACTCACTTTGGAAGTGATTAAAGTAGATTCTGATGCTAGTAGGGAAGCGCGGGGTTAAAATGTACAGAGGGACGCCTATCTAGGTAAATTAAAAAAGTCCATTCATGCAGCATGAATTAATGAGCGAATTTTCAAAGAAATCTATCAGTTGAAGGTATGGTTAAGAAAAGGAACAATGGTGTTGCAATTTCTTTTTGTGAGTTTTTTTTACACGATTCTTGGTTTTTTTCGATTTTCAGAATACTATACCAACATACTGTATGCAAAGGGTATGCTTCGAGATGTTAGGAGTCCATATTCACGTTCTACTCGTCTCCATGAACTCATAGAGTGCCCACAAGGCTACTGCATTTCTGGGTACAAAAAATATACCCATGTTTTCATTGTATAATTTTTGGACAATTTTCATTTTTGGAAAGTGCGTAGGTAACAGAGATTTTGTGCTGAATCCGAATACACCATATATCACTATGATTGTGAAGGTAATAACCACAAAAACCGAGGAAACCCCGTAATTTGGTCTATTTTTGAACGGGGAAACAGTAAGAACAGAAACCGTAAGACGGGGAAACAGATTCGACTGGGCAAATTGGAGTAATGGCTCTATCACGCGATCTCCACTGTCAATCAAATTCGTGTAAGTAATGTCTATGTCCTCGAATTCAGGCCGAGTGAGGATATTTATCAAGCAGAAAAACCGTTAGATACTCAGGGAATTTCTGTAGATCAAAGGAAATCGCGTGATGAGGGCCAATACCACCTACCCAAATAGGATAGGATAGTCATTTTCATATATATTTTCAAATATTCCTGTTCATTCAAGCTGCGGAAGGGATGATTGTTGCGGGTTTGCATACTCAAATAGTTCCCCCTGGGGTACGACTCCACAATGGAGTCGTTACTGAAAACATTAAAAAAATGAACATTTTTTTTTTACACTTCTATACTAGTTCCCAGGATACCAAAAACCGAGATCAATTTAATTTCCCTCCAGAAATATTTTTACGCCTGCGGGGGTAGGTCACGATTTCAGATACGCAGCGAAAGTGTTAAACGGTCATAACTCCCTCAAATAACACTAACAAATTAAAAATAAGGATACCTTGGAAAGAGCGTAAAATTTCTCAATAGATGAGCTGTTGACCAGTCGAGAAAAACAAAACGCCAGAGAAGTATTTTTACCTCAAACTTAGAAAAAGTCAATTTCTGTTTTTTTTTTTTTGTTTTTGATAATGTTGATGATTTTTCCTCATTAAAACAAGGTATTTGCCAGAGGGGCTCAAAAGCTTAAAAACTGCTCCATCTCATCAGCTTTCCAACGGTCACTCAATTTTTAGTTTTACTGTGGAATTTGAGGGAGAAAATGTTTCAACGAAATCGACGAGGAATGCGGGGTCTGCTCCGCCGCCGCTTTTCCCAAGCACCATCCCTCGCCATACCGTCGATTTCGTCGAAACAAATGCACGTTTTTTCGCGTTGAAACACCATTTTCTCCATCAAATTCCACAGTATAACTGAAAATTGGGTGCCTGTTGGAAAGCTGATGAAATGGAGCAGTTTTTAAGCTTTTGAGCCCCTCTGGCAAATACCTTGTTTTAACCCATTTCCGGCCAATGATGCGTTTTCGCATCGTCATATTTATGAATTTTTTAGGAATTGAAAAAATTGGAAAATCGTTGTAGATTATTTTTTTCTCGTTTATAATGTTCTTAAACTGCTCAAAAAATTTTTGGTTCAACGTTCAGGAACTCATTGCGAATTTGGAGAATTTTTTGAAAAGTAGGCATTTTTGATGGTCTGGAGGAGCTTTGACCTCGTGGAATTTTCCGTTACGTTGGAGAAGGAAAAATACTTCTCCTCTCTTGATCCTGAATGCTTGGAATGGTGTAGAAGCCAAATACATTCAAAACACAAAATAAATAAATAATGGTATTGGTTGTACAACGACGAAAATCGACGAATGCGAAAACGCACGTTTGGCCGAAAGCATGATCATGGAAGCTCAAATCCTGGGCAAATGAGCGATACCAGAGTGCCTACACGTTCATTTTCCGGCACGCTCGGCTCAGCTTTTCTCATTTTTATTTTCCTCAGTGTTGTATTCGAGGTTTTTTATTATTATTATTTTTTTCATTTTTTCAATGGATCCAAAAAGCGGCAAAGTTTGGTCTATTGACGAGATTCTCGTCATTCTGGATGATCTTGGCAATTGGGATTTTCTGATGACGATTACGATGCCCAAATTATTTATGTAGTACAATATACCCCCACCTGTGGATGCAGTAAGAGACGAGGAAGAACATTGACGAAAATTTCAACGGAATAGCCCTGGCACACGACAACAAAGACATCCCAGGTACGTTTGAACTTCAAAAAGCGCAAAGAAACGCAGAAACCAGAAAGCTAGTGGTGCATTTGATTAGCCTAAGATGATTTCGGACTACAATAAATTCATGGGAGGGGGTGGACCTCCATATCAACGGCGTTGAAAATTACCGCATCATGGCGGGGGTGAAAATTGGTGGTTGCTTCTCTCTTCACAAACGGGATCGGGAACGCCTTAGTCAGCCCCTGAAAACTTTACCGATACGTGAATAATGACAAGTGTGGCTGGTGGATTTCTGATCAAGAGTTTGTCTGAGCTTGGTGTGGAACGAAGATCCCATTGAGAGACTGACACTCCTGAAGCTTCAAAAATAAAATGCCTGCTAACGGAGTGATATGAGATTTGACTCATAATAATCATAATTTGATTCATAGTACGGCATTCCACAGCTTCAAGGAAACGCAGATGCAGATGCTGTGGTGGACAGAAATTGTATGTCTGCGAGAAATACGACGTTCATCTGCACCCAGAGTGTTTCAAAGGGTTCCATGTCAAGTGATCCTGCTTTCGGCCAACGATGCGTTTTCGCATCGTTCGTTATCTTTTGTTTTGACATTTATTGAAAAATTTTGAGCTTCATTTCATGTTCATACATTCTTAAATATAATGTTTTTACATACAAATTTCAACTTTTAAATTTATTTCTACCCTTGGCCGGAAATGGGTTAATGAGGAAAAATTGACATGAGGAAATTGACTATTCTGTAAGTTTGAGGTAAAAATACTATTCTAGCGTTTTGTTTTTCTCGACTGGTGAAAGGCTCATCTATTGAGGAATTTTACTCTCTTCCCAACGGTATCCTTATTTTTAATTTTTTAGTGTAATCTAAGGTAATTATGACCGTTTAAATGGTGTAAGGTCGAAAACACTAAACTTAATAGTAAAAAAGTCGGATTTTAAGGGGGTTAAAAGAAAACTGCTATGAGACAGTTTTTGTTGCAAATTAGTTGTAGAAACTACTCCCGAAGTTTGGTGGATAACTTAAGGGACAAAATATGTAAGATAAAAATGTATATGTCTATATGTCAAAATATATATGTCTACAACAAAATTCTACTAGGGGTCTATTCCCAACCATCCTCACAATATGGGATGGGAATAAGGATTGGCCAATTTGACGGTTTGGCTGAAATGCGGTATTTCTAGTCGCATGTTTGATTCGGCCCTTTGCTCATTAACGCGTCGGTTGAGCGTGACAAAACCATAAAACACGATAGGTAGGTTTGTGTAGTCAATAAAAGGTGTGACACTCCAAATCGAACATCTCGCGGGATTCGAACAACTTGCGGAATCCCAACGAGGTGCACCAAACTTGGGTACCGTACTGGGTACGGGTTCAACTTCCCGGTGTTTTACAATATTTCGGCCTTTTCCGATCATCATCGGACATCTTTTCAGAAAAACTCACTGAGTACTCATATACTTACGTTATGTCGGTAGGTAAAGTCTGTGACCTGTGACGCTTCGCTACAATTTCCTATTTCCATCAGTTCTTGCCATAAGAACTTCTTGGCACACTCAGCCCTCGTTCTACCAACCTAGTCCATAAAAATTTCAGGCATTATATCTGTTTTGGTTTATTATTTTCAGTAATGAACCTTTGGAATTGGCAAAGAAAAAAAAATTTATCAAAACCTTAAAAACTGCTCCATTTCGTCAGCTTTCCAACGGTCACCCAATTTTCAGTATTACTGTGGAATTTGAGGGAGAAAATGGTGTTTCAACGCGAAAAAGCGTGCATTTGTTTCAACGAAATCGACGGTACGGCGAGGGATGGTGCTTGGGAAAAGCGGCGGCGGTGCAGACCCCGCATTCCTCGTCTATTTCGTTGAAACAAATGCACGTTTTTTCGCATTGAAACACCATTTTCCCCCTCAAACTCTACAGTAAATCTAAAAATTGGTTGACCGTGGGAAAGCTGATGAAATGGAGCAGTTTTTAAGCTTTTAATACTTAGTTTTAATGAGGAAAAACCATCAACATTTTCACACAAAAAACAGATTTTGACTATATTTTAGGTTTGGGGTAAAAGTACTACTCTAGCGTTTTGTTTTTCTCGACTGGTCAACGGCTCATCTATTGAGGAATTTTACGCTCTTTCCAACGGCATCCTTATTTTTAATTTTTTAGCGTAATCTAAGGGACCTTACACCATTACCATTTAAATGGTGTAAGGTCGAAAACACAAAAAAATCTTAAAAGTAAGAAAAAGTAGGATTTTAAGGGGGTTAAAAGAAAATTGCTATGGGATATTTTTTGTAGCAAATTAGTTGTAGAAACTACTCCCGAAGTTTGGTAGATAACTTATGGGACACCCAGTATAATTGCAAGTAGAAAATGCCTTCAGTTGCACCTGTAGATTAATTACCACCTCTACCTTATCTGATGAATACATTGAAACTGAGATAGTTTACTTTGATAAGTAGAGGTGACGTCGTAATCAACATAACAATATATCCGGAGTAATCATCTATAATATACATACCTAACTTATTAATAATCTTCATAGTTACAACTGTGCATAAATGAACAGTTAGTTATTTGGATTAATGTAATTGAGGAGTTATATTTCAAACAGGCTTATATCCACTTCAGATATTTTCATATATATTCCTATATTATTTGATATATTGATATCAATATATCGATATATCAATCGTAATATATCGATATATCGTTGCCATCCCTGCCCGTCATGAGCGGGGGGTCGGAGCCGCGTAGTGGACATACGCACATACTACGGTTGGGGTTTTATGTATTAGGATTTTAAAAATTACAGGTATTTTATATGAGAAAACATTATAAATCGAGGTAATTACTACCTATGACATTAATAAGATAAATCAATTTATCGAGGTGAACGATGACTAAACTGATAGGAGGTTTGTATTTTCGAGACGACACTTCTTCGTCATCTGCGACAGATATAGCCGTGTCAGCACAAGGAACAATCGTTTCTCAAGTATCAGATAAGATACAGTAAGGAACAAATCTGCTCGAAATTTTAGAATCCTCCTACTATAATGGATGTGTTACGTAGTGATGTAGGTTCGCCTTAGAGCCCATTTAGGCCATCTAAAAGCTATCGGTTGTCTGGTAGATGAGTTCGCAATGCGAATGATCCTTTCGGGTCGACCGTTACCTTGAACACGAGAAAAGACCGCGTCACATGAGTGGAAAAGTTGATGGGACCATCAGAACCGTAACGAAAGGCACCGGACATTAATTACCCTTGCCGAAATTAGGACCTTGTATAATCTGGTGTCTCAAGTTTTTTTTAAACAGGACAGTAAAGGCGAGGGCACCAGTTATCGACTCCAATACAAATTTGGGTGAAATTTCGAGGATAGTTGGAGGCTGTGCCCTTGATATCTAATAATCTCAGAACGCTCTCTCTCAAAAACTCCATTCCAGGACTCCCCACAGTCTTTCTCCATATAAATATATGAGGAATGCGACGTGAATAGGGTTTTTGTTTGTCGCAAAATCAGAATTTTCAGATTTTCAGAATAAAATGTCGAATATGTGTAATTCCACTCGATACCTGTCCTTAGGAACATTATAAAAAATTGTTTACGTATTCGGTATTTTAGTCTGGCCTTCCAGGGACATATAGGGAAACCCTATACACTTCCCTCGTATAGGGAGTCCCTATACACGTCCCTGTATATACTGGGTGTCTCACGAGTTGTCCCCCCCTTAGCCCTCTAAAATCGATATTTTTAGAGATTGAAAAACAATTTTTTATTCATGGTTTTTTTTGCAAGGATTTCGAATGCGTGCAACCACGGAACCATGCGCAATCGACACCAACTTTGTTATTTCTAAGGGGAACCCCTTTTTGTTGATACACGCTATCCTTTTTCGGATTTAACTGGAATTAAAAAATAAATGCTGCCGAAAATTGGTGGTTTTTAACAGAAAATCGCTCTTTTTCCATACATATGAGTTACGACGCAATTTTAATTACTTCGGGTAACTAACTCTACCTCTAAATGTTATTGTCTTTCCTTCCTCCTTTCTCAACCGGGCTAGGGACCTGCTAAAGTTCTGCCCGATTTTCGGCCGCCGTTTCGAAAAATTCCAGTTAAATCCGAAAATGGATACCACCTCGTGATTCAGCGTCGAAAATTAATGAAAAAACATGTGTCACACTTGGGGTCTACCTTCATTTCAATTTAAGTACAAAATATAGGGGTTTTAATTTGAAATAACAAAGTTGGTGTCGATTGCGCATAGTTGAGCAATGAAGAATTTCACCGAATTCTGTTTGCATTTTTCCTGAATAGTTAATGGTGTGGGATAGATGAAAATCGGGTTGATTTCGGAAAATAAGTCTCCTGCTATATTTGGGAGACAATCACAATTTATGATTTCAAAAAATAACCGGGAAAACAGACCTTTTCAACGTGAAGCAGGAACGCTCGCTGATTGGCTGATCGGATCGCCGACCCCTCCCAGTGTTGCCCGATGGGACGATGAAATCATGATATCTAAGAGGAAAGTTATCAAACAAAAACAGGGGAAACCTAATTTTCCCTATCTTGCTTTTTCTATTTTTTTCTTCAGTTTTTCGATTTTGAACTTTACTGGTTTTGAGAAATGTTGCATCCAGGGACTATAGATTTCACGATCTCAGCGCTTCAAGCGGCCGTAAATGAACTATTCCAGGTTTACGCCATCCTCCCGGTTTTTTTTTAAACGTTCATATTTTCTACACTGTTTTGTTTATTCGTAAATTAGGAAGTACGGGCTGAAAGTTTGCCATAAGAGGTTTTTTGAGGCGCTGAATCTGTTTTGAGGTCAAAAATAGGAAATTCCGACATGGCGAAATTCCTCATTGCACGGTGCGCAACACGGTCATACTTGAGATCCTTCCAAAAAACCATGAAGATTGAAAAAAAAATTGAGACACCCTGTATATTGTTATGGTAGAAAAAAAGAAAGAAAAAAGAAAGTTTGAAAAACCTTAAAGTTTGATTGAGATTGGCATGGAGACGTGGGAGACAGCACTAGCTGTTTCGTAAACGCCATTTTTTATAGCCATTTTTCGGTATAATTTTTTTTCGGAGAAGGAAGTATTTAGCCTCCTAAGAAAGGACCTGCTTACTGTTTTTTTCCCAGTATTTTTTGATTTGTCCGATATTTGGTCTGATATCCTTGGACTTGACGTTTTGGAGGAATACAGAAGCTATTTTTGATTTTCAGTCTCCGGTTTCAAGACAAGCAGGAGATACGGATGGAAGATGCCGACTACCCCCGCTCATCTCACCCCTCGAGATCGCCCGGGCGTTGCTTCATCGAGGCCGACGAAAACATCGGACTCCGCGAAAGTGGAGGGAAAAACTGAACCCCCTCGACTGAGTCAAAGTGGTGGACGGAGTCTCAGAACCGGCCCAGTTGTAGAACAAGTATTGTTGGACCCGCAGTCTCTACCGGCTTCTCCCAAAATCTCCTTGAATTCTGTCTGTGAGTACGACCTAGACATTCGCACTTGAAATTATTCGGAATAAGGTCATCACGTGACCATCATAAGCTTATATACCTATTACCTACATAAAGCAAGTAAACACACAACTCACACTTATCTATTAACTGTTAATACAATATACCTACCACCCAAAACATCACAATAAATATTTTTACAAAAAAATAAATCATTTTAAAAAGTCTGCCAAATTGAATAGAAAACTTGTTTAGCTTCCTTCCGTAGAATAAATAGATAGATATGTTTTTTTTAAAGATAGCTATGTTTATTTTTGTCATTTCGTACACTTTTACAATAATGTAAATTCATGAAGGGATGCGATTTGCTCAGATTTCCAACCCGACGTTAGGCTTGGCCCGTGTTGTAGGGTAGGATCTTTGCAAAATCGCTCCATATCGGTAAATAAATTGATGTCTACTATAAAATTACAGTAATAAATAAATTACTAAACAATGCATGATAGGACGCATTTTGATCATCTCTAACATATACTAACTTACTTTAATATTCTTCAACTTTAATCATATCTAAGCTTTAATAGTCTCCTATGGGTCACTTTCCTAGAAAGGGACAATCGGTATCCCAAGATTTCAGAAAACTTAAAGTTCGACTAAAGTTCTGCCAAAAATCAGGGATTAACCTCACATCATACTGATTGAATTTCGACGGAAGAACACGCAGTGGGGCACTTAATTAATTAATTAAAAATTAAAGACGAAAACTCTTCTGGTGCTGTTCTGCTGAAGTGTAACCATATCGCTGTAACCAGCTCGGTAGAAACTAGATCTAGTTGACCAAAAATAAAAAATAATATCGATTTCTTGCCGTTTTACAGAGGGCAGATTAAAGACAGACAGTGACTGTGACACCACGTTTCTTTCTTTAATAACCTGAAGTGTATCCTCACCTCTTACAGTGGTAGTGAAACCAAGGGAAACGATAATAAGCCGCCAGAATACGAAAAAAACAAGAAAGGCAGATTAAAGACAGAAACTTCCGGACAAGCACATTTTATCCTCCTGCTCGCTTTGTTTGCTTCTGAAAAAATCTGAAAACCCATTTTTTTCATATCTAGATATATGCAATAAAGAATCCCTACAAATTCAGGCCGCTGCTTTGATCGGTGATTCACAGTGTTCAAACAAAGTTTACTACCTAGGGGTCCGGACATGGCAGATTAGTAGGTAGACATTTACCTGTTTAAACTTTAATTCCTATATTTTAGCGCGAATAAGTGCATATTTTATTGATGGCCCGAAGTAGAACGAAGTTGATAGTTTATGGAGAATTTTATTTTGTGACCCAAATCAAAAATGGGCATTCGGAATTTTCTCTGGACAACGATTCGCCCTTTCTGGGAAAATGACCCTTATACATATATGCTGTTTAATAGCCTTTCGCATCTAAAGCCCCCTTCTGTAACTAGCCAACTTAACACTTGCTTTTTGTATTTTGGTCTAGTGAACTTCTGGGGACTTTTCATGCTACAAGCAATTTCTCGATGCAACAAATGTAGAATGGAGATCGGGCTGTGCGTTGTCAGAGTCAGTCTAGGTCTAGGGCCAATTACATACCCTGCGGCGACATATCTTGTATCGTATTTCGGATCCCTTCGAAAAACTTCAATTGTGTTGGGTGTCCTAAAGAATTGCAATAGTAGATTTTTCACACAAAGTTGTCTAATAGTAAATACCTAAGCAATATCAAATAGGTCTACGGAAGGGGTCCTACGCGGTAATGACAACATCATTTTTATGATAATTTTCTGCCGAACATGTAACTTATTTATATGGGTGGAATACATTCCTCCCAAAGCTATTATGCCATACTGCAATACAGATTGCAACATGGTATAATATATAAGTTTTATTGTTTGCTTCGGAAGCGTGTGTCTAACATTGTAGAATATATATATATTTCCTAATCTTATCACGTGTATAGTCTATATGGGGCTTCCACTTAAGCTCTCCATCCAGAACTAGCCCCAGATACTTATGCCTTGTAACTCTTTCTATCGATTCGCATGAGCATATTTGATCTTCTACACAAGAGTGCAGGGTGATTTTCAAGTGTTTTTCCTCAATTAGTGACTTATTTCCTCCGTTAACTATCAGTTTGGTCTTGTTAGCATTCAATGTGAGATAACTCTTGAGAAACCAGTTTATGGATCTTTTCTAAATTTATCAACATCAACGTCAGTATCGATTTTTTAGAATTCGAATAGTTGCTGTTCACATTGCCATGAATGCCGCAAGTTGTCATTCTAGAACCATATTCCAACGCTCTGCCGCTTGAGCGAAATCGGGAGATCACATAGAGAAGGAACCAAATTTGTTGTTTGAGCGTGTACTTTTGGTGAGTATGCATAGATGAAGCATTTGGTGCCATCTAGTGCCTTTCTCATCCGGCAATCACATCAAAATTGGACATTTTTATCGTAATTTATAGGCGATAAACTTGGAGCCTAAACTCAAATACTCACTGTATTTGAAATTTCGTAGGCAGTATAGCTTCCCCACTTGGAATAACATAGACATACCTATTACCTGTCAATTCTAATCGAGTTGTTGTAGACACTCAACCCACTGAAATCAAAACCATTGTGAAATATTTTTAAAATTGATGTCGATTTTTCCAGAATAGTTATATGCTATAATAGTTCTATGAAATACTTAAGCAATAATTTATTTTTCTGCAACCAACATGCTTTGAACTACATAAAATTGGCCTCTACATCGTGATAAACAGTCAGATCAACGCATTTATTCTAAAATTTGTAGTCTAATACCATTTTCCTATTGATTTCCATGATGAAAAGCTACCAAAATGTATTTGAATTAGAACTGTGAAAAGTCTTAGCTCATTTTGTAGGTACCAACCTATGAAAGAAACCTGTTTATAAACACCTGCCCCGAAAATTGAGTTTCTTTCACGGTTCACTCCCAGCGGACGTCGTGGAGCAATAGATTTGTAACATTTCCGCAGAGGCCACGTTCTTTGGCATTCATCACGCACTCCAAAACTGGTCTTTTTGAGAATAAGAAGGAAATATTACAAAAATTACGTCGAAAAAAAAACCATTTTCGGCTAGTATTTTATTCATTTTTATTAATTTCTACCTTATTAAAATGACAGAAGAAAGGTACCTATGAAATTCAAATTAATATAAAAATATGATATATATGATAAAAAAAATGAAATGAAATATGATGATAAAAAAATTGATGTCTATATTGAAGTATATAAAACTTGTATGAAGTGCATAATTAGGTTCTTCAATAGGTAGTTTTGGAAAAGTATATAGCAAAATTACGTCCTGGGGCCTATTGCACAATGTTTCATGAACTAATAATATTAGTGAAACTACTAATAACTTGTAATTTCTGTTTCTCAATCGAAAAATACAAGAGATAATAATATTAGTGAAATCGCTAATATTATGAGCTAATATTATTAGACTCTGTTGCACAATCGTCTCTAATATATTAGTGACAGTTGAAATATTAGTAAACACTAATATTATTTTATCAGCCCTTTCAAATCTTCTTCTCCCGAAGAAGAAGATATCCAGTTTCCAAACAACCGACGACGGAAAGTGTTTAAATCAAGGATACATTTTGGTTTCTTAACCGAATTTAAGGACAGATTCCGCATGTCTCCAGGGTGCAGCAAGTTGAATAGCTTTCCACTGTTTAGGCAGTGGTGGACACCTTGGCTACAAAAAATATCGTCCCATTCTCGGCTTTTCTTATGCTTTGTAAGCCGCTCCGAAAACGCGCCGAACAAAACGCTCTTCATCGACTTAATGCGGCTAAAAACAACTAACTTTAATTTTCGCTAATTTTCCAATTTTATTTTGTAAGTACAACAAGAAGAACCGATCGGCAACAAGTAGGAACAAGAGGCGAAATAGAAAAAAAATAACAGCTTCCGCCTCAATAACCTAAGTAACTCAAAAAAATAAACTTAGCAATCTCGATCAGCTGAATAATAATTTAACTGTCATTAAACCCATTAAGCCATTAACCCATATTAGGCCAAGGTACGACAAATATTAAAACTACAGTTTTTAAATCACTTTTCTTTTTATTATGGTTCAAACAAAAGGAAAAATTATGAAATTAGATTTTTTTAAATTTAGCAAGTATCATTTACAGCATGGGTCATACACGACCCTACGGCTTCATACACTAACGGGTGTGGTAGATCTTGAAGCTTTCCCGGTGAAGGTGGGCCTCGCATTTTTCGCACAAATACAGAGTTTTATTTTGGCATTGCCTGCACCTGTTGCGAACATTCGAGGAATGCCTTATGATGATGTGTCCTACATTGCCGTATCTTGAATATGACGAAGAATTTGATGGTATTCCACGGCTAGGATTTGGAAGATTTTCTTCCCCTGAGGTATCAAATTTCATGAGATGATGCACGATGGCAGAAACAAATTCAATCAATGGCATGGAGTCCTTGGTGAGACGCCGATGAATTTTCCAAGCATTCACCACTGAATTTCCCAAAGAATTGGTGAACATTGGCCACCGCCATTTTTTACTCCTAACTGAAATTCGATAATTGGCTATCGTGTAGGTCTACTCCTCCCATATATCGGTTGTAATCGGAAATCATTTGAGGTTGTCCAATCGTGATTCTCTGTTTTGCGGACCTAGAAAAACGTTTTGCTTTGTGGAGGGGCTCAATATTTGCGTAGTTGCTTGCTACAATGACTTGCGAGTTGTCATGCCACTTCACAACCAACAGACTGGATTTTGGATCGTATGCCGAATCATAAGCTCCTCTAGCTTTCTTCTTCAGCTCGGAGTCTGGCTGAAGGGGACACTTTTTCAGGCGATTTTCCCTCACAGTCCCAGTGGCACAAAAATCTTTCTCTATCAGTCTATGAAACAGTTCATATGAGGAAAAGACATTATCAAAGTAAATTGCGTGTTTTTTAGGTTGCTCAACGACGCTCAGTAATTCTAGAACAACACTGCCTCCGAGTCCTAGGTCAGACGTGAAGCCAGACCTACCACCAGCATACGGAATGAACTGAAATAAATAGCCATCTTCTGAGCACATACACCAAGTCTTGAAACCAAAGCGTACCTACTGGCTTATACCTCATAAACATTTTAGCAGTATGTCGGCCAAAAAAAGGAATCATCTCTTCGTCAATTGAGAGCCTCCCTGAGAAAATTCCAAACTTCATGAAATTGGCATTCAGGCTGTCGAAAAGTGGAAAACAAACAATAGGGGTCAAACATCATAGTACAGAAACGAGACCAACTTCGCGCTATGCAGCTGACTTCAAGGCCATGCCAAACTGTTGATCCCATATCGGGCCGTCGGGTCGCCTACGACCCCACTCTGAATTATTGAAGGTTATTTCTTCTAATCCATCGTTTTTCACAAATTAATTATTCACCCCACTAGACATATGAGTGAACATTACACTGACATTGGAACACTAGTTTCATGACGGTGGATTTGCATTTTTTTAAATATATGAATATGCTAATCCGAATATTCACAAAACTATGCATATATTTTACTTTTCTCATCATCGAAGTGTCTGATCTTGATAATCAGGATTTTTCCTCGCTTTCATGAGTACTTGATCGAAATACTTTATTAACTCTAACAACGAAAAATACGGTAGGAGCATGGGAAGAAAATCGTGAACCTATGGGTCGTATACGACCCCTTGGCCTAATATGGGTTAAGCCCATTGAGCCATTATGCTCTAGTAAAACTTCGCTAATATTATTAGTGAGTTCTTAGGCAATGTGCAACAGAAAACAATAGCGCTAATAATATTGGAACTAATATTATTGGAAAATTCACTAATATTATTAGCTTATTGTGCAAGGCCCCTGGCGTCACTTAAATTTAGGTTATTCGTGGGCATACTGTGACTAGAGTGCCAAAATAGTGAGACCAGAACTTACAATTAACGTATGCACATACGAGGGGGGACCCAAAAGTAACGGGAATTTCGTCATAACTCCTTCATTTTGCAGTATTTTTACACCAAATTCAAAGTAATCACCAAAAAAAAAAAAAAAAAAAAAATCATCTTCAAAGTAATTACCACTGACTGCAACACAATTTTTCAATCGCGTCTTCCATTTTTCAAAACATTTTTGGAATTTATTTCATGGAATGAGCTTGAGGCCACTCGTACACACTGAAAACACATGCATTACAAGACTTTTCATACATGTGCACGATTTACTTCAAAATTTACTTCCATCAAGAATAAATTAAAATTCAATGTAGGAAACAAGAGTTTATGTTAATGTTTTAACTGGTAAGCGTACTCTTATAACAATATTAAGACGAAAACAAACTAAGAACACAAATGAAGACCACACGGAAAAAAGGGGGAATGTCACTTTTTTTTCGAAATTGAGTTAAGGTTGGCAACAACTTCTCCAGGGGTTGTAGTTTAATCTTAAAAGACCTAACATGTGAAAAACGAGGAGGAAGTGGGTTAAACTGGTATGTGCCATTATTAATGGAGACATTCCCCCTTTTTTAATTTTTTTTCGCCAATTTAATACTACTTTTTGTGAATAACACTTCATTTTCAAATTATATTGTATTCATAACCCGTAGAATTGTTCATAGATCGTAAGTACATTAAAATAGTAAACAATGAAATATCATTTAGTCGTATTCATGGGTCCTCATGAAGCACCATTCAGTCCCAAACTTGAAATCGTGATTATCTTGAAAAGAGGAAAAATGGACATTCCCCCTTTCTCCGTGTGGTCTTCAAATATTTCATTTGGGTGGGTATCGTTAAATACATTATTGAGTAGAAACTCGATGCACCAAATTCCAAAGTACGTAGATTTGAAGGAGGTATTTTACCACCAGGGTAATAAGACGACAACCCGTATAGGTGCGGGACTTGTCACCAGTACTCTGTGGGTGCGGGTTTCCATGTTGAACGCCGATATGTAAGGTGTTTTGAAGGTTCCCTCACTTCAACCCAATTATAAGACGCCTAGGATCGGAGCATTACGAGGTGATAAAGGCCAAGGAACTTCGAAAATTGACCTGTGCTTATTAAAAATTGATATCGAGGGCATGAATGACATCAGTAGGTACTTGGAGAGTAATCAGCGCCCAAAGGTAATATAAATTAGCATAATGTTCTTAGACACAGACCTTGCTATCAGAGGCAGAGGTTGCTGGCCTAGCATGATTTGCTTACCATCAGGGTCAGCCTCAAATCGTCATCTGTTGAGGACCGCTTATCACAACAGTTTTCCAAACTTCCCTTCATAATAACCTTCAATTAAGGAAAAATCGCTATAAAACAGCCTCACACTGCTGTTCTTACCTAACCCGATGAATGATTATTTTCAACAACTTTAACCCGAATTTGGCATGCAGGTTATTTTACCGTGGCCGAGAGGTATTTAAAATCTGTTATAAGTATGTATAGATATTTGTAGGTATACCAATCCATATTAAGAAAAAATCTATTTATAGGAAGTTTTATTAAAATTCTTAATAATAATAAAACTGCTAAAACATTCCCCAGTTTTTTCCCTTATCACGAACCTGGGAGGCTGAAATTCTTTGAATGTCATTAACATAATATGTTAATATACAAATCATATGATATATAATATATATGATATAATATATATGATATATAAAATTTATATTCAATATACATGTATATGATAATATACAAATCAAGTCAGTGTTCAGTGTTCAGTTCAGTGTTTTTAAATTTTGCCTACGGGTGTCGAAATCTTGAGTAAACATTGACTTGATTAGTATACGTTTTGAAAGAATTGCCTGAAAATTAGTTCATTAGGTTATTTTCCAGGTATGTTGGGAATATGTCAAGTATGGATAATTACGTTCCGACTGAAACCGTTCTGATGCTTAAAGGTTACCTACTACATATTTCATATAAGAGGTTCGGAAGCTTTGGTTGGAAGGAGGCTTTTGGTGAGGAAAGTTGAAAGCTTCGGAATAACTTCTAGGTAGTAAACACTTTTTTTTTGCGATGATGAAATAAATCTCATCTCAAAACTGGTCATTTCCAATTAACATTCAAATATTACTCTAGCAGATAATGAGTGAGCCACACCATATTCTGATTAGAAATCCGTTTTAAGAAAAATAAACAATAGGAAACTAGCCATTCTTCATGTTTATGGGACAATCAATGTCATTGTTCGCAACCAAAACTGAATTAGAATTCTCAGTTTCTGTAATTTTATTAGGAATTTGATCAGATGTTGAGATCAGATTCCCCACTACGTGAGAAAGCGGTTGTTCTGACTCGGTGACCGTTCACCTTTTATTATAATGGTTTATTAACGATAACGATTACTAATAATTATTTCTGAATCTGATCACTCTCGGCGCCTAATGGTCCATTTGAAGATCGATAATTAAAACATTGATGGTAAGGTGATAATATTGTTATGAATGATAATGAACGTTTTCAACGGAAAACCGTAGTTTCAATGATTTTAACATAACTAGATTCCATTTTGAGAATTTTGACACACCACAAATACTTATGTAGTTTTTATTCAATGATTTTCAAAAAGTAAAAAGCTGCAAATGATTACACAAAGGTTTATTATTTTTCTATATAGATCACTCGTTTGCAAAGAACATGGCTTTGCTAAGTCACCACTTACCAACTATAGGTACTACCTACCTCCCACAAACCTACTTCACAATCAAGTTTATTTGATTGAAATATACGCTTCACACTCAGTTCGAAGAAACAGGGTGTTTCTGTTGGTGTCTTCATGAGGAAATTTGATTACTGGTTGCCAAGGCCGCAAGTTGCTAAGGACGATCGCTAAGGACACCTCTTTTGCGATTCACATTCGTGTTTCTGATTTATCGTAAGCCCAACCTGTAAGTTCTCATAGGAAGCGAACGGTTGGTCATACAGAGCTCCGCGTGGTCTCATTCGATTCGAAAAATTCAATACTATCTTAAATTGATGGAAAACCATACCTTTGTATCTATTTTTTGAGCTAGGGCGTTTCAAAATTTCAACCCTCATTTATCGACCCTTAGAAGAGACTGACATCAACCAAAAGCATCGAGGCCCAACTAAATCCCAAAAGGAGCCCATTTACCGAATTTCATCAAAATCGGTCCCGGGAAAGTGCCCCGTACAAGGATTTCACGTTTGCACATGCGCAACGGCTACTATCAGTTCGGGGGCAATGATTGTCATAGGGGACCATCTACACGCTAATCCGCACAATCCATCAAAATTTCATCGAAATCGGATGAGAATTGTAGAAGTTATGGCTGTGGCAAGGATTTCATGACAGACTCACAGACAGGCAGACACGGAACCAAAATTGTTCAGAAAGGTTTGAAACGTAAAACGCGAGTGGTAATTTTGATTTTGGAGAATTTTTTTTTCAACCTTGAAAAGTGAAAACAAAGCTTCCGTTACCTTGGTAGACTCTGAAGCAAAAAATCAAAAAAAAAAAAAAAAAAAAATCCAGTGACATTATTTTTTGTAAATTTACCATTTATTATGTTAAATTTTTAAAAAAGTCGAAAAAATAAACGATCAAAACAAGGAGTTCGTGTGAATTTTGAACACTGCATAAATAATTGGATATTGATGGTTTTTAAAATTCCAATCAAATGACACAATTTTTTATTATAGTTTTTTAAATAATATGTAGGTATCGGTTCGGAAAACTCCGGTTCGTTCAATTGAAACCACCAAAGCAAATGTTGGTATACCACAAGATTTTGAAACTAGCATTTGCCGGAATACATCTGCGATTTTCCTGGAAGGTTTTTGAAAGGCTTGCACGATTCCAATTTGTCGAATGCCGAATGCGGAGGGTGAGTCAAATTATCCATTCGAGACCCTCCTCTGCCCACATTAAGGCTGACTCAACGTAGTACTTTGCTGTTACAAATCCTAGGAATTCAAACCGCCATTTCTACCGCAGTTTGAATGTTCTCAGTGGTGTGACCTTTGTCTACAACGTGAGCATCTATCCAGGTACTTCGAGCGCAAACAACTAGGATTTTGAAATCTTGCTATTGCAGTATGAATGATTTACCTGGTCATGATTTGAGTGAGTACCTCATTTTTCGGGAATTTGCGAAACAATAATTGTAATGAGTCGAACAAGAATGGTAGGCCAATATGAGTCACTACTCACATTGCTGAAATGCAGGGTGTCCAAGTAACTACGCTCCCCCCACTTATGTTCTCCAATTTAGTACAAAAAAAATTTGACCAACGCTATTCTTCATAATTTTTTGCGTGGAATTCAAAAATGACAAAATTGCGCTGCACGTAATTGCGCAACCATGATCAACTTTGTTTTTTTTTCCAAAAGGGAACCCCCATTTTGGTTTGTTATTTTCAATAATGGACCTATAACCCCCCCCCCCCCAAAACAATTTGTTGGTTTACGTTCCAAGGTACGTAGAATTCAAAAATCGAATAAAAATTTGGCCGTCCGTCCGCAGTACACGGCACTTTCCCCACTTAGCATTGACCGATTTTGATGAAATTTGGTGTGTAGGCTCCATTTGGGGTCTATTTGTGCCATGAAGATTTTGGTTGATGTAGGTCACTCCTAAAGGTTGAAAAATAAGGTTTGAAATTTTGGAAACCCCTAACTCGAAAAATGTCGATATAAAGGTATTGTTTTTCCATCAATTTAAGATAGTATAGATTTTTTAGATTTTTTTGAGACCACGCGAAGCCTCGTAGGACAAACCGTTCGTTCCCTACGAGAACTTGACGTTGGACACGATAAATCAGAAACACGAGTGTGAATCGCAAAAGAGGCCAAATCTCCGTTCAAATGTTAGCTGACTGAAATGCGATCGATGTTTTTCTTCAAGTTGGTTGTTGGTAACAATGGCAAATCCGTGTTCTTTGCAGACGAGTGATCCATGTAGAAAAATAATAAACCTTTATGTAATAATTTGCAGCGTTTTTATTGCACATTCGCATTCTTCGTCAAATTTCATGAACATTTTACTTCAACAACTCTCTTTTTAACGCGCGCAACCCTCACTCAGCGAGCGCTCAAAGATGCGCAACTCAGGGATTGTGCCAAAATTGAGATGGAGTTAGACCTCAAGTGTGGCACATCACTTAGCACTGTTTTTCTACGCTGAATCTCGTGGTGATATCCCTTTCTAGATTTGGTTTCATTTTACCGTATTTACAGCCAAAAAGTCACTTTTTTAGGTGGAAATCATCGATTTTCTTATGAAGGGTAATGAATCGATCCCAGTGAAGTTTTAAGAAACTGTAAAATTTATAAAATTGTGTCAGAGGAGAAATAATTCGTGAAGGAAACGATAGGTACCTCCTCAAAAAGTGAATTTTTCTGCTGTAAATGCGGTAAAATGAAATCACCATGAAATCAAATAAAGAAAGGGATATCACCACGAGATTCAGCGCAGAAAAGCAGTGCTAAGTGATGTGCCACATTTGAGGTCCACCTTAATCTCAATTGTGGCACAATCCCTGGGTTGCACATCTTTGAGCGCTCGCTGAGTGGGTTGCGTGCGTTCAAAAAAAAAAAAAAAAAAGTTGTTTAAGTAAAATGTTCATAAAATTTGACGTAGAATGCGAATCTGCAATAAAAAATGCCGATCCCCATAAAAAAAACAAAGTTGATCATGGTTGCGCAGTTACGTGCAGCGCAATTTTGAATTCTACGTCAAAAATCATGAAGAATAGCGTTGTTAAGTTTTTTTCGTACACAATTAGAGAAAATAAGTGGGGGGGGATAGTAGTTACTTGGACACCCTGTATAGCTCAGATATATCTCGAATAGTGTACAGGTAGGACCGTCGAAGACGTTATAAGTTTTACCTGTGTACCCCCCCCCCCACCCCCTCATTCCCGCTAGTTTGTGACGTACCAAGAGTAGTAGATTAGAAACATCTCGACTGGTATAAATATGGTTGAAAAAATTGAAAAAAGGTTTGCCAAGTGATTGTGACACTTTCCTTGTACTCATAACTTGATCAAAACTACCCTCCAAATTTAGTAAAAACCAACAACCAGACTAAAACAAAACAATTTCAAACTTTAAAAGAATCAATAATTAAATAATTATACTATAGTTTTTTCAATTTTTACCAACTGTTTCTGACAATGAAAAAAAAAAGGCTTGGGAACCCCAGTTTTATACACGTATAAACAAAAATGTTTACTCGACTTCTGGTTCGATTTTGATGAAATTTTCAAATGGGGGGGGGGGGTTACCCTGGAAACGATTCCCTTATAAATGTTATTACCACCGTCGGGCTAATGCCAAAACATCATTTTCTATAGCGATGGAATAGCTCGATTTTCCTCACATTAATTTTATGAAGATCCAATCAGTAGGAGCTTCGACTCAAGTGAAATATTAAAGAATCATCAACAATCGAGAAGTCGTTCGATGAATCACTGTCAACGTGATAGCGAAAAAGTTTCATATTGGCGTATTGTTTTCACATCAATAGTTTTCACGCCAATCAATTCTATAATGTTCGTGTCGTTCTATTTGATGAAGCGTTCTAGCTGATGAAGCTCCTTCTACGAATGCTAACACCTTCGGTAGTGAGGAAGCAATACTGTTTGCAGCAATTTTTCAAATTCGCCGTTTTCTTCATTGTAAATAGATGTTAGGAAGGAATAATAATTTATTTTTAAAGTAGGGTTTACAGTTTTTAACAAATTAGGTAGGTTCTACCCCTACACTCTACCCTTGGGGGTCAAGTCTACTCCAAAACCGAAAATCCAGAAAAAAAAGTGATTTACAGTATTCATCATTGAAGCCCCAAAGAGTGAAATGACGAAAATGGGTCGCCTGAAGGACGCCGGGGTGTAAGTACCCTACTTTGACGGCAGACCTGTAATTACGTGGCACCAAATGTTGGTTCATTTGCCCTTGGGTGAAATTGAAATCTCTTGCTGGTTGATTTTTCTAAAATGTCGCAATGTTTATTATTGAATGATTACCTGAGTCGTAACGTGCGCGGTGTTCCGAAACGAATGGAAGAAAGTCCGGAAGACGATTCCTAAACAAATTTCCTTTGAAACTTTCATTACACAGATTTTCCTCAAATTCGGTGGGTAAAAAAAGTCAAATCGGTGGGGTACATTGCTCCCTCGTATCCATAACTCGATCGCATGAACTGTAACGTTCGAGCACTCAGAAACGATCGAAACCACAAATAGAATTATATTTTTGATCTTCAAAATTACTTTCAAGCTTCCAAACTTTTTAGAACAAAACTACAAGTTGTCACCAAAACATGCGTCTTCCAACAACAACAAATAAACATTAAACTTCATCATAACAATCGGTGTGATCTAGATGTTACTGAACATTTCGATGTAGGGGGATCATCAAAATGTCAAGCATAAGTACCCATGAAGTATCCACTTACTAGCCTTAGTCTTCATTTTTGCATCGACCACTGCTGATGTTGACGCCCGACCTATTTTTTCCAACTAACAATTAATTTCCCTTAACAAGGTTTTTTTCGTAGGGGGTGAGGAAATCTTTAAGATCCAGGGGTGGAAATTGGATCTCGTAAGATATCCGAGGGAACCGCTCGCACGGGTTATGTGGGATTCAAACCCACTGAAACCTCACCTCCTTTTCCCACGTTGGATCTCAGCCTGGAACTGTTCAACACATTACTTCAGGCTGAGCCCTGGGAATCTTCTTAGTTCTCTGCTGGGTACATGGTTCCCCTTCGGTGCCTCTCCCGTTCTCGAAGGATTTTTTTGTTCATTATTTTTTCCACATAATCGGCTTCAGTGGTCCAGTTTTTTTCGCTTTCCAGCATCTTTCATATGACCGCCTCTGAGGTTGTGTCCTGTGCTGCGAGGTGCAACTTCTCCCTTAGGCAGTTCTTCTCCCCTGTCCATCGCTTTCATTCAAAGAATGTATGGAATGCGTCATCATCCTTGTTATTCTGGCAGTTGGGACATTTGGGGACCTCACCTTTCCCATCTTATGTAGGTCGGCGTAGAAAAGTCCGTGCCCTGAAAGGTACTGGGTTAGAAAGAAATTTACCTCTCCATGCTTCCTCTGTAGCCATGTCTTGATTTGAGGGATCAGCCTCGCAGACCATCTGCCTCTGGTTTCTCCTGTCAATAAATCCTGCCATCTTTCCATGGTGAGCTCTCTCTCCTCTTTGGCAATACGGGATCGCTCTTCTTCGTCTCTCCTGTTGAACATTTTCTTTCTCTCTGTGGCCATGAGATGAATGGGAATCACTCCTGCAAGGACTAGTATGGCTGGTTCTGAGACTGTTCTGTAGGCACAGGCGATGCGAAGTGCTCCTCGACGTTGAACTACGACCACTCGCTGTTGGAGATATCCTACCTCCATGGCGTCTGCCCACACCTCCGCCTCATGCAAGAGAATTGACTGCACAACAGTCATCACCAGTCGTCTCTTGCATGGTTTGGAGCCATTCATGTTTTTCATAAGGTGACATAGGGCAGCTGTTAACAGGGATTTACCCTTAAATAGAGGATGAAAATTTAAAAACGTCACAACTCAAAAACTTTTGATAATGAAGGTATTGTTTTTCATCGATATTCCAATGTATTCCCGACTGGAGCTACCAGAGGCTTATTATTCTAAAAAACGAATAAATTTACGAACTAACACAAATAAAATTGTTAGCAATATAAGACCTCCCCCCCTCCCCTCATAATATATCTATGAATATTGACCTTCGCTCTCAAGGTATCCAACAAGACACAATATTAAAATCGTATTTTTCTGCTGTTTTTGGATACTTCCAGCCACAACTTTTCTTTCCTCGACATCTAATTGTCTCTAAAAAAAAAAAAAAAAAAAAATAGTTATAAGAAGGTTTTTGAACGATTACTATCTTTACTATCCTCCAGTTCATGGTAGAGATGGCTGTGATTTTATTACATCATCTCAGGAATTGACGTTTTTCCGGGTTTTCTTACTCAACCAATAATTACAGTATCAAGGTAGCCAACAAAAAATCGGTTTTGGCTTAAAAGTGGTGGAACAATGTTGTAGAAAGCTTAAAAATTAGACTTCCAAAAAGATACTTCAGAACATCAAGAGTTTACCCAATAATAAATAGCGATTGTTGCTTTGAAAGAGCATAAACAGGAAATCAACACCAATTTCCACGATTTGAACCGTGCAGGTCAGAGTTGTATTTTATTCCAATTAGAAGCTAAATTTTTGAATCCTTCAGACTGATATAAACAGTGCTATTAATTCTTAGATCAGGACGCTAGCTGTTCAAGGATGCCGTTGGGAAGTCAAGGAATAATAACGCAAAACTCGGAGGTCATGCGGGCTTAGCTCTAGTTGGATTTTTTATTTATTGGCCCGCATGAAACTATTTACTTCTAGAAAACTAATTTTTTGCTTTCCTTACTATCTTGAATGGTGAAAGGAAAGTATGGAAGTGGACTAATAGATTTTTCGACACCTGTTAAGGATGATAGAAGATCCTTCGAACTAATTTTGACACGATACCATGTAATGACACCTTATATACTGTGACGTGGGAATATGTTGGGGTAGGCAAGTATGTAATAACAATACAGGTTCACCGGATGGACACCATGTCTTCTCTTTCCACTACTTATTACTTATGGTTTCATTACACCATAATTTATTATACTAGAATGATATTATGGAATAATAGGCAGCAGGTATAGTCCGGTTTATTAACATGGTTTTTCTCACTTTCGCTCATATCTTGCCAGCAAATCTATACTTTAGGATTTTCTCCAGTTTTCGCCAATCCAAGTTTGAATTTTCCTACGACTCGTATTGGGAAATAAACTGATTAATTATCCTTTTGGACCTGTCATGATAATGTCAGTGTCCATCAACGAAATGCACCAGTTATCGCTCAATCTTGAAAAACCGTACATAACACTTAGCTCGAGGCAGAAATGTTCGATTTTATACGCTTCAATCTTTAGTACAAGAAGTGTAGCCAAAGGCAATGTGTATCATGGACGTTTGAGTGAAACCGGTGCCACAAGGTGACAATCATTGGGACGAAATTCAATGAAGATTTTTTGTTCAAAATTACGAATCATTAAACGATATTAAAAGGGATCAGCTGTATTTTCGGCTGACCGTAAATGGCGCCTCTGAAGGTGCCGATTTGAAGTCGTTCCTCACAATAATCGACGAAACCTTGAATTGGACATCCCTCGGAATTTGTACTTCCCACTCGAGGACACGATCTCATTTTCCAACTGTTGTTACTGCTCGGTTTGGATTGATATTGTACGGGAATGGAATTCACGATGACCGAATGATGTAAGAGATCGGGTTACCAAGAGGCTGGCCAGGTTCAATACGCAGTTGCTTGACCGCTTTTATGCGACTGCGGAATATCTCCAAGTGCCAGGTTTCGTG
Source organism: Apolygus lucorum (assembly GCA_009739505.2). NCBI lineage: Eukaryota > Metazoa > Arthropoda > Insecta > Hemiptera > Miridae > Apolygus > Apolygus lucorum. Next base: position 31,790,717 of record CM019170.2, on the reverse strand, counting down.
TAACCGGAGGATTTACTGGGAGACCCGTTTAGATAAATCTCGGCTGGGTTGTCTTCCTGGACGGTTGAACCGCCGAACCAAAACAACAAAGAAAGGAAGAAATAAACGAAGAAGATACAAAATGATACAGGAATCGCAAATAGGAAGGTTATTAGGAATAATAATGCAATAAACTAGCTAATAAACGAATCGCTGGACTTCCTGATCAAGTGGGGATAACTTGATGCTAATGCCTTGTAGTCTCGGGTGTGTTTATTCAGTCCACACTCTTCACACTCCTGTATAATAGTCATAACAGTGGTTCAAGATTTGGCAACGCTGCACCTGCTCCCTTATTCAGGCCGACTGTGGCCTCTAAAGCAATGATCTCCTATTTGAATCAATTATCCTGAGTCACTTGTTATGAGTGATGCCATGTATAAGTTCAGCAAATCACTTAACTGTATTTAGATACTTATAGCACCTACCTAATTTGAAGGCTGATGTCAAAGTATTGAACTGATACATACTGTTAATGAATTAACCAATCTTAACCAAACAAAGCACTGAAAAAAACCTTGTAAGTTGAGAATATATGTCTCCCAAAATCACAGTTTTCTCTCGCATTCTAAGTTCTGAATTTCCTGAACAATTTCGTTTTCCAGGTAAATTTCTTGCTTGGTGTGCTAAACTTCAAAAATCACATTTGAAATCTGATGGACAATTTTTTGCTTAGGTTTAACGCTGGACTTGGATGGTCTTTTATGAATTTCATCGCCATTTGACTGATGATACAGACGTGAAAGCATAAGCAATCTAAACTTTTCGAGACCTTATTATATTCCTCATGATTCGACAGTCTGAAATGGACTGTCACCTATATTTTCAACCAACTTATTCTATTAAATGAATTTCACTACTGAAAAAGCCAAAGTCACCGAAGAAGTTACGTGGGAAGACTGACCAGAGGAAAAAAGGACAGTGGACGAAAAAAACCAAGGAGTCTTCTTCTTTAATTCCTGAAGTCCAGTAAATAAAATGTATTCATATCCAGAATAAAAATTTACTACGCAAATTTGAACAGTCGTTGAAAAACCAAATCGTACCTTGAAGTAATTTTGAGAAAAGTAAAAAGTTACCTTCGAACTTTGAACAATCTCATGAAAATACGGGGTTTAGAGTGAATCTTAACAATTTCACATAAGTCATTAGCCAATTTTATGATCAACCGATATTTGGTGATTTTATGATGAAAATGAAGAAAATTAATACTTGTTTATACTCATGTAATACTCTTTCATGTAATACTCCTTCATCCATGAACAACAAACCTTTTCAACAGGTCATTATATTTTTGAAAGGTAAGCAGGTATAGAAAACTTGGAGGCATTATTTGTGCAGAAAAAGTCGAAAAAGTAAATAAACCATCAATAACCCCAGGTGTGTATAAAGTGTTTGAAAGACACGAGGGAAATTTCGGTGAAGCATTTGACAGCAGTGAGTATCTAGAATATCCCAGGCGCTCAGTACCCCTCCCCCTCCCCACTTTATTCCAAACCTTCAGCTGTGAACTAACCGCTACGAAGAGTACTTTGTTCCCTAGTTTCTGAAAAGCCATGTCCCCCAGACACTTTTTACGCTGTCAGATGAGCAAACCTCCATGTCCCTTAGACACTTAATACACAGGCAACCAAAAAACTTACGTTTTCGAGCATAATCTTTGTGTACTCTGGCCTCAATTTCCAGCCGATTTGCGAAATTCTTTTTCTTTCAGATGACTTCCGAGTACCACGTTATTTCACTAGAGTATTGAAATAGGCAAGTTGGCCGATGATATTCACAAAATATAAGATTTTTCAATATTTCGGTTCCTTTACTGCTTACTAATTATACCCAAACTTTGAAATTGAAGGGATGTTGTCAATATAGTTCTGGATTTTCATGAATTAAGTATTCTTTGTGCCACCGTAGAACAAATTAGTGGTGGCACCATGGTGCCAGGGCACCAGAAACCGCATATTTCGTGGGTTTATGTGTGTTTCACTTTGAACATGGATGAAAACTTCTGCGGATTACCTACCAAAACTAACAGATAGAAGCTCAACGTATTACCGCTTTCTGGCACCGTTGGAGGAGGTTGAACTAGAATTCGTATGTTGGGTAGCGTGAATTGTAGTTTTTGAAATGCTTTTCAAATCAGACTCCTAGAGACTCCCTGAAGGTCTGTTCGGAGAGGCAGTCCTGAACGGTTCGGAGGGGTTAGGAGGAGCCCGGAGGAGTCCATTCGCCTCTATCTCCCCCTTTTCAGTTCCGGTTTGGTTCCGAACTGGTTCCGGACTGCCTCTCCGAACAGACCCTTAGACTACTTGCGAGTAGGTCTAATTACTTTGTTTGATTTGACGAAAAATATATTAATTAACCCCTAATGTTGATTTGACGAAAAATATATTAATTAACCCCTAATTAACCTCTCAATAACAACTGTACAGTTGCTGCGTGTCTGTTAGACAGTTTATACACTGGGATTTCGTCACAGGGTTCACACTCATCAGGGGATAAACTTCATCTAACGGACGAGTGAATGGGGAAGAACTGCCCTCCTAGCTGGAATGTTATGGTCTGACGCACGACGTTGCTAATATTTTACTGCCGCGGCCCTATCCTGGAGCTGGCCACGATAAAGTTCAAACTCTTGGCAGTCTTCCCCCTCGGCAATCCATGAAATGCATCGAAACCTCATCAGACTCGAAATGTGAGAAAACACTCAATTCTCACCCGTTGTAAGATACATGAATAACGTCTCACGCCTGCATCCTGCATTCTTTCAGAAATTCTATTAGCATTCTAGGAATTAGTTAGTTAGCATTCTAAGGAATTCCGCTGTTAGCATTCTCGGAGCTTCAAATTTATGGTTATTAATTCAGTTCCTCCACAGTGGATATCGCAAACGTTCAAAGAATTTTGCAGTAAAAATAATGTACGACACGTCACGACAACTCCTTGCCATCCACATTCAAATGGATTGGCAGAACGGGCAGTCAGAACGTTCAAGCTAAGATTCGCATCATCTAAGAGCGGAGGTGAAGATATCCATACTAGACTTTGCAAATACATGATGTCGTATAAAACCACTGTACATAGAACTACCAACAGGACTCCCGCTGAATTGATGGTGGGGCGACAGCTGAAGATAAAACTAACACTGCTGAAGCCTGATCTGAAGAGTAAAGTGGAGGAGAATTCGCTCAGGCTGAAACTCTATCATGACAAGGGAGTCGATACACTGAAGGAGTTTCAAGATGGGGATGTAGTATCGGTGAACAGAAAGTAAGATGAGAAGCAATTCCAAGGTAGGAGTGGTCAAGAAGAGCACTGGTCAACCTTCGTATTTAGTCATCGTTGAAGAAGTCGAAAGGAGAGTTCATGCTGACCAGTTGAGGAAATCTGGGGGACTCCAGGATTGGGGGGAGGAGATCATGTACCCTAGGTTGTTATTATGAAGTGTTTCCATCCATGTGACTATAATTGCTGATAGTGATGAATTTCCAAAAATATAGCATTCGTATTTTTGCAGTCAGTCAACTATTGTAATGAATTCAGTAATTGATACAAGTAACTCAGCTATGAATATAGTGGGTTCAGCTGAGGCCGAGCGAGCTGCGGCATGTGTCTCAGGAGACGAGACTCGGACCGGTTGCAGGGGCCGTGAGTTCGGGGCTCACCTCGGGAGCATATTTTCGGGTAAGTCGGTCGCAGTTCCTGAGGCCAATGGTAAGCCATGAGCGAAATCATCAGAACAAATTCTGATCTTCCCTTTGGAAGAAATGGCAGGAGATGTCAGGAATGGCAGTAGGACGAAAATCCAACCTGGAATGGTTGTTTACTTTACTTTACTTTCTACCTATTGTAAAGATACTTCACATACAAAATTAACTCACCAAACTTGGAGCATAATGGTTGAACCATCTGGCTGTTCTGGACAGGGTTGACTCATTTCTTGGGCTGCATAGTGATATAAATGTATTCTGACTTTGGGATCTCCTAATTTAGAATTACTTCAAATTGGAAGTATTTTGGGTACAAACTTTTGCAACAAAATCACCCATTGCACAATGTCCTGACAAAAGTCCATTCTCTTCCCTCAGACGTACTCAAAGCAAAAAGAGCGTGATTAGAGAAAAGAAAACAAAGATGGAATCTGCACACGCCCGATAATTGCTTGTTTTTCCGTTTCAAACCAGTTTAAAAACAAGGATGTGAAGGAAATTTTCGTGGAGCACCTGTAATGGAACAATCGAAAGCAGTGGGGTCAAGGCTTGTATATTATAACATCTATTAGACACCTAATTGACAATGAGATCCATTCTCTGGCGGAAAGGAGTTTTTTCCTCGTAACAGCTCATTTTAAAGTATTTAAAAATCTATTTTTGAATAGGTAAACGCACGTACAATAAATAAAGATGAATTTAATTCTTCAAAATTTTCGTTTTTCCACTTCGTACTGCTGTTGCTTTTCCATCCACCAATGGTCCGAATTAGGACTGGGGCACAAAATCCTGAATGAAATTCTATTAATCCTGGGAGGGGGACCTTGATTAGGTTCATAAAAAATGAACATTTTGGTTTATTATTTTCAATAATAAACCTTTGGAATCGAGCAAGAAAAAAAAATTTTAACCCCCCGTCAAAATTTAATGTTTTACGTTTCAATTTACGTAGAATCCGAAAATCGAATAAAAAAATTTCCGTCCGTCCGCCGTACACCGTACGCGTAGCTTAGCTTCCTAAGCTTTTCGTTTACAGCTTCTGGTTGTGGTTCCCAGTGAGTGATGTTCCCAGATCGGTAAAACATAAAAGCTAATACAGGTGCTTATCGTATAAATCATAGTTATTAGCACGAACAGTGTAAAATTACCTTGCTTGGCAAACTCCGGAGTCAACTGTCCGTAAAACCGACAACATCGAGCTGTGATTAGTCGAACGGTTTTGCGATGCGGTCAGTGAAAGACGGCATTTCTCAACGTGATAGGAGATCCACTCTCTACACCTGAGAATTCCTTCGGTTCCGACGCTAACCTCTGATCTTAGTAAGGTGAAGGGGCTAACGAAATACGTCACAGTAATCAAGTTTATATCAACGGCCAGTTACGTGTTCGTTTATTATGTATATCCAAAAAGTTATGGGCTGTCCTTTCCTCCGTGGTTGGCGGAGCAAGACGCAAGAGTTAATTTAATTGCCAAATCTTCGAGACTGAGATAATGAGGTTCTTTAGGGCGTTTCTGAATCACCCGTAAATTAGATTTTTCATCATATTATACTGATTTTCCTTCGAAAAGATTGAATAATAACTGACAGTGTTTATATCAAAATCCCTTCGTGGGTGAATCCTAAACTGATCTGAAGGAAGGCAAATCAGTGGATACGAGTGAAGAAGATAACTTCCCTATGTACATCGTAAACTGCTGAAATTCAGTAGGTAGTCACTCAACCTTTTGGGGAACGACTTGAAGTGATCGGAGGGAAGTCGATCAGCTGAGTGAGATATGAAACTAATTTATCAAAGAGCTTTGAAAGTTTATTTGCAACCTCATAGGTGCCTCCCAGGTGTCTAGGATGAAACTAGATCAGCTGTTATTGAGTGATAATTATAACCCCACTGTCATTTGGGTCACATTTAGAAGATAACTTCCCTGTGTACATAGTAAAGCGCATAAATTCAGTACTAATTCAACCTTTTGGGGAACGACTGGGAGTGATCGGGGGGAAGTAGATCAGCTGAGTGAGAGATGAAAGTAATTTATCTAAGAGCGTTGAAAGTTGATAAGCAGCCTCATAGGTAGTGTTGTTTCGATACTCCCATATACTCGATACTTGGTATCGAATGAGTATCGAAGTCTTGGTACTGACATCGATGTGAGATCGGAACGTAAGTACTCGATACTTCTACTAAGTACTATTTTTCCATACAAAAATAAATAGAATGATAACACATTTGTCAATGAAGTTGTCTCAAGTTGGGACCTAATATACCGAGTACATAATCGACCAAATGCATTTCTAGTAACTAGGTGACTTCTATACTTTCTACGCTTTGTTGTTTGCTCTGACACCACTAACAAACTGGTAGGTACTCAAAAAATGGAAAACAATAAAAAGTGGAAGTCCAAAAGCGTCCTTTTTATATATTTATTGTTATACAGGGTGTAAGCCTAACTAGTCTGCCATACGGTACCAGTTGATTCTACAACTAATTTGCAACAAAAAATGTCTCATAGCAATTTTTGTTTTCGAGTTACTTCAACTTTGAACTTTTTTTCGTGATTTTGACCTTACGTCATTAATTTGGTCAAAACACCTTCAATTTGAAGTGTAAATAACAATTTGAGAAATAAAAAGAGAATCGAGAAATCCTGTAAAAAGAGAATTTAACGTAATTTTGGAAATCTCGCATTTTTTCAATCGCAAATTGAACTACGAGAACCAATATCTGTTCAAGATGCAAGAACAGTAAAAACTGTGCCAGAATCACGGCTTTCCAACGGTATAATGAAAAAATATTTTGCAACCAAATTTAGGGGAGAAATTTGTGTTTAAACGCGGAAAAACGTGCATTTTTTCAACGGAATCAGCGCTCTGGCCTCCTGGTTTCCGGAGGCCTCGTGGTCTACTGCGGCGCCCGCCCACCCACTTCCACCGTCCGACCCCTCAGATTGTGTACCTGCAGCGCTGATTTCGTTGAAAAATCCACGTTAAACAGCCTTCAAACACAAATGTCTCCCCTGAATTTGATTGTAAAATGTTTTTTAATTATATAGTTGGAAAACTGAGAGTCTGGCGCAGTTTTCAATGTTCTTGCATCTTGAAAAAATATGGGTTCTCGTAATTCAATTTGGGATTAAAAAAATCAGTATCAAAGGTGCCTGTTGGCACTTGAAGGGTTTTAGAGGTGACTAATGTGAGTCAAATCAGGTATGTTGTGAGACATCGAATTAAACTATTTCCTATACATCCACGAATCCTGCAATTTGTACGCAGCATTTTGACAGCTCTGTAAATGATAGGGATGAGGTCAGATCTATCGTGTAAGCAATGAAAAACTCTCATGTGTATGAAGTGTGGTTGTTTATGTTTCCAATGTTTTTGGGAAACATCGAATGACGATGAAATTTGGTGCGGTAGTTATTATTTTGGTAGCCTCTGCATCAACCGACACGTCAAAAACCTGCTGGTGAGTCCTTTTACGGCGCCGGTTGGTGATAATTAAGAATTATAGAGCTATATCTATTCCGTAGCTAGAAGAGAAAAATAACTGTGTTGACATTAGAAAGAATTTAAAGAAGAATTTCGGTCCTACGCCATCTCAGTTATATCGCAACTTGCAATAGTAAAATGTCAATCATTTTTGGTATCATGCCTTTCTCGTGGAGTTCTCATAGAGAAATATGGGATTGAGCATTGAGACATGTCAGCATTCTTCGGTACCTTGTAGGCCTCAGTGGAATACTTGCAGTAATTGCCGACGATTAATTTACTGAGCAATTTGAACCCAGATGCTCTCCAAATCTCTACAGGAAACTCAGAATAATATTCTGAATATTATTGGTTGAATATTATTCAACCACTCGTGCGGTGTTACTGGGAATGTCTGGTTGTCTCTTGTTCTTCATGTCAATCTTTCACTTTCTGGATGCCATCGTGTTCCAAAAATGAACGAATTTTATTATGGACGTGATGTTAGACTCGATGATGTTACTTAATAACACCCCTCTAACACCCAAAAGCTTGGGCTTATCCTTCAATCCCATTCGTCTCTTTCTTGTCAGTCGTCATTACACAAAAGACGAATAAGTCTTTGAATTATGTAATTTTTAATAAGCCTCTTTGGAAATCATCTGGTTCCGAACAAGAACAGACGGTCCAAAGGTTATTAAACATCCTCGTAGCTCCACATCAGGATTAATGAAGCCAGGACTCAAAAGTCACCGTCTATTATACTGAACGGGCCTCTGACATTGACAGGCTAAATAGTCAGTGATTTCAAAATTTCAAGACCCCTTCTCGACAGAGTTATGTTCCGTATTGTTTTTTGTTTCTGTGAAAACTACCCGAAAACTGAGTTTCAGAGAAAGCTAAAATATACGTATAAACCTGCTTCTTTAGCTCTCATGAAGTAGTTTGACGTTATAATATTACAATCGTTGCAAATTCACTGGTCCTGGACGATTGCAACAATATCAGACAGATTTCTGTGCGTTGAACCGTTCAAATTTTATCAATAGGAATCAATCGTTGCAACATCGAGAGTATACGAATTTTTGTTATAATTTAGGGTGAAAAAATCGGTATCTATAGCCGTAGTAGCACGATCGTAGTTTACGACCTTCACTTTCCATTATTTCCCTAAGGCCACCACATTGTGAGTCTGATACGCATGCATTACGACCCCCAATCAATATGTGATGTATTAGAGGGAAGAGTGAACTGTCCACTTTTTTTTAAAGAAATCGAGACTCAAATGGCATTCGTTAGATCGAAGATTTCAAAGTGTAACAGAATTAGGAAAGACTCGGTTTTGATCCGAACAAATATAAATTATTTATGTCAAATATTTATCAACTTCTATACATTGATTTTCATTCTAATCCTTTCATTCTTCTGTTCATTTCTCAACTAATCGCCTTATTGAGGGTATCCACTTCCAGAGAACGCATCACTTATGGTAATTATCTACTTTCAAGAACCAATTTTTGACTTATTTTACACAGAAAATTCTTTAGTAGAAAATTTAGAGGTGCCGAATGGACCTACTGTTCAGTATTGGAATTATTATTTGTACCAATCGGAAGTTTTTGCTTGAAACCTTCTCTGAAGAACAACTGGTTTTGATTGTTTTCATCATTAATATAAATCACTAATATTCATGACAATCCTGTTCTGTAATTTTTGATGGGTATGTATTGATTGATGGGTACTCACCAAGAGCTATTCAAACGAGCATGAGTATAGTGAAAATTACATTTTGGTTTATTATTTTCAATAATAAGCCTTTGGAATCGAGCAAGAAAACAAATTTTAACCCCCCCCCCCCCTCAAACTTTGATGTTTTACATTTCAAGGTACGTAGAATCCGAAAATCGAATAAACATTTTTTCGTCCATCCGCCGTACGCCGTACACCTTCGCGGCACTTTCTCCTTTAAGCATTGATCGATTTTGATGAAATTTGGTATGTTGGCTCCATTTGGGGTCTGGTTGAGCCCCGAAGATTTTGGTTGATGTAAGTCACTTCTAAGGGTTGAAAAATAAGGTTTAAAATTTTAAATTTAAATTTTAATTTAAAAAAATTAATTTTAAATTTAATTTAATTTTTATTTTTTAAAGGTATTGTTTTTACATCAGTTCAAGATAGTATAGAATTTTTAGAATTTCTTGAGACCATGCGGAGCCCTGTAGGACAATCCGTTCGCTCCCTACGAGAATTTAAGGGTTGGACTTACGGTAAATAAGAAACACGAGTGTGAATCGCAAAAGATACCCAATCCCCGTTCAAATGTTAGCTGACCGAAATACGATCGATGTTTTTCTTCAAGTTGGTTGGTGGTAACAATGGCAAAGCCTTGTTCTTTGCAGACGAGTGATCTATATACAAAAATAATAAACCTTTGTGTAATAATTTGCAGCGTTTTTACATAAAGAAGCCTCATCAAACTTGAATAGTGTGTCCACTGTTCATGTATGTCGAAGCGTCATCATATTTACTTCCAAACTCAATATCTTTAAAATCTAAAATTTTAAGAGAAATAAAAGTTTCCATACCACAATAATTTTGGCTTTTGTCAAATCTGTGTGCTGAATAAAACATTGTCAAAATATTTCTACGACTTTCATCAAATAATAGTGTTCGTGGATGAGGCCCCCTAGGCGGTCTCCTGCGAACTTCGTCATCAAATACAACCTGTGTTCACGAGTTCCTTTGGAGATCTAGATTCCCATGATCTTGCCCAAGCATATTGAGCAGCCAACCAGTACTTATTGAGCGTTGAAAAAAACCCGTCAACATAATTATCAACGTGACCGTTGAGACCATTAAATGTCAATTTCAGCTGTATATTTATCGAATCGGTGCACAGACTAGATAATATGACCAATATTACGTAGCATGAAAAGAAGTGAGAAAAAGACAGACGTTATTTTCCTGCAAATTACTTCAAAATGTGATATTTCTAAACACATCCCGGATTATCAACGTGGCCGTCAAGACCATTAAATGTCAATTTCAGCTGTATACTTATCGAATCGGTGCCCAAACTAGATAATATGACCTATATTACTTAGCATGAAAAGAAGTGAGAAAAAGACAGACGTTATTTTCCTGCAAATTACTTCAAAATGTGATATTTCTAAACATCTCCCGGAAGGGGGAATTTAGATTTCACGAGCCTAATAGTAATAATATTTGGAGAAATTTTACTGAATTGAACACAGCATTGATATTGAAGTCTCATATTGAAATTTGAGTTTGAAAGTCTATCTGCTCTAGGCGAGTTTACCAAATAAAACAGGTTTTTATTCTAGAGGACAAGGCGACGTAAAATGATAATTCGAGCCCTATTAAAGATCGAATGGAACCTTTTGAATCATTTCGTTAATGAACTTTGCGAGTCTCTATATTTATTCAATGTTTTGTCTTCTCATATTTACATTACTGATTCGCAGTCATACACCTCCATGGCTAGATTTGTAGGCTATACTCCCGGTCCAGTACAGGTTGACCTAACACGGTGTTTCTCCACAATCTCGTGGCCTGGAGTAGAGTGTGCAGGAAGCGAAGTCGAAATTAGAACAAGTTGCCAACTCCTCGACGAAATAGCCTACGAGGCCCTGTTAGATCGAAACCGCCGATCCCAGAAGTGAAGGGCTTCCCAATTAATTTAAGTTATCTGTACAAAATCTTCTTCTTAAGGTACGAAATAGTATCGAACCTCTTGTGTGAAAAAATACGTGGTAAGAGGGTGGAATACTCATGAGAAACTTAGTATTTTGATAATTAACCTAATTAATAAAATGCTACATAATAATTATGTTATAATGCTATATAATTGTTATGCCATAATGTTATATAATGTTATAATATGCTATATAATGCTATAATGCTATATAATGTTATATTGCTATATGATTGTTATGCTATAATGTTATAATGCTATATAATTATAATGCTAGATTATAATTATTATAATCTAAACGCTGGTGAACCAAATGGGAACTTCACCAATATTTAGAAATTAAGGAAAGCTCCTGGGTGGTGGCTTGGTTTCGATTTTCTCTTGGGTGAGTCTGATATGTTAAAACTTCACAATCTCAAGACAGGAACGTTTCTAGTTTTTAGAGTCTAAGAGGATGTAACAGATGGCGTTGAATTAGATATTACGAGTAAAAAAGTAGACTTTAATTATCCTTCCTTTGAAGGCTTCAAGTGTTACAGAACTAGGAGGCAACCTAGCTTTCAGATAAAAAAAAAATGTATAAAAAATGTGGGTTACACTTCGCAAATACCACGGGAAGAGGGAATTCTGCTAAGCGCTCCACACTGTACACACGTCTTTATATCAAAATACGTGTCATGTTCCCTCTACATTGTGAACGGACAGAAAAAAATGTCTTCTACGGAGTGTTAGTACACATCTGTTCGTGCTAGAAGTTTCCAGTCGTACTTCTACTCCTTCAAAGGTGTTTACATAACAGCGCCAAGACTCCTGGGGAATCTCGAGCCCTCAGTTCGTGTACCTTACCTACATAATGCTCGTAGTATGTTGCAATGGAGACCGACTTCTTCCTGGATTCTACAACCCGTCCCGTTCAACATTCGTGACTGGTTTGTTTTTTCCCTCTTCATAAATATTTCAGTGGTCCGAATTTGATCGAAATATCAGTTGGAACCATCGAGCATCACATAAGTGTGTAGCTTCCTCACATTTGTGGGCAGTACATCTTCCTCACAGGTCGAAAACAGGTCCAAAAATAATTGAATTAATTTGGGCACTAATTAATTCTCTAATTATAGAGAATAAACTCCACGACCCAGTTAATGTTTTCCCAAATTGTGGAAACATCAACACATACTATCATCATCCTTCTTGGCAGACCTAAATGCTGCACTAAATTTGGCTAAGACATGTTTCATGTTTTTTATAATTTACACCGTAGGCTTCAAGTAGATAGCATCTGAGGGGTCTAGGGGGACCCACCTGAGGCCGGCCCTAGGGATGAAGGAAGATGAGGAAGGTGGGAGTGGGAGACAGGGATGAAGGGATGTGTATCTATAAAACGACCACCAGTTCAAATAAGAGCCGAGCAGGGCACGGGTGGTGACACCATGGAGTACGCCAACAGAGATGCCCAACTCGCACAACTCCGTGGCACGGCAATGTTGCAGCCATCACCCTGATGTGGTTCGGTGCCACTCCTTTCAGCTCCGACACCGCTTGCCGTAAATCATTTGTGTCATACTTTCTTATCTTAGCCCACCAAGTCTGCTCCATGTCCAAGCTGCCATTGACAACTCGGACATTCAGGACAATGCAAGACTGGTCGGGCATGACGGCAACGATGTCGGGCTTATTACCCTGGTCAGAAAGTCGTGACATTTCCCACCCAGATCATGAGGAAGAAACCTAACCATTTTAGTACATATTCACGTCAAAACAGAGAGCTTTTCATGGATCAGTAATAATTTATCCGACAGTGAAGAAGAGCCCACCAAAGCAGCTTCACTTCGACCGGACCCACCCACCGTGGTGACTTCCCAAGACCGTAACCTGTTGTTATGTGATGATGTATACATAACTGCCCTATCAATCATCAAAAGCCATATCAAGACTAATCAACTGCTTGATATCCCACGAAGGGCCACCGCTCTACCATGTACTATCCTAAGCAGACTTTGTACACACATACTATGTATAACTTTACGGATAAATTAAAAATAATCAAAATAATGGATAACGGACATTTTCTCTCGCATTTTTACACCATTGAAAAATCGACGTTTAGGAAAATTGAATCCTCACTTTTGAAAACAGCAGGTCACAAAATCAAAAATTTCACTCGCATTTTGCTTATCAAAGCTTTTTGAACAACTTAGGTTCCGTATTTCTATGTGGTCAATTCATTTTGCAACCTCCAATCAGAAGACTACCTAACTGATCATGTTACTGATGATGAGGAAGCTATGTGTTACACCCACTGAGAAGAGTACTCTCTGATCACTAACTGTTCGGTTTTTCTCTCATATTTGATAGGGTACTTGGTCGTTCTGACAACCCCCAATGAGATCACTTTCCCAATTACGTTATGTTTGACGAGGAAACTTTGTGCTACGCCGACTTGGCAAAAGTCGATATTTCACGAGTGTAGTGGCTCCTCTAAATCTGTGTTTTCCTGCTTGAAATTCATCAGGTTCTTCATCAGCAATCAATCCTAATTCAAGCAAAATGCGGTGGTTTCGTCGTTTTAGGAAAATCAGGTTTTGTTTCTTCACCCAAAAATAGCAGGTCACAAAATCTGATGCCTCCTCAATCGGAGTTTTCACACGCAGTTTGCTTTTCATAGCTTTTTGAACATCTCTGGTTCCGTCTCTGATTGTGTTCAATTCTGGTCGGACAATTATTTGGAATTGAATGACATTTTGAGGGTAGTTGCTGCTTAGCCAAGAGACGGTCCTTCAAGAATTTCCTCAATATGAGGCTAACAGCACGTTGTGCGCACGCTCAGAACTACACCTTCAACGAAATTCTATACTTATAAATCACTCTCTAGTTGGACTATAAAGTTCCCTAAGTTGGGTCGGCAGTCTTGTGTTACCGAACAAACACGTTGCAATAGCTAGGTACCAACATTCTCGATTGCTCCGGTGTAAATGGGTTCTTTGGAACCAACCTATCTAAATTGGGACACCGCTATCGTGTACCAATGGATAGGTGATCTGACGAGTGGATCTAATTTCGACTCTTGTCGTCTCATTGTGCTTCGGAGGTGATGAAATTGGGATTAATGAAGCAACGTTCACCTGAGGGTGAGATATCTTTTTATTGAAAGTCAAATGAGAGCGTTGGGGGATTGCGGACCGGGTTACTCAACTAAATTAGAATAGATAATGTACTTTTATGTACCAACTTTTCAACGTCCTTAATTGGAATTGAAAAACATACAAAAAAAAACCCTGGACCCCCGGACTGCTTAGAGCCTTTGGCCAAAATTCAAGAAACAGAATTTTTTTCAATGATATTTTAATTAATTAAATATCAATAACTTAACAACTGAGCACATAAGAAGCTCATCTAGTTAATTTACTTCCACAATTTAATTAAACAGTTTGTAGAGTCAACAGCCCAGTGGCTGTGCTCTATAGTACAGGTAACACAACACTGTGTCTCAATTTATCACTAGGTCCAAGGGCTTGGTCGTATCAAGCTTCAGATTTATTTACTCCGGGATTTATATGTCCATGAAGCGGATATTCGTGTTTAATCGCAGGTAGCTTGATCACTTCACTGATAGTTTCCATTTTTAGGTCAGAATGGATCATTTCGGACGTACCAGGGTGCGTTAACAATGCTGCTTAGTACCTTATTTTGGAAGGTTTGGATAATCTTGACGTTCGATTTCTTTGGACAGCCCCAGAGCTGAATACCATAATATGGTAACAACATAACAAACATATTATGCCCAAATACCATAACATACATATTATGTCCAGACTGGTTTCAATATTTGCTTGTGTATTAGAAGTCTGTTGTGTAAGGAGAGCTCAGAATGTCTACCGAGCAACCAGGAAATTCATGTTCAGTTCGTCCTTTGGGTTTATTATTTTCAATAATAAGCCTTTGGAATCGAGCAAGAAAAAAAATTTTAACCCCCCCTCGAAATTTGATGTTTTACGTTTCAAGGTACGTAGAATACGAAAATCGAATAAAAAAAATTTCCGTCCGTCCGCCGTACGCCGTACGCGGCACTTTTCTTAGCAACACTGGACCGATTTGGTTCAAATTTTGTATATGGGCTCCATTTGGGGTCTAGTTGTGCCGCGAAGCTTTTGGTTGATGTCAGTCACTTCTAACGGGTGAAAATTAACGGTTGAAATTTTCAAGAGTGCCCTAGCTCGAAAACTCTCGAAATAAAGGTATCGTTTTTTCACAAATTTTAAATTGTATTGAATTTTTAAAATTTTTGAGACCATCCGGAGCTCTGCAAGACAAGCCGTTTGCTTCCTACGAGTACTTGAAGGTTTTCCTTCGATAAAACAGAATCATGAGTGTGAATCGCAAAAGAGGTCTAATCTCCGTTCAAATTTTATCTGACTAAAATGCGATCGCTGTTCATTTCTTCGATTTGTATACAGTTTTGCTTTCTGAGCAACCAGTAATCAAATTTCCATATGAAGCTGTCTAATTTTCGAATCGAGTGTGAAGCGTTTAGTTCTTTCTAATAAACTTGATTGTGCAGGTGTGAAGCCAGTATGGTGAGGTAGGTAGTACCTACCAATGGTTGGTAGGTAAAAAATAGGCAAAAAATGTTGGTAGGTAAAAAAAAAACGCTGCAAATCATTTCCCAAAGGTTTATTATTTTCTGAATAGATCACCCTTCTGTATAGATGCCTCCCTACCAACCGTAGGTACCTACTACCTACTAGGGCATTTTTGAAAATTTCAACCCTTCATTTCCATTTGGTTGGTAGTTGGGTTTGAAATTTTCAAAAATTTTTGGTAGGGAGGGATCTATACAGAAGGGTGATCTATACCGAAAATAATAATTTGCAATGATTTGCAGCGTTTTGAGTTGGGATTAGCGTTCTGGTTCGTCTACTCATCAATCTCTGGGGGTTCCTATGTAGAAGAAGGGCCAACTGAACATAACAAAATTCTCACTGACGCTTTTGGATAGTAGGTTTTTAGCTTCCTGGACGTATCGCTCAGATAGTCCATTGCTCCTAGCAAACTGAGACAGAGCACTCTTCTGGCCACGGTCATTCGCCCTCCTCCATCTCTATAAGATGATCCTGCACTCTAATAGTACTAGGCTAAGCTAATAATTTTAATTTTGCATTTTGATTGGCAGAGGGTCTCCCAATCATATTGGTATTGCATTCTAATTGGCTAATCTAAGCCAATCATATTGATCATGCATTCTGATTGAATGAGGTTCGGCCATATCTATGTCAAAAGAATAGTCTGGATTGGAACTGATGTGAGGCAACAGTTAGTGGAATGAGGACTAAGACATAATGAATGTTCACGTCGAATCAACTGACGAAAGAGGTTTGGTTCTGAGTAGGTATGAATGGTGCAAATACGACTAACTCGCGTATCAAAGAGTGAAAGGGGCCCAATTAAGTCTCACAGGGGAGTACGAAACATTGACAAAAAAATTGAATCTAGGTAATAGATTCCAGTATTAACTATATTACATAACATTCCGATATTTTGCTTTAATCCACTTATATGCAATTAATTATTATCTACGTTGCATTAGAAAGTAGTCAATGAGGGAGAAGGTGAGGTGAGTTAGCCTTGACGCAAGGTCGTCGTACCTGAATGACGTCTGACACATCTGAGGATGGCCTAGTGCCACAGTACGCCGTTCGACCAAAACCCTCAATGGGTTTACGTAATTTGAACACCACACGCGCTCCGTTCAAAACACGTAATTATCTGTTGCTTTACGGACGGATAGAACTCCGGCTTTTTTTTTTTTGCTTCATACCTTGTCCGTGAAGCAACGAAACTGCAGAATCATGGTAACGCCGCTGGGGTTTCCACGAGAATTTCATCGGAGGAAAATGAAACGGAAATGGGAGGGATCGAAGAACGAGTTGCGAGAGGCTGATCGAATAGCTAACTTCTAAGTGCAGTTTAGACACGCTAATTCGAATCCCCTCTAATTAGAAAGTCGCGGTAATTCAAAGTGCTTATTACTTTAAAAAAAAAAACTTAATACATTTCGTTCCTATCGGTAATTTGAAAACAATTTTAGAAAAAAATCCTAGTAATTATAAGAAGTGGGGCCCTCTCTCCCTTAACTCACTAAAACAGTTCTATTTTTTTACAACCACACCTACTCTCAAAAGGGATTTGGGTTAAATCCGTGATGTAGATTGATTGTCAGGACATGGCGTTAAACTTCTAAAGGCTTTTTTTCGTGCAATCATCGTCATTGAAATGTCATGAACAACAAAAGTTTCAATCAAAAGTTGCTATACCATCAAGAGATGTAATATCTTAAGAGGTAATAACCTATCAATCGACAAGCAACCTTAAAAAAGCAAGTGTTAAGTTGGCTAGTTACAGAAGGAGGCTTTAGATGCGAGAGGCTATTAAACAGGAGATTGATATTATTTAGGAGGCTATTATGTATAGTAGATTATTAAAGTTTAGAGATTATTAAAGTTAGGGAATAATAAAGTAAGTTAGCTTATGTTAGAGATTATTAAACAGCGTCCATTTTTCAGTCCAATCATTTAAATTCAAGTAATGATAGAAAAAGTATTTTATCATGTATACAGGGTGTCCCCGAAAACGAGCTAAAGTCGTCAAGATCGTGGTAAATTTTTTTTTTGAATCTTCATGATGTTTTCCAAGGATCTCAAGTATGGCCATCGTGCACACCAACTTGGTTTTTTTAAATGAGACCCCTCATTTTTTATTACAGATTCGGATTCTACGTAAAAGTTCATGAACAGTTCACCCCTCAACCGATTTTTTAATCGCGCAATCCGCTCAGCGCGCGCTTAAAGATGCGCAACCGCAAGTTTGCGTCAAAATGTGCATGTACAAAGTACCCAAGTGTGACACATGATATTTAAGTATTTGTTTACGCTGAATCACGTAGTGATGATAGTTTCTCAACTTGACTGCATTAAGATCAAATTATCGACGAAAAATAAACTTTTTTAAAAAGAAAAAGGTCTTTTTACTCACTACTTGAAGACCTCTTCAGTTACCTAACTTCTGAATGTTAAAATGTGAAGAGTCGGTACCAACTACAAAAAATTGATCCACCCTCCTCCTTTCTCATCACGGACTGGGGACCGGGTTTTTAAATAGACAGGATTGTTTTGCTTTTAAAAAAGGCCATTATATTTTTTAAAAAGTTAATTTTTTGTCGATATTTTGCGCGCGATTGAAAAAACGCTGCAAATTATTACACAATGGTTTATTATTTTTCTATATAGATCACTCGTCTACAAAATCACCAACCATCCATTATGGAAAAAAAAAAAAAAAAAAAAAAAAAAAAAACAAGAAAAAAACCAAAATCACCAATTATCGATCGCATTTCGGTCGGCTCTAATTTGAACGGAGATTAGGCCTCTTTTGCGATTCACACTCGTGTTTTGATTTATATATATATATTTCAATATAAACCCTCAAATTTTTATAGGGAGAGAACGGTTTGTCCCACAGAGCTCCGGGTGGTCTCAAAAAATTCTAAAAATTCTATAGAATCCAAAATTGAAGGAAAAACAATACCTTTATATCGAAGTTTTTTGAGTTAGGTCGTTTTCAAAATTTCAAAATTGATTTTGGAACCCTTAGAAGTGACCTACATCAACCAAAAGCTTCGGGGCACAACTAGACCCCAAATGGAGCCTACACACCAAATTTCATCCAAATCGGTCAATGCTAAGTGGCAAAAGTGACGCGTACGGCGGACGGACGGCCAAATTTTTATTCGATTTTTGGATTCTACGTACCTTGAAACGTAAACCATCAAATTTTGAGGGGGTGTTAAAATTTTTTTTTTCTTGGTCGATTCCAAAGGCTCATTATTGAAAATAATAAACCAAAATCAGTTGAGGGGTCGAATGTTCATGAAATTTCACGTAGAATCCGAACCTGCAATAAAAAATGGGGGGTCTCACTTGAAATGCAATGCGCACCGTGGTCATATTTGAAATCCTTGGAAAAAATCATGAAGATTTTTTAAAAAATATATATTTTTTTTACCACAATCTGGACGATTTTAGCATGGGGGGAACGTTTTCAGGGTCACCCTGTAGTAGTATAATATAATATAATTGATATCATATGATTTGTGTATCATAATATATGGTTTTATCAATTTACTTACCCAGAGGGAGCAATTTTGCAAAAATCCTACCCTACAACACGAGCCAAGCCTAACGTCGGGTAGGAAATCAGAGCAAATCGCATCCCTTTATGCTTTTTTTTCTTCTTGTAAAAATTGTACAAAATGGAGCCACTAAACAAATATCTATAATATTTATCTATCTATCTAATGTAATGTATGAATCGAATGAATAAATGTTCCACCTTTCGAATATCTAATAAGAATATTTTCTAAACTCAATCATAGGTATAAGAGGCATTCCAATGGTTGTGAATAATGAGTTATTTTTTTCTTGCAGTCGGATGGCGGCGACCAGAGTCATGGTAGTGCGGCCGTGGGCTAGTCCACATGGAGAGGAGATTCAGGATGAAGAGATCCTGAGCCAGACAGCCATCAGCGAAGAAGCTGCTCGAGTAGCGATGCGCGAATTGAGGGAAGACGAGGCAACGAGGGCTCACGGCCTGCAACAAATGAAAGAGTGGATAAGGAAGAACAAGGACGTAGACAATGTCCGAACAGGTAGGAATTCGAATGGGTCTTCTGACGAGAAAGGGAGTAATAACCTTTCGGTCAAGGATGACTGTAAGATCATGGCTTGGTAATCAATACTAGATTCCTCTCATCATGTTGACATCAATTGTTAAGAAATTTGCAATTACATTACTGTGAATCGCCCCAGTGGACATCCCGTAAAAGTCTACGGACCAAGTTTTGATACTGTTGAAACTTGAAGTTTGAACTATGATTCATTCGTGCCATAACCTACTTAGGCATTTTCTTTGAACTTCCTAGATCATTTAAAAAAATGCGGTAACACCTAATATTAATAATTGTTTGCTCACCTAATTAACCACAAGGATCGACTTTCGTAATCATTAATTTATCTAATTGATTTATTAATTGATTAATTTATCTAATTGTTCTTCTTAAATGAGTAAGCAGTTCTTAAATACCTATAGCTTAACCCTAAACGGACTGATAGGCGGCACTGAGTGCCGCCTCATAGGAAAAAGTGCAATGATCTTGTGCTCCGTAGACACCCCTTCTAACCTCTAACCCAATCCTCCTTTCCAAACCTATGATCTCACACAACCCTTGAGATTACTTACTGTTCGGCACGTGATGGGTTAAGTGCAAAAAATGGTCCAGGGGGCACTCTAGGCGCCAATCTGTCTGCCATGTCCCGCCAGTTGACGGCTTGATTTGGGTTGAAGTTTATTAAAATCATTCCTATTCATCACAATTGTTTGAGACAATTTTCAAATTCAAATATTTCCCGATACCCATACAGAAAACTAGTACCTACCTACTGATATAAATTTCTTTGTCACGGATTTGAATACATAGATAGCAATATAGCGGAAAATACCATAATGAGTAAATAGTGCCATAATACGAGTAATAACTAATCAGTAGAGAAGGATTTCCGACTTCTAATCTAGAAAAAGTTCAATTATTGAGATTATTCAAATTTTTTGGAGTTTATTTTGAAGAAATGGAGCTCTTGCTGTAATTAAAGTATCTTTGAATCCTTGAAAAGAGTACCTAAACAAGTACTGGGAATGCATTCGAAAAGAATTGTGGGAATCGCGAATAAGGCATGCGGCACTGAATGGGCCAATCTGTCCTTGGTGTGACACTAAAGGTAACAATCCGTTGAGGGTTAAATAGCTACTGGGTGTCCCAGAATTGATGATCAAAACTTCAGGGACTTATCCTATGACTAATTTGCAACAACTTTTGTGATCTAACATTTTTTTCGAGCTATAGAAAGTCTCATCCAGAAAGTTGATTTTGTTTGAAAAAAAAATCACGTTTTTCCGATTTCAAACTCAAAATTTTCCCGTAACTTGTAAAAATTTGTTGATTATGGAAAGACGTTGAGTTGCAGATGTTTTTTCAAAGAGAGGAACGTTTGTGAATGGGTGATTACTAGAGCTCGGAATTTGCATATTTTGCATATCTTTTATTATGCGGTATATCTTGTATTTGAACGTTTTGAAGGTTTCTGAAGGGTATGCGGTGGTTTAAATTGAAATTAAAATAGCATATTTTTGCATATTTCGGTCATTTTGGGGATTTTTGCATTTTTTGGTCATTTTGGGGATTTTTGCATATTTTGCAGCATATTTTACCAGTTTTTTGCGTATTCTGGATTTTTTTTTTAAAGTCAGTGCTGGAAGTTGACTGTTGTGCTGTTTCCGACCTGCTCGAAAATAGCTCCCACTGGCATGGAACAACTGGAAAAGCCGTCAAGGATAAACTGAAGGGGGTCCTATAGAAAAATCCAGGGTGGTCTTCAGTGGTTCAAATCGCGAAAATTCTCAAAGGAAAGACAGCTCATGGGACTCTCCCTACTCTCCAAAAGAGATTTCCACTTTTAAATTTTTGCCTATTGTATCTTGCGATGTAGAGAGATCGTTTTCTGCATTAAAAGACATTTTAAGTGACAGGAGACACTGTTTTACACCTGATATTTGGAGGGTCTAATTGTTGTCCAATATAATAATATTATATGTATTCATACTACATATTATGTAGTTCATCTTTACATTTTATACTTAGTTCGTATAAATGTATAAAAGTAAATGAAAAATGTATAAATTCGTATAAGTGTATAAAAGTGAATGAAAAATGTATAACTGATTTTTTGAATTGCTTGTTTACTTTACCCGATGCTTCATAACTTTTTTCTAGGAGCAGAAAGGGCTAAAAAAAAAGTAATAATATGGAACATCCTTTCTTAAAATACTGAAATTCCAAAGTCGTATGCAGTTTTATGGGCAAATGCATATTTTGCATAGTTTTCCAGTTTCCGGTGCATATTTTCGGGAAATTTTCGTGCATATTTTCCGAGCTCTAGTAATTACATTCAAATCTAATTCTGTTTTCATCGGTATCCCCAATGAGTTTGATGATAATTTAAGGAAATTACAACCAATTCTACGATTTAAGATCGAAAACACGAAAAAAATTCCAATAAAAAAAATCGGATTAAATGGGGTTTTGTAACAAAATGTTATAGCGCAAAAATTGTTGCGAATTAGTCATAGGATAAGTCCTTGAAGTTTGCGTAATTAATTCTGGGATACCTTGTATGTCTATATTTGGTTTAATACATTCTCCCTACATGAGAAGATCTGAAAGAGGGTGACTTCCTCAGGATATCTTACATAGAAATGACATTTTATTCAATGCGCGTAGAACTCGGTGGTCCCGTTTAGGTGTGTTCTTACCTATGATTATGGGGTAGGTAGGTGATACTCCGACCATTATAAGAAGTTGATAAACCGGATTTTTTTTTCCTTGTTCGGGCAGTAGTCCGCACCGACGAAATTAAGAAACCGATTCGCATTATAGAGTTGAAGACGTTTGATCGGACGGATTGCCCTTTAGGGACCGACAAGGGGTGACAGAAGTTAACGCCTCTGACGTAATATTCCTTCGGAAGGGGCCATCTAGGAAGTCACGACCTCTTACGGGGTACCGACCCGTGGAATACAAATGTGGAAAGACTCAACGAGTTCACTCAGCAATGGAGTAGGTCTGAAGTGCTCAATTACAAACAGAAGCTCTGAGGTAGGAATACCAACGAAAATCAACAGATCGGTCTAGTCTTGCCCAAGTAGTAGGTAAGAACCCATAATTTACAAAATAGAAGTTAGCAAGTACGTTCAGCCCAAAGTGCCTATCATGGCATCTCTACGTTCTGTTTTCCGAATTTTTGGTCGGTAAATGAAGTTGTGTGAAAACGCCTTTAATTCATAGTGGGTTGCCACACACACACACACACACTAGACACTTATGCTTGTCCTAATATGACCACTTGACCGGGGTATAGTATTACTGCATAGTATAAAAGTGGAAAAGTGTGGAAAGACTCAACGAGTTCACTCAGCAATGGAGTAGGTCTGAAGTCCTCAATCACAAATAGAAGCTCTGAGGTAGGAATACCAACGAAAATTAACAGGTCAGCCTAGTCTTGCCCAAGTAGTAGGTAAGAAAGAACCCACAAACCTGACGAACCCACAAAATTGACGTTAACAGGTACCTACGCTTAGCGCATAGAGAGAGAAGCTTCTAACTCTATGGTTTAGCGTAAAGAGCCTATCGTGGCCTTACCTTCCGTTTTTTCCGAATATTTGGTCGGTAAATGAAGTTGTGTGAAAACGCCTTTAATAGATAATGGGTTGCCTAATAGACACTTATGCTTGCCCTAATATGACCAGGATATAGTATTACTGCATAGCACGCCATGTCTATAAAGTATTACTGAATTCACTTATTGCACAGTTTTACTTTATAGTTGAGCCATATCGAAACCCTTGAATACCTCTTCTCAATCAAAATAGGTGCTAACAGACTTGAAGATAATAAGTACAGTCTTGAACAAGTATGCCATGATATGCACCGGTCAAGCAGTTTTAAAATTCTTTGAACATAGGCTACCTCCAAAAGGCCATATCAGGATCCGAAGAATCCAAATAGAGATTGCTGAAAACCAATTTGGTAATACAAAAATTGTGAGTTATTTTCTTGTTAATGGGTACAGGAGAAAGTAGAAACACAATCACCATTAAATGAATTATAATTAGTACAAGACAAGGAGCGACAGATTTAGAGCACATCAAACATAGAAGAGAAATATAGCTGGGCAGCCAACATGACAGACCATATTTTGGTATTATAGAGTTCGACAGTTCTATGGAAGTTAATTAATCTTTCTGAAACGGTAGAATTTGGAAAAAAAATCTCACTTTAACCCTAATTGGACCATGGTGTCACTAGTGTCACCGAGAATGTCTTAGGAATTTCACAGCTGTCCCAAAGTGTTACCAGATAAACTAGATTTAAATTGCAATAAAAGAAGTAATGGATTATGCTGAATTTTTTAAATTATTTTTTGTAAGTTATTAGAAGTCAAAAAATGATGTTATAGGTATACACAAATTTTGAAATTTTTTCATCTATTTCTCAGGAAATGTTTGTCATAATTCTATTTTGAAACTTCCGATAACCCAAGAAAAATCAAAAAAATTAAAAAATAAAAATAAAAATGCAATTTAATTTTGGTTACTCTGGTGACACCTTGGGACAGTTATGGAGATTCAGAGATGTTTCCGGTGACACTAGTGATACCATGGTCCAATTAGGGTTAATGAAAAAATAAAAAATAAAACATCCTCGCAAATATTTGCGTTTTGCCTTTTGCAGGAGCAACACTAATAAGAATATTATTAAGTATTGGGTAGAAACTTTATAATTCCAATCATACCGATTCCCACTGTAATACACTTGTGCCTTCTATGATGCTAGTACTATGTGGTCATATTAGGCACTATGCCATATTGAGGCGCTTTCCTCTAAAGTAGGTTCAGCATGATAGTTATGGCGTGAACTCGCCTATAAGGATGTCTTCAGATGGAAAGGTCTTGAGTGGTCAGCAAATTAATCATCCAGCGCATTCAATTTTCGCAACTTATGAGTTGGAGTATGAAATGTCATCATACCAACCTCATCCAGCAGCTATTTGCATAGCTGTTTCTGGTTACGTAAATGAATAGGTAAGTGCTTACCTATCGATAGAGTAGGGCTAGGTACCAAGTTCGATATCTTTGGTATTTTCAAACAAGGCATCAACCTGAACAGCAGAAAGTTACATATTACCAGAATTAGATTCTTGAGAATTGGTTGAGAGAGTACACCGAATGTTTTCTTGTTTCGGATAGATTATTACCCCATCATTCTAGGCACCCATACTTATTGATAGTTCACTTTTTTGGTAAAATATTCAAGAAAATCAAGATTCAAAATAAAGAATCCTGGCATCACAACTAAGAACTATTTATCTTCCAAAACAGTAGTAGATTCTCTCGAACAAATATTCGGGGCTCCAAACGTAATAATCTCTCTTTCAACGATCCGGTATTGCTCAAAATTATTGGATAGCTAAGATTTGATCCCATCGTAGAAGTATGGTGGGGTATGACATACCTACCACATATTCGGACCCAGATTTCTCTGATTCAAGATCGAAAACATCGCATTGTTTATTTCTCTCTTATTGAACGAACTGCGATGGTCTGAACAGGGAAGCTATGTGCCACACAATTTAATTTATTATAACCTGGATATTTTTGGTTAATTTATCAAATATTTAATATCGTACTTAAATAAACAAATAGTTACGGTTGTGTTTATTTTTTTAATTTTCCAGATAACAGTTTCCTTCTCAGATTCCTCCGAGCAAAGAAATTTAGTCTTCCGATGGCTCAGAATCAGCTCCTCAAGTACCTTAATCTTCGGCAAACGTTTTCGCACATGATGATGAACTTGGACTACACTATTCCACCAGTCCTGGAGCTTATAAACAACGGGTACGTGCTTAGTTAGGATGTCATTCCATAATGAATTAAATAAGGTCATTCTTCATATTTGTCAAAATCGAGACTTCAATAAATTTCTAGGATTATTTAAAATTTGGAATTGTAAGTTTGGCAATTTTGGAATATTCCTACACTGCTCAGAATGATACTTTTCTAATATTTTTTTCACCAATAAATTTATTTGAAAAAATTTTACTTTTTTTTAACCATTATACTGACTAAGGTATTAATCTGGTGATTCATTGGCAACAAAATAGATCAATTGAATAGCACGCACTATTCCATGAAAAGCCTTCATTATAAGGATCGTGCGAGTCAATATACTGAATTATCAAATTACGTTGTAGTTGGAAGCGAAAATTCAATAATTACCCTTTAGCATGTTTACTATTTCTTCATCCACTAACAAAATTGCCTAAAAAGTGAACCTTCGTAATGTTATACTCGTAGGAATTAAATAATTTCAAATCTCTCTTGTCAACAGCTACCTTTTCGCATCCCCTGTGCGAGATAAATTTGGACGACGGGTGATTCTTGCAAATGCAGGTAAATACCAGGTTAACCTAACTTCTTTGAATTATAATTGAAAAACTTAAATTTGAATTTTAAATTTGAATTTGAGCAACTGTATTAAATGATGAAGCAAAGAATTAGAGGAAATTGAATTTAAATAGGTACCATCGTTGAAGGAAAAAGTCGAGAACAAGACCACTTCAAAGGCTTGTTTTCACCTTCGATTGTTTGAAAATTTGGAAAATGAACGTTGAAATCTTTGAAACTCGTTGGTTTACTCGAGAGACAAGACTACTTCAAAGGCTTGTTTTCACCTTCGATTGTTTAAAAAAGTCGAGGATGATCGTTGAAATCTTCGAAATTTGTTGGTTTACTCGAGAGACAAGACTACTTCAAAGGCTTGTTTTCACCTTCGATTGTTTAAAAAAGTCGAGGATGAACGTTGAAATCATCGAAACTAGTTGGTTTACTCGAGAGACAAGACTACTTCAAAGGCTTGTTTTCACCTTCGATTGTTTAAAAAAGTCGAGGATGAACGTTGAAATCATCGAAACTAGTTGGTTTACTCGAGAGACAAGACTACTTCAAAGGCTTGTTTTCACCTTCGATTGTTGTACCTGAATTTTCCCAAATATAATATTTATGATAATCCAGTCGATAACTTGAGTAATTTTTTATCAAAAAGTTCAAGTTTTTGTCAAAATGAAAAAACTGAACTTGTTCTCGTAACGTTCTCGGTGTGACGAGAACAATATTCTTTGTGGTTGTTTTTAAATATTCAATCGAGAGGTGGATTCTATATTTTTTACGATCTTGCTATGTGTCCCACCCACAAGTCTGACTACTCGGTCAAATAGCTAACATTTCAGTTTTTTCATTCTTAGTTTTGAAGATTTCTCCGAAAATTCACTCATTAATTCATACTTCATGATTGAACTTTCTTGTATCTTCCAGCAATTGTTTTCGCTGTCTGTATTGTATGGTTTGAATTGTATTTTTTGTTTGTCTTGATCAATTATTTGAAGAATATTTGAAATGGAAACTTCAGTTTATCATTGAGAAACACCTTCAACACTTGGAACATATTAGTATAATCGTTAATTATTTCTATAATAAATTTGTTGTATTTCAGCCCCTCTGGATCCTCACAAATACGACTGTATCGCCCAAGCGAAGGTGCACATGCTCACCTACGAAACGCTTTTGGAAGACGAAGACAACCACGTTTTCGGTTTCAATCACATCGGCGACGTGAAAGCAGGTCAAGCCGCTCACATCACAATGTGGTCTGTTACAGAAATCGCTACAATATTTAAATGGGGAGAGGTACGTACTCTTGTGACGCCA
The DNA here is from genome assembly GCA_009739505.2 of Apolygus lucorum. Classification (NCBI taxonomy): domain Eukaryota; kingdom Metazoa; phylum Arthropoda; class Insecta; order Hemiptera; family Miridae; genus Apolygus; species Apolygus lucorum. The sequence goes on along the minus strand of CM019170.2, from coordinate 31,763,364 downwards.
CATTAAAACGCCGCTAATATATGCAAATTATCGGTAGGTACCTGAGTGAATCCCTAACCTTTCTCAATCAACTCACATCGGCACGAAAAACAACCATTTGTGTATAAATTAATGTAAAAACAAAAAATTTAATGACAGCTTTGTATATAATGTAAATTCACTTTGCCAATTTGAGAGGAAAAAACACTGGTTTTGTTGGTCATGGAGATGTTTCTATCACTGGGCTGATTCGCTATTTTTAGTTTCCTTAGTCCACCGTGAAAGTGAAAAGAAAAAGGAAAGTATTGGGAACGGCAGGTATCAAGATTTTTCCAAATTTATACTACTTTAGACTTTGTCTGTAATGTGCAACATTAAATGTTGCACATTATAGACAAAGTCTAAACAAATTTTGTTTGTTGTACATGTAAAGGACATGTATGAGTCATAAAGTGTGACTGTTCCATAAGAGTGTGGTGCGAGGGTGCCACGGAGTTTCTAGTGCTGGGCATCTCGGCGGGAGTGGTCCGTGGTATCATCGTATGAGTCCTCCGAGACTCCTTTCTATTGGTGGTCTCAGCAGTATACAAGGTGTCTCAGCCAAGATGGATCTCCCGCCCTAAATTCCTTTATTCGATACATAGAAAAACGAGACCAACGGTGATCTTCATAACTTTTTACGAGGAATTGAACCATGACGTTTTTGAGCAGTTTCAGTAACAGATTTGGATTTCAGCCAAATTTCATGAATTTTTGACTCTTCTTTTTTTTCTTGAAACCAATTTTTTGGTTGATCCCGCTGATCCCGTTTTTAGCGGAATAATGATCGAAAATTGCTTATTTTGCGTAAAAAAATTCCTCTTTAACTCTCAGAATTTATATGATTCCTTAAGACAGTTTTAATCTTTTAATTGTTCATTATCCAACTAAACCTCTAAAATTAGTAGGTAGCAATAAACAACTTTCTGATAATCCACATGTTGGTCAATATTCCGCTAAGAACGGGTCAAATAAAAAATGGATGGCATCACGTTAATCAGCGTTAAAAACAGTGGAAATGTATATAATTCATTTATGTAATGGAAATTTATATAATAGGGGTTTACTAGAATCCATGTTTTTCGCAATTTTGAAAGCTGAGCAACTTCAGCGCAGAACTGGTTGCGCGCTCTAAAAATTTTGAATATTAGGAGCCAAAAATCCATGAAATTTTGCGAGATAATCCAAATCTGCAATAAAAAAAGAGGGCTCCTATTTGAAAAAAAAAAAAAAAACAAAGTTGGCGTCCCAAGCCCAGTGCTCTAAAATATCAGTTCTGTTCCTTGTAAAAAAAAAACGAGAACAACGATGATCTTCATAATTTTGGTTTGTTCTTTTCAATAATGAGCCCCCCCCCCCACAACCCCCTCAAAATTTGATGTTTTACGTTTTTAAGTTTATTCGACATTCAGATTCTACGTACCTTGAAACGTAGAACATCAAATTTTGAGGGGGGTTAATTTTTTCCTCATTATTGAAAATTATAAACCAAAATTATGAAGATTGTCGTTGGTCTCGTTTTTTTTTATGTTGCGAAAAAAGAGATTTAGGGGTGGGGGTGATTCATCTTAGCTGAAACACGCTGTATATAATTTCGTAGAAATTCATTCAACACTTTCCTAATTCTTGCTCCTAGAAAACTTACCTACAGGGCACTAAAATCATCGCAAAATCACTCCAAAACTTCTCCATCTCTAAAATTGTAACAGTCGAAATTTACCTTCGAGTTAGGATACTAGAGTTGCTTTGCTCTGTGTTCAATGTGTACATTCCAACGAAACGATGAAGGTAGGTATTGATACTGGTAATACTGGGGATCAAAACTTAACACCCGCTGTGCAGAACCACTGAAAAGCCCACCGAATATTTCAAAAGAGCATGTACGACTCACACGACTCACTAAATTATGAAGACTTGGGAGGAAGAATGAACTGAGTTCATGTCTGTGGAAATTCGAGATTCCAACGTTATCATTGTTGAATCGTTCTCTAGGATCTCAATAAATACCTGACTGTTGTATTTCACAAGCCCGTATAAATAAAACGAGATGAAGAGTAAAAGAACGGACCAAATTTCGAGAACGAAGCAAAACCGATCGAACAGCTTCGGTAGTGACTTTGTTTGTGGGGAGACGTTTTTGATTTCGTAGCATTTACAAATTCTGTTCTCAGTCCAATCTTCCTTTATCAATCTTTACATGTCTTCTGACTACCAGGGATTAATGGTCGGGGATTCTTTTTACATCACTGCTGTTAAAATGAATGCGAAGTGCTTGCTTTCACTCACTTGAATGTAAAAATGTGTTGAATTAATATTATAAGTTATTGAGTCTACGAAAAATATGTCTTTCTAGGGATCTGACTAGATATGGTATTCCTGTGTGCCAATGGCTCTGAATCCGAAGTCTACTTTCAACAAATCTCCTTACTTTTTCCTAGATATATTTGAACTTTTGAAGAAAAATACGCTAAACATTCACAATTTCCAACAAACATTTTCAAAATTTTAAACAGAAAAAAAATTAAAAATTTAAATTTGAAGTTGTTTGTACCTAATTAAAGAAATTGTAGTATCTATATGCTGCATTTACAAATAATAATGAATTGAAAATAATAAATTCAAATGAATAATGAAAATCCTCCGTTGTTATTTACAGTAACTCTATTGTTACGTTTGAAGAAAATACTAATGTTATTGAGATGAAAAAAAATATTATTAATAATAATTTGATTTATAATGAATTTTTCATGCTGAGATTTCGTTTGCCTTTACTTCATAATGGGAACCTTTACTCCTCTGTACTTTTTTGCCAAAAAACTAAGTTGATTAAAAAAAGTTGCTTTTCCTTATTTCAATAGGTATTATTATTTAAAGTGAGTGAGAAATAGATTTATGTTTTATTTTTTCGAAGAAAACCTTTAAATGAGCCAATAAAGATCATTTGGATTGAAGAGCCAACACTCATAAATATTATGTTTTTGTTGAAAACGGCCTTTGAATTCGGATTCGGTTTCGAAGAATACATGAATAAACCATAAATAGTCATCCCCCACACGAAATTCCCCCATTGTTTTGTGAAGTGGTGTCTTAACCCTTAACTTGGCAAAGAAAATGCTGGTCGACCAATATCTCCAATATTTCATCAATTGGTGACAAATACGCTAGCAAACGAGAGCAAAATGCTTTTTGACATTTTCATGTCTTTGCTTTGGCACATGAACTGAAAAATCGTCACGAAAACCAAGGAAATCTTGCTCACGCGACCAATAAATAAAATAGACTCACTGTGTTGCGTAGAGAACAATCAACAACCTTCCATTTTACATTTTGCAAGAATTTAAGGTAATTTCGGGAGATTTTTTTTCCGAATTTAAACCATCATAACGAGATCATTTGAGAGGTTTTCTCCCATATGAACGAAACATTAAGGTGATTTTGCTAGATTTGTCTTAAAATATCCGAAATTAAACCATCATAACGTTTTCGAATTTTCTAGAGATGTTATATATATATACGTTAGATGTTAGATATATAAATGTTCTAGAGATGCTAAGTGCCGATTTGAAAGTTTTTCATCGGCTCATAGCTTTTCGACAGTTTTTTCCGGTTCATAGCTGCAGACTTAATCTGCTTCCATGAGATAGAGGGGTCAGCATTAACCCTAATTGGAACACGGTGTCACTAGTATCACCGAAACATCTTAGAAATTCTACAGGTGTCCCAAAGTGTCTAGATTAACTAGATTTAAATTGGAATTTTAAAATTAATGGACGCAGCTGAACTTTCTGAACCAATTTTTGTAAGTTATTGAAAGTCGAAAAATGTTATGACAAAAATTTTGGATTTGAAAAATCGATTTCTTAGGAAATTTATATATATTTATACATAATTCTATTTTGAGACTTCCAATGGCCCACAAAAAATTCTGCTGTCCATTGAATTTAATGTTGGTTACTCCGTTGACACTTTGGGACTGCTGTGGAGTTCTTGAGATGTTTTCGGAGACACTAATGGCACCATGGTCTAATTAGGGTTAAAGGCTTCTGCCATTAGGCTCCTCCGCCAAGTACCTCGTGGTCGGCCAGGGTGTCGGGATCCTTGCGGGTTCCTGTCTAGAGCCTGTCTTGGAATTGTCATTTGCTTCTTTCCGAAGGGTGTGTCCTACCCGTCGACTGATGTTGCTTTAAAGCTACATTGCCAAGTTAAGGGTTAAGTAGATATCGGTAAGTACAATTACCGACCTTTCTATAAACTATATCAAACTTGAGTCGGCTGGGTGGTGGTAATACCACCTATAACGTAATGAAAATATGTAAAATGTACATAACATGTAATATAAATGTACATAATATCAACATATGTATCAATGGAATAAAAAGTGCGTCAAAATTTGACGGCGGCAAATACCGACCCACCCAACGAATGGGGGATTATCTTGAGTCGGAATTCGAAGTTTTTGACCTTTGAAGAAGTCACCTCAAACACTTCTTTACAATTTTCAGCTTCAAAATCCGATTAATTACTAAAAAATGAGTTAATGAACAACGAAAAAATCAAAAATTAATTAAATGTATGTACTACTTGTAGTAGGGCCATCTTATTTCTTGCTGGCAATGCTCTTAGTATGTTTGAACAACTTCGAAAGGCAAGTATTGAAGTAGAGTATTCCGGCCAAGGAACTAATTCATTACTTTGTTATAATTGACATTTTGGCACCATTTTGGTGTATTTATTGAAGTTTCAATTCATCGTCTCAAACTTGATTTTCTGAAACCAAAAAATATCAGTCAGAATCCCCATTTCTTCGTTTTAGAATCATTTACTTCTAAAATATATCTCAAAGTATTATCATCATTTTTTGAACCTTAGGAGTAGGTACCTACCTAGTCTAATGTTTTCTAGAAAATCATCAAAACTCATGACGATATCAGGAAGATATTTTCTCGCACTTCTTTTCTTTTCACTTACAATTCATCATATTCAATCTTTTTTAAAAGGTCTCCATTTATTCGAGAATTTGGAAAAAACAAAAAAAAAAAAAAAAAAAAAACGAAAAACAACGAACACGATAATCCCTCATTCTAGAGGGGGATTTGGAGGGAAATTTAATGCATAGCATTTATAAATCATTGGTAATCCAACTGACACAACTGAATTCCCTCAGTATAAATGCTTTTCGTTCCTAATCGTAAGAAATCACCACTCTCATAGTCACAAAACGTCTGAGAACTCCAAAGAAATGTTGAAGTCGAACATCATAATGCACGAATCCACAAAGTATAATATATGCATTTCACTAAGACCACCTTTAGATTGATGCTACTTTCTTTTTTTCCTAACCGTTTTTCTAACAGCAATCAGTTCCTATGAGACACAAGGAGATTCACATCGTCAACATCCCGACTCCGTACAAGTACGTCTACGATTTCTGCAGTGGGAGATTAAGCCCGAAAATCCGGGAAAGAGCTCACGTGAGTAACACGCAGTTATTAATTTATAAAAGGTAGGTTCCCGTGGGTAAATATAGTATGAGTTGGTAGGTAGTACAATTTCTTAGGGGACAGATTGTCTTTTTCACGTATACCAGCGCCTATCATTCTTGCTTATTCAAAACCCGCAAAACAGCGAGTAGGTGAAAAAGGCCATCGATACTTGCAAGAAATTCATGTACCTACTTAGTTGAATAGGTTGTCATATCTATGTGCCAGACAGGTGTGATTATACACACCATCTACTATCTATAAAGCCTACGGCGTAAATTATGAAATATGGTACATGTTTTAGCCACATTTAGTGCAGAACCTATAGTCGTAGGTAGGTATGATACAAGTTATATTATCCCTAGCAACATTAATATTCTAAAATGCATTAATAAAAACTCGCGCTTCGAAAACCGGAGTGTCCAAAAGGCCGCGTGACCGGCGGAGTGTCCCTCCCAGCATAACGTTTTTCGGGTAGTTACTCTAGGACAGTAACATGTTCCATCTTAATAGGTATCCGAAGGGGGTGAGGAAGATGACAATATTCGATGTTGACACACTCTTTATTAAATATTTGAAACGTACCTATACAAAAAACTAAATCATTGAAAAACAAATTTTTAAAAAATAAAGGATTTATAGTTTTTTGAATTTTTAAAATGACTGAACGCAATTTTCGTCTCTAATTTTTCAAAATTTATCAAAATGTTGAAAATTGTTAAGAATAAATTTTTTTGGAGCCATCTATTAAGGATTTCTACAGAGAACTTTTAATCATTTTTCATATCCACCTGTGACATTGGATCGAGTATAGTGGTTCAATTTATATTGGATATTTGCTGATACTCAAGATTGGTTTATACAAACCATTATAACAGTGAAAGTAGGTACTTAATTATTATTAGTAGCAATCATAATGTCGAAAAACTTAATGTTTCAGTACCATTAACAAATTTACCGGACCTTCGTTTACTTATTCTAATTACATCCCAGTTTTCCTAGTAAAAAAGCTTTTAGGGAAGCTGAGAAAACTTTTGGCTTGTCGATAACGCTATTATATTATCTAAGAATCACACTAGAGCCTCCTCATTTAGCCTTTTGTAAGTAATACCGTGCATTCAAATTCAATTGAATTTTGGCATGTTTCAACTGTTTTCAGGTCCACACTTCGCTGGCTTCCCTTCATGCAAAAGTCGACCCAAGTGTACTTCCTAAGGAATGGGGAGGCGTAATTCCAATAGCCGATATGATTGGTAAGATTATACTTGAATTGACTTAGAATTGAAGTGTCAATAAATTAATTCCTTCGTGAATTTATTGTTCCACGACTAGAAGATTTACATTTAAATCAACATGACGTCGATTGTTCTATAAACTAAACACGAATTTGAAGGGTCTACAGGTAAGTAAACAGCTCAAAATGGCCTGCATGATTATACACACGAAAGCTAGGCAAAACGCTGTAAATCATTGCTCAAAGGTTTATTATTTTCTGTATAGATCACCCTTCTGTATAGATCACTGGTTCTCCATCAATAGCACCTGCCACCATCTGTATTCTCACTTGACCTTCCCTCTCAAATTTCAGCTTCCTGCGTTCAATAGGATTGAAAATGGCTTCGGAGCCCACTCAGCTGATCAGTGATCTGAAGAGTGAAGAAGATCTTCTCGAATGCTGGAGACGCCTGGAAGAGAACTGATCAGCTGAGTGAGCTCCGAAGCCATTTTCAATCCTATTGAACGCAGGAAGCTAAAATCTGAGAGGGAAGGTCAAGGGAAAATACAGATGGTGGTAGGTGCTATTGATGGAGAACCAGTGATCTATACAGAAGGGTGATCTATACAGAAAATAATAAACCTTTGAGCAATGATTAGCAGCGTTTTTTTGCTCGATTCCAAAGGCTTATTATTAAAAATAATAAACCAAAATCCAGGGGTCAATTTTACAAGTAAAATGTATTTCCAACAAAAAATACAATTCTTTCCGTCTTTCAACAATTTTGTTTAGCTATGAGGAAGTTCAAGTTCATCAATTGGTTCCGCTCAATTTTCTCCGCGTTTGGGATGCCTGATTTCATCACATAGATTTTGTTCGGGATTTAAGTCCAAAGAACTAGACTATCTGACCAGTCGCTAATCGCCAGGTAAACCTCATGACAACTCAATGTATTCGATCCTTCAGTGTTCCCATATTCGGAGCTTCGCAATACATTCCACCAATAACTCATAAAAGGATGGGAGATTTTCCATAAGAATCACCCCTCTGGAGAGAGGTGCAAAGCACTATTCCCAAACCCCACAAAACGCTTCAAATCTATCAATAATAAACCGAAGGTGTTCTTCCCCACTATCTCCCGTCTAAGAACAAATTACCTCCTCACCAACCAGTAGGTACCTCAACAAGATTGGATTGTCCAATAACGACGAATGCTCTGCTTACCCTGATGTAATAGAAACGGCAGAGCACACAAAGTTCTTCGCTGCTCACGTTATGATGAAGCCAGATCCCGCCGTCTGGAAGAAATAGCGATGCTCGACATTCAGAAGCCATTCAATCTGGACACCGTGCTAGCTTTAGATGAAATAGACGTGTTTGTCATCTTCCAATTTTTCAAATGCATTTCAGAAGACAAATGTATTTTTAAATATCTATTTAAGGGACTATAATGTTAAGCGTACCAATAAAAAAAGAAAGTAGGATGTACAAAAGAGAAAGACAGTTACCGTCAAAAGAGATCCGACTCCTTAAAAAAAAAAACAAGAAAAATCAAAAAAAAAAAACAGAGTGTTGGTTTTTGGAAACAAAGACCGATTATTTGGAAACAAAGACAAAGTTGAACAGATCCATAGGCAAACTATCCAGCTCGAAGTATCTCCCTCAGTTGATGCGACTTTTTCAGAGGATTCTTTTTCGACTACACCAGTACCCCAATCACCTGCAGCAGCGTCTTAGATCATTAAAGTGTACTGTGGTTGCAAAAGGGATTTGTCTAAGAAGCAATTTGGATAACCGAGTTTACCTAACCTTACAGTCTTGAAGCTGCTGCAGTCGATGGGGCACGCGTCCTAGTAGTGAGACAAGAACAGACTACAGCGGGAAGGTCGTGAGTTTGAATCTCTATGCTGGGGCGCGTTTTCGTGCGACCAGGGCTCATCTCCCCCCTCGTCCCAACCCAGGGCGGTGAGGCAATGGGAAGCCGTGAGCGAAATCATCAGAACAAATTCTGATCTTCCCTTAGGAATACAGCTGATGACGTCCACGACGCCAGGGAAGGCAGTCGGACGAAAATCCAACCTGAAATGGTTGTTTACTTTACTTACTTACAGTCTTGAAGAATTCTTCCTATTTCTCTTTAATTGATTGATTGGTTCTACAATACAGTTCTTAGTTAGGTACCTAATGATTAGGGTGATCTCTAAAATCATTCTTTTTTTTCTGTAGAATCGTGGAAACAAGAACTTGCTTCCAAGAGGGAATCGCTTCTCGCCTTGGACAAAATGAAAATCCTGGATAACAGCAGTATTCTGAAACGCAGAAACGGAGGCACTGAGAAATCCCGCAAAGCTATCGAAGACATGTGCATCACAGGAAGTTTCAGAAAACTCGAAGTGGACTGATATAATATTTATCCAGTATATTCATCATAATTTCTGTCGAAAAATCGCAGGATCCTGTCGAGGATTGTATGCTCCACGCTATATATACCTACATTGTTTTTACCTAAAATTATTTTTGTCTTGGAAACAAAATTTGGAAAATTTTCGTGATTGGTGCTAATAATTCCCTTACGAGCTCAGGGAGCATCATGTGAGACGGTCCCTGATAAATTCCTTATAGTGTTCGTATGTTACCAAAATGTGACTGTGATGCATAATTTTGCACTTATGGTTAAAAGTACCTTCCTACCTCTTCAGGAGTTGATGTCACTTGACAATCCAATTGAAACTGTATGATCGAACTTAAGAGAACCTTTTATGACTAAATGTTTGTAACACAAGAAATATTTAGGAAATAGATCAATATTGTAAACGAATAAAAGTGGACTCCTACATGAAAAATCCTAGGGATAATACGGTCGTAATTCAAAGACGTTTAGTAGGTATCTACTCATGTTTCTTCATGTCATAATACGTCAAAAGTATTATTAACAGTGTCTACCAAATAGTTAAAATAGGTTTGATCTTCTTAGAAACTACTTTTTTTGGACAATTTCGAAAGAGATGTTCAAAATGAAAAAAGCGTTTGTTTCACGCACAAATTGAACTCGCTGAGCGTTTAAAAGCGTTCAAGCTTTATTATTAGGTATAATTACCTTATTGGGGTTGTGTGACTGTTATGCACAGCTGGCTTGTTTTGATATTATGTAATATATAATTACCAATTATATTAACTAATGATTATTATTATAAAAATCTTTTTAAAAATTCGTGTTTTCTATGTTTTTCCCATTCTAAAGTTACACACTCTTGACTCTATTTCTTCACTTTTTACGAGGAGGTTACAATAAGAAGTAAGGTTACAATGAGGAAATGAGAAGTGAAGAAGGTTGCATGTAAACCCTAGGTTTACTAGGTAGAAACCCCCAAAGGTAGATTGCATTGAGGAAATGAGAAGTGAAGAAGAAGAAGGTTACATGTAGACCCTAGGTTTACTAGGTAGAATCACAAAAAGGAGATTGCATTGAGGAAATGAGATGTGAAGAAGAAGGTTACACGTAGACCCTAGGCTTACTAGGTAGAAACACAAAAGGAAGACTGCATTGAGGAAATGAGACGTGAAGAAGAAGAACGTTGTACGTAGATTCTAGATTTACTAGGTAGGAACACAAAAGGGTGATTGCATTGAGGAAATAAGAAGTGAAAAAGAAGAAGGTTATTTGTAAACCCTAGGTTTACTAGGTAGAAACACAAAAGAGAGTGAAGGTACAATGAGGAAACGAGAAGTGAAGAAGAGGAAGGTTACATGTAAACCCTAGGTTTACTAAGTAGAAACACAAAGGAAGTGAAGTTACAATGAGCAAACGAGAAGTGAAGAAGAAAGAAGAAGGTTACATGTAAAACCTAGGTTTACTAGGTAGAAACACAAAAGGAAGTGAAGTTACAATGAGGAAACGAGAAGTGAAGAAGAAGAAGGTTACATTAAACCCTTAATCATTGCACATTTCAACAGCAAGTAAGTTTTTATTAGGAGGAAAGTATACACCATAGACAACTTTACAAAAATAACACTTGATAAGTTCAATAATTTAAGCAGGTAACTATGGATGGCGAACCAATAGAAGTTGAAATTTATCATGTAATGTACTTACAGTACCGTTTAAACGAAAAATGTACAACTAATTCACAACATATATATTTAATTTAAAACATCGATAAGTTAACAATATTGGACAATAGCCTCAAGATGAAAACATCATTAATTCGGTATTTTCTCAAAGGTAAGGAATGTAGAGGGTACCACACAACCAGTTGTACAAGTACATCTTTGATGTAGGAAGATACTTCAACTAACTATGGCTTAATTTTCACAGGTTCCTAATTCCTAAAGACAACTCGATTTTGTTTTCAATGAAACAAAATCATGCAAATCCCTAGTACCTACCTATCTCAAAAAATATAACACAAAGCAATATAAAGATCACGAGCCTTCAATTATTTCATCTGCTAAATGAAATGAAACAGCTTGTAAATAATATTTATAGGCCAGTAATAACGTAATAGGAATACAAATGCATGATGTAATAACATTGGTCGATACTGAAGAATTCCAGTTCAGAACTGGACACCCTTGGACCCTTGAAACCAGAGTATCCATAGCTATGAGCATCCACTGAATATGGCAACACTGTCAGAGAACCTCCCCCACTATATTTTTTAATATTAATTTTTTTTTTCAAAATCTATTATTCAACATTTTTTCTCAGTAAGGGGGCTCAGTCAGTTGCCAATCGGTCCTTCCTTGTTCTGGGTTAGTCTAATCTAGTCTAATGGCGCTCGACCCTCCCTGAAGGAACAATATTGCCTCCTCCTCCATCGTTCTAATAGCTGGTCAGTTTTCATCATCAGTTTTTCTCAGGAAATAATCATCGAATTTTCATGTTTCATGTGGCATTCTTCTTATTTTTATAAACTCTACACCCATGCACGTGTTTAACACCAAAAGTAAAAAGTTAAAGGTAAAAGTAGTACCTAAATTTGAATTTTTTAAAGGATTTTTGAAATGTATTATTGCATCTATCAAGAGAATTGAAAAACAAAACGATTGCTGCAGGAATCATCAAAATAGACCAATAATCGCCAGAGAAAAGAGGGAAAATCCGTTTACTCACTGACGAGACCCCCTTAAAGTCTTTTTCTCTGAGACTCCATTTGTTAATAACCCCCCCCCCCCCCATACTTGACTTTACAGAAATCAGAGAACGTGAAGACTCAAAGTTTGTAGCAGGAAGAATCCTGCAGCACACCTAAGAATTTCAAAGGTTGTCAACCTAATTTGTCAATAGTTTTGGATTTACATTCGAAATAGGATTCAATTGTAAAGTTGATATCTACTTGATCAGCAGGTTGGGCTGCTCATCATCAAGATAAATTAGGGGTGTGTAGGTCCAGATATTGCCTTGGAACAGTTCCAACAGTTGCGGTGACTAAGACGTAACTGTTCCGAATAACCAGTAAAGTTCCATTACTGGTACTGCTTACCGAATGTGGTCAAATCCCACTCAATAATCTCAACTATTTAAGTGTTAAAAAAAGACAATCATTTCATAATAACGACCAAACATTTCAAGGAAAGAATAACCTTTCCAGGCAATAATACGATATATTCTCAATCCATGGAGCTGGACTGGTAAGGACTGAGTTTTTATCACTGTATGGAAGTTGATATTTGGTTCCACAGTCCCAGTTCAACTGTCTTACACAACTCTAAATAAATAACATGTTCTCTTTTCAATCCTATGTTTAGGAATTGGTGAGTACAAAGCGTAGATCTGAATATCAAGGGAAAATCAATTAGGTCAAGGTCAATACTGTACAAGCTAGATACCAGGGCATTCCTACAGCTGGGGTTCACATGAATGCGTAGAGGCAGCAATGTGATGGTAAGCTCTAGATTGACATTCCCGGGCTCATTGAGCTAACGTTGCCTGTTGGCACCAAAACTCTCTATTTACTCTCCTTTGTTTACTTTTTTCGTTATTACTTGTTCTGGTACGGATTCAACAACAGTGCTCATTGTATGTTTTCAATTGTTTTATTTACTATTTGTTCGTTCATTTCGTGCTTCTTTCATATATTTTTATTCCAAATGAGCCAACATTTCAGTGACATACTGATAGACCTCATGAGGGCAATGCGACAGCTATGTGACTTCAAGGTAGGGGGTCAGTCATCAACTGTTTAGCATGGTACATGCTTTAGCCTTGGACTAACCACCTGACACATTACAAGGGAGGGGGTAATGCGGAGAGGGTGACAAGCGAGTGTCGCATGGAGGTCCACCCATACACCCCATTCCTGCTCCGCCAAAGAGCATGGCCATTTTTCTTCAAATTTTGCATTCTGATAAAAAGAGTGGTTGGATCGTCCTGTGAATTTCCAAGAACATCCTTAGGACGATGGACTTCCAGAGGGCCAAGTTCGAAAGGGTTTCATTTTCGATAGAATACCACCCCACTTTCCGCTCATACTCAACACAGGGGAAAATCAACTCCGTTTTTTTGGCAACTTTTTCGGTCAATAACTGGTATTGAATGTGTTAATAGAAATTACAAAACTGTGATCTATGATCAATCGCTCGAACTAATGAAAATGTCAACCACCTGAGGTCATTTCCTGGATTTAAACAAAATAATCACTGCACAATGAAATTATAAATCACGCATTTTTTAGGGACATTCTAGATTATAAACGCTGCCGTGTTTAAGTGAACTTTTGACGCGTTGATGTAGATGATGGCATTGCCGCCTCTACCGCAGTAATGTGAACTCAGCTTTAAAAAACAAAAATGAATGAATGGATACTATACACCATCCTCAGCTGTATTGCGGTCTGAACAAGTTTACGGACCAACCAAGTTTTATTTACATGTTACCGTGTTGGTCGAAAGGACTCTGGGTCCTCTTCTTTGGAAAGAAAAAGGCTGCACTTTGTTTTTAGGACCTGCCTTTGTGTCGTTCAATTCAGTTCTCTGTTTACATCCTTCCCACACGTATCAAAAACTTTTAGGTTTTAAAAAATATTTTTTATCTTTTTCTTTATTTGTTTGGTAGTTTAAAATTCAATATTTGATTCTTCCATCAAAACTTATTGAAAATCGAACGTTATTGCTCTGTTTTGTACACCGGATTGGTTGGTACAAGTTTGACAGGTTCCTTCCATTTGGATGGAATGAAGCAGGTATGTAAGTTTATTTGAGCTGAATGACAGGGATAGAGGTACTACAGTGGAACAACCCAGTATGTAATACAGGAGCATCTAGGGAAAGAAAGTGGTGGAACAGCCCAAGCGCTGTCTAGTGACGATTAGATAAACCTTCTCTACTTTTTTGGCAAGATGGATGCACCTCCATTATCGACCAGTGGTAATGGTTGTAGCCCTCTGCCTAATCTATAGGAAACCAGAAATTTGCCCTCAACGAAAAAGGCAATCAAACCTGTTTGAGGCATCAATAAGAAAGGAATTCAGTCTGAAATTAAAATTTATGTACTCGTAAGTAAACAACATTAATTTTTAAAGCTTCCTATTATTTACTAAAGAATAAGAAAGGGTGGAACACAACACACGATACCTACATCACATAAGCCAACTGATAAGAGAGATAACCTAGGTTTTTGAGCTCTGGAAGGTTCATTTTATCTTCGGTAGGCAGCACTCAAGCTGTTCCACCATTTTCTTTCCCTAGATGCTCCTATTTAATACAAAGCCTGATGATGCTAGCAAGCTCGACTAGCGAAACTGTTGATAAATAAACCTAAAAACAAAGTGCAGCCTTTTTCTTTCCAAAGAAGAGGACCCAGAGTCGTTTCGACCAACACCAAAATTAATACCACCCTCACGACTCCACAAAGTACAACAGACATTTACACATTAGGTAACATTGAAGTGATGTATCATTAGTAGGAAGAAATTATATAGGAAGATATTCGGTAACTGATCAGTTCACTTATTGAGCCATTCGAACTAGTCAATATGCAGGTCATCCTCAGGCAAGCCTTCTGTAAGCATCGCCAGAGCCTGAATGGATTTTTGACTGTCCTTAGCAATCAATTTCACGAGCAAGTTTTTATATTCAGGAGAATTCATGAAGTTTTCGCATTCTTCTACTAAATCCTTGTAACCAGCTGATTTTGCCTTGGCATGGGTTGGCAAAACATTTCGTGCATCTAGTGCATCCCTCAATCGACAAAAAGTTTCTGAACATATTTCAGTTTCATTGTAGCTCATAGCAATAGAGTGAAGATCAAACAAATTTTCGATTTTTTCGTCAGTTACTTGAACTCCATAAAAATATTTTAGTAAAGATTTGTAGGCATCAGAGTTGTACGAAGATACGTCGATTTCTTTGGGAATTTCGTTCTTTTCAGAGAAGAGCTTTTTGAAATAAACAGAATTAGTGTGAAGCACTAAACTGTGGGCGGGAAATTGACCGTCTGATAATTTGAACGTCAAGTCGCTGAATAAGGGGGATCCGTAGAACTGAGAATGGATTGTGCATTGCGGAATGAATCGACGGATGAAACGGAAAGGCTGTTGGGAAGCTGAAGCAGAATAAGTAATTGGACGATCTTTGAGGGCGCTCAGGCAGTCGGGTGCGTTGATTCTCACTACTTGTTGATGATTGTACCTGGATTTTGGTCGTTTGACGTCATCCCATGTGAACACCAAAGGTTCTGTTTTAGCGCTGAAGACATTCGTCAGTGGGGAAACGGCGATGTCGAAAAATTTACCAGGGATTTTAACAGGCTCTAAGATTTTGTCTGATGGAGAATGCGTGAGTGAAAATTGACCACGGCCGGTTTTCTTCAGGTGGGTGCCCCAACAGTAAACGGAACGGTCATCCATGAGGCAGACTGTACCCGAACTGCGGCAACACACTTTGACTACATTACCTGATAAATGGACTTTTTTTAAAGTTAAGTGGCCCAAAAATTCATTCCAAGGGTACCCTAACTGTCCCAAGTCCCCAGAACCGCAAGTGTAAACATTTCCTGGATACGTCAAAGCAGCGATATGGTTTCCTCCACAGGACAACGACCTTATGACAGCATCGTCTGGATTTTCAACCCAACATCGGTAGTAAGAAGTACCAAACGACCCCCAAACGAATAACCGGTTATCAAAGGTTCGAAGGACCAGAAATGTTCGTCCACATTCAATATCCAGAACCTTCACCGAGTCGGGAAGTTTGATTTTGCGGGGTGCCAGGGACGCCCTTGTTGGCACTTCGTCGTACGATACCTGCCGCAACAGATCGCACTTCCTACAATAATTCAGGGCATACGCATCAACGTTCAAAGACTGGCAAATTTTTCCACAGGATAAACAAGGAACGTAAACGTTGTAGGACATTACAATCCTTATCAGCATGACTCCAGATGGCGGAGAAGATCTGTTGTAAGAAGGGAGGAAATTGCATTTATGACACTTGTTAAATAAGAAACCTCCGATTTTGATTTTGGAGTAGTTTCCCCCACACTTGGGGCACAAAGCACCAGGATTATGAGCTTCAAAACAAACGCTGCGACATTTACTCACCTCAATATCGGGTCCTTCTCCCCATTTGTACACCTCGTTATTTGAAGTTAGACCAGCACCGAAAAGGAAACCAACTACTATTTTTTTCATACCAATACCGCTGAGTTTTTCAATTTTGACATTCTCATCCAAATTATCTCTTGTAAATCCAATTGGCCTTTCCAAATTGTCTTCGTCGTAAATCATCCTGAGCAGTGACTTGGTGCTGCCGACCATGCTGTTGAAACCTGTCCCGTAGACATCTTGGTTCCCTTTGGTGATCATGAGAGCACTCAGGGATGAACCTCGATCATCCAGGAAGGATCTGTCACTGCCATACACGTGAATATACTCGATTTCCTCCAGTTGTTTATTCGTCATGTGACCGAGAATCGACCACTTCTTCAACTCCGAACGCTCCATTCCTGAAATAGATAGAAAGCAATTCAGCCAATTTTTCTTGGAGAAATTCAACTATTGTAATACCCATGAAATTTACATGAACTTTCTGTATAGTTTTTGGGAAATGTCCTTTATTGAACTCCGATACCCTTACTTACTTACCCAATACCCTGACCACACTTTTATTCGACCAGGGAATAAAATTAATAGAACGAAAAGGAGATTGAAAATCCAAAGTTTGTTAGATGTAAAGAACGGATATGTAGAGGATACTTAGGATAGAAATAACATAATGAATTCGGTGAATTTATCATGAGAGTCTAGCCCCCAACAATCCTTGTCAGGTTTCAGCGCTACCTCCTGACACTTCAACGAACTATCATTCGTGATTACCATAACTACCATTCTAAAGATTGTTGTCTAGTAATAGTTTCTCATATTTCTATAACATATACCAGAGACGATTCTGGAGATCAGCTCCAAAATGGGGTAGTTGCATGGGTCGGTATTTCGTGTTTTTGACTTCAGATTCGAATTTAGCGCACTTAAAAACGTTAAAGTACCAGTTTTCAGTTCGAAATTCCATTTAGTTTAGCCGTATTTCAATAAAGAAGTACCGTCCTTTTTAGTGTTGGCGGGCCACTCCTCTTACGTCATCCCTAAACGAGAATCTCACGATAGAGTGCATTGAGATCACTGCCATCGAGGACAATTCGAATCAGAAACATTGCAATATAGTTGCAAAATAATGGTGATGATTAAAAAAACGTTGAAATATGTTTTTCAGGCTTTACATGTTTGAATTAATCGTTTAAATTGAAAGTTTTGAAGCACATTTTGGTTGTTTTTCTTGTTGTTGCGTTGGCGCTAAAACCTCGTGTTACTTTTACGGTCATGTAAAAGCCTCTGTAAAGTTTCAAGAAGCTTTTAATAAACGCTTGCATACGAGTCTGCAACACATGTTTTCATTTTTTCCCGCTACCTACCCGATAATCTGCTTTCGAATGTTGTTGACAGTTCTTTTAACTCAAGGGTATATCTCAGTTTCTTCCGTAAGTACAGCGGTACAGCGGCAGTATATCATTTATGCAAACATTTAGGGCTTTCGAACGATTTTTCTACGAACCCGAATGACGAAGATAAAGTTCGGTAGGAATGACTTGGTTGTACATAGAAATCATCAGAAAACCAACCTTAACTTTTTTTCGTTTATGTGCCAAAGTATTGAAATAAAATGTCAATATGCCAAAAAGGAGAGCCGTCGACTAGAGTTTCGATGTGGCTTCCCTGGAAAATATTCCGTATATCGATATTGGCATGTTGCACGATTTTTACGTCAATAACAAGTTCGTCAGCGCCAAAATAAGAGGAGCCAAGAATGTGAGGTAAGTTGACACTTTTATGGAAAGTAAAAGGTCAGTTGTTTTCTTGAGTGTAGTACTTCTTCATCGAAATGGTTGCAGTAGCTCATTTATTGGAAGTTTCATCGTAGTGTCATTATCCAGTACAACGTAGTACGAATGAGTGTTTGTAAATTGTTAAATAAAAAGATGTTGGTTATGTCCAACTTGGAAGAATCTAGCAAATTTGCGAGGTTGTGGCTCGAGTATCACCAGAACACCGCGTTTCTTCACATCCATATAAGGTTTCAGTTACAGAGGAGGGAATGCCAGAAAAAATCTTGGATGCAACATGTTTCGATTGTGCAGCTAGCAAAATTCAGTATGTAAGCACCATAAAAGAACATAAACAAACAGAAAGCTCGATAACCTTGCGTCAGGGTAACAGTGGTGTAGCGGTCTCTTGGCCCCCTTCACACTTGTGACCTAGCCCCACCCTGCAGCGTCCAAGCCGTGTGTAGGTTTTCCCGCCTGAATCCGAGAATCCTGTTCTTTGAAAAAATCTCTAAATTTTTAGGAAGCGTTTCTGGGAGTTTTATTTGCAGATACGTACTTCAATAGAGATTCTCTACACAGAAAAAATACAAAAAAAATATCATGCAACTACCCATTGTTGGGGGCTAGGAGAGGAGACTCCCATGAATTTATCACCTTCCTCAGGGCTCAAAGGATGTGTTACCGTGTGAACATCCCATCAGCGTCAATCAACAAACCCGTAGTTAGAGATGCCACCATAACTGGTGGGAAATGAGATTCGGAATTATTACAGGTAAAGCAAAAACAAGGGGGGAATTTAAAACATAATTTCAGCTAAAAATATCAGGAAGCACAGCCTTGGGAAAACAGTGTTAATTTCGAAGAAGAAGAAGAAGAAGAAGAAGAAGAAAAACATGCTTTATTACAATAATAATAATTTACAAAAATATCTCCACAATACTAATTAGTGTAACCGTATAGGTATGAGAATAAAAGAACAGCATGTATTACGACAATGGACCAAAGGTCCTTCTGTCGGAGAGTGCCCGAGAAACGATACGATTTTTTACAAAACGTTTACAAAACGAAACGATAGCGCTTAGCTTTATCATTCAGAGTGGAATCACCAGTTGAACTCATTAATCAATTCGGCTCGATAACGCCACGCCACCCTACAAAAACTCGCCAACCGCCCAACACTATCGCCATTCAGTAGCTGCAAAACCCGATCCCTACTAAGCACCCAATTAATTTCGAAGATTCTAACTGTGTTATTTTTGAAGACATCATTCCCAATCAATTGACAGACAATGGGTATTTCAGTCAATTTAAAAAAAAAAAAAAAAAAAAAAAAAAAAATTCAAAAGAGTATGGCTCAGGAATAATGGTAAATGTTTTTAAAAAATCAGAGAAGCTAAGGAAAGTTGAAGATTTGAATGGTGTGACATAGCTAGCCAACTGTCTTTGAGAAAAGTATCCATGCACAGAGAAGAGATGAAACCCTTGGAGGACCTCTTGGATACTACAAAATACTACTCACACACACGCGCGGCGTAGTGTGTGCATTTATGGCGGCCAGCCTTTTTTTCAAACGTGTGATCTCTTTAATTAATTTTTCTACCACATGTTATAGTATCATTGGACTTAAAGTTGGAGTATATAGGTTTTCAAGGGTGCTAAATCCAAATTTGAGGTCAAAAACCTGAATTTCCGACCCACCGAAATACCCCATTGTTTGTTGGGTCGATCATCATATTTGCTGAACAAGCTCTAGTTGTGTTGTGAGAATACTGAATGATTTCAATCAGCAATAATTACACATTGGTACTGCAATCAATATATTAATGTTGAAATTAAAAAATTTTCATTTCAACAATTTAAAAAGGGCAGTAGATCTTGTGTAGAAAACCATCGTCCAATCTCTAAATTACCTGTTCTATCCAAGATTTTTGAGAAAGCAATGAAGCGCCAGATAAATGACTTCTTCGAAGATAATAAGTTGTTTTCTGATAATCAATTTGGATTTAGGAGCTCTAGATCGACTAAGGATGCAATTTTGCGTTTCTGCAATTTCGTTTCTGATGCCTTTGAAAGTGGCAATTTTGCTTCGGCGGTCTTGGTGGATGTGGCTAAGGCGTTTGACTGTGTACCTCATTTGCTCTTGGTACAGAAGCTCAAAAAGTATCATTTCTCTGAAGGATCTCTTCGTTTGATTGAGTCGTATCTAGTACTGAGAACCCAGGCTGTGCGTCATAATGGACTATCTTCTTTCTCGGAAATTGAGTATGGAGTCCCTCAAGGTTCGGTCCTAGGACCGATTCTTTTTCTCATTTTTATAAATGATTTGCCTGATTCCATACGTGACTTCTCTGTGCTGTTCGCGGATGATACTTCACTTCTGTTGACGGACCTCGATGGTGAGACATTGACAACAAGATCTGCCCAAGCAAAATCTGATGTGACCGCTTGGTTTCGGATGAATGGCTTGGCCGTAAATGAGGCTAAAACTAAAAATATTTTCTTTGGTTCGAGGAGCCTGTCTTTCTTTGAAAATAATACGCAGCAAGTTAATATTCTGGGAGTTCAAGTGGACCCAAAGCTTAATTGGAATGCGCACTGCTTGAGCTTGGCAAACCTTTTGAATAGCTCCACATTTCTGATCCGTAGACTTGCTGATAAATTGTCAGGAAAAGCAGTCCTTGCAGCATTCCATGCAGTCTTTCTTAGCAAAGCTTCCTATGCTATTGTTTGCTGGGGTCATTGTCCGTCAGCTAAAATTATTTTTGGATGTCAGAGAAGAGCACTCCGAGTTGTTTCAGGACTCAGTTACAGAGCTGACTGCAGAGAGGCCTTCATTAATTTAAAAGTTTTGACAATCCCTGCTATTTACATTCTGGAATGCTGTGTCTACATACACTCAAATATTGATAAGTTTCACACTGCATCTCACAACTATGGTACTAGGAATGTTCTAGCTTTGACAGTTCCGTTTACCAGGTTGAATTGTTCTAGAAACGCTACCAGATGGTGGGGGATTAAATTTTATAATGCGATCCCGAATGAACTAAAAGAATTTGAAAAAAATAAATTCAAGCAGAAAATTGGTCTTTTCTTGCGCGAACTTGCTCCCTATACATTCGATGAATTTTTTGAAGCTATTAAACAAGCTAAATCTTATTCTTAATTGATTAATACCTTAGTTATTTTATTGTATGACGTGCTGCTGCCTGAGGAACATTTATCAAAGTACTCAGTTCAGTTAAGCTTATATCTATGTAGGAATTTATTTATTTATTAATGTGATGTTTTGTGATAATAGTAACAATGCTGTGATATTAGGATAGGGTATGTGATATAACTATAGGGTATAATTATTGTTTTCATTCGAGTGGTTTTTCTGTTATTTATTGTAAGTATTTTAGCTTTTTTGAAAATTTTATTTGATCTTTCAGTTGCTTTTCTAGTCAGTTTGTTTTTAGTCATGATTATAGTTGTGGTGGTCCATCACCACAGAGCTCCACCAAATCCATACCCAAGTTGATCCTGAAGAGAAGCCTTCCATGCACAGAGGATCGCATGGAAGTGGAGGGACCGCGGCCACTACCAGGCGGCAGCACCATCCAGGCCAGTGCAAAAGAGTAGCCAGGTGGGGGAAGGTCGCGTAGGGGGGGACACGGCTGAGGGCAACGCCATCTTGAAGAAGTCAGTCGTGTCTTGATCGAGCGCTCACCCACAAGTATGAATAGTGTTAGCAAGCTGTGAGGCAGCAGGAAAAGTGAAAGAACAGTTTTTATGACAGTGAAGTCAATTTAGAGTCACATTTTGATTACCCGCAACCAGATCCTCGAGCCTGGATACATTGGTGTACGATTGCGCCCTCCCAAGTACTCCACGAAGATTCTGGACGACCGCCGCATTTCCACCTGGACCATCCCCACGAACTCTCTCTCTCATAATAGTCAAAACCGGTAAACTAATTTCATTTTGTATTAATTGTTGCTTTGGAGTTCCTCCTAGGTATAAATTTTCTTGTATTTTGATGTCCAAAAGGGACTTTCAGTTGATGTTATCGATCTCGTGGTGTTTCGTAACACCGTGTTCTTGTTCTCGATCTCGTGGTGTTTGGTAACAACCCACCACGTGGACAGGTATAGGTTAACCCCATCAGGGACCTATCTTTATTACTTACCTTGATAATTCTGAAGTTCAAGTCATTGAGATTAAGTCGTTTTTATGCCATTTATTGATTGTTCAAAGGATTTTTCGTTTAAATAGAGATTTTTACCTTTTGTTCCTGAACTGGCGTTCTGACTTTTGAATACTTACCTGAGCAGTTTCCTGGAGCGTAATAGGATCAGAAATTACGTCTATTACTGAAATACTTACCTGAATAACTTACCTTGATTGAAGTAAAAGTAGAGTCACTCGTAGATTGCAGAACGTAAATTCACTTACCTGAGTCTTGAAGAACCTGAAACAAAGGAAAAGAGTTAATGTTGATCAACAAAGCAAATTATACACAATAACGCAATAAAGAGTCAAATTATACTTACCTGGTAAACTTCAGACGAAGAATATTGTTTTTCGGTGTTTCCAAAGGGACTCACCTAGTCAACGAACATCAACGCCTTCCGCTACCAACTACAAGCCATTGATCCGAAACACGGTAAGTGCACTAGAGAACATACTAGTCCATAAGCGCAAGGTCTTTGTAATATCAGTTTTCATGTCAAGATAATCCATCGGCCATCGCTAGGAAAACTAGGTATTACATAGTTACCACTCTTGTTAAATTGTTGATTCCTCCCGTATGTGGGCGTTGGCTGCGGGGTCTGGGTCGGGGGGTCTTGGCCGGCCTGGGGGCGGCCCCCTTGATGGTTTTCCCCGTGCAACGTTTGCACCGCAGACAAGACCGTTGCCCGGTATGGGTACACGGTCCGGGAGCCGCCATGGTGGGTGGGTCCGGGCCCGGCTGGGTGCCTTCCGGCTGGGCTCCGCTGCCTTTGTCTTCTGGAGGATGTGATCGTTCTTTTTTTTACCCGTGTGCCCTTTCTAATGTCCCATTGTTTTGTTTAGCCCTATTACACTGTTATGTTTTGTTTTATATTTATATTTTATTGACTATTGTCGATGCACTTTGTGTGGAGTGACAAATAAAAGACATTAATGCTTCAGCATGATACAAGTTTCATTCACCAACAACATTGAATTATGGATATATTTTTGGGTGCGCAATTCCCAAATGCTGATTAGAGAGTCGCCGCCTAGTTTTTCTCGATCAGAGTTCAAAGAGAAGTTGTATTTCGAATTCCAACATATTTGAGGACAAGTGGGGAAGAAATTAGCTTGGTACTAAGCTGATTAGGAAGGGTTAATGCTTGCGTTGTTCCAGGAATTTTTCGTCACAGTTATAAACGTTTCAGTGTCATATGTTACCACCCCAGGAACACATCCCATCCCAGGAGTCAGTTGGCAGTGGAACTGAATATGCTAACAGTGACATATTAGCATTTTTGGCAGCAACTCCAGCGTTCCATCTTAATTTCTTTGTTCAATTATTAGCTCAATACAACATTACCTAATTAACTTAAAAGAAGAATAAGTACGGATCCGTTTAGAACACTGTTTCAGACACATAACGACAAAACTGATAACTTTGAGGTTTGAAATCGGGGTGTGCTTTAGATCGATAAGAGTTCCCAAATAGACGATTTTCACACTCCAAATTCCAGAAAATCAGCGTTCAAGTTTTTCTAAGTTGATTAACTACCTACCTACCTATTGACAGAGAACAATAATGTCCAGTTCTCTTTCCTCAACAGCACAGCTCATCAAGGCTTCACATTTTCGTGATTGTTGTCCCAAATGGAAAGGATGTAGGAATGACATATGAGAGAGATTAATCATCAATAGTGGCAGCAAAGGCAATAGAAATTGCGTAAGAGGAAACATGGGAAATCCCACGGGAAAGATTGGCATTATATAATTAAGAAGAATAGTAAATTGCCTCACAAACGACGAAATTCCAGTTACGGATCTGAAATCATTATCGTACTTACAGAGATATTTCGAAGTGATTCCGAGCAAATTTGATTCCGCTAGGCAGGTGTGATGACAGACTGATGGTCCTGAATAGCTCCGCCTACAACACAATATTGAATTAGAAACAGATACCTACGCCGCTCCACACATTGAGTATTTTATAAACTGATTTACCTACCTTGCAATAATTTTACAGTAGGACCAACACTTTACTTCTCGATATTTCTCTCGGTGGTTGTCGTAATGTTGTCACAAGTCACAACAAAAATAAATGAGCAGACGCGGTGACGTAATACAAGTGATAAGATAAAAATATTGACAGGGGGTGGTAATGATAAGGTTATCGTGGATGCTATAAAATTGTGTTGCTACTTGCTCGCTAGATGTCGCACAGGGCATTTGAGTAACAAAAAATGTTGCGCGCGTTTCATGCTCTCTTCATTGAAGCTTGTAACGGTGAACTGTCAATTGTAAATAAATTAACCTTGTAAATAATCCTTATGGACACTAAAATTTGTCGTAGCAGTTCTCGACTTGAATAACACACCGTAGTGCAAAAATAAAAACCTGGCCCAAACTCAGTGATTTTTTTGTTTTTCTTATTTGTTTCTGTTCACTGTCACTGTTCACTATTCAATATTCGGATAGATAAATAGATGCCCAAAAAAGGCTTTTCATAATATTTTTTTAGGAACCTTTTCCCAAGTTTAGCCTTGCCGAAGCTATCAAAAATACCTTCTCGAACGCTGTTTATCATTCTTTATAATATTTCCTACTGAATGTTCAGTTTTCAAATGTTCGTCATCTATTACAAAATATCTAATAAGAAATCCTTAACTATGAATTATATGCAATTTATACAACTTGAATACAGGATAATATTTCAAAATATTATATGTTCTCTTGGAATGAATAAATTTAGTACCTACCTACAAATCAACACCACAAATTTGAAAGCCCTACTCTGACTAAGGACACTCTGGTTTTGGTTTATAATTTTTCCAAAATTGTCCCCCCCCCTCACCGCCCATAAAAATTAGTTGGTTTACGTTTCAAGGTATGTAGAATCCAAAAATCGAATAAAACATTTTCCGTCCGTCCGTCCGCCGTAGCTACTTTCCTTAGTTCCCATGGACCGATATTGATGAAATTTGGTATACCTATATACCTACCAATGTATACCAAATTTGGTATATATGATGGGCTCCATTTGGGATCTAGTTTTGCCCCGAAGATAAGGGTTGATGTCAATCACTTCTAAGGGGTGAAAATTAAGGGTTGCAATTTTCAAAAATGCCCTAGATAGATTATTCTCAAAATAAAGGTATCGGTTTTTCACCAATTTTAGATAGCATTGCATTTTTAGAATTTTTAGAGACCACGCGGATCTCTGTAGGACTGTTTGCTCCCTACGAGACCTTAAGGGTTGGACTTACGGTAAATCAGAAACACGAGTGTGAATCGCAAAAGAGGTCTAACATCCGTTCAAATTTCAGCTGACCAACATGCGATCGCTGTTCGTTTCTTCGAGTTGTACTCAGTTTGGCGTCCTTAGCAACCAGTAATCAAATTTCTAAATGAAAGAATTCTTTATTTCTTTGAATGGACTGTGAAGCTTTTATTTCATCTAAATTAACTCGATTATGAAACGAAAACTTAGTTGGTAGGTAGTGACAATGGGAAAGCTGTGTTCTTTGCTGGCGAGTGATTTATACAGAAAAATATTGAACCTTTGTAAATAATTTGCAGCGTTTTTATTCTCGAATGAGCTGTTCCTTCATAATCATCAACTCGGTAACTACTATTTGATGTCGTGCCTTCATTGATGTCTAGTCCAATACTCCATCCACTATGAACCATCCGAGAGTTATTCATATTTATATCAAATATAAAAAATATTAACTTATTTCCTCCACTTACCAACATGGAAAAGAATCAAGATCAACATCGTCCATGGTCACCGATACATGGTATCAAGTATCCATGTGATGGGACGGAGGCCGCGATCATTCCTTCTCTACGTAAAGTACCTAGGCTTTGAAGACGCCACTCAGTCGATGTCGGGTGTCGTAGTACATGACGCTCCTCCTCGATTTTGAAGAAAGAAACTTTCTGCCTTGGATTAACGATAAAACGGCTCGCTCTTGGATATAATGGAGGTAGGTAAGTGGAGTATCTCACATTACAAGTAACTTCACCCAAATAACTCGTTAGTTATACGCATTGTTGTTGTTACACCTATTATTTCAACCGTTACAGCTTTCTATTTCAACCGTTCGCGTCATAATCAAATCTCCAGTAAGAACAACAACGTGCTTTATAACACTAGATCTGGAGATTATTTAGATCAAAAATGAGCTCCTCACCGAAGTTTTTCAGTCGGTCGACGTTCGTTCCTCGTTCCGGGTCAGTGTTTGGCCAAATCGAAGGGCAAAAACTTGAAAAATTGTACTTAATTGGAAATTTTAAAGGATTTCAACAATTCATTAGTGCACGGCCCTAGGGAATTGAAAACTGAAATATTGCGGTTGTAATCATCAAAATCGAACAATAATTGCCAGAGAAATTTGAGCTGGGGCACTCTTGATTTTCACCCCTTAGAAGTGACTGACATCAACCAAAAGCTTTGCGGCACAACTAGAAACCAAATGGAGCCCATATACCAAATTTGAACCAAATCGGTCCCGTGTTGCTATGAAAAGTGCCGCGTACGGCGGATGGACGGAAAATTTTTTATTCGATTTTCGGATTCTACGTACCTTGAAACGTAAAACAACAAATTTTGAGGGGGGGTTAACATTTTTTTTCTCGCTCGATTCCAATGGCTTATTATTGAAAATAATAAACCAAAACTACGATTATTCAGCAGTTTTTCCCATTTCTCTATGGCAATTATTTGTTCGATTTTGATGATTCCGGCGGCAATATTTCAGTTTTTTAACCCCCTAGGTACGTGAACTAATGAATTCCTAAAATCCTCGAAAATTTCAAATTTAGGTACAATTTTAAAAGTAGTTGCTCCTTCAATTTCGCGAAATTCTGACCGTTCGTTCGTCGTTAGTATTTCCCTAAATTGCAGGGGGCAAAACATGGAAAAATGTAACTAAATTTGAAATTTTCAAGGATTTTGGAAATTTATTAGTGCACGGGCCTAGGGAATTGGAAAACTGAAAGATTGCCGCTAGAATCATCAAAATTGCACAATGCCAGAGAGAAATGGGAATAACATAACTGAATAAACGGGTTTTCCCATTTTTCTCTGGCAATTATTGTTCGATTTTGATGATTCTAGCGGCAATCTTTTAGTTTTTCAATTTCCTACGCCCATGCACTAATGAATTTCGAAAATCCTTGAACATTTCTAAACTAGGAACAACGATTAATGTTTGAGCCCCTTCAATTTAGAGAAATACTGACCCGGAAGGAGGAACGAACGCCAACCGACTGAGACCCCCTTAAAGGTGGCTATTACAGGTGACTTCAACCTGCGTGTTTTCAGATATATTTTATCCGATTTGTCCGAGGGATATGATAAGTTCTATAAAATCGGGGAACGTAAACTAACGGCTTTCCACTTTATGAAATAGGCGGTAGTCACCTATCGGACGTATTTTGGCGGAGGGCGAATAACAATTAAAAAGGAGATACGACTCAATATTGGAAGGGAAAATGGCTCGAGCCAAATAAAACAAAATCCCAGCGGTGCCCTATCGGAGTGGGAGATAGAGCGCGGAAAAGTGGCGTAAATATTCACTCGAGGGAGGGCTTAACCGGGGTGGCTTATCTGGTATCAAACATCAGTTATCCACTTTTGGTAGCGTATGGCAGAGAGGGGAGAGCAAATATGTTTGTAGGAGATGTATCTGGTGGTGAGGGGTTGGGAAAACATGAATTAGGTGTTCTGATAACGCCTGGGGACCTCCCTCTCGCCCGTTAATTGGGTTTTGGATGATGTGTTAACGGGGTTTCGAGAGAGGGATTTCAAAATTGATACGGTGTCGCTCGTCCGACTGTCTCTTTGCCGAGTTGAGGTTGATGTACGTCGACAGGATTACGTCAAAATCACTTTGACATGATGTGTCGCCTTTAGATAAAACGTTTGAAACATTACAGAACGGCCCTGCGTTGTTCTCAAACCTCAGTTGAAATACTCCCCAATGGAGCGATTGAAATTATACAGTATCCTGAATTATATCCTACCATTGTAGCCCAAAATAATTGATTATAAAATAAAAACAGTATTAACAAAACTAACGGTTCGACCTCTGGATTGATGATGGGAAACCACTAAAAAAACGCTGCAAATTACTTATTACACAAACATTTATTATTTTTCAGTATACTTAAAGGGTGTAATCCTAACTTGTCTGCCATACTATACGAATTGATTCTAAAACTAATTTTCAAAAAAAAAAAAAAAAGTCTCATAGCAATTTTGTGAAAAGGCTTTGTTTTCGAGTTATTTTAATTGTAAACTTTATTTCGTGATTTTGACCTTACGTCATTAAATCGGTCATAACTCCTTTAATGAGCTATGATAATTACAATTTGAGAATACCGTTCGAAAGAGCATTAAATTTCCTATTGGAGAGGTCCCTTACCTTTTCTTTGAGTCAAAAAAGCCCCCTGAAAAAAAAAAAATTTACGTAATTTGGGAAACTTTGAATTTTTTCAATCGGAAATTGAACTACGAGAACCGATATGTTTTCAAGATGCAAGAAAAGTAAAAACTGCGTCAAAATCTCAGCTTTCCAATGGCATAATCAAAAAATATTCTACACCCAAATTTATAGGAGAAATTTGAGTTTGAACGAGGAAAAAGCCTCGTGTGGCTTCGCCGTCTACTGCGGCGCCGACCCACCCACTCCCATCGTCCGACCCCTCAGATCGTCTAGGCGGAGCGCTGATCTCGTAAAAAAAAAAAAAAAAAATTTCTCCAAAAAATGCACGTTTTTCCTCGTTCAAACACACATTTCTCCTCTAAATTTGGTCGTAAAATATTTTTGATGATACCAATGGAAATCTGAGGTTTTGGCGCAGTTTTTACTTTTCTTGCATCTTGAAAACTTATCGGTTCTCGTTGTTCAATTTGCGATTGAAAAAATTCAAGGTTTCCCAAATTACGTAAAATTTTCTTTTCAGTGGGCTCTTTCACGTCTTAAACCTTGCCTCAAAAAAAGGTGAGGGATCCTATCCGATTTAATTGCTAAATTTAATGCTCTTTCCAACGGTATTCAAGGAGTTATGACCGATTTAATAACGTAAAGTCAAAATCACGAAAAACGTGTAAAATTAAATTACTCGAAAACAAAGCCTTTTAAACAAAATTGCTTAGAGACATTTTTTGTTGCAAATTAATTGTAGAATCGACTCGTACAGCATGGCAGACCAGTTAGGCTTACACTCTGTAGATAACGCGCCTGCAAAGAATACAGCTTTGCCATTGTCACTACCAACCACCATATTAAATATGGTGGTAGGTGAAGCATAAATAAATATAGCATAAATGTTGTGAAGATAAATATTGTGAAGCATAAATTTTATGCTTCACAATCAAGGTTATTATGAATAGGCTTCACACTCAATTCGGAGAAATAAAGAGTTGTGAAATATGGAATTTTGATTAGGTACTGGTTGCTTAGGGTGCAAAATTTAGTACAACTCGAAGATACGAACAACGATCGAATTTTTCTTCAGCTGAAATTTGAACGGATATTAGGCCTCTTTCGCGATTCACTTTTCGTGTTTCTGATTTATCGTCCAACCTGTAGGGATCGAACGGTTTGTCCTACAGAGCTCTGGGTGGTCTTTAAAAATGCAATACTATTTCAAATTGATGAAAAAACAATACCTTTATATTAAAAGTTTTTGAGCTAGGGCGTTTTCAAAATTTCAGACCTTATTTTTCAACCCTTAGAAGTGGAGTATACATATACCTACCAAATTTCATCAAAATCCGTCCATAGTAACGTACGGCGGTCGGACGGACAAATTTTTATTCGATTTTTGGATTCCACATACTTTGAAACGTAAACCAACAAATTTT
The DNA here is from genome assembly GCA_009739505.2 of Apolygus lucorum. Classification (NCBI taxonomy): domain Eukaryota; kingdom Metazoa; phylum Arthropoda; class Insecta; order Hemiptera; family Miridae; genus Apolygus; species Apolygus lucorum. The sequence continues at coordinate 31,733,266 of CM019170.2, read as the reverse complement.
CAGGAGGGGTTAAACAAATTTTTTCTTGGTCGATTCCAAAGGTTCATTATTGAAAATAATAAACCAAAAGGAGTAAGAAGGTAATAACAGTTATTACCTTGTAGTTACTACAACTTTTATTCAGATATAGATTGGTGAGTAGGTTTGCATTCACTCGTATTGATGTCAAGACCACCCACACTGAAGGCAGTCATGTTCCTCTGGACATGTGGACACTGCTTCCTGTCGCACTCATCTCTATTTCCCTGAGGGCCTTGGTCCTTCTTGTACCCGATTTTCCATTCTCCAGCCGTCTGGTCGTTGGTGAGACCTAACTCCCTTACAGGATTTTCCCCAAATAGATCAAGCCTTGTGGATGCATGCCCCTTCATTTTGATTGTATTTCATCCCGGTCATTACATCTTGTCTTATTTGACTCCATCGAAAAAATCTGACATTTCTCACGATTTTCTAAGTGTTATTTGCTGACGAAGCTTCGTACATAGCTATTCTGGCATCCGTATTTCGTAGTGTTCAATCAATTGACATCATCAAGAGGAGAACCGAATTTTTTGATGATTTGTAAAATGTGTGCCCCATTATGTAGACTATTCTTCCTTAACGTACTTCTTCGTTATTTGAGGTTTGTTACAAGTCAGGAATGTTACCGTATTATTGCAGGGTATAAAATATTTGTATACGTCGGGCGATTGAATCACATCTTCCGCTGAACGTTGCTGACTTGAGTTGTGTAGTCCCTCTCCCCAAAGGACATGAAATGTGGGCAAGGTACAGGTCACGACGAGCTGTGGTCATCCCAGGGTCAGTTTCTGGTAATCATTAGACCCCAAATGTCTCTATAAATAACCGGGGTTTTCATCTAATTTCCTCCTTCATTTCAAGGGAAGTCCCCCAACGTTCCGTCTGCGTCTTGTCGACTTCCTCAGAGACCTGCCAGACGACTGTACGAGGGTCAAGCGGCTCTTCACAATTTCCTGATGTCGTGATTTGGTCAGCCTTTACCCTAGAGGGGGTCTCATTTCACGATTCACATTGAATCAAGCGAGAGCGTATAGTTCAGGCATGACGCCTTCCATTTAGAGGAAGCCTACTGGTTAAAACGCACGACATCTAGGACTTGAAGGAGGGGTAAACCCCTGCGCCGTTAAAAAATTTGTTGTTTTCCTACATAGTGCTCATTCAGTTGTCCTTCCTTAGCAACCAAGCTCCAAATTTCGAAATGAAGGCTCCCACAACTTTCGGATAAGTACCGGTGTTATTGCTATAGTAGGTAGTATCAATGGAAAACTGTTCTATGAAGAAGAGTGATCTATACAGTAAAATAATAAACTACAGAGTAAAAAGGGGTGGGGGGGGGAAGGTTAACTTTTTTTTTCATGCTCAATTATAAAGGTTCATTATAGAAAATAATAAACCATAAGTAACAAAAACTTTGAAAGTGTACGTTTCCGTGTATTTTAAGACGCTGGACATAGAGAAAAACGGCTGCCAAATGGGTGTGGCACATAGCTTCCTCGTACCTATTGTATAGATGATCCGATGCATAGTAGTTGATCTCAAAACATCAACCTCGAAGTACCTTCCACAACCCTCATAGAGGACCATCTACACGCCAATATGAACAATCCTGAGAAATTTCGTCGAAATCGGATGGAAAATGTAGAAGTTATGGATGTTACAAGGAGTTGACGTTTGCGCATACGCAGTGGCTTCTATCAGTCCCGAAACAATGATTTTCATAGGGGACCATCTACAACCGAATTCGCATATTCCCTGAAAATTTCATCGAAATCGGATGATAAATGTAGAAATTATGGATGTTACAAGGAATTTACGTTTGCGCATGCGCAGCAACTAATATTCGTCTGGGGGTGATGATTTTCATAGGGGACCATCTACACGCCAACCCGCACAATTCTAGAAAATGTCATCAAATTCGGATGAAAAATGTAAGTGTTATGGCTGTTACAAGGATTTTACGTTTGCGCATGCACAGAGGTTACTGTCAGTTTTGAGGCCTTGATTTTCATAGGGGACCATCTACAACCTAATCCGCAACATTCCTGATAATTTTATCGAAATCGGACAATAACTTCGTATAGTTATGGCTGTTACAAGGAATTCATGTTTGCGCATGCGCAGCAGCTACTATCGGTCCGGGGGTGATGATTTTCATAGGAGACCATCTACTACCCGGAATCGGACAATAACTTCGTAGTTATGCCCGTTACAAGGATTTCATGACAGACAGACACGAAATCAAAATCGTTCAAGAAGGTTCCTAAACCGCGAGTGGAAATTTTGATTTTTCAAACAAAGCTTCCGCTACCTTGCAGTCTCGAAAGCAATATTCTTGAAAATAATTCTGTAAATTGTTCGAAATAGAAAGCCTGACTGATGTGTAGTTAGTTGGTAGAAAATGAAGATACCTAGACAAAACTCGTCATTCCCTAAAATTTCGTTCTCATATTTCAGCTGCTCAATTTTAGCAATTTAGGAATTCAGCTTAAACAATAAGGCTGCAAAACCCTCTAGTTACTTCCTTTCAGAAATTGAATTAACCTCTCCAATCTATAAAAGTCTACCAATTGGGTGTGGCACATGGCTTCCTCGTTTCCCTAATTTGGTAGGAGATACCAAGCTGGTAATTTATCGTTTGATAAATAATTTTCAAGTACGTATTCAAAAATCAAGTTTAGTAGGTCAGCAATAGAATTCATTCAATTTGCACGCCACTGCCAACTACTCAACCCAGGGACTGAGGGAATGTGTAGCTCAGCCAAGGACACTGGCTAAGGTGGAGAAAGAAGAGCTACCCTTGGCTGCTGATGTGAGTGGTAGCCAGCATTTCTGGGTCTGGAAGATGGGTGTTTTGGTCGCAAATGGGCATTTCATCAGGGGGAAAGCACTGAAAAAGGAAAACACTGTTCAAAAAGATACCACAATTTTGGTAGTTTAGGGGAGAACCAGCCACTACTGAGTAGGAATCCACAGAGAAATCGCCCTGTGGTGCGTCGTCCTGTTCAAGCTGGGCGTGTCAAGAGCGCACTCTGGGACGACACCGAGCGCCGATGCAAAATAAATAAGAATACCATTTGAGAGGGTTGATACTCGACCTCATGGGGTTTTTGCCAATGTCAAGTTGAGGAATTCGTTACATATTGACTTTCCAGGATTATTTCACCAGGTGGCCAAAGATTTGGTTGATCATGTTGTCTCTCGATTTTGGGTATCTCCAAAGATCCATTCGGATGGAGAAGAAAGCTTCGAAAGTGAAGTTTTTCATGAAGTTACTGCTTCTAGGAGGACTGAAAACGGTAAAAACGTTGGCAGAATGACTAACAAGACTGGGACGACATGTTGCCTATCGCCCTCCTTGTGAGTAGAGCTTCTGAACTGACTTCAGGATTCACACCCGCCAGAATGTTCATTCGCTGGTAGCTGAATACGTGAAGAAAAAGTTGGCAAAAAAATGCAGTTGCCTGTGAGCGTCTGAAGATGAGGGCTGAGGAAAACGGTATAACGCATGAGCCAAACTGAATGAGTATCACAATAATTGTGATACTCATTCAGTTTGGCTCATGCTTTATAGCGTTTTCCTTAGCCCTCATCTTCAGACAATAATTATTATTGTTTCACAATACGAAGAGGAGGAAAGGCTCCTACCAAAGTTGTAGGGAAGTTGGGAGGGCCCATGCAGAATAGTATATGTTTTAAACGACGTCGTGTTTAGGATCAGGACGACAAAGGGACGGATGATGGAGTGATCCACCATGATTGGTTGGCTCCGTTTATGGAAGAAGAGAGTTTGTTATGAAAGAGACGTAGTGGTGTTAGAGTTACCTCTACTAAGATGTTTTGTAGCTAGAAGCAAATTGAAAAATTGTTTTTGATTCACTACAATCCTGAGCTTTTCCATGGGAACCTGTGTTTCATCTGAGTCGCAATCAAATTTCTACAGTACCAATCATTTTCACGCCAACTAACTCTATTCGTTCATTTTATGGGAGAACGCCCACACAATTTAGCTGTGGATTTTAGATTTCTGTCCCTTTCCTTCCAAGTGAAGCTTCTCTTGCTCATGGCGGCATATAAATTAACTCTCAAGTATACCTTTATGAATCATGAGCAAATACATCATCCTTCCCACTAATTCGTTATGCAAATCGATTCGAGAAATGACGTACAATAGATTCACAATTAGTTTTCATGTTGGGGCGGAGCAGTTTCGCTTTAAACCTCAGAGATGTAAATCAACTCGGCACAACCCCTTTATAGGAGGGATAGTCGTATGGGGGGGGGGCTAGTTTCTCCGGACAAGTTCACCAGAGCTGCTCTCCCCTAGATAAACACCCGGGTTTCAGGAAACTCGTCTAATTTAGAGGCAGAAGTTACAAACTAATTCGCCATTCCCTGCCGCCACCCGCAGCGCTATCTGCGCCCCCTCTCCTTCACTATTGTCATGGTAAATTTGCTATAATATCTGAGTTTAAGCGAAAACCGTCGGGAGAGAGAGAGAGGAAGGGTAGTTTGTTGGCAAACTGCGGGACTTTCCCCTCTGGTTTAATTAATTCGAGCAGGTAGATTTAGGAGGTTTGGAGCTTCCCGTTTTCTAGTTAGCCGAGCGTCCTATCTATCTCTTTGCATCTCCGAGGTTTCTCTCACAGATAGCGCCGTGGGATGACGTTTCGCGCCACAATACATCAAACTCCATCCTGTATCGCGATTCCATCCGTGATCGCATTATACCGTTGAGACCTCTTCATCCTGCATGTGTAATGAGAATAACTATGTTTACTGGGAAGGGTGTAGATATGTCTATTTTAACGTCATTTCCATTTTAAGCCTGCTCCTATAGGTGCTCATGTTTATCAATGAATCGTCAAAGTCATAACAATTTCTTCCACCATAGATTAGAATAGATATATTGACGTCATAAGCAAAAAACTGCCAATAATATTTCATTTTCCTTACAAAGATGGAAGTAAAGCCTGTTGGTTAGATAATGATTAAATTAATCAGAAATGTTTAAATTAGTTCCTTTATGTAAACGATCAAGTCGATGGCTTCCTAAATTTTAGAAAGAATTAATTTTCATTATAACGTTTTGGCTTCTACTGATCAGAATTTATGAAATTCTTCTAAAATACTTTCAAAATCCACAGCTTCTCACCAAATTCGGCTTTTTACATCGTAAAATATCAATATTTTAGGGAACTTATGTAGGAAGTTTGTTTTCCTGAAATTTCCACGGTATTGTATTGTACACGGTATTTTACTTTGGACAGACAGAAAGAATGCTCCAAAACTCAAAATTCGAATGAATGTTTCGATTATGGAAGACCTAATACAAAGCTTCCCTATATTCGGTAGTGAGACAGTAAGGGGTTTACTGTCTCACTATCGAATAAATAAAAAATATGTTCCTTGTGAAGACAGTGCGGGGTGCACTCTCTTCACAAGGAACATATTTCTTCGTTAAGGGATTTCAAAGACCAGATTTCAATGTGCTAACCTACAAGTAAGATTTATACGACCTAATTAATTATTTATAAAAATTAACAAACCATCATTGGTTGATAGAAATAAGAAGTTTTTTCTTTTGGGAACCCAAAGAACGGATTTCAAAGACGTACCCTACCTATTCAATTGGAGTGGGGGAATTGGGGGACGCGGACTCCCCCCCCCCCCCCCTGAAATGAAATGAAACTGAAGAAAAAAAGGAGAAAGCGACGTAAAAGGTTTTACAATGAAATCAAAAAGAACTATAGTGTTAACAGTGAAATAACATGAGGAATAGATAGAATATTTATATATTTTCTATAGCTTATTCCCATTTATTGCGTATATATTTTGTAGCGTTTTGATTGTTATTGTGTTCTTTAAAGCAGAAGGTAGAAGTGGTTTCATATTCTTGCTCAGAAAATAGATGGATGAGACAAATCATAAATATGATTGATATGATCAAGATAGTGGCTACAGTGGAGGTGTGAGTTTCGATGGGGGATCGGTGTTAAGTAATTAGAAGTCGATGAATTCAGATTGAAAAAAAAAATATAAAAAAAATTGGAAGGGAGAGGCAGATGTTCCTCAGATTTATACAGGAACCATGATGGGGAGAGAACACGCGACCTTAATTGTTCCTGGTACGATAACCAAGTAGGTATTTCTCATAAGACATGAATACTCGTATATGAATCTTTCCTATCAGCTCTTTCAGTAATTTTTTCCTGTCGAATGGACAAAAAATTTGAGGGGATAATCTGTTGCAAATCTTCATTTAGGACCATTTTCTCCTCGTAGTTTTTTTTTTGAAAAATGACCAATACAGGAACAGGACCGAAAATGACAACCAACTGGGTTGTACTAGTTCTGACCCACGTTTTCACACAGTAAGATCATAAACGCAAGAGGCGATATAATATGTCAAACGACACACGAGAGAGGATAAACAGGTCAGACTCAATGATCGTCAGTTTCATCTACTTTTGTTTACTTGAAATTTTCTGACCCTTAAATACGACAAGATCATGCGAAATCCAATCAGTAGCAATTTTCGGAGTAGTTTCTCCAAGTATTTCCACTGGGATGGGAACTGGTCCAAAGTGATCAAAAGAAACAATGGTCCTAAGGAATGTCTTGCAACACATGTCTCAGTCAGGCTGTCGTGACTGGATACTCAATCGAAGATAGAAACTATTCTAGAATCATCACTTTGGACGGCTTAATCCTTTCAGCTTTGAATCAGTTCACTCATTAGTTGAGGAAATGGCCAAATTCGAGTAGCCGCCAATTTTGACCAGTTTACTTTGCACCAGTTTATCCCCTCCCGAATGTTGTTTGCTCAAAATTTGTTTGAAATTGATTCCACATTGAATTTAAGCCCTTACAGAGTGAAAATGTGGGGAGAGTTAGTACTATCCAAATTGCCACAAATTATAGCCTATAATTTATAGGCCAGGGTCTCTACTGGGATGGTGTCAAGTCCAAATTGATGTTTTGCAAGAGAGTCTTCCCTCAGACTCTTTTGACCAAATACTCATCTGAGTGCGAAAACTGGCCAGAAGAGCTGAAATGAAAACTAATACAGAACTTGTACTAGAACCATTATTTTTGACGGCTTTCCCCTTTTTTGGCCGACTTCGAAAACGCCATCATCCTTTGCACCATCCATTTCACTGAATGGAGAAAATTAGTGGAGTAAGGGAGAAAATAATCGAATTCAACCAGTTTCCCCTGCACCATTCCAACCGAACATACGAGAGAGGACAAACTGGTGGAGATCCAATGCTCTCCAGTTTCATCTACTTTTGTTTGCTTGGAATTTTTCTACTCTAAAATAACAAAAAAATTCTCCACCAAGTGTAGAGGCAGAACTGTCAGGCAAAATCCAATCAGTAGCAATTTCCAATCCTAGCAACTGGTTCAAAGTGAACAAAGGAAACAATGGTCCTTAGGCATGTCTTGCAACACAGGTCTAGTTCTCACTCAGGCTCTCGTGACTGGATACTCAATCGAAGATAGAAACTATTCTAGAATCATCACTTCGGACGGCTTTACTCCTTTCAGCTTTGAATCAGTTCAAAGTCAGAATTTCGACCAGTTTACTCTGCACCAGTTTATCCCCTCCCGAATGTTGTTTGCTCGGCATATGAAATTTTGAAATTGATTCCACTTTTAATTTAAGACCTTACAGAGTGAAAATGTGGGGAGATTTAGTACTATCCAAATCGCCACAAATTATGAACATCACCTGATAAGATAGTATCAGGTCCAAATTGATGTTTTGCAAAAGGGTCATCCCTCAAACGCTTTTGACCAAAATACTCATCTGAGTGGGAAAACTGGCCCGAAAATCTGAAATGAAGACTCATACAGAACCTATCCTAGAACCATCATTTTGGCTTTTTCGACCGACTTCAAAAACACCGTAGGCGCGAAGGAGGAGGTTCTCAATTCGATGTGTCGTGGGACAACGTTTTTTGCTTCCGAGTCTACCAAGGTAGCGGAAGCTTTGTTTTCACTTTTCAAGGTTAAAAAAAAAGTTCTCCAAAATCAAAATTTCCACTCGCGTTTTACGTTTCAAACCTTCCTGAACAATTTTGGTTCCGTGTCTGTCATGAAATCCTTGTCACAGCCATAACGTCTACATTTCTCATCCGATTTCGAAGAAATTTTCGAGGATTTTGCGGGTTAGCGTGTAGATGGCCCCCTACGAAAATCATCGCCCCCAGACTGATTTCCTTGAAACAGCCATAACTTCTACATTTTCCAACAATAATCAGAGTCCCCTATGAGGGTAATGCAAGGTATTTAGAGATCGATGTTTTGAGGTCAACTACTAAACATTGGATCGTCTATACAATCGGGTTATGCGGGTTATGTTATACGAGGAAGATATGTGCCACACCCACTTGTTTCTTGATGTCTGAATACCACTGAATGAGGAAAATTAGTGGAGTAAGGGAGAAAATAATTGAATTCAACCTGTTTCCCCAGCATCATTCCACCCAATTTTGATTTTTGGTTGCTTATCTTTAGGTAATTTGCATTGATTGCGTTTTGATATTGCCTCTAGTAGTGGTGTCAGATGGTTGTTTATTTGTCCTGTGTTGGTTTTTGAGGTTGTTGTGTAAAAAAACTTGTTGCTTGATAAAGTTTCTGAAAAAGTTGAGTTCTAAGTAGTTACCATTAGGTATAATAAATTGGAAAATTTGAATCGCAACAAGTTCAGTTAGCGTCTAAAGTGACCAATGTGATCTTTTGCTTTAGTTTCTCCATTGTTAGACTTGGAAAAGTTCCCCACCAGTGGAAAAGATACTTACCAAATGATCGCCGCTTTCGGCCAGTTTCCCCATCACCAGGTTATCCACTCTCGAATTTCGTTGGCTTGCCGTTCAAAAAGTTACAATTGATTCCCCTTTGTTTATAAAAATGGGTTCACATATCCACAGCCATACACTCACTTAATCCCCGTTTCCCCCACGCAGGGCACCTGGATGAGACCCATTTGTCATTTGCGTCGGCTTTTCCCCTTCATATTTTCATTCTTTTTTTTTGTGGAAGGGAGAACTAACGAATATATGGGCTACTCTTCGCGGTACGTCAGTCGAATGTAACAACAATGCAACATCGTATCTCGTCAGCCATCATGTAAAAAAAAAAAAAAAAAAAATGGCTTTCGTGTTTACGGTATGACAGCGAAAAAGCCCCTCAATATAAACCTCTCTCGCGGGATTTCCCCCTTTTCTCGTATTTTGAGAAAAGAGAGAAAAAAAAAATCAAAATTAATCCCCAACGCTTTTAACAGAGTGCGTTTGCATTTCAATGAGAAATGAGTTGAGAGCTGTATCCGGGTTTTTCGAAACTTATATGTGTCTATGTCTATGTGATCAGCATCTGATGTTCTGTCTGCATTGATGGGTAGATATACTAAAATTTCCGTTTGCAGAGAGTTGTTAATCAGTTCATAATTTTACCGTCACAAACGAGGGTGCGATTCATTACCGTGTTCTGATACTGTTTGCCTGTAATTGATCGAAACATGATTGAGAATAGCTTCCAATTTTCGCTTCCTTACATTGAAGAAAGGAAGCTCTGTTAAAAAAATCCTTCACAATCAAAATTTCATCTCTCATTTCGCGTTTTGGAGCTTCAATTCCACGTTTGGTAGGCCTGGTAAAAGAGGTGGCCCTCGTCTGGTAAAAGCAATTAACTTGTGCTCCTAGACATTATATCATAGCTCAAACATTCAAATCCACTCACAGGCTGGTCTAAACAGAGTTAGATATCGTGACGAAAGATAGCTTATGGGTAATTAGAAAAGTTTCAAGACGTTTGCAACCACATTTCACTTTTTTGTTTTCAATAATGAACCTTCGGGAATGAGCAAGTTAAAATTTAACTCTTTCAAGAACGTAGAAGTTGAAAAGGTACCCTTTGACCCTTTCAAGTTGTAGAAAATCAACCGATGAAAAACGGACCGATTTTTGGTGAAATTTGGTAGGTAAATGTGTTTTAGTTGAGCCCCAAAATTTTGGTGATCGTTGGTCACTTTTAAGGGATGACAGATGTGCAATTTTTGAAAGGTCCTATCTTGACAATATTTGATATAAAGGAATTGGGTTTTCATCAATTTTAATTGAATTTGAATAATCGAATGAGCTCACTAAGAACTCGAAATGCTCCAATCTGAGACACAAGTGTGAATTGCTGATGAATGCTCACTATAGGAAGTCGGTTGAACCTCCGTTATATTTTCAGGAGATCAATTGATAAACTATGAACTCGTCACTTCTCAACTATGAACTCGTGACTTTAGATGTATATGTTCACTAGTCATCGTTTCTTTCAAGTTTTGCTTCCTCACTACCGAAGGTAGGGAAGCTTTGTATTCGTGAAAGAAGTGAAAAAAAAATGTCCTCCAAAATCAAAATTTCCACTTGCTTTTTGCGTTTTAGAGCTTCCCAAACAATTTTGGTTCCGTGTCTGTCTGTCTGTCTGTCGGTCTGTCGGTCTGTCTGTGGTCAATCCTTGTCCCGGGCACAACTATACTAACCTGTGGTCCGATTTTGATGAAATTTTCAGGGATTGTGCGGGTTAGGTCCTAGACGGTCCCCTATCAATTTCAGCACCTTCGGACCAATAGGAGCGAGTGCTCATGCGCAAACGTGAATTTCTTGGAACCTCGGTTTCTCGGTTTCTAATGAACCGATTTTGCTCAAATTTGGAGGTTAGTTAGGGACTAACTTCTAAGAGACACCCTATAAGTTTCAATCAAATTGGTCAAGCAATAGCCGCTGCGCATGCGCGAACTTTAAATTTATTGTTACAACCAAAACTCCGCAACTATTCAACCAATTTCGATGAAATTTTCAGGGATTGTGTGGGTTACCACAACTATTTACAACACTATTATAAACATTAATACCTGCAACCCTATCCCGCATATTATCGCCAATATTTTGGTATTCAATAACTCTTTGAATCATAATTTTTTCGCCAACTGATTCTATACGTCCATGTTACAATGAGTGAGGAAGCTATACTGCCCACCCAACTTGGCAGACGTTTTTTTTTCCATGTTTTGAAAATTTTCGTTTTTTTGTCTTTTTCAAGGTGGAAATTGATAATTTATGACAACCAATTATTCAAAAAGAGACTGCGAATGATCTAGCTTGATATTACAATTATTATCCACGTACGGTATTGGAGAATCCGTCGTAACCAGCAAGTCGAGTACAGGAGGCGAGTGCTTTCGATGTAAGGACATCATCTTCAGGCCGTTGAGAGTACCTACTAAAGTTTGTCAGTCCGTCGTTCTATTTATGTAGTCTGGGTGAAAGGGAGGGGAAAGGATCTAAAAGGAAAGGAGGGGGCCACGTGGTGAAAGGTTGTTTGTCTGTCATGTCAAGTGAACTAATTCTTATAAACTAGCTTAACATAACTAACTTATTGCTAAATTATTTACTTATATCTACTTCTAACCAGAGATGGGCGAATTCTTATTCATAAATACGATTATGAATACAAATCATATCTGCAATTTCATGATTATGAATACGAATACAGGTATGAATATGAATATGAATACGAATACAATTGTATTCACACTTTGAATACGATTTTCCCCCTTATTCGTATTTTGAAGACGATTTTATGGTTTTTTGTATGATTCCCCTAAAAATCGATTTTTTAAAACGATTTTCCCTGAAAATCATACTTTTTTAAGATGATTTTCTCCCGAACTTCGGATATATTAAATATAACTATAAATAAATATAAATAAATTAAATATAAATTTTATGGCCTAAAATTGTCAATATAATCAATCAAAATTCGAAACGTTCACACATTTTCATAGGCTTTTCACGCAGAATCGAATGAGACCACCCCCAGGTCGCTACGACCAACCGTATAGAAGCTACGACGTAATTTACGCTGAAAATCGTATTTTTTTCACGATTTCCACTGAAAATTATAAAAGAATTATGATTTTCACCGGAATTTCGGTCCTATTTATTCCCCAAAATTGTCAAAATAACTAAAATTCGAAACAATCACTAATTCTTATGGGATTTTTCACGCAGAATCGAATGAGACCACCCCCAGGTCGCTGCAACCAACCGTACAGAAACTACGACGTAATTTACGCTAAAAATCGTATTTTTTAAAATTTTTACTGAAAATTATAAAAATTTATGATTTTCAGTGTAAATCGTAAAACAAATACGATTTTCATCGAAGATTTCGTTGTAGTTTCTATACGGTTGGTCGTAACGACCTGGGGGTGGTCTCATTCGATTCTGCGTGAAAAATCCTATAAGAATTGGTGAGCGTTTTGAAATTTGATTGATTATTTTGACAATGTTAGGCCATAAATATGTCCAGAGTTCGGGAGAAAAATCATTAAAAAAAGTGTGATTTTCAGGGAAAATCGATTTTTAGGGAAATCATAGAAAAGATTATTAAATCGTATTCAAAATGCAAATAAGTGGGAAAATTGTATTCAAAGTGTGACTACGATTGTATTCGTATTCATATTCATATTCATACCTGTATTCGTATTCAAATCATAAAATCGCAGATATGATTTGTATTCTTAATCGTGTTTATGAATAAGAATTCGCCCATCTCTGCTTCTAACTTAGGTACTAGGAATCTATACATATTTTTTTTACATGACAGACAACCTTTCACCACGTGGTCACGTTACCACGTGGCCACCTCCTTTCCTTTCTGATCCTTTCACCTCCCTTTCACCCAGACTATATGTATAAATGGAACGACGGACTGACAAACTTTAGTGCTCGACGGATTCTCCAATACCGATAATAATTGTATTCTTATAACTAGCGGAAAACTAGCGGTACCTATTAATTTAATGCTAGCTTGATGTTGTTTCCCAGAATTGAACATGGTACAACAAGGTTGTTCAAATGTTCAATAAGTCTTATTTATTGTTGACTCACGAATAAGTAGGTATGTTCGCAGAGAACGCTGAGCCTTCGGATCTGCTCCAACTGCTGTGGCTTGAAAACTGACACTACCCGCGCAGGGGGACTCATCACTAGACGCCAAGTTCTACTGTGATAAAATAAATCCGACTCTCTATCACTGAGGCGCCGAAGCAGAATGATGACTGAGGTACAAAACACACGAATATGTCGATACTATTTTGTAGTTTTTACCACGCATAAATCCGAGCCCTAGTGATTACCAGTTCAGGCCGCATAGATAATAGAAACTTTAGCTGATGAAATCCTACTGCAGGAGCAGATGCAGACTTATTTTGAGATTTATCGAAGTCATAATGGAGTTTCATGATTTCGGAAGTGCTAAGTACTTTTTCCGTACAAAGCCCCCAAGGGGCGAAATCACCCTGAATATCGTGCACACCCCTCTGTCCTATTATTTCCCCAGAAATAAGAACTTATTATGTACCGCCATTACCGCTTTTTATTAACTCAGGTATTTCAAAAAGAACGTTTGTGTCATCTAAGTTAATAACCAAGTTTTGCAACCCTCGAAAAACCCCTTCCGGGCGTCGCCTCTCGTCGTTTGTTTGTTGAAGAACTTCGCAGATATTTCTTAGTCGTTCCCGACCCCGTTTCTCATCCATTTCCCCGCGAAAGCTCCTCTTCATATTAATTTTCTTCCCTCCAAACTTATTCGGCGCTAAAGACGTTGTTTATGACCCAACTTTGTCCCCATCAATCATGTTCTTTGCCAAAATCTTTTCAAGTTTCACCCTCCCCTCGCTTTTCTCTCTCCTACTTTTCCCGGTTTTGCTCATTTGTGAGGGTGATGAGTTTATTTAATTGCCCTGTCGAGTTAAGGCCGCTAGTAGCGTTAATTAATTTTTTAGCTACCTAGTTAAGTACGCTTTTTTGGTTATTGAGATTAATAATTAATTATGCTGCAATATCTTCACCCTGAAAGTAGGGAATTTTTATTGCAAATAGCACAAATTAACAAATTTGTATTGTTGAAAATCGCATTTTTATCAGCATTTCGAGTTTTTTGAACAATTTTGATTTCGAAAGGTAGTTGTGTACTGGCTCCAAACGTGGACGTAAGAATTTCATTTCAACCATACTTAGGTACAAACCTACCTACAAAATGCGTATGACGTCACGATAAAAGAACGTGATGCGTCATCACAACAAAGTTATTTCAAAGAGTTGAGTGAAACACAATATTAGTTTAATAAACATATTACTTACAAGTTTCTTTGGAAAAATGATTAGGACTTGACATATTATGTATACAGGGTGTCTACACTCAAGATAAGCATAACTTCAGAGATCGATTCTACAAGGTATTTCCAACAAAAAATGTCTTGTAGCAATTTTCTGTTAACCCACTCAAAATGCCTTTTTTTCACATCGAAGTTTTTTTTCGCGTTTTCGACCTTACGTCATTGAAACTGTCATAATTCCTGTTAGTAACCGAGTAAATTCAAATTTAAGGATATCGTTGGAAAGAGCGTTAAATGTTCAAGTTACCCAGTGTAAAACCAAAATGTTTTGCAATTTACCATTTCTTAAAAATCAAGTCACAAAGCTAACTTAATTTTTTTTCTCGAAATATGACTCTTTTTTCAATCTAAGTTTCACTTTGAATCCCTGGCTATTTCGATAGCCGCTCTTAGGAAAAAACGAGCCCAAATTGTTAGCTTTCCAACGGTTTATCAATTGTTCTTTTTAAAATTTAAATTGGAAGAGTAAACCAAGCTTGAATGCCAAAAAACGTGTGTTTTACTAGAATATCGAGTGTTTTAGGTGGTTTATGGTCCCTCTCGATCTCAAGATGACTTGACGAGTTTGGTATCATTTCCTGTGTAATTTTTCACGCTGAATCCAATGGCGATATTTCCAAATAATTCTGACAGCTAAAAAGTGGATTTTTCGAAGAAACCCTTTGTTTTTCGTACATAAAATATGCGTTATTCGTTGATATGTAGTGAGCGTAAGGTAACACCTTTCTACTCTATAAAAACATCAATCAGCTAGAAAGTTGATGTTTTTATGGAGTAGAAAGGTTTTACTTTACGTGCACTACCATATCTACGAATAATGCGTATTTCAAGTACGAAAAACGAAGGTTTTGTTTTCTCGAAATTTATTGAAATTTTTATTTGGAAGTACCACCATTGAATTCAGTGTGAAAAATCACATAGAGAATGATACCAAACTTGTCAAGTCATCTTGAGTTTTAGGGTGACCATAAACCGCTTAAAACACTAGATTTTCTTGTAAAACACACGTTTTTTGGCATTCAAAATTGATTTACGCTTCCAATTTGAATTTTAAAAAGACATAATGACAACATATAAGGATGTCGAATAAAAAAGTAGAATTCAATTCAAAAGATGCGTGGATGAAAAGGAGCAGGGCGAGGAAATGCTTGGAAGAACATTTCGCGCAAGAAGAAAGCGATGAGCCATGTTACGTTTCTGGAGGTTACTAGTTTTGAAAATATATCACTTCCGAAATATCAGTCAGAAATAAGTGCGGTTGGTCTCGAAATTATCTCAATGTAATCTAGTTTAATGAAAAGATGTATTTGGAAAAACGAAAAAAAAAAAAAAAAAAAAAAATCGGAATTTCCACACTCTTTTGGTTTATTATTTTCAATAATGAACCTTTGGAATCGACCAAGAAAAAAAAATTTTAACACCCCCTCAAAATTTGTTGGTTTACGTTTTGAGGTACGTAGAATCCAAAAATCGAATAAAAATTTGGCCGTCCGTCCGCCGTACGCGGCACTTTTGCCACTTAGCATTGACCGATTTTGATGAAATTTGGTATGTAGGCTCCATTTTGGGTCTAGTTGTGCCCCGAAGCTTTTGGTTGAGGTAGGTCACTTCTAAGGGTTCCAAAATCAATTTTGAAATTTTGAAAACGCCCCAACTCAAAAAATTTCGATATAAAGGTATTGTTTTTCCTTCAATTTAAGATTTTATAGAATTTTTTGAGACCACGCGGAGCTCTGTACGACAAACCGTTCGCTTCCTACGGAAATTTAAGTGTTTATTTTGAAATATATATATATATAAATCAAAACACGAGTGTTAATCGCAAAAGAGGCCTAATCTCCGTTCAAATTAGAGCTGATCGAAATGTAATCGATATTTGGTGATTTTGATTTTTTAAAAAATTTTTTTTTGATTTTTTTTGATATCTTTTTTTTTTCCTTCATATTGGATGGTTGGTGATTTTGTAGACGAGTGATCTATATAGAAGAATAATAAACCATTGTGTAATAATTTGCAGCGTTTTTACGTTTCAGACCTTCCTGAACAATTTTGGTTTTGTGACTGTCATAAAATCCTTGTCACAGCCATAGCTTCTACAATTTCCATTCGACATCGATGAAATTTTCACGGATTGTGCAGGTTAGCGTGTAGATGGTCCCCCACGAAAATCATTACCGCCGGACTGATAGTAGCCGCTGCGCATGCGCAAACGTGTAACACTTGCCACAGCCATAATTTCCACGTTTTATATCCGATTTCGATGAAATTTTCAGGGATTATGTGGATCAGGTTGCAAACAGTCCCCAATGAAAATTAGTAGCTTCTGCGCATGCGCGAACGTGAATTCCTTGTAACAGCCATAAATTCTACATTTTCCATCCAATTTTGACGAAATTTCTCAGGATTGTTCTGATTAGATACAATCAAATTAAATACAATCGTGTTATGGATACTAGGAAGCTATGTGCCACATCCACTTGGCAGACTTTTTTTAAAGTTCGGAAATTACGGAGATAAATGGCTGGTCCTATAAATTTTGGCTACCTTGTATATGTCAATGTTATTTCGGCATATTCGATCAGTAGTCGAGTATTGTAAGCCATTCTTATAAGCTTTTATTTACTGTCCCGTTGTCTGTTAGTAATCAAATCTTCAAGTTAAATTTGAACCACTTCCCGGTTTCCGATTGAGCTGCAATTTTGCATGCGAAAATCGGATGACAATGCAATATTATTGCCCCCAATCCATAAGGGACCTCCTCCATTTTATAATGGAAATACTTCAATTCGTAGGAGGCTGTCTTCTAATTCATAAAGGGCATCTTTCATATCATAGGGAACCATCTTCCATTTCATGAAGATGGCCTCCATTTCATTATCCTCCACATCATATTTAATTCGCTTGATGTTTTTGCTAACTTTTCAAATAACTGAAAAACGTATAATCATCAGATCAGTCTAAAAAACTCATATTTTTCCGAAAATAACCTCTCTTAGGGACGCGTCAAAGATGCATCAGAACCTAACTAATCTATCCAGGAATAGATCGGGGGCCTGGAACCCACATAATTCTTTACTACTGTGGAAAAATGAAGTGATCAATTGATTACCTAATTACCTTTTAATGCAGGGTCCATCACTTCGAGGCTATTAATTCTGTGGGCGCAACTATAAAATTTTTCCTGAAATTATGTTTACTGCGGAGATCCTTTCATGATTTTAGGAAGCTTTTACGAAAAATCCACCTTTTACGGCGTAGGAAACTATTAGCAACATCGTTATGTACGAATATCTCTTCTGAAAGGTACTTATTGATGGTACTTTGGAGGAAAGTTTCGAAAGAAACTTTACTGCTACCTATCGAGCTATTTTTGAGTACCGTTCGGTTTATACTATTTCATCTTGTACTATCACTCGTAAAAGCGGAAGTTGAATAATAAAATGGAGATCGACAAAATTAGAAATATGAAAGCTGAAACGATCTTTAAGATTCGCTATCTTTCAGTTGATAAAGATGTCGGGTGGGGTCAGAATTTCAGGCCCAAATGGACCCCGAAATTTTCGAGAAGTCTAAATGTTTCATTTGAGACAATATTTCACGTTATTTTGATACTACGATAGAATATTGCTCCCCATTCCAATAGATGAACTTTTGGAGTCTTTCCACCAGCTTTGATCATATAATTCTCCCGCCTGCTCTCTTAACCGGTTTTGAAAATTAGTTGTCAAAATTTTTGACCTCATTGTCAAAATTAGCTGCCGAATCCGGATTGTAAGGTGGATGGGTTACAACATCCCATCCGAACTGGTTCAAAAGGTCCAATGTTTAGTAATAATATCCCCAGGGAATTCAGAACTACCCCTCGAATGTAGAAAATCGCATTTTGGTCAGCTCAAATTTGAGCGGAAGGCCTCTTTTACGATTCACACTCGTGAGTCTGATTTATCGTAAGACCAACCCTTAAAAATCTCATGGAGTGGTCAGGGGGGCCTACCTATTGCGTTTGGAGTATTGTTTTCAGCCCAGTCCCCAACTACAGACAAGCATTTCGTACGGCAATTAGGGCTTGAGCGTATTTTTCGTCATTTCCCTAATAATGGTGAAAAGGTTGAATTTGACTTGGAAAAGGTTGAATTTGATGTGGAAAAGGTTGAATTTGAGTTGGAAAAGATTAAACTTGATTTGGAAAAGGTTGAATTTGAGTTGAAAAAGGTCGAATTTGAGTTCGAAAAGGTTGAACTTGAGTTAGAAAACGTTGAATTTGAGTTGAAAATGATTGAATTTGAGTTGGAAAAGGTTGAACTTGAGTTAGAAAACGTTGAATTTGAGTTGAAAATGGTTGAATTTGAGTTGGAAAAGGTTGAACTTGAGTTAGAAAACGTTGAATTTGAGTTGAAAATGGTTGAATTTGATTTGGAAAAGGTTGAACTTGAGTTAGAAAACGTTGAATTTGAGTTGGAAAGTGTTGAATTTGAGTTGAAAATGGTTGAATTTGAGTTTGAAATGGTTGAATTTGACTTGGAAAAGGTGGAATTCGATTTGGAAAAGGTTGAATTTGAGTTGGAAAAAGTTAAAGTTGAGTTGAAAATTGTTGAATTTGAGTTGGAGAACGTTGAATTTGAGTTGGAAAGGGTTGAATGTGTTTTGGAAAAGGTTGAATTTGACTTGGAAAAGGTTGAATTTGAGTTGAAAAACGCTGCAAATCATTGCTCAAAGGTTTATTATTTTCTGTATAGATCACTGGTTCTCCATCAATAGCACCTACCACCATCTGTATTCTCCCTTGACCTTCCCTCTCAAATTTCAGCTTCCTGCGTTCAATAGGATTGAAAATGGCTTCGGAGCTCACTCAGCTGATCAGTGATCTGAGGAGTGAAGAAGATCTCTTCGAATGCTGGAGACGCCTGGAAGAGCACTTCCATTCAATAGGATTGAAAATGGCCTTGAAGCTCACTCAGCTGATCAGTGATCTGAGGAGTGAAGAAGATTTCCTCGAATGCCGGAGACACCTGGAAGAGCACTTCCATTCAATAGGATTGAAAATGGCTTCGGAGCTCACTCAGCTGATCAGTGATCTGAAGAGTGAAGAAGCCTTTGAGCAATGATTTGCAGCATTTTTTACCCACCAACATTTTTTTTACCTACCAACTTTTTTTTACCTACTAGCTAGGTACTACCCACCACACCATACTGGCTTCACACCTTCACAATCAAGTTTATTAGAAAGAACTAAACGCTTCACACTCGATTCGAAAAATAGAAAGCTTCATATGGAAATTTGATTACTGGTTACGCAGAAGGCAAAACTGTATACAAATCGAAGAAATGAACAGCGATCGCATTTTAGTCCGATAAAATTTGAATGGAGATTAGACCTCTTTTGCGATTCACACTCATGATTCTGTTTTATCAAAGGAAAACCTTCAAGTACTCGTAGGGACCGAACGGTTTATCCTACAGAGCTCCGGGTGGTCTCAAAAATTTTTTTAAATTCAATACTATTTAAAATTGGTGAAAAAACGATACCTTTATTTCGAGAGTTTTCGAGCTAGGGCACTGTTGAAAATTTCAACCCTTAATTTTCACCCCTTAGAAGTGACCTACATCAACCAAAAGCTTCGCGGCACAACTAGGCCCCAAATGGAGCCCATATACCAAATTTGAACCAAATCGGTCCAGTGTTGCTAAGAAAAGTGCCGCGTACGGTGTACGGCGGACGGACGGAAATTTTTTTATTCGATTTTCGTATTCTACGTACCTTGAAACGTAAAACATCAAATTTTGAGGGGGGGTTAAATTTTTTTTCCTTGCTCGATTCCAAAGGCTTATTATTGAAAATAATAAACCAAAAAGGTTGAATTTGACTTGGAAAAGGTTGGATTTGACTTGGAAAAGGTGGAATTTGAGTTGGAAAAGGTGGAATTTGAGTTGGTAAAGGTTGAATGTGTTTTGGAAAAGGTTGAATTTGACTTGAAAAAGGTTGAATTTGACTTGGAAAAGGTTGAATTTGACTTGGAAAAGGTGGAATTTGAGTTGGAAAAGGTTGAATGTGTTTTGGAAAAGGTTGAATTTGACTTGGAAACGGTTGGATTTGAGTTGAAAACGGTTGAATTGGACTTGGAAAAGGTTGAATTTGACGTGGAAAAGTGTGAAATTGACTTGAAAAAGGTTGAATTTGACTTGGAAACTTTTGGATTTGAGTTGAAAAAGGTTGAATTTGACTTGGAAAAGGTTTAACTTAACTTGACCAAAGAGGTTTAATGACTACCACCTGGAAAAGGTTTAACTTGACTTGGAAAAGGTTGAATTTGACTTGGAAAAGATTGAAATTGACTTGAAAAAGGTTGAATTTGACTTGGAAAAGGTTTAACTTAACTTGACCAAAGAGGTTTAATGACTACCACCTCTCAAGTGGATCAAGATAAAGCTACCAAACACAATAATATTAATTGTTAAACTTAACTATGAATACTAAACTTGAATATCATGAACTTTGAAAGGGAAGGTGTTGTAAAGACGAGACACTAGGCAACAACAATAACGTTGTTACGATCTTATCAATGGATGTTCCGAGGACCGATGTTCACTAGTTGATCAATGAGATGTTATGTTGATCGATGTTGTTACACTTATAGTCGTTCTTAACTTTGAGTTAATAATTATTCCGATTAAACCCGCAGTTAACATAAAACAGAAAAGCTATAAACAATATAATATATATTATATGTTAACGAATATACAGGGTGTTTCACGAAAAGGTTACACCCCCCATCATTTCCGCAAAATACAGCGTAAAAAATTCCGATCAACGCAATTCTCAGGATCTCAGGAAAAGTACTTTTGCGCAAAAAAGTTGCGCGCAATCGTGCGCAATTGACATTAACTTCATTTTTGTAAATGGAATCCCCCCTTTTTTTATTACAGATTCGGATTCTACGTGAAAATTCATGAAAAATTCATTCCCGAATCGATTTGTTTTATTGCGCACAACCTGGCTTTTTGAACGCTCTAAGTTGCGCAACTCCTCAATTGCGTAAAAATTAGGTTTTGGAGAACCCTAAGTGTGGCACATGTTTTTTCATCATTTTTTGACGCTGAATCACATGGTTTCATCCGTTTTTCAATTTGACTGGAATTTTTCTAAATGGCGGCCAAAAAGTCGGTTGTTATTAGTGAAAAAATCGCTCTTTTTAAAACGTTATGAGTTGTTAGGGAATTTTATTCAATTCAAGCGTGATCGTGCTGCCAGTTTTTATTTTTAACTCCACCGAAGACGGCCCCAAGCCCGTGGTTCAAAAGGAGGGGAGAAAATAAAATAAACATGATTTCGACCACAAAACTGATGTTTTCGTGAAAGAAATTTTAATTTTTCCTCTTGAAATCTTGGTCTTCCTCAAAACGGATGACACCCTGTGATTTAGCGTAAAAAAATGAAAAAACATGTGCCACACTTAGGGTTCTCCAAAACCTAATTTTTTCGCAATTGTGGAGTTGCGCAACTTAAAGCGTTCAAAAAACCAGGTTGCGTGCAATAAAACAAATCGATTCGGATATGAATTTCTCATGAAATTTGACGTAGAATCCGAATCTGTAATAAAAAAGGGGGGGTTCCATATGAAAAAATGAAGTTAGTGTCAATTGCGCTCAACTTTTTTGCGCAAAAGTATTTTTCCTGAGATCCTCACAAAAAATCATGAAGAATTGCGTAGATCGGAATTTTTTACGTTGTATTTTGCGGAAATGAAGGGGGGTGTAACCTTTTCGTGAAACACCCTGTATAACGTATATAATATGTTAAAATGAACTTGGTATAAATAATTTATTTAAGTTCTAGTTATTCATATTGATGGCCGTGATTCCCTCTACTCCAAGATTTTATGGAAGAAAACAACATAAAACATAACAAACATAAAACATAAACCAACATGAGCGATGGTGGGGATCTCGGATGAGGGCGAAGTGGGACGTCCTTCAGCTCTTTTCTGGAGGAGAGCGAAAATCCTCCCCCACTTGCACTTTCAGCCCTCCGAGCCGCGAGAGGATGACATCAATATGGGGGTGAGAGAAGCCTCCCCTTTCCCGGGACGCTCCGGCGGGCGAGGAGGAGCGGCGCAGGCGCGGCGCCGTCCCGCCAATCGCCTGCCGCCTCCGGCGCCCCTCCGCCCCCGGCGCCGCGCCTCCCCCCTCCCCCCGCCACGGAATTTAATTAGAGGAGAACGTGATGAAGGCAGCCGCTCCCCGCGTAATGTCGGACGACCGTCATTTGCCGCGTTACTTCCCGTCATGAGAGGATCGACATCCGCGTTTTAATCTGGTTTACCCGAACAGCAACACTCCGCCACGTGAGTACCGCCGTCACTACTCCTACTCCAAATATCAATATCAATTTAGCTTATGTTGGTCAGCGGACCACTCGTGTATCCACACTGAGAACATCAACATAATTATATGATGTTTACTCAACATAATTTAGACTTCTGGTCTATTGAGAACCTGGTCAAACTGAGCACATCAATGTTAATATCGCTGGTAGGTGGTCAGCAGATCACTCGTATATTCTCACTGAAAACATCAACATAATTGTTGAATGTTTACTCAACGTAATTAGACTCCAGGTCTATTGAGAACCTGGTCAAACTTATCGTATCAATATCAATGTAGCTTATGTTGGTCAGAAGATCACTCGTGTACTCAAACTGAGAACATCAACATAATTATATGATGTTTACTCTACATAATTTAGACTCCAGGTCTATTGAGAACCTGGTCAAACTTATCGTATCAATATCAATGTAGTTTATGTTGGTCAGAAGATCACTCGTGTACTCAAACTGAGAACATCAACATAATTATAATATAATTATGTTGATGTTCTCAGTTTGAGTACACGAGTGATCTTCTGACCAACATAAGCTACATTGATATTGATACGATAAGTTTGACCAGGTTCTCAATAGACCTGGAGTCTAAATTATGTAGAGTAAACATCATATAATTATGTTGATGTTCTCAGTTTGAGTACACGAGTGATCTTACCAGGAGTCTAAATTATGTAGAGTAAACATCATATGATGATGTTTACTCTACATAATTTAGACTCCTGGTCTATTGAGAACCTGGTCAAACTGAGCACATCAATTTTAATATCGCTGGTTGGTGGTCAGAAGATCACTCGTGTACTCACACTTAGAACATCAACATGATTATATGATGTTTACTAAACATAATTACGGGTAGATTACTAGTCTATTGAGAACAATCAATAGGTGGTCGGAAGATCTCCTATGTTATGACGCTGAGAACAAAATTTTTATAACATGATTATCCGACATAATTCAGATAAATGAATTATTTAGTAATCGACTCTGACTGAGTGTATCAATATCAATATCAATATTGGTGATGGGTGGACAGAAGACCTTTCCTGTATTGTCACTGAAAATAACAACATACTATTATGGAATATTCACAAAACATAATTACATCATTGGTCTGTTTGCAAACTAATCAAACTAAGCACATCAATATCAATACTGCTGGTAGGTGGTTAGAAGACCAGTCGTCTACTCACACTGAGAACATCAACATAAATATATGATGTTCACTCAACATAATTACGGGTAGGTGGTCAAATCTCCCCATGTTATGACGCTGAGAACATCAACATTTTCATTAACATTATTACCCGACATAATTTAGATGATTGGTCAATTAACAAACTGAATATAACTGGTGTATTAAAATAAATATCGCTGGTGGGTGGTCAGAAGATTCCATGCTGCCTCAGAGAGCAGCAACATTATCATAAAATGTTGACTCAACATGATAATATTAGTAGTTTATTCAGACCACACTGTCACTGAATGTATCATCGGTAACTTTGGTTTAGGTCAGAAGACCTCTCATGCTTCGACGCTGAGGTCACCAACATACAACATAATTGTTGAATGTTTACTCAATAGGGTGTGCGACTGGGTAGGAAAAACTGTTTATTGTTATTTTTAATCTAAGGTAGACTTCATTCTGAGAAGTTTGGTACCAACCGCGACCTTCTAGCGTGTGTGAATCTTTTCCTATGAATTTTTAAAGTTTCGACCGTTTATGACGTCACAGTGGGCGAGAGGAGCGCGTGACGTCATAAACGGTCGAAACTTCGAAAAATCATAGAAACAAATCTACTCACGCTAGAAAGTTGCTGTTGGTGCCAAAATTCTCAAAATGTAGTCTACTTTCGATTAAAAATCTAAAAAAAAAAAAAAAAAAAAAAATTGAAATTTAGATATATTTATACCACTAATACTATTTTTTTCATTTTTTATTTTGCCTTCTGCCTCGCAATAAAGTTGTTTTATTTTCTAAGTGCAAAGGTGTTTGAATTAATTTATATAATGAATTGTACAACTTAGGAAATAAATAAATTTAGAACCTGCTCTCAATTAGTATAATATTATCAATATCGCTGATCGGTCAGAAAATCACTCAGTTTTGACGCTAAGAGATTCAAAATTTTCAAGATGTGTACAAAATACAATTTAGATTAGTGATAAATTTAGCACCTACTCCCTCTGAAACCGACCAGTTTCTAGGGAAATGTATCACCGTTTGTTGAAAATCGTTTGCCACTCGTTGAAAAGCCCTCAATTTATGCTTAAATTATATACTGCCAAAACAGCTCTAAATATGGACGAAGCTGAGATACACCTCGGATTTAAAAGAACTGTAAACAACAAGATTTTGATGAAATTTGGTATGTAGGCTCCATTTGGGGTCTAGTTGTGCCCCGAAGATTTTGGTTGATGTAGGTCACTTCTAAGGGTTCAAAAATAAATTTTGAAATTTTGAAAACGCCGTTACTCAAAAAATTTTGATATGAAGGTATTGTTTTTCCTTCAATTTAAGATTCTATAGAATTTTTAAAATTTTTTGAGACCACGCGGAGCTCTGTAGGACAAACCGTTCGCTCTCTACAAGAATTTAAGGGTTGGACGTACGATAAATCAGAAACACGAGTGTGAATCGCAAAAGTGACCTAATCTCCGTTCGGCCCGTTAGCTGACCGAAATGCAATCTGTTTTTCTTGATGTTGGATGGTTGGTGGTTTTGCAGACGAGTGATCTATACATATAGAAAAATAATAAACCATTGTGTAATAATTGGCATCGTTTTTATTGCAGATTCGGATTCTACGTCAAATTTTATGAACATTTTACTTAGACAACTTTTTTTTTTTTTTTTTTTTTTTTAACGCGCGCGACCTACTTAGCGAGCTCTCAATGATGCGCAACCCAGGGATTGTGCCAAAATTGACATGAAGGTAGACCTCAAGTGTGGCCCATCAATTAGTACTGTTTTTCTACGGTGAATCCCCTTCTTGATTTGATATCATTTTACCGGATTTACAGCAGAAAAATTCACTTTTTGGGGTGAGAATAATCGATTTTATTATGAAGGGTAATAAATCAACCCCAATGAAGTTTTAAAAAACTGTAAAATTTATGAAAAACTTTGTCAGAGGAGGAACAATTCGTAAAGGAAACGATACTCGGAAAAGATTCCACGGAAAATCGATGGTTTACTCCTCAAAAAGTGACTTTTTCTGCTGTAAATGCGGTAAAATGAAACCAAATCGAGAAATGGATATCACCACGCGATTCACCGTAGAAAAACAGTGCTAAGTGATGTGCCACACTTGAGGTCTACCTTCATCTCAATTTTGGCACAATCCCTGGGTTGCGCATCATTGCGCGATTTCAAAAAAAAGTTGTTGAAGTAAAATGTTCATGAAATTATCAGAAAAGCGCTGATCAGATTTTTTGCGTACACAATTTATTTATTTATTTCCATCCAAAATCACAGAAGAAGATACAAATGAATAACATAATGTATAAATCTTCTTATAAATGCAAGGGTCAAAAGTGGTAGAAAACATTAATAATTAATGTTTATTTTCGAAAATTATTTTCGAAACGCCTTATCTCGAAAACTTTTGATATACAGGTATTATTGTTTCATTAATTTAAAATAGTGACGATTTTTACAACTTAATGACATCACATAGAGCTCTGTGGTACCAACCGATCGCTCAATGATTGATTACCTAATCATTGAATGTTCCATGACTTTTTTCATCAATTTAAGATAGCTTTCAATTTTTAGAAGGAATAAACCATCTACACATACAAGACGATCAACACTATCGTTAAATGTGCAATTAGTCTGAAATTTATCAGAAGCACGTGTCCCCCAAACCTTGCCCTTTTAAGGACCCAAACCCTCTCTCCTGACGTACCCACTATGGGAAAAGGCGGAAAAGAACCAAAAGTCAGCAAATTGCGATTTTTTCCCCGTTTCTGCTTGTAGATTTTCATGTCACTCACTTGTGTGTCACTCACCTTATAATGATATATAGATACATACTATAATTACTAAACATAAAATAACATTTGGCATCTGACTTAGCGTACATATTCCAACACCTAAAATTATGGAAATTAATTCTCCATATGGGCACCAGCCCGTGGCGGAGAATGAGTATAGGTTTTGGTTTATTATTTTCAATAATAAACCTTTGGAATCGACCAAGAAAAAAAAATTTAACACCTTCTCAAAATTTGATGGTTTACGTTTCAAGGTACGTAGAATCCAAAAATCGAATAAAAATTTGGCCGTCCGTCCACCGTACGCCGTCCGCCGTCCGCCGTACGCGGCACTTTTGCCACTTAGCATTGACCGATTTTGATGAAATTTGGTATGTAGGCTCCATTTGGGGTCTAGTTGTGCCCCGAAGCTTTTGGTTGACGTAGGTCACTTCTAAGGGTTTCAAAATCAATTTTGAAATTTTGAAAACGCCCTAACTCAAAAAATTTTGATATAAAGGTATTGTTTTTCCTTCAATTTAAGATTCTATAGAATTTTTAGAATTTTTTGAGACCACGCGGAGCTCTGTAGGACAAACCGTTCGCTCCCTACGAAAATGTAAGGGTTTATATTGAAATATATATGTATATATAAATCAAAACACGAGTGCGAATCGCAAAAGAGGCCTAATCTCCGTTCAAATTAGAGCTGACCAAAATGCAATCAATGGTTGGTGATTTTGATTTTTTTGAAATTTTTTTTGAAATTTTTTTTGATTTTTTTTTTTTTTGATTTTTTTTTCTTTTTTCTTCATATTTGATGGTTGGTGATTTTGTAGACGAGTGATCTATATAGAAAAATAATAAACCATTGTGTAATAATTTGCAGCGTTTTTACTTTATTTATTTACTTTTCTTTAAGTAAACTTTATTTGTTATGTTTCTTTATATTGGCTTACTGTCTGCATGCCTACTGGTCAAAAAAGTATTCATAAAATATTTTCTAAGCTCAATTTTTATCCGATTTGGTGATTTTTCCGAAATTTGTAAAAGGCTTATCTTCGTTTATTTCGGCAAGTTATTAAACAATGAAATGCTCCGATCTTCTTTACTCTCGGGGTCTCCATGAAGTACCCCTGTGAAAATCGTGTACGCAAAGCCTGCTGTGGAAAAGAATGAAGTTTTGTTTTAAACAGTTGCTGAACAGCACTCCTATTGTAGAGATCACCGATCTTTAGCAGTTTCAACTTTTGGAAGAGTGGTGCAGTGTGTTCCCTCCATTTTACTTTGGCTACGGCGCTATGGAATTCTAATTTGAGAAAATAAGTGGGGGGAGCGTAGATACATGGACACCCTGTATGCTCACGAAAACGTGCAAAACTTCGGAAAAAGTTTCAATTTTTCAAAAACGGATTTCCATGGGCATTTAAAAAAAAAATTTCCGCCATCAAAATTTGCTAAAATTTTGAAGTATTTTATTCCATCTGTCCTGACTGTGGGACGTACTGCCAAGAAACATTTAAAGTTGTTAAATTCTTCTGGAAATGGTTTGAATCCCCGGTGACATTATGTTCACCCACCTCGTTGACTTATTGTGCGGAACAAGCTCATGAGATAAGTGACGTTGGAACTAAGTAGTAATAATTTTTGGTGCCGTGAAACGTGCTTTGCTGCGAACTAGCAAAAAAGCCATGAAAACACCCTTGAAAAAAAGTGATAAGCTTATCTAGACGAATTCACGGAGCTTTAAATTTCCGTGTTCAAACAATAAACTGTATTTTTACACGAAATTGGATTTTGAAAGAATAACGTTAACACAATTAGATAGATGAACGCTTTATTCAATACTCAATAATATACCTCCTGAGAGGTTAGCAAAAAACCAGGGATCCATTATTCAAATAATTTTCAACATGTTACGTCTCCAAAAATTTTTTAAATACTCAAAATACCTACCACTTTTTTATATTTTGAAGGTTTTTTCGTGTTTTCGACGTTAAATCACTAAAATTTATAACTCCCTTCATTTACGACATAAAACTCCAATATAAGGATACTCACGCAGCTCCTTTTTGTTTATTATTTTCAATAATGAACCTTTGGAATCGACCAAGAAAATTTTTTGTTAACACCCCCTCACCCCCTTTGTTGGTTTACGTTTCAAGGTACGTAGAATCCAAAAATGAATAAAAATTTGGACGTCCGTCAAAATCCGTCAATCAAAATTTTTTGAGACCATGCGGAGCCCTGTAGGACAAACCGTTTGTTACATATGAGAATTTAAGAATTGGACTTAGATAAATCAGAAACACGAGTGTGAATCGCAAAAGAGGCCCCGATCAAATTTTAGCTGTTCAAAATGCGATCGATGTTTTTCTTCAAGTTGGTTGGTGGTAACAATGGCAAAGCCGTGTTCATTGCAGACGAGTGGTCAATATTAAAAAATAATAAACCTTTGTGTAATAATTTGCAGCGTTTTATTTTTACTTCTAAGTTGTTGAAAATAAAACAAAAGTTGTTGGAAAGAGCGTTAAATTTCTTATAGTCTCGGTAATAAATACATTTTTTGATCAGTTTTAGTTGGCCAAAAAAGACTAAGTACAAAATTTGAAGAAAAAAACTTGAAAATTGTCGGTTTTTTTCGGTTTTTCTGCTTTCAGTTCGGGAGTCTTCCGGCGAGGGCTCTTAGGAAAGAACTTCAAACGGTCAGCTTTCCAACGGTATAATTGAAAATAATAAAAATTTGTGTTTGAACGTGAAAAACGAGGTTTTTGGTTTATTATTTTCAATAATGAACCTTTGGAATCCACCAAGAAAATTTTTAACACCCCCTCAAAATTTGAAGGTTTACGTTTCAAAAATTTTCAAAAATTTGGCCGTCCGTCCGCCGTACGTCGTACGCGGCACTTTCCCCACTTAGTATAAACCGATTTTGATGAAATTTGGTATGTAGGCTCCATTTGGAGTGTAGTTGTGCCCTGGAGATTTTGGTTGATTTAGTCACTTCTAAGGGTCGAAAAATGAATTTTGAAATTTTGAAAACGCCCTAACTCAAAAAATTTTGTTATAATGGTGTTGTTTTTCCATCAGTTTAGGATAGTATAGAATTTTTTGAGACCACGCGGAGCCCTGTAGGACAAACCGTTCGCTCTCTACGAGAATTCAAGGGTTGGACGTACGATAAATCAAAAACAGGAGTGTGAATCGCAAAAGGGGCCTAATCTCCGTTCAAATTAAAGCAGACCGAAATGCGATCGATGGTTTTCTTCATGTTGGTGGCTTTGCAGACGAGTGATCTATATAGAAAAATAATTAACCATTCTGTAATAATTTGCAACGTTTTTCTTAATGAAATCGACGTTCTGATGGGGTGAACTTAGGAGTCAACTGCGCCCCTCCCCCCCTCCAGATCGTTTTCTAAGGAAAAATATTTAACAATGTAAGTCACTGTTGTTGTTTTGTGTGTTACATAATTCCATTCGTATAAAAATATTTAAAATCTTCTCCCATATTCCTCTTAACTTTGCCGTCAGAAAAGACTGACTTGTCCAAATAATCTTCAGGACAGTCTAAGACCACCAAGTCCTCCAAATTGGTCGGTTGTTCACATTCTGCGGATCTGAACGCGTTGAACAAAAGATGACACATGTGGGCGAAACTGGTCCTTTCCCATTCCGTTTCGACGTCGTCCAAAGTGGGAACGTAGCCGACGTAGTTGAAGAATTTGAGGTTCTCTTGAAGCGACTCCACATAGTGGGTGAAGAGAGAGGTTAAGTTGTCGCGACGAACTGCTGGGTCTACTGAGCCGTTCAATAAGAAGCTCAAATCCCAAATGAAGGAGTTGTAATGCGTAGTCTGGAAGTCAAAGAATCTGCCAGAAAATTTATCATGTTAAATATTGATATAATTAAACGATAATGGGTAGATCAAGCTTCACATTATTCTTTAACCCTTATTATCTTGAGGTATCTTTTTGGAAGCCCGAATTTTATCTGCAACAGTTTATATACTTTTAAGCCAAAACTGATAGCTGTTTGCTATTTTTATACTCCAACTATCGATTGTGTAAGAAAACGTAATGTAAAAATATTTAACTCTTATATATAACATATAATTCTCTAAAACTAAAAAGCAATGTAACTCTCGATTTGATAGAATGTAATAATACCTACTGTAACTGTAATACACGAGATACCTAGACTAGATACATTTACTGCGCCTCCGAGATATCTTCTACCCTCATATCTCGACTTGTAGTCTGAAAGTTGAGTTTCCTTGTCAGAGAGGGCGCCACTGTCTAAGGCAGTGGAGATCCCTCAATGAAGTGAACTTTCTGAATTCCTTGGTCATATATGAGAAATAATGGACCTCAACATCCCACCAAGGATTTTTCCAAGTTTTCTTCTTCTACTCCAACAAATTTGGGTTTATAATTGGGCTAATGTGGCCCATGGAATGAACCTTCTGCTCAAATATTCTATGGGTTTGTCAAAACACATCTAAAATTAATGGAAAATCCGAAAAAAATCAATTTTTTTGAACAAGTGGGAAAATAAGGGTTAATTGAATACAGAACTCGTAATCATAAAACCATAATACCCTAAATCACTACTGATTTATGATCAGTTCCTTGGGTTTCAGGTTTACGTTGGTGTTTGATCGGCAGTTTTGTCTTCCTAAGAGTATTCGTGTTCGAAAAACCGAGCGGAAACATCTGGGAGAGATTTATCTGTAGGAGATTGTACAGAGTAGATCTGGAATCGATAATTTTGACGTCGTCGAATTCGTGGAGTTGAGGAGATTAAGGTGGGCCGGCCATATTCTCCGAATACAATACGTTTAAAATGGCCGAAGCGGGTCTGTTTAAACGCACCAATGGCACAAGGAAGAGAGGAAGACGATGAATAAGTTGGAACGACAATTTAGAAGAATACTCAGGTTACTCATACTACGGTTACTACTACCGGCCCAAGGTCGTTCGATATCAACCCTTTTGGGTAACGCTGCGGCTCTTTGAGCCACAACAAAATTATTATAATTTTGTCTGACTCGGAGAGTGTCACGAGTAAAAAGAAAAACATTGGTCCCTCTACACCCCTTTCCTTCTTTGAAGCGACCATAGTCAGCCGGGTCTCTCAGCTACGGCAAATGAACATCCCAGTACACCTGATTTGGATCCGTAGCCACAAAGGCCTAAGAGGGAACGATGTGGCAGACCGGGAGGCTAAACTGGCAACCAGGTCTCCACAGCGTTTGACTCTACCAGAGAAATATAATTACAAAGACCTTTACCGAAAGTTTAGTGGAAACATTATTCAACGACATCAACACTCTCAATACTCTGCTGGCCACAAGTACAAGACCCTTTTTCCCTCTCCATCCAAACATAAGTGGTCCAGGCTTATTAGTGACTCCCATTCCAAAAGTTTTTACAAAACCGTTACCAGACTGAGACACGGTTTATGTAACAAACATTTTAATAAATTTTAATTAATAATTTTAATTTTAATTCATTTTAACAGCAGTGTTATTTAACGAGTATTTTTGTTTTTTTACTTTCTATTATTGATTGTGATTTATCGTAATGTTTGATTTATGAAATACCCTAGGGCATGTATTTCATTATACTATGCCAATAAAAATAAAAGTCGTTCAAGCTGGAAAGATGTCGTAAAGAAGGCCAAGGCCCATCCTGGGCTGTAGCGCCATTTAGTTGTAGATATGGAATAACCTTAGATCACTCAAGATCTGAAGCAGTATCTTAAACAGAGGGCCTGAGGAGAGCTATACTAACTTCAAGTATCCAGTCAACTTGTGATGCCCTGGAACCTATCTAATATAAACCTTCTATTTTCTTATATAAAAATCAAATTGTTCTCAAGAAGACATAACCGGACATCTTGAACTGACTTGTTGCAAAACGGATAGTTTTTCGTCGTTTTATGCATGTTTTCGAGTCTACAGGAGTTGAGAATTTTGTGTTTCTGAGATCATTTTTGTCGTGACCAGCGAAGATAGTGGAATTTATCTTAGCAGAAGATTGTATGGAATTGATGTGGTCTCTGATGTTGATCTTAACCTCTCGTCCTCTCATGTTGTCGTAAACATTAATTAACACAAGATTGTTCAGTTTTGTCTTTCTAAGATCTTATAGCAGACTCTGGATCTCGATGATAACAGAGATTGATCTGGGCATTAGGTCTCAGACACCTTTCTTACCTTACTCTTCAGAATAACTGGAACCTCGACTTAGTCCGAATTTAGCATTCAAAATAACTATAATAATTGTAAAAAAATTAAAAACGGCGAAACTAGCATGTGTACGTACTGCTGCATCACATCTTTGAAATATAATATAGGTATGCGATTCTCGCCGTAGAAAACACCCTCAAAATAGCTGACGTTTCAATCAATAATCACTTTCGATGCTTTGAAATTGAATCTAATCTAAACCAGTCCTTTCTATGGTACTGATATGATCCCATTATTTAACATCGAGTACTACACGGAACTGCAGGAAGGAACTCTTTAAAAAAGAGATAATCTGCTTCTACAATGGAATTTGGCATTTGTTGGCTGTAGATCGGAGGAAAAATGTCTCCAGGTCATTCAGAGAGACCCGTTACCCATTGCAATGGTGAGAAGACACCAGTTATCATCAGGCAGAAGGCCTTATGATTCCCCCCTCCCCCCTCATCATATTCCGCTCTTCCATTATGGGGTTCTTCTTCGTTTATCTTCTCAGGAATCTTATGTTTTTAGTGAAATTAGTCAATTATCGTCATGGAAATCCTTTGATCGTCAACACTTATTTTCCAATTTTCATCGTCCTTTAATATTTAGTTCTGACCGTAGCAATATTTCAAACGTGAAATTATTCGAAAGCATCTACTCAAATAACTCGTAAAATAGACGCTGCTTACACTTTCCGTTAAACTATTACAACAAAAAATTATATTCTACCAGCTTACTTTACAGAAACTGCGAGATCACCGTACTCAGCATGTTTAAACATCATGTTTTCAATGTTCAAATCTCCATGGTTGAGAACTTCAAATTTCTTGTCATAGTTGGGAACTTCTTTGTGGTATTTGTTAATCACGTCTTCTTTGTGAGTCCTCATTTTCATAGCGATGGGTTTCCTATAATTGACATCAATAGATAGAGTTTTGCTTTGCAGCTTTCAGCGTGTCACTTTTGAGTAAGAATCCAATTACCCCTTAACTCCGCAATGTACCTTTAAAGTAACATAGTCTTTCCACTTCGATAAAAAAATCCCAAACTGGATTTTTCGTTTATTCCTTTTCCTCGGTCAAGTGGCAAACCCTGGAGAATTTGGACAACTAGCCAAAAATGTTACAGTGTAGGTTTTGTGGTTTTTTTTCTGAAAAACCCATGGAAGGTCGGGTGTCCTGATCAGCTACTGTCACGATGTTAGCCATTTATTATGGATCCATCTTTTTCCACCAGTTTTATAGGTTGTTCAGGACAACGAGTATACGAGAATGGTTTTTTAAAATCTAATTTCTAGAATTTAACTTAATGTCGAGTTTGATGAAGGTTATAGTTAAATGCAACATGAGAATCAGCATCTTTGCACTATATCTGTAAAGCAACATCCATATATAATGCCCCGATCTATTGGTATCTTGGCAATATAGTTTTTTAAAGCTACATCTTCTGTAAAATTGACGATTGCGATGACGTAAAGCCATAATTTTTTAACAATAATTTTTCCCTTGTTTGTTAGCGTATTTGACACCTAAAATAAATATTGAAGCGATTAGTCGACCTGAATTTTCCTTTCCAAGTTAAGGGTTAATGGGCAAAACTGTAGTTGATTTTAATAGCATTTACAGCCCTAGATTGTACTTAGCTACCAAATAGCCTCTGGTCCTGAATAAATCGAAAATCCTCCAAAACTCGAATATTTAATTTATTATCGAATGTCCGTAATCAAAGTTCATCAAAATTGGAGGGTAATTAAGGGGTGAGGTTTCAAATATCACAATGGATGGAATAAACTAGCTTGTTACCTGATTTGAGTGTGAATAGACTGACATTAGATTAAGTAACATTATATAAAATTAATTATTGAATTATTATCAACTTATCAAATTTATTATAACATTTCCATTATCAAAGTTTATCGAAACTATAGGGTAAATAAGGGGTGAGGTTTTGAAATATCACAATTAATGGATTAGGACAGCTTGTTACCCGATTCACGTATGAATAGAATCACATCAAACTAAAATTTAATAATTTATTATAAAATTTCTAAAATCGAAGTTCTTCAAAAATTGGTCGGTAAGTGAGGAGTGCGGTTTCGAATATCACAAGGGAAATGAAATAGCTTGATTAATAGACTGATATTTTCATCGAAAGTCTTCAAGGAATTTGGTAATTTGATCAACTCTCCAAAATAAGAAAGAGACTCTTGAATTTAAATGCATTAAATGGAAACGGGTTTTTAGAAATGAGAGGTTCTCCAGACAGGCACACAATGGTGTAGAGTTGATAATTACCATTCTTCACCCCATTCGCTTTCCATGGCATTGCATAACGAAGCAATTAGACCCTCCATCATCAGTTTCATAGTTACATCTTCTTGAGATCTGAACTTTTTATTGTCATCTTTTCCGATCCAACCCCTGCTCAGCAGTTCCATGCTCATGGCGTGCCACCTAGCCATACTCCGGAGTGCCAGAATAGCATGGGGCAAATCCAGGTTTATCTTTCTATCTTGAAGACTGAATCGGCTCTCCTGAAAACTCACGGGTTCATAATATATTTTATTCTTCGCATAATGAAATTGAACTCAAACCTACTCGAGTAAAAATAAGAAAAGTTCGTATAATATCTCTAGCTGTCTAAGGATCAATTCGGAAACGAAGGATTTCGTCGAATACATGATGATTCCTATGGTGCCGGTCATATTTATAAAAGCTCAAGCCTTTTAGATTCTATGAATCGTTAAAATACTGTAATTATAAAAATTGAACTGCCTACCTATGACTATCTTGCGAACAGAACCCCAAAAAAAGTTTTTCTAAGTTTAAAAAAGTAATTCCATAAGTAAGTTTTAGAAGTTTTTCCAGTTAAAAAAAAGAAAAAAATTGATATTTATGCTTGCATAATGAAAACTTGGGGTTAGTTCAGTACCGATACGTTTCGACACTCTTTTTAGGGTTGTAATGCAGAACTAGAGCGCAAAAATTAAAAATTGGGTCCTTGGAGTAGAGGTTTCTGGCTGGCTCTGGACCAGGGGTCAAGAGGTCAGAATTCGTCGGATTTTATTGAGAGGTGAGGAAGATATCTATTTACTTGCTCCGAACTGATTAGGCTAGATAACTGGCTAGATAAAGCCCTAAGACGCGTACCTGGGATATAAATGACCTCTTAGACGCAGGTTTCTGGCTATTTCTCGACCAGGGGCCAAGAGGTCAGAATTTCCGAGAATTCGTCGGATTTTATGAGAGGAAGATATCTAATTGCTTTCTCCGAATTGATTAGGATAGATAACTGGCTAGATAAAGCCAGTTAATCCCTAAGACGCGTACCTAGGATATAAATGACCTCTTAGGCGCATCATTCTCGTCCAACTAGCAACCTCTTTGGATAAAGTATAGAATGAAATTGAATAGACGATCACTTGTGCGGGATTAAGTACCTTTTCCATTTTTTTTAAATCCCATAGGTACCTTACCAAAATTGCTGATAAGGGTACCTCACTTGCTGACCCACCTGACTATTCTGAAGCTTCTTTTATGAGCCCTTATATTTTTGTTAGTAGGCGGTGTCCAGTTTCACCCAGTTTCACTGAACGTCTCAAGAAATTTCTCCACTTTCCCTATTTATTCTGATAACATGTATATTTAAGCATTATGTACATGTTTTCAAGTGTAATGTAAACGTTCTTTTCCTCTTGCAATCCGTTCCAAGATGCGATTTCTTCAGTCTCGTTTTCTTTGACTACTTAACGGTTCCATACTAACAAGGAATTAAGGAAAAGAAAAAAAAAAACATATAACACATATAACATAAAAAACTTATAACACATGTAATCTATTTTTTGTCTATAAAATGAGCGATTATCTTTGCATAATCAATTCATCGATAAAATCCGACGAACTCTAGGAAATTATGACCTAGTGACCTCTGGTCCAGAACCAGCCTGAAAACCTCTACTCCTTGGGATCCACTGAAATTGTTCGTGAAGAATACAGTTCAAGTTTTAGGCGCTTCAAAAGCGTTAAAAATTTTTATACGGGCTTATTGTAATTCATAGAAGAATAAAGCTCAACAAATCGTTGGGAGTTCATGGATTTGGCGCTAAAGATCAGCATTAGTCATTGTCTCATAGCCAACTGGACTCCACTGACATCCACTTTTTAAACGTTCAAAAAAGTGGAGGCTGTCATTCCGTTGGAGCCGATTGGCCGAATCTGAGCTTTTCAGTGTTCAGAGGCGTCTGTCTAGTGAGCTGAGGTTGTGGGTTCGAGCCCCGTCAGGGTCTGCATTTCTTCTCTTCGAACTGTTCTTACTATTTCACTATAATTTTCCACATCACAATCAGTATTTTTGGGATTATTTGAATTCATGATTGAAAATTCCAAGGTCCCATCTGGAAATGTTCGGAAGATCAAATCAGCTCCGGGAACGATAAAGCTAACCAAAGTCCTTCAAATTCAAAATCACTGCAGTTGTCTTCTGAGTGATCTTTCCGATATCAACGAAGGAAACTTAGCACCTTTTCTTCGTATACCGGTTAAACTTCGTACGGTTATGATTATTTCAAAGGTCTAATCATCAACCCACGGTCGGGCTTAAGTAACGCACGGGTAACCGGATAGTTTTGCTCCAATGTGTACTTACGGTCAAATCTTCCAAGGCAATTAAATCGTACTCGAACCCATACAGGCCAGGCCATAGTTTTTCGCGTTTATCATCAAATTCGTCCATCAGAGTTTCCATTGCTGGGAGCACGATGGTGTATGCCTGGAAATCGGTTGGTGGATACTTATTATCATTTAATTAAATTATGTAGAGGAATAGGAATATTTCGTATAATTCGCAAATCGCAAAAGCAGAGTTTCAGAACATCTTATACAAATATTTCCAAAGTTCAAGCCTTCTCCTTCTCACCGTCGGGGATCTTTTGCTACTTTCTTCATTTGTGCTGCAAGTCAAAAAAAAAAAAAAAAAAAAATCTGCCAAGTTGGGCAGTACAGCTTTTCACCAAAGTATAACAAGGGCTATAGAATTCAGCGGTGAGGAAATTATAATTGTAGCGGTAATACAGTTTTCACTACACGAGATTCCAAATCGACATACAGCAATACAATTAAAAGCTGATCGCGAATGTGTTGATAAGTGTAAAATCTTTCTAATTTACCGTGTCTCCTACTGATTGGACTGTGATAAAATTAAATCTAAGCGATTATCTTGTTCTTATCTCCAGACCCCTTTTGAAATTTGAGCAAAATCTGACGATTCAAAGTAGAATGGAATTTAAAATATCAGTCTTTTCTCACCCTGATTTCTGTTGCAAACATCAGAGTATACTTTTTTTCTTGTTCAGCTGTTTTCCATTTCATTGGTGTTTTCACGATCATTGAATATTTCTTCTTCTTGCCTGATCGTAGCAAGTAAGATGTATTAACTAGATCAGTGCGGGTTACAAGGCCTCCCTTAGTAGCGGTGATGGACGAGTCGATTATTTTGACGGGCATTTTATCGCTTATTTGCCTCGTCATGAAGCTGCCGATCTTGTGAATGTTCAAGCCAGGCTGTAGGTCGGTCTTTTCATCTGAAACCTCTACAACATTGTCTACTTAAAAAAATTATAGATGTGCAATCTGATTTTAACAATGATTCTCTTTTGGCTGGGGTTGATTCCTAAAAATTTGTCACGATGATGAGAAAAGTGGTGTGGAAAAAGCGTAGAGAAAAGAAGTGAAAGAGATATCTTGATGAAGAAAATATTATGAGAGGAATTACGGGGTTGCAGGTTGAGTAAAATGAAAGTAATGGTAAGGAATATAGTTTGAGAGGAGAGGTGGAAACGGTTGCGCAAAAAGTAGTATTAGAAGAAAGTTGTGATTAAGAATGTACAAGGCGTGGAAAGCAGTACTAAAGGAAAACACTGGTAGGTTATGAAAGTAGTAGGTACGAGTTTTAAAGAAAATATCTAGTGCCAGAAGGAAGTATACAGTGGTCTAATTTTTGTGATAATAAGGTAGACGAGTACCTAGTGTGAGAGGAAAACAGTGGTTGTGAATAAGGTACTTGCGAGCCTTCACTGGACTCATAATAGACATAAAAAGTCAATCAAGTGGATTTGGCACATTACCAATATTTGAGTAGATAATAGGATATATTTACACCAACTAGCTAACCAAATTTGAGGAAAATCAGACCCAGAGGTGATCTTTAGAAGTATTCAAGGATTGTCCCAGCCTACACAGTCACAAAATATTCATCAGAATCGGATGAACGTTGAAGATATTTTCTTTACGAAAAAAAAGTTTACTTTTGTGCAAGGAGAAAGCACTGGTATTTTTAAAGGATCATTTACACCCCAATCCAACTATTACTTGAAAATGTCATAAAAAACTGCAAATTATTACACAATGGTTTATTAATTTTCTATATTGATCACTCGTCTGCAAACCCACCAACCATCCAACATTAATAAAAACATCGATCGCATTTCGGTCAACTAAAATTTGAACGGAGATTAGGCCTCTTTTGCGATTCACACTCGTGTTTCTGATTTATCGTACGTCCAACCGTTAAATTCTCGTAGGGAGCGAACGGTTTGTCCTACAGAGCTCCGCGTGGTCTCGAAAAATTCTTTAGAATCTCAAATTGAAGGAAAAAAAATACCTTTATATCAAAATTTTTTGATTTAGGGCGTTTTCAAAATTTCAAAATTCATTGTTGAACCCTTAGAAGTGACCTACATCAACCAAAATCTTCGGGGCACAACTAGATCCCAAATGGAGCCTACGTACCAAATTTTATCAAAATCGGTCAATGCTAAGTGGCAAAAGTGCCGCGTACGGCGGACAGACGGCAAAATTTGTTTTTGATTTTTGGATTCTACGTACCTTGAAACGTAAACCAGCAAATTTTGAGGGGGTGTTAAAAAAATTTTTTCCTTGGTCAGTTCCAAAGGTTAATTATTGAAAATAATAAACCAAAATCTGACTATAGACGGAGACGGACCGAAATTTTTCAGGATGGTTTAAAAATTAAAATCAGAAAGAAAATTTTGATTTTGGAGAATTTTTTTCTCCTTTCTAAAGTGAAAACAAGGCTTCCGCTTGACTGTATAACAATTGAATGGTACCTGCTGCCTCAGTTGTCTTCTCACCTAGATTACATACAATCATAATGATCAAAGAACCAACTCACTTGTATTCTGCTCAACTAGAATTTCATAAGTGTTGCTATCCATGACTGTTCAAGTGATCGTTCTGCAATAATCCTTGTAACTAAGACCACACCAGAACAGCTCATAATAATACATGAACTACCGCAAATTGCCCACGCTGATAATACTTATCTGTTTTCATAATAACCGCAAATTGATATAACAAATAAGGAAGATAAGTGCCAATTATTCACTTAGTTAGTTGAATTTATAATGAGTTTATTAAGGCCGATAAGTGCTTATTAGAAGACTGGTTGCAATATCAGGGATGGTAATGTCCTTGAAGTTCAGGCAAGAGTCCTGCCCAACTTGAACGCTGCTTTGATTGATCCTCCAGAGACTTGACTTTCTGAGAAATTGGACATTCTCGGTTGATAGTACAGGATTGTCGTATGTGACTGAGCCTTGGTTACATGATTCCATTGGAATAAAAATATATATAATCAGCTCCCAAATTTATTTCAACTTTGCCGTCAGAAAAGATTGACTTATCCACAACGTCTTCAGTCGAGTCATTCTTTATTTCTGCGAAATTATATGGATGCTCATTTTCCGCGGATCTGGTCACGATGATCCAAAGATGACACATGTGGGCGTAACTGATCCTTTTCCATTCTGCTTCTACGTCGCCCAAAGTGGGAACGTAGCCGACGTAGTTGAAGAATCTGAGGTTTTCTTCTAGTGACTCCACGTAATGTGTGAAGAACTCGGCCAAGTTGTCTCGACGGACTGCTGGGTCTACTGAGCCGTTCAAAAAGAAGCTCAAATCCCAAATGAAGGAGTTCAAATGGGAATACTGCAGGTCGAAGAACCTACCGGAAAAATTCTTTACCAGCATTAAATAAGTTGGTATTTCATCATAATAATGGTAAGGATAGAGATTCGTGTCGAAAAAGATTCATTGATGCCATGGTTTGAATTGCTTCCCATGTCCAGGAGGAATTGCCATGATTGTCCCCATACACCAAGTTGGAGAGGAATAAATTTTAATTGAAAGGAATTTTACAATCCCATTGCGTGTCCCATTTCATTCCACGGAAGTGGAGAAAAATCCATTTTTGCAAAGTGACTATAAATGAAATGTAATGTGGTTTTCTCAAAGTCTATTACTTGTAGAATTAGGGCGTGAAAGACCTTCGATGGTTAAAAATAGTTTTCACTCCTAAATGGAGGCTGAAACCTGATATTTCGAGATTTCAAGCACTTTGACAGTGTAATTTGAAATATTCCCACCACGTTCTGTGTTTCAAAAAAAAAAAAAAAAAATTAAAAAATTATACATTGTTGGATATATATATATATATATATATGCAGTAATTATAAAAAATTCTAATTATTTTTTCACAACATTTTAGGTTGAAAATTAGCTCCAGATTTGGGGTTTTACAGCGAAATACTGCTTTAGAGGCGTGGAAAACCCAAGCTTCGCCTTCCTATGGTTTGACTTATTTTTTTTCTTGAAGTTCTGACCATTATCAAGAAGCTGTAAAAATTGCATCGCCGTATTCCACCGAATTCAGGCTTAATGAATTATTGCGAGATTAAAAATAGAGCGAGACAGCCGTCTCTGCCGTCACCGCAGCTTCAGAGTAAAACCCTTCTTAGGGCTGTAACTTCTACATTTTCCTCTCGAATTCGATGAAATTTCCAGGGATTGTGAATGTTGGCATGTAGAAGGTCCCCTATGTTGGCTGTTAGCAACAATCACAGAGTAACGGAGAGAAGTTAAGGCTACAATGATCGGGTCATCTATACAATCGGGTTACGGATACGAGGGAAGCTATGTGCCACACCCATTTGGCAGACATTTTTTGTTTTATTTTTTATTGGAAAACAAAATGATGTAGGCAGCGACGTTTTCGTAAATTATTTCCGCTCAGAGTCAACAAGGTTCTGAATGAACAAAACCTGGGTCTTAGGTTTGTCATTCGCAGTAATGTAGTTAGTTCGTACTGTCGTGACATACCGAGAACATGTCATCGTTGAAAATCTCTTATTCGGATTTAGCAAACGTTTAATTTGGATTCGTTCTAATATTCGATCGCTTACTATCCAATTTTCAGAGGTGTTCATGGCTCAAAATTTTGTCCAAATTAAATGTGTAAATATATATTTTTATACATATATTAAGAAACCTCAATTCAATCATCACTATCGTATCCTATAACCTCTGAAACGAAGAAAAGAACAAAATAACACACACCCATCGCCTGTAAAACCGCTTTTCTGTTTTTTTTTTCACATGCTTTTCCACTTTGAGTAACATTATTTTTTTCAAAATTCAAGACTTTGTACTAAAATAGTGAATTTAAACGTCAGAAAACATATTTTTCTAATGTATTTTCGTATTCGGAATCGAATGAAACCATTCCCAAGACAATACAGTAATTCGTTCAAAAGATAATGATTTTTTCCCGCTTTTTGGCCATTTGGCCCCACTGGGCGCCGGTAGGGAATGGGTCAATAATTTTGTCTAAACTAATTGTGAGTCTATCTAAAAGCATCTATTTATTCATAAAGTCTACATAATTCCATTTGAATAAAAATATTTAAGATCATCTCCGAAATTTCTTTCAACTTTGCCATCAGAAAAGACTGACTTATCCACAACGTCTTCTGGCGAGTCATTCATTATTTCTGCGTAATTAAATGGATGTTCACTTTCCGCGGACATGGTCGTGTTGAGCCAAAGATGGCACATATGAGCGTAACTGATCCTTTCCCATTCAGTTTTGACGTCATCCAAAGTGGGAACATAGCCGACGTAGTTGAAGAATCTGAGGTTTTCTTGTAGTGACTCCACATAATGTGAGATGAACTCGGCCAAGTTGTCGCGACGAACTGCTGGGTGTACTGAGCCGTTCAATAAG
The DNA here is from genome assembly GCA_009739505.2 of Apolygus lucorum. Classification (NCBI taxonomy): domain Eukaryota; kingdom Metazoa; phylum Arthropoda; class Insecta; order Hemiptera; family Miridae; genus Apolygus; species Apolygus lucorum. Next base: position 31,690,339 of record CM019170.2, on the reverse strand, counting down.
TAACTCAAATCCCAAATGAAGGAGTTCAAATGAGAATACTGCAGGTCGAAGAACCTACCGGAAGGATTCTTTACCAGCATTAAATAAGTTGGTATTTCATCGTAATAAGTACTGATATGGTAAATATAGAGATTCGTGTCAAAAAAGATTCATTGAGCCATGGTTTGAATTGCTTCCTTTGTGATGTTTTCGTCGGTTGTTCGAGTCTATTCTAACAACCTAGAGCAGTGATCTTTCCAACGGCAATATACTCTCCCTTGTCCTGGGGGAATCTAGACGGTCGTTCCGTTGCCGTGTCGAGATGAATGCATTTTAATTGAAAGGAACTGTATATTCCCACTCCAAGTATCTTCTGAGATACGCCGTTCTTGGTTGAAGAATGGATAAATAATTTTGTACAAACTAATTGTGAGTCTATCTAAAAGCATCTATTTTATCATAAATTCTACATAATTCCACTTGAATAAAAATACTTGAAATCATCTCCTGAATTTCTTTGAACTTTTCCGTCAGAAAAGACTGACTTATCCACAAAGTCTTCAGGCGAGTCATCTATTATTTTTGCGTAATGAAATGGATGTTCTGTTTCCGCGGATCTGAATGTGTTGAACAAAAGATGACACATGTGGGCGTAACTGATCCTTTCCCATTCAGTTTTGACGTCGTCCAAAGTGGGAACGTAGCCAACGTAGTTGAAGAATCTGAGGTTTTCTTGTAGAGACTCCACATAATGTGTGAAGAACTCGGCCAAGTTGTCTCGACGGACTGCTGGGTCTACTGAGACGTTCAATAAGTAGCTCAAATCCCAAACGAAGGAGTTCAAATGGGGATACTGCAAGTCAAAGAACCTACCAGAAAATTTTATTAGGTTGGTATTTCATCAAAATGAGTAATGATATGGTGAGGATTAGGATTTCATGTCGAAAAAAGTTCATTGATGACATGGTTCGAATCTTTTTCTATTTGATGTTCTTGGCTGCTGTTTAAGGCTACTCAAGAACATAGAGCAGTGATGTTTCCAACCGTAAAATACTCTCCCCATGTCCTGGGAGAAGCTAGGACTTCAGTAACTGGGGATTCTCTTGCGGATCTAAGCAAGAGGATCCCCCCAGGACACTTGTTCTACGAAGTTGTGATGTGAATTACTTATCTTTTCGATCAGCAGCATGATGGATAGCAGGATGCATAGATGCAATGCATGTCCTACAAGAGTACATTTACTTATGAATTAAGGATTATTCTGTTGTAGGCAGCGCTTCGTCACTTTAATGCGAACCTTTTGTGTTTTTGTAGCGGTCTGTTGAAATTTTCCAGATTTTAAAATATTTCTTTTAGTTTAGCCCTTCTATAATCTGAAGTGTCGGCGATTCTATTGGCAGTATTATACACTTTGAGATAAATGGATAAATAAATATTGCTAGTCGAGAAAAAGAGAATGTTAACCCTAAAAAGCTCCATTTTTGAGTTTTAATGAAGAACTAACTCAAAACTGCGTGAAGAATAGTGAGCAATTCTAACTGATATCATTTTAGCTTTTCAATCACCAGAATGTCCTGAGCCTGAGTGTCTATTACAATTCTCCACCTCTCTACAATGTTGCCATCAAGACCATGAGATGTCAATTGTTCTGTCTTCGGAATGGTTTCGTTCGTTTGGTTCAAGACTGTTACAAGCCAAAATTTTACCTCAAATCCGTTCGATTCTAAATTTTTTTTAAACCTTATCAACTCGAGATAACAGAGTCTTCATGAGTTGGAATGTTACAAATAGTTAATATTTTTTCTTCAATACTGTTCCATTTTGATATACATGTAAACGTATAACACAGAAATTTATGAAAGTTCTTGATGAATTCTCTCACATCTCAGAATTAGTGGCAGAAGAGGGTTAAAACTGTGGTTATCAAGGCAACAGCGTGATTTGAGCACCATAAATAGTGCTGTTGGTTATTTATTACGATAAATATTTCATACCAACATACTGGAATTTATTATGAAAACTTTATAAAACTTTTTTCTGAAAAATTACGTTATTTGATTTATTAAGATATTTTTTCCCGACCACCAATATGTTGGACATTGAATGTCATTCCTCTTCCCAATGTGGGAATCGGTTAAGGAGAACTGAGGCCAAGCCTTATGCTCTCCCCCTCTACTGCAAGCAGCAAAGGAAAAGCTCCTCCAGAGAGGGATTGTTCACACAATCAGAGTCGATGCATAATTGCATCTCCCTGTTACTTCTTACAGGTGGAAGCCGCATGTCCTAGCTCATGCTTCCAGACTTTGCGGGTCTGGCGCCCGAGTTTTTGATAATTCGCAAAACTCACATGCCAGGATCCGATTGCCAGGCCAATGATATGGCCATGGCCCTCGGATCCCTACCCGGCACTGCAGAACCCGCACTGCAGCCTGGGTTTTGTTAACCACGGCCCCCGCGAATCCGACCTCAATTGGGGGGCAGACAGGTGGCACTTTGACTTCTGTCAGTGTGCCTGTAGCCTGGGGCTCCCCCCACCCGCGGTACCAGTTTAAGCGAAGGACTGTTGGCCAGTGTGCTGGCACAGCCCGCGCCCCAGAAGCCATGACTGGTCACAGGCCCGGAACAGATAGTCTTAGTAGATAGTCTGATCCTACCGCTTTACAGCCTCATAGGATAAGATCCTATCCCGAGCATTACGGGGGCGTGACTGAGGGAGACGGTCCCCAGTTTGTCTACAGGTGTGGACATAGTCCTTGAAGGCTCCACCTGATACTGAGCCCGCACAAGTGCTACCACTTTAACTACGAGTAGTCGGGGAATCGGTTGCAGGCGACAAACAGCCCACAACGTCATTTCATGTGGTGCCCCAAGATGTATAGGCTGGCCCTGCCTACTCCCTATCCATATATAACCCCTCCCATCCCCTGACAACACCCCTCTATGGGGGTTACCCCTCAGCGAATGGAAAGAGTGGCCATCATCCTATCCTACATATACCCACCTATGTCTATCCATCTAATTAAGATAATATATACACCCTAACCTATTGCCTATATGTACACCCTAACCTAAAGCTATATGTACACCCTAGCTTAGTCCCTACACACATATGTTTACCCTAACTAGTTGTTAGATTGGCAGCCGGCAGCAGGTGCCGCCTGGCCAGTCTAGGGATTGCCTCCACACAAAAGGCCTGCAAGCTATCCAGGGCCTCCCGGCTCCCCACCATACTTGTTGGGGACAAGCCCACGATACCACACCTGATACGCAGCTCCTCGTAGTCAGGGCACTCGAAGAGCACATGTTCCGCCAGCTCTACTCCGCCACACGAGCATGGCGTGTTCTCGACACGGAGCCCCAGGGAGTGTAGCTTGGCAGCAAACTCTCCGTGCCCCACCAGGAACTGGGTGAGTTCATGGGTCGGCACCACCCACCTCATCTCCATCCGAGCATTCACCCGGGGGAAGAACCGGTGAGTGAGTCTCCCAGTTGCTGCCTCATCCCATTCCGTCTGCCAGGCCGACAGGATGGCCGCACCCAACCCTCTCACCCTCTCGCTGCGGGTGAGAGAGGGACTACCAATGCCCGGCTGCACAAGACCAGGTATCTCAAAATCAATATCCTTCCTGATCCTGTACATCGCCCATCTGCGCCAACCTTCGAATCTGACAGGAAGGACCCCCGCCACCACCGGCATGGCTGACGTTGCAGATGTCCGGTAGGCACGGTTGACCTTCAGCAGGGCACGGCGCTGGAATCGCCTTAGACTCGTCCAATGCCTGATGTTCATCAAGTGTGCCCAGGCCTGGACTCCATACAGCAGCACCCCGAGAAACAGGCCCTTATATATAAGAACCAGCTCCCGGTAGCCTACTCCCCATCCAGACCCGGCAAGGCGACACACCTTCATGAACGCGTCCAGAGCTTTCTGTCCAGCCTGCTTAACATGTTCTTCTATCCCCATTCTTTCCCCAAGTGTAATGCCCAGGTACTTGAATGAAGTAACATAGTTAAGCCTCTCACCGCCCACACGAACTATTGGGGGTCTGGCTGCATCCAACCGACCCTTAAGCAACATAGTTACAGTCTTATGGGCAGCGATGGTGAGCTTGATGGCCTCACACTTCGCAGAGAGCATCCTCATCAAGCCCCCTGCATCCCCTTCGACCGCCGCCCGGCTACTCCCACTCACCAAGAGGACCAGGTCATCAGCGTAAGCTATTACCTCAGCCCTCGAGGCTACCAGAGCCTCAATGACACTATCAAACAGGATGTTCCATAGTCTCGGGCCAAGTACAGATCCCTGCGGGCAACCCTTCGTAAGGCTCTTCCTCGCACAGCCCGACCCCTCCCGGAACTCCACTCGTCGGTCACGAAAGTAATCGAGTATGATGTTGTACCCGGCTGGGGTCACATCACGCCGCAGGAGCTGCATGAGGACAGCAGGCCACCAAACGTTATCGAAGGCACCTCGTATGTCCACGAATACACCGAGGACATACTTGGCTGTCGACTCACCAACCTTTCGCTGGAGCTCCAGGATGGCATCCACTGTGGATCTCCCTTCCACGAATCCGAACTGCCTGTCAGACCCCCGAGCCAAGACAGGTGCCAGCTCCCGCACTATTACCTTCTCAAGCACTTTGCCAGGGATGCTGAGGAGGCAGAGGGGTCGAAGGGCCTTGGGATCAGAAGGATCCCGGTCCCCCCCCTTACGCAGCACACAGAGCCTACCTACCTTCCACGCACTAGGGAAAACCCCTAACCGCAGGCAGGCCCTGTATATCGCCGCATACCAGGGCGCCAGCAGTGGCCACCCCCTGCGTAGCATCTCAGCCTCCACTCTGTCCGGCCCAGGGGCCTTTCCACGCTTCATGGAGTGGACCAGAGTCTTCAACAACAAATCAGAGATCTCTGCCCCATGTTCCATATCTCCATCCCTAATAACTGGCTCCACCACATGGTCAGTAACCTCACGCACCACCCCCTGGTCCTCTGTCTCCTCCAGCGAATCGTCGGGGAACAGGGCACCAAGAAGATCTCTAGCAGCCTCCTCCCAGCACAGAGGGTTCTCCCCCCGCAGGGCAGAGAGGGTGTATGTCAGTCCACTGTTACGGACAGACCTATACGGTCTCCCCCAGGGTCTTCCAACACCCTCACTGGTCACAAAGTGCCGCCAGTCGTCTCTCCTGGCCTTGCGTACCGCTGTGTCATATCCAGTCTTCAGTACACGCAGCCCCTCCCTCTCCTCTGGAGTGGCCCTTACACCACGCCGCCGCACCCTATTCCTCATCCTGAGTACCGCCTTCTTGCGTCTCTCAAGACTCAGAGACCACCAAGGAGCCTTAACAGGAGGCGCCCCTGCCACAGGGATTGCCTCAGAGGCCGCCCTTACAAGGACACCCTCCATCAAGGTGACTGTGTCCTCAATCTCTTCCCTGGTCTCCAGGGCAGGCGGCGTGTGGCCACACAACATGGAGCCCAGAGCTTCCTCAAATCTACTCCAGTTGGCCCTGGCGCAGTTGAATCGTCCCTTGGGGCGTGGACATCTCCCTCTGCTGCGCCCACCCATCTGGTACCGGATGGTGGAATGCTGGCTGGATGTTTCCCCCAAACTGACCCTCCAGCGGGACAGGACACCTGCAGCTGACCTGGTCGCAAGGGTAACATCGATGTTGGAAGAGCCGCCCGCCGCACCACAATATGTGGGCGGCTGGCCCGGCTCATTCACAACAGTCAAGTTGTGTTCAAGGATAAGATCCTCGACCACCTCACCCCGCTCCCCGGGCCGCCGATGAGTGCCCGCCGGGCCCCTCAGGTCCAGAATGTGGCTGTGCCACAATCGGGATCGGGCATTCGCATCCATCCCCACAACAACATCCCTACCCCTCAACTCAGTGAGGGCAGTTCCGATGCTGCGGAGGTAAGGCTCAATACCGTCCGAGTACTGACAATAGGCCGACACCAGGTACAAAGGGGCCCGACCGTCCTCCTCCACCACCACCACACATACATGCAGACTGCTTAGATGTGCCAACAGGACCACCCTAAGGTTAGGGTTGGCCACCACCACAGCAGCCACAGGGATGCCACCCTCCCAGGTGTATGGCTCCTGCACAAGGGCCACGTCCCATCTGGAGCTTTCCCACCCATTCCGGAGTTCATCCGTCACAACCCTCGCCCCGTCCATGTTGAGCTGGAGAAGCCTCATGTTAGGGGTGCAACCGACCTAGCAAACCGCTTGAATTCTGCCCGGTATCTAGCACAACCCGGGGCTGACACAGAATGGTCAGCTGGGAGTCCCGCCAACTTGCAGTTTGCGCAAGTTGGCCCCGAGCTGCGCTTCCTCCTGCAGTCCTCCACTCTGTGCGGGCCTGCACAGTGCTCACACACTGGACCACCCTGCCTGCAGGTCTTGGCAAGGTGACCATACTTCTGACAGTTGAAGCATCGGGTCACCTCGTGGAAGTCCTCCACCCGACACCTCTCCAGCCCAACATGGACACGGCCCAGCCTCAACAGGGTATCCCTCACGGCCTTGGACACCTCCACAACCCAAATGGTGTCTGGATAGTCCTTCCTACCCTTCATGAAGGCAGGCCGGAAGCCCCGAAGAAAGTCCTCCTTGCTGATCTCTGAGCGGAGTGCAGAAGTCTGCGCCCAGATGGCCTCACCCAAATTTTCTTTTGCAACCTCCCTATCGACCCTGTACACCTTCACCTGCATAGGTAGGGTCTTGGGCTGCACCATCTCCGCCTTGTAGCCCCTCTCCCGGCAGAGCTCAACAAACTTTGTGAGCTGCTCTGTACCGGGGAGAAGGTCCACAACCAGGGAGTCCCCCACAATCCTCGCCCCCCTCACCTCTGCACCGGCGCTGGTCACATCTTTGACCAAACATCGCCGGGTTGATGCTGGCGACATCACGCCTTCCCCGTCCGGCATATCCCGGGTCACCGAGACCGGTCCCGGTTTTGCAGTTGCCGCCCTTGCTGGGTAGGAGCTCAAAATCTCGGCATAGAGGGACTTAAACTCCTCTTTCCGGCTCCCACCCACCGCAGGCGTCCCACCCTCCTTGTTCGCCGGGGTAGCAGTCTTGGTTGTAGCCTTAGTAGCTTGACCGCCCCCCGCAGCCCCACGGCCTTTTTTCCCTGGTTTGGACGCTGGGGTGGAATCTGTAGCTGCCTTCCCTCCAGCCTTACTGGATCCAGCAGCCCCACCTCCGTCTGTCTTTCCCTTGGCCGCCCCACTGGAAGCCTTGGAGGTACCTGCTAAGCCAGTTCTTGGAGCAGGAACAGGCTTCTGCTTCCCATTCTTCCCTCCAGCCACAGCAGTGCCAGTGGGAGCACCCGACCTTTTTCCCTTCCTCACCACATCAGTCCAGAGCTCCTTTCTGGCCTGTGGTTCGGACTCATTCCCCCCCTCTATGGGTCTGGCCAAGGGGGACCCATCCTCCAACCCCGCAGCTGCCACAGTTGTAACAGCAGGAGCCGAGTCGGGGGCAGTCGGCACTGCAGCAGCGCCGAGGGCTGCAACACCCTCCCCCGAGGCACGACCAGCCGACATTGACCCCTCATCACCATACAAGGTGGGGAACCTCCTACGACCCTCCGCACTGAGCCCGCTCCCCTGGGCTACATCCTTGATGTACCTGTTGGTAACATCAACTTTGCGCCCCAGGGGAAGCAAGTCCTCCCTTCGCAACCTCTCCATCTCCCCCGAGACGGTGGAGATCTTTGATTCAAGGCCACTCACCACTGCTCCCAGGTCCTCCCTCATCGCTCTGAAGTTGGACAGCATCACCTGTCCCAACAGAACGAGACCCTGCTGCAGCGGGGGGCCCCGAAGCTCCCCCTCCTCGAAGGAGATGTTGGGTGAGGCCGACAAACGCGCCTCAAGGGCCATGATGGCCTCTCCCTGCCGCTCCAACTTGGAGAGGAGCTCGGTCCTCCAAAAGGAGGCCTCCTTCGCCTGCTCCTCCACATGCTGCCGGACTTTAGCCAGCGCAGCTTCCATGGGGACCAGGTACCGAGAGTCCGCCCTCGCTCTCCTATAATATGTTGGACAATTGGTATGCCATGTTATACTATCCATAGGTACGCAAGATTACCATTGTTCCCTTTTCGATACCTGCCGAACAGAATTGAGGACCGCGGAATATGGGTACCTTTGCATCTCTTCGTCGCATTGGGGATTTTATTCCTGCCTCTTGTTCGAGAGATTGTTAGATCAACCCAGCTTCGAGTTTACTTACAGAGTTTTCCAGTTTCCCTTGTTCGTAATGTGGCGACAAACATGTCATCTGGAGCACTTCAAACCAAGACTTCAAGAGTCTTTTTTGTCATGAAACCCTTCTGAGACACATGGAGGCTTTAAAGCACCTCATAGTTTTAGATTTACTTTTTTCTTATTTTCCGAGCTAATGAAAATATAGGAATTCTAATAAACATGCCAGAAAACACGTAGTTTGGAGTAAAGAATTATGATATAGTCGGCCAAAATCGTACAAAAAAAAAAAAAAAAAAAAAAAAATCAAGTTAAGTAAACTATTCACCAACTCACTTTACTGCCACTGGATGATCTCCGTACTCGGTGTATTTGAACATCATGTTTTGACTATTCAAATCTCCATGGTTGAAGACTTCAAATCTTCTGTCGTAGTTTGGGACTTCTTTGTGGTATTTGACCAACATATCATCTTTGTGGGTCATTAATTTCTTTCCGATGGGTTGCCTGTATTATTGACATCAACTGGGTTATAATAAACAAACGTTGGGCGATCACGAATGACTGCGATGTTGCTAAAATGTGCGTCTACCAGTACATATATCTGAAGAGCCACGTACCATTCTTCACCCCAGTTGTTGACCATAGCGTTAGATAAAGAAACCGTCAATGCCTTCCAAAGCTGGCTAAGAGTTTGATCATCTGTGGGTTTCCACTTCCCTTTTTCATTTTCTCCTATCCAACGTCTTCTCAGCAGTTCCATGCTCATGGCGTGCCACCTAGCCAAACCCCGCAGGGCCAGCATAGCATGGGGCAAATCCAAATTCTTCTTCCTATCGCGAAGTTGAAATTGGCTTTCCTGCAAACATGCGGATTGATATTTTCACATTTTGCATAAGCTTGTGTCGAGATAATCAATAGTTCCATTCATGCAGCATGATCCCGATTTGATAATACATTTTCGAAGAACCTTATGTTTTAAATGGTTTACCCTTTTCAGGGCCTCCTCAACAGTAACAACATCGTCCCTTAATAGCATAAATAAATATAAACGAACTAAATTAAATTACTATTTATTGTATAATACGATTCATAAAGACATCTGTCGGCTGAACGTCACTAATTTTAGTAAAATGTTTTTTTCGCTTGAAGGCTTAACATGCTGGGAAAAATCAAGATCTGTTTTTTCCGGAACTGTTTGACTGATCTTCGTTCTGTACACCTTATGGTGAATGTTATAATTAAAGCTTTACATATTTGAACATGTGCGATTTTGAGTTTTGATAAATCGACTACCACGGTGCTCACATTTAACCTTTTTCGAAATATTAAGTATCCATTTTTAAAGCATTCGATTTTAAACGTAATTTTTTTAAGCCGAAATTAGGTAACTGCTGATTTACGAAAAATGAAGAGAGGCAAAATTGTATTTATTTTTATTACCTAAGAGTAACATAATCACAAAAAACCCAATTATTTTCTTTAAAAACCTTAGTCACAAATCAGTCTGAATTTTTGGCTAATCTAATTTGAATCATTGGCTACTAAATTTTGAACTTAAAGCTAATCATTTTATGATAATAGCAAATCCCTTTCGCTTCGACAACTACTAGAGTCCTTGTTCGAATTGTTCTCTTCTATAAAGTTCAATAGATGTTTTTCGCTCTATTTCATCACACTTACAGCCAAATCTTCAATAGCGATCAAATCGTTTTCAATTCCATACAGTGCTGGCCATAATTTTTCGCGTTTATCGTCGAATTCGTCCATTAGAGCTTCCATTGCTGGCAGCACGATGGTGTATGACTGAAATGTGGATAGAATATAAAATTTGATAGTTACTTTATACATCGAGAAAACGCAAAGGTACAAGTGGGTATAGCTGCAAAACTGTTGGGTTAATAATAAATGGGGTCCAAAAACTGGAGAAAATGCCGCGTACGGCGTAGAGCAGAAACATTTTTATTCGATTTTGGGATTCTACGTACTTACCTTGAAACGTAAACCAACAAATTTTGAGGGGGGTTGAACAAATTTTTTTTCTTGGTCGATTTCAAAGGTTCATTATTGAAAATAAACGAAAACGCTGCAAATCATTGCTCTAAGGTTTATTATTTTCTGTATAGATCACCCTTCTGTATAGATCACTGGTTCTCCATCAATAGCACCTATCACCATCTGTATTCTCCCTTGACCTTCCCTCTAAAATTTCAGCTTCCTGCGTTCAATAGGATTGAAAATGACTTCGGAGCTCACTCAGCTGATCAGTGTTCTGAAGAGTGAAGAAGATCTCCTCGAATGCTGAAGACGCCTGGAAGAGCACTTCCATTCAATAGGATTGAAAATGGCTTCGGAGCTCACTCAGCTGATCAGTGATCTGAAGAGTGAAGAAGCCTTTGAGCAATGATTTGCAGCGTTTTTTACCCACCAACATTTTTTTTACCTACCAACTTTTTTTGCTTCCTCACTACCGAAGGTAGGGAAGCTTTGTATTCGTGAAAGAAGTGAAAAAAAAAAATGTCCTCCAAAATCAAAATTTCCACTTGCTTTTTGCGTTTTAGAGCTTCCCGAACAATTTTGGTTCCGTGTCTGTCTGTCTGTCGGTCTGTCGGTCTGTCTGTGGTCAATCCTTGTCCCGGGCAAAACTATACTAACCTGTAGTCCGATTTTGATGCAATTTTCAGGGATTGTGCGGGTTAGGTCCTAGACGGTCCCTTATCAATTTCAGCACCTTCGGACCAATAGGAGCGAGTGCGCATGCGCAAACGTGAATTTCCTGGAACCTCGGTTTCTCGGTTTCTAATGAACCGATTTTGCTCAAATTTGGAGGTTAGTTAGGGACTAACTTCTAAAAGACACCCTATAAGTTTCAATCAAATTGGTCAATCAATAGCCGCTGCGCATGCGCGAACTTTAAATTTATTGTTACAACCAAAACTCCATATACCACATATACCACTCCATATACAACTCCATATACCACAACTATTTACAACACTATTATAAACATTAATACCTGCAACCCTATCCCGCATATTATCGCCAATATTTTGGTATTCAATAACTCTTTGAATCATAATTTTTCGCCAACTGATTCTATACGTCCATGTTACAATGAGTGAGGAAGGTATACTGCCCACCCAACTTGGCAAAGGTTTTTACCTACCAGCTAGGTACTACCTACCACAACATACTGGCTTCACACCTTCACAATCAAGTTTATTAGAAAGAACTAAACGCTTCACACTCGATTGGAAAAATATAAGCTTCATATAGAAATTTGATTACTGGTTACGCAGAAGGCAAAACTATATACAAATCGAAGAAATGAACAGCGATCGCATTTTAGTCCGATAAAATTTGAATGGAGATTAGACCTCTTTTGCGATTCACACTCATGATTCTGTTTTATCGAAGGAAAACCTTCAAGTATTCGTAGGGACCGAACGGTTTGTCCTACAGAGCTCCGGGTGGTCTCAAAAATTTTTAAAAATTCAATACTATTTAAAATTGGTGAAAAAACGATACCTTTATTTCGAGAGTTTTCGAGCTAGGGCACTCTTGAAAATTTCAGCCCTTAATTTTCACCCCTTAGAAGTGACCTACATCAACCAAAAGCTTCGCGGCACAACTAGACCCCAAATGGAGCCCATATACCAAATTTGAACCAAATCGGTCCAGTGTTGCTAAGAAAAGTGCCGCGTACGGCGTACGGCGGACGGACGGAAATTTTTTTTATTCGATTTTCGTATTCTACGTACCTTGAAACGTAAAACATCAAATTTTGAGGGGGGGTTAAAATTTTTTTTTTCTTGTTCGATTCCAAAGGCTTATTATTGAAAATAATAAACCAAAAGGCGGTTAACCGGATTAGACCAATGTTGTTAGTGGGAGATGGACACTGGTTTCGGTTGGCCTTAAAGAATGTGGACAAAACTAAAGTTTCAAAAATTTCAAAAATTCAGCTCTGTCCATCAATAATTTTAAAATTGCAATTTAATTTAGATTATTTCTTTAATATCTTGGGACAGCGGTGGATTTCCTAAGATTTTTTCGGTGACAATAGTGACACCATGGTCCAATTAGGGTTAAGAGTGAAGGTAACTCGCAGTTTAAATGCATTTAGGAGCGAATTTCAAATATCTTCGAAATTCGTCTCCAATAAACAATGATTGAAATAAAAATTGAATTAAATTTTAAAAAATAAAATAAATTTGGTTAATGGGTTGGTGGTGTTTTATTGTAAGGAAAGTTCATCATTTTCACCACAAATGGATTAGATGCAGGAAAAATTAGTTTCTCACCCTTATTTCTGTTCTGAAAACTAGAGAAAATTTCTTCGTTTGAATAGCTGTTTTCCATTGCACCGGTGTTTTCACGATGATTGAATATTTCTTCTTTTTGCCTGATCGTAGTATGCAGGTTGCGGTTACTCGACGGGTATTAGTTGAAATGCCGCCCTCAGCAACAGTGGAGAACGCTTCGACAATTTTGACAGGCGTTGAATCGCGTATTTGCCTCGTCAAAAAGCAACCAAGTTTGTCAATGTCCAAGCCAGTGGGGTGTGAGTCATCTCCACCTGGAACCACCACAAGTTACATCAACGTGATAGATCCTTATTAACTTCTTTCAGAGGACTTAATAGCGTAGTTACGGTTTTTTTTATGCAACTACACTGTAAGATCTGACTACAGTTTGAGCCCAGCCTTTTTGCAGTCAAAGTTTGTTTAACCTACTACAACTATTCTTTTCATTGTAGACCGCTTAAATTTGTTACATAGCATTTTAGAAACAACTCGAAATTACTGAGAGTAATTTAGATCAGCTGTGTCTGCAGTGAAGTTAACTTCTTATTATTCCTCCGTTGATGAGTGTTGAAATCATGAACGACTGGTCGTAGTTTATCAAAGAACAGGTTGACACAGTTGACCTAAGTTTACATAATTATATAACCACAAATCTTCCCACTCGGTTTGTAACATAATTGTCAACATTCACAAACTAACTTGTTTCGCGTGTACCTTGAATATCTGAATGGTTCTCCTCCATAACTGGTCAAGTAAGTTTCATGCGATTCTCCCAACTGACACCATTATGTTGGCTCGATGGTTTCCTAAAATAATCGCCTTATTAAATTTAATAAAATTACGTAATAATGTATACCTTAATTAGGAGTTTGTTAATAAGGTTTCTAATTGTAAGAGCACCGATTCGAGCCACAAAATCGTACAGACTGTCAGAAAAACCCATAAGCGAGTTATATAAATAGATTAGTGCCAATTAGGAGGAAATAACGAACAATTATTGTGTAGACCGGTTTGGGGTCTGTAAATGAACCGGTCACGTGGTTATGAATAATAGTCACGTGACCAAAAACGACTCTGCACGTATTGAAATTGAGAAACTTGTGGTAGCGTGCCGAATGAATTTCGATTAATTATTACTAAGGGGCGTAGGTAGTGAGCTCGGATTAGTGGTGTCCAATGCGCTTGCGCCGACGAAAATCCTTGTTTCAATTCAATATTGATTCATTCATATTTCACGAAATTGTGCTGGTAGAAGGTTTAGAAGGCCGTCGATGAGTTTCATTTTGATCGGATAAATCACATTACTGAGCATTAAAACGTGATAGTACCTTTAAACATAATTTTCCCATTAATTCAATCGTCCAATTTTCCTCACTCTAGTTGGTTAGCCGGCAGCTCTGTTGATCTCCAATCAAATGATCTACTCTAAGTTAAGTTATGAATAAGAGGGGGCTATGTGCCACATCCACGTAATGCCTTAGGTAATTAAGTAATCATTTCCATCAATTGAACTTTGAAATCGAGAAAAAAAATCGACCCCCTCTGAAAATTGATTGTTTATTGTTTCTAAGTACGTAGAATCCAAAAGTTGATTTCCAAAATTGAAAAATATTCAGTTTTTAGAATCGAATGAGACCATCCAGAGGTCTATATGACCAACCATTAGCAAGAAATTAATCAGAAACACGATCTGTGATTTTACTAATTCTCCCATCCCGACTCACTGGGCTTAGCGTGCGCTAATAAAGGGTTCTAGTTCCATCAGTTGGACGCTAAAATGCAGCAGAAAGTTGATGAACATCGAATGGCTCTTTCTCCCCCCAGTTATCAATATCGGGCTAAATTTTATGGTTTATTATAACAACATAATTGAACAATGAAAAAGTAATGCCCTTTGGTGATGGGAGATCTACACAGTAAATAATAGATTGTCCTGTAATAATTTTGCTTTTTATTATTTACCGAGTATTTCATGAAGAGAAAAGTGAAACTCGCGGAAGTCCTGATGAATAAACAGCGGGAACGGTAGCACCATGAAGATATAGAGCGAGGTATCACACATTTTTCACGCCAACTTGACCCGTAGGGAAAGGGCAAGTCCTGTCTCACGCACCCCCACCCTTGTCCTTTTTACAACGACGTATGAATGTGCTTGGGGTGGAACGGAGGCGACGGTCCGTGAGATAAAACCACACAGAAGTTATCTTACTTGATTTATAATGCGCGTCCTCTGCCAGCATCTCCACCACTCCACATTTCTCTTGGTCCCGGAGGTTTTAACTCTTCTTCTCAGGATAGATTAGGAGCGTAAACAAAATATATATTTTTTCGACGCAAAAAAGGAGCTTGATGTGAAAACATGACCTATCTGTGAAGTTCTTCAGTTCGCAGATGTTTTGATGGTTGGTTGTAACGTAATTCGAAGCATAAGGTACTTGGATTTCTTTGTTTATTACCCCTATGGTAGTCAAGCCTGGACTTACTGTGAGAGCAATTAAGACCATTCCAGTACTGTTCTCGCAGAGGAAGAGACACTACGTACCCTGCGTGAATGAATGAAAAGCTGACTGGATGGTCAGGATACCGGGACACACGCCCTTGTGGATTTCGACTTGCTGCTATCAAAGTTGGAGCAGAATGTTTATGACGAGCTTGCCGAGGAGTTCTTCAAGGCTTCCTCATCTTTCTCTTTTTACTTCAATCAAGACACTGCAAGCTGGCATTCTACTGGGTTTCTTCCAGGGTCCTGATGATCTGGCTGTTCTAATATCAGCTGCTTCGACTAATATTGTTTAATGAGTGTAATGAATCTGGCTGAAAAATTCAGAGCGAAGGGTGGCGAGTACCCTTTATAACACTAATGGGTCTGCTGGTAGGTGATACCAGAACTTGATGCATACATCTGCTCCTGGATCGCTCTGTGTCTACTACTTCCTGTTTGAATTTCGAGAGGTGTAGGGTACCCCAAGAGGTAGTTCAGTAGACTATTTGAAGTACTCGCCAAACAGAAAGCGCCTATCCTCGTCACAGACCCACTGTCGTCAGCACATCAAAGAGCTGAATGTGTTAGCATTCTCATCCTCTTTGATAAGTTGGAAGCTCAATAGAAGTTTTGATTTCCCGCTATCCCAAGCCCTTCCAGAATCATTATCGACACTTGGAAGAACAAATGAAACCAACCTGCTCATTTCCTAATCTATTTTCATGTACAATAAATACTTTTATTAACTACCTACTATTTGACAATGTAATATAAATGATTTATAACATCACGACAATAAATTGAAGTATTTCTTCATAAAACAAGCCAAGGATTTGATTTGTTGTGGTTGATAATAGCTAGATAAGTAGGTTCAGCAGGCCTTGTAACTTGTCAGTTAATGATGCAATTCCTATGACAGTGCTAGAAAATATAAAAATCATGACTTTTTGGTTTATTATTTTCAATAATGAACCTTTGGAATCGACCAAGAAAAAAAAATTTTAACACCCCCTCAAAATTTGATGGTTTACGTTTCAAGGTACGTAGAATCCAAAAATCTAATAAAAATTTGGCCGTCCGTCCGCCGTCCGCCGTACGCCGTACGCCGTCCGCCGTACGCCGTACGCGGCACTTTTGCCACTTAGCATTGACCGATTTTGATGAAATTTGGTATGTAGGCTCCATTTGGGGTCTAGTTGTGCCCCGAAGCTTTTGGTTGATGTAGGTCACTTCTAAGGGTTCCAAAATCAATTTTGAAATTTTGAAAACGCCCTAACTAAAAAAATTTTGATATAAAGGTATTGTTTTTCCTTCAGTTTAAGATTCTATAGAATTTTTAGAATTTTTTGAGACCCCGCGGAGCCCTGTAGGACAAACCGTTCGCTCCCTACGAAAATTTAAGGGTTTTTATTGAAATATATATATATAAATCAAAACACGAGTGTGAATCGCAAAAGAGGCCTAATCTCCGTTCAAATTAGCGCTGACCAAAATGCGATCGATGGTTGGTGATTTTGATCTTTTTTTTAATTTTTTTTTTGATTTTTTCTTGATTTTTTTTTTTTTTTTTTTTTTCTTCTCTTCATCGGTATTGGATGGTTGGTGATTTTGTAGACGAGTGGTCTATATAGAAAAATAATAAACCATTGTGTAATAATTTGCAGCGTTTTTCTGTTACAGGCAGATGAGCCTCGAGGTCGGCATGTACGACAGCTGCCCGTACTCCGGGGGCCTCGAGCTGAAGAGGTGTCAAATTAAAACTGAAGAGTTGAGCACGACTTCGGAATGGTACAGGTTCTGCAACCCCAGTACCTTCCAACAGCTCAAGCAAAGCGTCGAGAAGGCTAAAGCTGCTCTCACAGCTTCTTCAGCCTTCACAGATCTCTCTCCCACGTTTGCTGCCTCGTCCGACGAAAAACGGTCAAACGGTGAGTTCTGCATTTACCAATTGCGACACACACACACACACCACCACCACATTTACTTTGCTGATTGTTTTTTTGTCTAACTTCTACGACAGGAAGTTCGACTGATCAGTAAATATGACGCTTTTAACTAGTGTAACTTTCCTGTCTTCCTAAGACAAAGAGGAGGAGGAGGAGGAGGAGGTATCAGATAATACGTATTTCTAGATCCAGGTACCGTAAACTGACGTATTGATCTTTTTCTTTTATAGACACATTCTTCTTTGGAATGTTGTATTAAAAAAAGAACTTCGTCGAGGTGTCTGGCATACATTTCCATGATAATGCTGCAAAGCAGGCAGATTCAGGTTGAGGCAATATTCTTGCGGCATCAAATTGCACGAGTTGATAATTTATTTAAATTGTTAACTCGTTACGGTTTCTCTTGTTGCTAGAGATCCTCGTCACATGCTAAATTTCCCATGAGGCCTCGTCTGTACGAAATTCCCTCATTCGAAAAATACTCGTTGCATCTGTTGAATCATCAAAAATTAACTTCCCTCAACCGGGGATCGATCTCCTATCGTTTTGATTCTGAATCGAAGCTCCTACCACTGAGCTAAGGAAGCGAATGGACAGAAATGCGAAGAGGTAGCTGATCACAACATCTCCCCCCGTTAGTAAATCTTAGGTACTCCGTTACCTAGTCAGGGAGGTGAGAGGCAGCTTTGGCTGGCGTTTTCCAACCCAGTGAGAACGCGCTATTTTTTACTGGCTTCGGAGTTTTTGTTATTGTTCCTTATTGACGGGGTGGGAGATCTGCTGACCTCAACGTTAATCCAAATAGGCGGTGGCTCGACTCTTGTCTTGGGAGGGAGTTGTTTTGATGACCTAATCTTAATGAATTATTGTTTCTCTGAGAAATGCTAAGGAGACCATTCGGGTCCTACTGACTGCGCCACATTGTTGAATCATCAAAAATTAACTTCCCTCGACCGGGGATCGATCACCTATCGTGAGTTAAGGAAGCGAATGGTCAAAAATGCGAAGAGGTAGCTGATCACAACACATCATCGGGTAGAAGTTGTTATTATTTCCCAAAGGTCGAAACTTCCAAGTAGAGATGGTTATATCACAAAACATACCTGCGCCATTCTACTCCGAATATCAATCCAATGCTCTGTAAAAAGTCGTGGCTCATGTGACTGTTCTTTTCGAAAACATGGCGATAAAATTTAGCTGGAATGGGTTCCAAATTTGTTTCCCATTAACTTCTGTCTGCTCCATTGTCTGACTTCTTCTTCATATTTTTAGTGCATCATCCATCGCCTGGTATGCATCTGGGTTTCTTTCTCAACGTAGGCATCACATCTTGTTTCGAGGATGCTAAATGCCCGTTGTATTATTGATTCTGATAGCCTTTACAATCTACATAATAAATAAAATGCGATGTTCTCACAAGCCTGTAACCCAAAAGGAATTGAGATAGCGCTCAATTCTCATGCATTTCGCTTTATTATTTTTCTCCCATGAAGTCTCGCACAACGTAGAATGTGAATCAATCCAATTTACGGGCCATTCAGCCTAGAATTATCTTCGGTAGGGATTTAATAGAGTCGACACAAATCACAGCTCTCCCTTCACGAGATGGGGTCCGCCCTTTTGACGGGTCTTTCCAAAGAGGGGAACGTCATGGGAGGGTAGTTCTGGTGGGGAAGCGAATCGCGGCACACGCCTGACCTTCACAAACCATTTCGGTTTCGCCTGTGAAAATTCGAGGAGACCCGTCGTCAAACCATGCAAAATCATGTTTTCATGACCGGCGTTCATGACTTTGAATTGGTGAAAGCTTAATTAGGGGAGATGAGTCAATAAAAGACCGTTGGGATGATTAATTGTGGGGGAAGAAAGATAGTTTATCTCCTTCTCAGCTTTGGCGATTCCCGATGTCGAGTAAACCTTTTTAATGGTGCTCTTCTTCACTTACCGCAGTTACTTTTTCATGGTGAATACCCTACCTATCCCGAGTTTTGAATGATGGAGTTGACTTCAGTCAATATAACTTGACAATAAAAGTTCAACAATAAACTTGTTTTTCAAACCATAAAGTCTTACGAGTTGGATTGGCTGTATACCGACCTTATAAATCTGCAAGGAGGTTATATTATTATAAGTTAGTTATCTCCGACAGATTGCTGAAATCAACCAGGATGAGAATTTATACACCTTATTACTGGGGCAGCTACAAACTACCCTTTTGTTTCTGACAATTTCAGTCATTTAATTATGAAAAAACACTATTGAGCGTGCATTTACGCTACTGATTGGCGATGCAATTCGTATGGGTACATTCATGGACTTACCCACATGAATACTGTTACCCTCCTCCAGTACTTTGGAATCGTATCTCAGCGTTATCGGACGACCGATTCCTTCTTGTCGCATCGTATAGGTAGGAAGGGGGGGGGGGTTAAAATAAAACCCACCCCAGTACCACTCAATCTTCGACGAATGCTACGTCGATCACTGCTTAGAAGAATTTTTTTAAAACATCGTTTTTTTTCTTTTGGAAATGCTGAACTCTGCTGAGCAGCAGGAAATTAATACTTATTGAGCGCATAGCTCCATCATTGTACCAATTGAGGTACCTACTCTGTAATTTTGGATCAGCATCCTGTTCGCATCAATTAGATCCTAAATTTGGAAGGATTAATTTTTTTGAAAATTTATGGAATCCCCGACTTGGGGTCCTAGTTTCTACCAAGATTTTCTACTCAACTGTCTTCGAGTACCTACGAATATTATTTTTTTTTGGAACCAACCAACCAGTTCGTTCCGGAAGGCCCTCCTACTCCGAACTACCACGAAGTTTTTAAGGTAGAATGTAGGAATCATTTAGTGATAATTTCATCTAGGTTAGGGTATTAGGGCAAGGAGTGGCTCTGGCGTGAAGGACTAGAGTAGACTCACTTGAATTTCCCAAATAAAAATTAATTTGAATTTTCTCAAACATTGAATTTTGACTGTTTTTCTCACTCACCCTGATTCTCCTCCAATTGGTTGGAGTATTGCACTCGGAGGAGTGGCGCCCATTTTTTTTCTTTATATTAAATTGGTATTAGGTACCTTTTTGGTAATGTATTTCGACGATGCGACAAGGTAAAGGACCCAGACTGAGCTAGTTGGTGGTGCCACTTTCGTACCTACAGGAGTGCGTAGCAATACTCAAATTTAATCGAAATCTTACAGTGGCTATTTTTATGCTCAGGACCTAGACTTGACCCTGAATAAAAGTTTTCCGATCAAAAACGCAAAATGCGAGTAGAACTTTTCATTTTAATGAACCAATTTATGACCTGCTACAAAAATTCATTTTATCTTCAATAAGAGATACGTGTTCTCCAAATTAAAAGTCTTCACATTTTTTGTTTCCAAGCTTTAAGTACAGCTCGCTGACAATATTTTCTTTAAATTTCTGTTCCTCTGTTTAACTTTTTGTCGGTGGTCTTCTGTTTGTTCTAGACGAAGCTTCTTATAAAACAGTAGCATAGGTCTTTACGATATTCGGGGATCTAGAATAAAATTGTGCGAATTTCGTTCAAGTTCTGTTACCATACTTTTCTTTCCATCATTTACATGGTTGAAATTAGGAGAACATCCCTTGCTGGGAATACGATCTTCTCCTATAAACGATCTCTCAACACTGAGGATTCGTTATTCATCAATTTCGTAGTGAGAAATCAGTGTATGGTGGAAATTTGAGGAAGTACTAATATAATGGTTCGTCGTTTTCGACGACTGAAACTTTTGAGAACAGTTGCTGACACTTGAGAGAGCTCAACGAGTGGATTGTGGAATGTTGAACAGTCATCAATCAAACTGCGCCGAACCGATGAATGGATGAGGATTTCAATGGAGAGTCGAATGTTTTTGTCTCTGAGGTTTCAACAGTCTGGCGCATGGGGGGTAAAAGTTCCAATTGGTTGATTCAATAGCGAGAGGGTTAGGTTTTCGACTGCTCAAATAATTTGCAGAAGCTATGATCGTGGTCAAGTCAAATAACTGTTCAGAAGGAACTCGTATTGTTCTTCCTTTCGCAGTGAATTTGGATTTTTAAAAATGTTCAAGTCCCTCGTATTTCATCCAAACCGACCGTGGACAAGTGGTTATTCGTTACCAAGAGTGATCATAAGCTTGACATATTACTTATATATTCTGCTAGAACATATACAATTCAACAACCAATATTCTTCTGAACCACCATTCTTACCCTATTGGACGACTGAAGAGAGGGGACGAAGTATATTTGACTATGGATCGAAGTATATTTGACCATACGAAGTATATTTGACTATGGATCCTTTCTTTATGGGGTAGCCGCACCATCAATCATCTCAAAATTGGATAAGGCTCAATACAAAGCACTAAGATTGGCGTTGGGACTTTTAACATCCACCCCTTTGAATGCGTTACTGGCAGAAGCTGGGGAACCACCTCTGAAACTACGACGGGAAATGTTAGCCAAAAGAACAGTGGTTTCACTGTACTCGAGGAAAGCACCACAATTTGAAGCTGTAGTTCGATTAGCCATAGACGACCTCACGGAAACATTTTGGGAAAAGAAAGTATCTCCGCTCTTATGCTCTGCCTACACAGAAATCTCGTCAGATGTGGGGTGGATTCCGCAATCTGAGATACCATTCAAATTCACGATCCCATACGAAGCTCTACAAGAACCCATGGCGGTGACGTCCCTCCCTCATTCAGCGTATCAAACCCAAGCTACAGCCGGAGCTTACTTAAACGACCTTCTTCTGAAGAAGTATCCGAGCGCCAAATGTCTTTATACCGATGGATCAGTCAGCAAGAGCGGGGTTGGCTGTGCATTTTTTGACTCCCATTCAAGAGAAAAAAGGCAATTCCGTCTATGGGACAAAGCTACCATCTATTCGTCAGAAGCTTATGCTATCAAGGAGGCCCTACAGTATGTGTTGGACTCTACTGTCTACTGCCCTCACGTCGTCATTATCTCTGACTCGCATTCGGTCTTGTACAAGATCAAGAGTATAAATCCTACCAAAAAAATGGGATTTATAGAAACAGAAATATTGAATGCGGTGAACGCACTAAAGCTCGCTGGTACATCAACTACCTTCATCTGGATCAGAGGCCACTTCAACATCTACGGCAACACGATAGCAGATACACTCGCAAAACAGGCTATTTTACTCCCTCGTAGGGAACTCTGCGAGTTCCCTGCTTCTGATTTAAACAGGTGGTTTAAGGTTCAACAGATGAAAGGTTGGGATAATTTCCACTCAAATTACCACGCTGGTTTTAAATATAAGATCATGTTTCCCCAACCCAGCTCGAACCCGTGGTTTGCACGAATGCCTTCGCACCCGAAAACCTTCTACAGGATCATGTCCAGACTTAGGAGTGGCCATTGCGCCACTAAGACCTACCTCTTGCGCATCGGGAGAGTGGAAAGTGGAATGTGCAACGTCTGCTTGGAAGATGAGGATGCCGAGCATATGATACTAGTGTGCCCTATACACAGAAATAAACGTCGGCTTCTTTTTGAGAAGATAAAGGAATTTATACCCCGCCCATTCAACCTGGAGCTTATCCTTGTGACGGAGTTGGAAGCAGTTTATGACGCAGTGGTGACATTCATTGTGGACAGTGAAATCAAATTATGAACGATACAAATAATATGATTATGTATAACATGCAATATCCAATGTAACTATGAAGAACATTGTTTTACATGCGGCTGAATAGATGAACTCCTGAAGCCAATAATAAAAAAAAAAAAAAAAAGAGAGGGGACATTTGTTATATTGAATTAAAAACTCGGGTTTCCATTGATTTTGGTTTATTATTTTCAATAATGAACCTTTGGAATCCACCAAGAAGTCTTTTACCCCCCCCCCCCTCAAAATTTGTTGGTTTACGTTTCAAGGTAGTACATAGAATCCAAAAATCGATTAAAAATTGGGCCGTACGCGGCACTTTCCTTAGTTCCCATCGACCGATTTTG
This sequence comes from Apolygus lucorum, assembly GCA_009739505.2. Lineage (NCBI taxonomy): Eukaryota > Metazoa > Arthropoda > Insecta > Hemiptera > Miridae > Apolygus > Apolygus lucorum. The sequence goes on along the minus strand of CM019170.2, from coordinate 31,667,401 downwards.
ATGAAATTTTGTATATGAGCTCCATTCGGGGTCTAGTTGTGTCCTGAAGCTTTTGGTTGATGTAGGTCACTTCTAAGGGTTCCAAAATGAATTTTGAAATTTTGAAAACGCGCTAACTCAAAAAATTTTGATATTAAGGTATTGTTTTTTCTTCAATTTAAAATAGTATTGAACAATGGCAAAGCTGTGAGCTTTGGAGGCGAGTGACTATACAGAAAAATAATAAACCTCTGTGCAATAATTTGCAGCGTTTTTAGATACCTATAATACTCTATCCCATCAATTTCTATGCAGTTTACAATAACACCAAATGTAAGCGGATAATGTTGAATGGGAAAGTATTTTCTTTGAGTGCTCACTCCAGCGGTTGATGAGTTGCACCAAAATTAGCTCAAACTATACCGCAAAATGCATGTTTCTAGGCAACCAAAGAGAATGGGAATAAACTAAAATTAGAATTGAAATTCCAAATTAGTAGGTACATCTTATCTATTCAAACAAATTCATACTTTTGATCGATAAACTATCAATTAGTCCACAATTAGCATCAAAATCATTTTTTGGGAATTGGAAATTGGAGAAAAGACAGAAAATAATGTATTTATCATGGTTGTAAGAGGAAACTACGAGTCATATGTCACATCCACTTGGGAGTAATTATTTAAATCTCCCAGCTGCATCAACTACATCACAGAATCATATCATCCACCTCATTCTTGTTGATAGTAGTTGAGTATCCTTCACTCTTGCGACCGAATAGACACGAGCGGCACGTGACCCCGAGACCGTCACACGTGTCAGGGATCCCCCAGGGGACGGTTGTCAGTCACTTACTACTGATCCTCCCCTCAACCACGTTCACCTGACACTGCTTTTCAATATGGTCCCCATCAGCTGGTGGCGGTGGATCTCCCATTGTTGGCTGTCCCCCTTTGTGTGAAGGACGAAATTGTTGAGCTGTGCCCATGGGACATGGGAACGGTTTGATTGACCGTGAATGAATCTCTTGTGAGTTATTGTCACGATAATATCATTTACGAGGATATCATTCAGAGATTTCTAGGAAAGCATTCAGTATACCTGCCTACTTTCTTACTGAGCAAATTACGATTAATCACAAAAAATAAAATAATTACTTACAAACTATCTTACCAATAGTTCAAGTTACTAAGTTGTGGTACTCCCAATAACATGATGGACGGGATAGGCAAGGCACTGCATACCCTGTATAATTTTTGACCGACTTTTCAAAAATTTCAGTCAAAAATGCTGAAAATTATTTCACAAAAATACATTGTTTTTCTGTATAGATCACTCGTCAGCAAAGAACATAGCTTTGCCACTACCAACCATAGGAATGCTTTTAAAAATTCACATTGCCACGTACTTTCATTGATACCTACAATGATTTGGTCTCCCACGCGCTCTTCTAGAAATGTACCGAATTGAAATTCGCCAGCGAACGCTCTTAGGTCGTTGATAAATTTTGCAACATATTTTTCTTCTGACCTACTTCGCTTGGCGAATATGACTCGATCTGTTGTCAGAGTGTAGTGTTTATTGTAGAATTGATTTATGACACCAACCAATTCGTGATATGATTGTTTTGTTACCGCAGCTGGTCAAAAATAATCTATCAAAATTTTGAATGCTTGATCGCCCATTTTCGTGAGGAACAAATCCCTTCGATCTTCCTCACCTGCAATCCTAGCTATCAACGATTCCAAATCAAAATAGGGTAGATAATACTCCCAAGTTTGATTTCCCGGATTGAACGGCCTTATGTTGATCTTAATTTTATGTATCGATCTTACATAAGGATGGTCATCCCCTCCTGCGCTATGATCCTCGAGTACGTCCTCTTGACGTGACCCCCAACCTCTTCTTCTACTACTCAAACCTAATCAACTTTTCTCCTCGTCGCCAATGAAAGATCTCTCTGAAGTAATATTGACTGGTCGAGAGTTGATGCGAGAATGAACATGTAGCCGCCCCCACAAATAGTAGAGGCCTATCCCGAGTTGGGATCGTCATGCCAAGCACCCTGGAAGAAAAGTGTGGGCCCTGGGTTCTCCCTAGATACTTCTTTAATCGCCAGTCGGGTTCAGGACGAGCCAGTGAACTGACCGCAAGGGGAGTTTCGGCGGTCTTGTTCTACCTAGAGTTATGTAATCGATTTATAATCCGTTTGAGCCAAGTTATTGTACCAACTGGAAGAAGAGGAAATACCGGTGTAAAAATTTATACTTTCGGGTATGCGAGAAATAAGCACGAAAATCACTTCTACTCAGTTTATTAACTTGAAATAATCGGCGGTACTACAGCGAACCAAAGAAAATTACGGTTTTATAAGATCGAGTACAGAGCTAACTAGGAACAAGAGAACAATACGGCGGGCGGGGAACCAGTGGGGCTTTTCGGACCGTTCTGAAACGTGCTGTTGGTGAAAGAATGACCGTACTGCCGTACTAATTCGGATCTTTAATTGTACTTATATTCGCTCGTACTGGTTCTGTAATTCTGGTTTATGATAGATCGGAATTGAATTTCTAATCGAGGAATGAACGGGGCTGGTCGGCGCGTAAAATTTGAAATAGAGGGGGACGGTTCAAACAACCGGTGAATGGAATAAGAGTTATCCCATCTCCATCAAACATATTTCATGAAACTAAGATGCTCAATATGATTGTGTCATAACGTAACAACGACAACTGTAACTTTGATGCAACATACTTCACCATCAAGTTTATTTGGAAGAAATAACTCTACTCAATTCGAAGAAATAAGGAGTTCGGGAGCCTTCATTAGGAAATTTGAATACTGGTTGCTAAGGAAGCAAAACTGAGAAAACTTGAAGAAACGAACAACGATCCCATTTCAGCTAAAATTTGAGTGGATATTAGGCCTCTTTGCCATTCACACTCGTGATTCTGATTTACCGTAAGTTTAGCGCTAAGATCTCGTAGGGAGCGATCGGTTTGTCCTACAAATCTCCAGGTGGTCTTAATCGAGTAGACCATCGAGCTAGACCCCAAATGAAGCTCATGTACCAAATTTCATCAAAATCGGTCAATGGTAACCAAGAAAAGTGCCGCGTACGGACAGATTTGTTTAAAATTTTGATTTTCGGATTCTACATATACCTATCTACCTTGGAACGTTAACCACAAAAATTTGATGGGGAGAGAATTTAAGATTTCAGGCGGAAATGGTTTGGCCTGGATGAGTGTTGCCGGGTATTTGGATTCCTACCTGCCGTTTCAAAGCTCATATTTCATTCATTATGGAATTGAAGGTAAGAAACATGAACGAAATGTGCTTGTGATGAGTTGGTGTTTCGATGTAGAACCTTGTTTTACATCCAAATGTTCTCTTGTTTGGAATTTTCTTTATCTATTTCAAATAACCATTCTTTTGCCCTTGATTTCCTCCTTCGTTCGTGGTTCCTCGTTTTCTGCGTACCAACGACCTAAAAGGAACTAGTAGACAATAGAGAGAATACAAAACGGCTTCAGAGACAAACATAGTTTAGTGATTTTGATTTGTTGAGGTAGTAACTAGACGGAGGCCAATAATTGGTGATTTTACACCACACGTATTTGATGGTTCACATTACAATTAAGCGCAGTGGGTTCTGGGATCTGTTTGGGTTCACTGGGCAGGATTTACTGCGGCTGCACACCAGTTTTGTAGTGTATGAGTAAATGTATTTTGCTAATGATGAGGGTTGGATGCACCCTCCTGTCATCGCTTCTGCACGATGAAGCAATTCACGTTTTTCCCAAAATATTCCGACTCGGAGGCGTTTGAATCTCCAAGACGGAATTTACTGAGGAAAAACACCTCTCAACCCTCCAACTCGGAGCGTCTTAATGATGCTAAAACCATCCCACAGAGGCTGCAGCTCGGGACCCTAACTCTACCCTAGAAGTACCAAATTATTCTAACGACCCCTCCATGAATATTCATGGAGACGAAGAGGAAACCACGAAAGAATCCTTCCAAGACTCCCTCCTGGATGGTTCACCACAGAAGTAAATGCATTATTCATTGCATTGTCTTCAGGGTTAAGTCTCCCCGCTTTACCCCACCATTTTCATCTCCCCTTTTACCTTGTAGCTGGTCTTGTTCCCTCTATTAATCAGATCCATAACGTTATTCCCGTATACTAAGATGACAGTATTCATACCGGCAGAGGAGTTGAGTTATAATCGTTTCCGCCAGGATTCTGGCGGAAGCTGTTCGATGGTTTTAAAAGCGCTGATCATTCACAATGTCAAATCACAGAAACAGAAAATACTTTAACAATTTACATACATAGCAAATTGCTATTCCTACTTATTTATAAGAACGTAATATTGCATGAAACAGAAATTTGTACCTCCGTAAGACATTCTAATTAGAGATCAGTTCTAATAACCACGGCGTGCTTGGGATGGCACTAATCGCTATCCTGGCGTGGAAATAAGAATCCCTAACTTGAAGTAATTTTGAATTTTTGAGGGAGAATCAAGAATCTTTATCGTAGCCTCTTCAGCACCTTTACTTACTCCTCTCCTGAAAGTTTTTGATGTCATTTTGAAAAAAATGAAGTTTTGAACTTCACCTCGCAAATTTTTTTTCTCCTACCTTAAGCTGTCAGTCTTTTAACCGAGGAAAAAACATTTTCTACCCTATTTCCTACGGCTCTTTATCCAACGTTGGAACATATTACAGCTATTCAAAAAATGACAGAGCCAACAAACCAAAAAGAACTCAGATCATTTTTGGGTTGTATAAATTATTATCGTGGTTGCCTGGGGCACATACAGGGGCTGCCGAGGAGAACGACTTTGGCAGAAAAATTGTATTCACTCGAATAAAAGATGTTTCAATTTCCAAACGTTTGTTGAAAAGTCAAATTCTGGATGATCCTCAGCTCTCAAAAGTAGTAAGATACTTACAAAGCACGTGGCCAGATAAATCAAATGTGGCTGAAGAATTATGTACGTACTGGGAGAAGAAAGACGAGCTGTCTTATGAAGAGGAAGTACTTCTCTGGCGGGGTAGACTTGTAATCCCAGCCGCCTTACAAGAGACGGTTCTCCAGATTTTGCACGAAGGACATCCAGGAGCTTCAGCAATGAGATCGGTTGCCAGGTTGAATGTTTGGTGGCCATAGATGGAAGGACGCATCGAGAGTTACTTGAAAGGGTGCAAGGCTTGCCAGGAAAATCGCTCTTGGGACCAAGAATCTCCCTTGTATTCGTGGAATATTCCAACTCCAAGTCTGGTCCCGAGTCCATGTGGACTTTGCCGAAGCCTTCGAAGGTCAATATTGGTTGATCATCGTGGATGCTACTAGCAAATGATTGGAGGTGCATCCCATGAAAAATATCACTGCAGAGCGGACTATCAGTTTTCTACAAGAAATCTTTGCGAGATGGGGATTTCCCAGAGTCATTGTGTCCTACGATGGGCCCCAATGGATTGCCACGACTTTTCAAAGACTAGTGCAGGAAACAACGTTCGGCATGTGACAATAACGCCATACAATTCACGTTCAAACGGTTAGCAGAACGAGCTGTGAGGACATTTAAACAGAGGTTCGCGTCATCAAAAAGTGGAGTGGAAGATATACATAAGCGGTTGTGTAAATTATTGATGTCGTATCGGAGTTCCGTTCATGGCGGCCCTTCTTGCGCCATCCTTGTGGATTCCAGCTGAGTGCATGCCACTCGACTGCTTCGTGCTCCTTGCGGAGAGTGTGCCCCAGCCAATTCCATTTCCTTCTTCTGATCTGGGCGTCAATTGGGGACTCGTTGGCTCTCTTCCATAGGTCTTCCAGAGGTCTTGTCCATTGGTTGGAGATCACGTTAGGCCAGAAGATGCGGAGAATCCTCCTGAGACATCGGTTGATAAACACTTGGAGCTAATTCATTTCGCTCTTCGTGACTCTCCAAGTCTCACAACCGTACAGGAGGACTGCCTTGATGTTCGAGCTGAAGATTCTCAGTTTCGTGTTGAGTGTGATCTTCCTAGCGCGCCAAACTGGGTACAGCTGGAAGAAGAAGAAGAAGAAGAAGAAAACATGTTTATTTTCAAAAAAGATAGAGAACAACTAAAAATAATACAACGATACATCTCAAAGTCAACATCACTAGGTAACAGAAAAAAAACATGATAGGCATGGACGTGTCGTCCGTCTGTCGAGTGAGTTGAGCCAATATATATATATGAAAGAATAATAATAACAATACTAATTCAATGGGGACACTAGTCCCAGTTGAATTCCTTAATGAGTAGGTCGCGGTATGTCCAACAACGATGGCCAAATCGAGCAGCCTTCAGTCATGCACCACTGTCGTTCAGGACTCTCACTATAGCAGGCATTTCCAGCTCTCCAGCGCCCAAGAAATGGATCCGGAACTCAGCCAGCACTGGACACACTCCAAGAAAATGGACAATGTCCTCGTTTGCCCCCATATTGCAGAGAGGGCAAACTCGGCGAGAACTACCCGATCTGCAGTAAGTGCCATCATTGAGCCTGAGGAGGGCACCCCTGAACCTCAACACCCCGCGTCGAACCCACAATGGATGATCCACGGCTTCCCTGCGCAAATCTTCTGGAATCACACTATGATCGAGCTGGGGGTAAAAAGGATTTCTTGACTGTGCTGCGCTCAATCGCATATCCTCAACCCATGCTGTCCGGACCGACTCCACCAGTTCTTCCAGTTGCTGCCGCCATGATGCCAACTCTGCCATGTCTCCCATAAAGGTGCAATTGTAACGTGCTGCTAAATCTCTCAGTGCTTTGTACCACGATACATTCCTATGGACGACTTCGCGGGCCACAATACATGGGAAGCGGTGTTCAGGCATATTAAAAGCTTGAAGGATGTAGCGACATGCAACTGACAGGCTGTACACATAGATAGGGTCAGCTCCAGACTCCAGGTAGATAAAATAATTCGGAGTATTTCTGGGGAGGCTGAATATCATCTTTATGAAGAACCTCAGGACCTGCTCCAGAGAACCTGACCGTGTGTATTCCTTTACCTTGGCTCCATAACACAAAACTGCTCGTGCAACTGCATTAAAAATCTGAAACTTGGAGTGGACTGGGATGGCTGAGCGGCAAAATAGAGACCTGTAAACATTATTGATGCCGAGTTTAGCAGCAGCTGCTCTCTCAGCAAAGTGTCTCCCAAATGACAGTTTATCGGTCAGGGTTATGCCAAGGTATTTATAGCTTGAAACATTCTCAACCTGGCTGTCATTGAACGTAAATGAGTTCAGCTGGACAAAAACTGCGTTAGTCTTGCGGATTCTCGCTGCTACGTCCTCAGTTGTGCCACCCTTCTTTGTTACTACACTGCCCAGGTATGTGAAGTTTTCAACGTCGTCAAAATTATATAGTTTGAGTTTGATCCAAAAATTAAAAAAAAAAAAAAAAACTCGGCGCTGTGCGCCTCGGCGGGGGGCTCCGCCCCCCTGCACCCCCCGGTTTATTTCTTTTTCCATACTCTGTATGAAATCATAGGAACACAGAATGTGTTTTTGCGATGCTAGTCATCCGTTAAATAAAAAACAACAATAATAAATGTGGAGTCTTTGGCAATAATAAAATAAATAATTGTTAGACATTTAATTTGGTCTAAAACCCTATAAATGTTATATGAATAAATATGTAACTACAAGAAAAATACTATATAAATTGAGAGCTTTCCAACGAATGGTGAACAATTTCTGTGCAATGAACACTGCGGGAGTTCTATTTCCTTACCAACGGCTTGGTTGCACGTGAAAATCATTATAAAAGGCGCGTAACGGTTTTTTCTGTCGCTTTTTCGTGACGATTTTTTTTCGGCAGGTCATCGCAAAAACACATTCTGTGTTAAAAAATCAGTCAGTCCGCCATGTAGCCCAGGCAAATTAATACTCTAGCCCCTAAACATGCCAGATCGAGAGCTGGATATCATTGTAAACCGTAAACCGATTCGTTTTCTTCGCAGATCTATAAAGAAAAATAATAAACCATTGTGTAATAATTTGCACCGTCTTCGGTAAGCGGCGTGTATAAGATTTTCACACAGTATTACTAATATTCAATAAAATTATGAACAGAATCAAGATAAGGATTTAACCCGATCATTTCCATCATCATCAGATGAGATTTGCGTTTACGTGAAATTTTTATCGCCATCCAGGGAACAGGAACGCAGGAATAATGTTCATCACTCTATCGGCGCAAATTTCATATTTCCAACGTTACGAGTTCTTTTGTACCTCGCTGGACTCTTGAATCGAATTAGAGGTACTTACGTAGTAATAAAAGCATTATATCACTCGATAACGTGGCTCAAAAAAATGTTTAACGCTCTCTCCATTCGCAGTTTCTTCGAGAAATTTACTGTCCAACCCCAAAAAATATCCGGTTTAATATGGTGCTCTACGTGAGGTTTTATTGTTGGACAACTTTAGTGCTTAGGTAACTTATAAACTAGAATATAAGGACTTGGCCGGAGCATATAAGATCGTCATCAATCCAAATTTTGTCGTTATTTCCAGCATTAATATCTCGCCACGTTACGACCGATTAAACGTAAATGCCTCGTCTTTTGACTTCAAAATCGTTCTATGCCTTCCAGTTAAGTCCATCGTTGGTTACGGCAGACGGTTTACGACCTTGCATGAGGGGTTTTTATTCGATTGCACGTAAATTCGGCTGCTGTTAATTCGAATCCAGCTTAATGTTTCGTGGCGTTATGGCCGAGAACGACCGATATTCCACGAGGTTATTCTTATTGAATTATGGTATCCGAGGGCTCAAAAGCGATCTTGGAGAAGAAACATCAAATTTAATTGTAATACGAGCAATCTCAACCGTGACCAAACTCGCACCGAGCGACATTTCTTTCGAGAATTTGGATTTCGCGAAAATTGGGACGTAGCATCATTTGGTTGACAATTTGGATTGTGATATTTCTTTCCGTATTTTCCGATTCCAGCTTGTGAATCCAGTTTCACTCTAAACAGTCCCAAAAAATTCATTTTTTTGAACTGCTTGCCTTGCATCGCTGGGCGCGGGGCTAGTTTGCGCAATCTGTCGTAGTTACCGACCTTTTCAACTCTCTAATGTGTTGCAGGCTAGTATCCAGGGCAAAATACGTACCTACTTTCTTATTCCATTCTCTTATTTAATCTAACTTCCTTGATAATAATGAAATAGTCCCTAAATATTATAAAAGTTTCCCAGAATCGGCTCAGAAGTATTACTTGCAAAACATGGAAATATGGGAGAATCTCAATAAAAATTAATTGATTTATTTTGTATATTTGTAGTAAGGCAAACAAACAGTGTTTGCTATGTTTGCCTGGAAGAGATGCCACTGGTGCTGAAGGAAAAAGATCGACAACGAGTTCCTTTCAATTCTGACGGCTTCAGGGTGCCCAACGTAAACAATGCCCCCCCCCCCCCCCCCCACACCTTTCACTCGCTCATGTCTCGTTTAAGTGAACTCGGTGCCGAACGTAGGTCCCCCAAATATCATCAAAATTGGTCAATACTAGGTGAAAAAAGTGCCACGTATGGCGGACGTACGGCCAAATTTGTATTCGATTTTTGGATTCAACGTACCTTGAAACGTAAACCAACGAATTTTGAGGGGGGTTAAACTTTTTTTTCTTGGTCGATTCCAAAAAAACCAAAAGCACGAGAGAAACTTCGAGAGAACAAGAGGATATGAGCGATGTTAGCGCTCTTGTGGATAGTTTGATAACCATTGACTCGACTTAACACGATCATCAGCGCTATCTCTTGGTTGGCTTTGACTCCGGCACGCCCTTAAGAGATTAGCTAATTCATTTGGCCGACTTTCAACCGTTTGAACACGAACCACCCGATATGGAGTTTAAACTCCTAAGTCGGTTTAAAGTCCTTAAGTCAGTTATCTCTCGCCTCTTTTGGTTTAAACTTGTTTCGATTTTTTTGTAAAAGTGTGCCTTGGAGTAACTGTGAACACGGATCCATTGTAATACTTACTGTTGATTGTATTGGTAAAGTTGCAATTTGAGTCGAAGATGCTTCAAATGAACTGTTGTGTAGTATTGCGGTATTTTTGCCATCTTTCTTCGACGTGAAAATATTTTCTCCTTCTCCCGTATTTACTTTCAACCAGCGGTCTTATTAAAATAAAGTAGATCACAGAACCCGTTCTTTTATGCAGGAAAAATACTGCCTCCGAAGAGGCAGGCGGTGAATTTATGTGGGGATATAAAAATTCCGATTACACTGTAATCATAGGTAAAGTGTAAAATCACGCTGTAATCGCACGTAAAGTGTAAAATCACGCACTAATCGTACTTAAAGTGTTAAATCACGCTGTAATCGTACGTAAAGTGTTAAATCACTCTGTAATCGTATGTAAAGAGTAAAATCACGCTGTAATCGCACGTAAAGTGTAAAATCACGCACTAATCGTACGTAAAGTGTTAAATCATGCTGTAAATGTACGTAAAGAGTAAAATCACGCTGTAATCGCACGTAAAGTGTAAAATCACGCACTAATCGTACGTAAAGTGTAAAATCACGCACTAATCTTACGTAAAGTGTATGATTACGCTGTAATCCCACGTAAAGCCTATGATCACGCTGTAATCGTACTCAACGTGTATGATCACGCTGTAATCGTACTCAACGTGTATGATCACGCTGTAATCGTACTCAAAGTGTTTGATCACGCTGTAATCGCACGTAAAGTGTAAAATCACGCTGTAATCGCACGTGAAGTGTATGATCACGCTATAATCGTACTCAAAGTGTAAAAATCACGCTGTAATCGCAGGTAAAGTGTATGATCACGCACTAATCTTACGTAAAGTGTAAAATCACGCTGTAATCGCACGTGAAGTGTATGATCACGCTATAATCGTACTCAGAGTGTAAAAATCACGCTGTAATCGCAGGTAAAGTGTATGATCACGCACTACTCTTACGTAAAGTGTAAAATCACGCTGTAATCGCACGTGAAGTGTATGATCACGCTATAATTGTACTCAAAGTGTAAAAATCACGTTGTAATCGCAGGTAAAGTGAATGATCACGCTATAATCGTACTCAAAGTGTATGATCACACTGTAATCGTACTCAAAGTGTAAAATCACGCACTAATCGTACTTAAAGTGTTAAATCACGCTGTAATCGTACGTAAAGTGTTAAATCACTCTGTAATCGTATGTAAAGAGTAAAATCACGCTGTAATCGCACGTAAAGTGTAAAATCACGCACTAATCGTACATAAAGTGTATGATTACGCTGTAATCCCACGTAAAGCCTATGATCACGCTGTAATCGTACTCAAAGTGTTTGATCACGCTGTAATCGCACGTAAAGTGTAAAATCACGCTGTAATCGCACGTGAAGTGTATGATCACGCTATAATCGTACTCAAAGTGTAAAAATCACGCTGTAATCGTACGTAAAGTGTAAAATCACGCTGTAATCGCACGTGAAGTGTATGATCACGCTATAATCGTACTCAAAGTGTAAAAATCACGCTGTAATCGCAGGTAAAGTGTATGATCACGCACTAATCTTACGTAAAGTGTAAAATCACGCTGTAATCGCACGTGAAGTGTATGATCACGCTATAATCGTACTCAGAGTGTAAAAATCACGCTGTAATCGCAGGTAAAGTGTATGATCACGCTATAATCGTACTCAGAGTGTAAAAATCACGCTGTAATCGTACTCAAAGTGTATGATCACGCACTAATCTTACGTAAAGTGTAAAATCACGCTGTAATCGCACGTGAAGTGTATGATCATGCTATAATTGTACTCAAAGTGTAAAAATCACGCTGTAATCGCAGGTAAAGTGAATGATCACGCTATAATCGTACTCAAAGTGTATGATCACACTGTAATCGTACTCAAAGAGTAAAATCACGCTGTAATCGTAAGAAAATCATATGATTACACTATTTTTGGGGTCATTAAAGGCAGGCAGGACGTCAAAACTGTCCTTCGTCAATTACCCTGGGTGATTAATGACCCTGAAAAGACGACTGAAATTATACGATTTTCGTATAATTATAATCGTAATTGTAATTACGATTATGATTCTGCCCATCTCTGGTGGAAGACGTTTCAAGTGAACCGTTGTGTAGTAATTTGCGGTATTTTCGCCATCTTTCTTCGACGAGAAAATATTTTCTCCTTCTCCCGTATTTACTTTCAACCAGCGGTCTTATTAAAATAAAGTAGATCACAGAACCCGTTCTTTTATGCAGGAAAAATACTGCCTCCGAAGAGGCAGGCGGTGAATTTATGTGGGGATATAAATATTCTCAAAGTCTGTTGGAATACGGGAAGAAAGGGAGAGTCGGGGGAATAAAGAGAAAATAAGGGAGGAATTTGAGAATAATTTCAGGGCGAAGATTTCGTTGGAAGGCACGAGGAGTCGGAGGGGGGGAAGAACGGAGAAAACTTTTGCACGAAAAGGGCGGCCGAGGCTCCCTCATAGGGAAGAATAAATCTCCGTGAAACCCTGGTGGGGAGAAAAGTGGGGGAAAAGAGAGATTCTCGAGAGCAGCGTACTGTAAGGGTTGCTAAGGGAGGGTGAGGGACGATTAGGAAGATGTATGGTCGAGGTGTTTTATACGTAGTCAAGACAACCTTCCCCTTTGGTGCCCCTGGAGAAAATTCCGCCTTTATTTTTCTCTTCGAGAAGGGAGAAAACTTTTTATTCCCTCGTGTGATGAGGGAGGGTGGAAGCAGCTCCTCCCTCGCTATTTCGGGAGCTGGCGTTCGGAGCTTTTGTATATTTTCTTAACCCTCAGCCTCGCCCCTTTTATTACATTAACTGCCGCCATTCATCCCTCCTCCCATTCACTTCTTCCCTCATTCGAAGCGATTTCCCAGCATTTTTGAGTTCAAATTCACCCGAGCGGCCTTTGCGCGAACACCGTTGCGCATTTCGATGGAGACGTTTGACGTTTGTGCAACGCGTTGAGAGAAATTATTCGCGACCAAACTCAATTCCGGCCTCGACCTGAGTAGGCGATTTGCTGAGTTATTTTTGTTGAAAAAACGCTGCAAATTCTTACGCAACGGTAATAAAATAGATTTTTAAAGTCAAAATCCCAATTTTCCAAACCAAATTTAGACTTTTCCAAATTAATTTTTGAATTTTCCAAATCAATTTCAAAATTTTGCTTCCAAGTCTACCAAAGTAGCGGAAGCCTCGTTTTCACTTTTCAAGGTTGAAAGAAAAGTGTTGTCGAAAATCTAAATTTTCAATCGCGTTTTACGTTTCGGACCTTCCTGAACAAAGTTGATTCCGTGTCCATTTGTGTGTCTGTCTGTCCGTATGTCTGTCTGTTTGTCATGAAATACTTGAAACGGACAAAACTATATGAAGTTATAATCCGATTTCAATGAAATTTTCAGGAATTGTGCCGATTGAGGTGTAGATGGTCCCCTATGAAAATCATATCCCTTGACCACTGGGCTGAAAGCTGAAACTGGGAGCCCTAGAAGCGTTCTGACTGGTGGAGCTCACAGAGTACTGGAGACAAGTTAACAGAGGAGAAAGCTAATGTTAAATGTGGTGTGCAAGCATTTTGTTTTATTATTTTCAATAATGAACCTCTGGAATCGACCAAGAAAAAAAAAATTTTCACACCCCCTCAAAATTTGATGGTTTACGTTTCAAGGTACTTAGAATCCAAAAATCGAATAAAAATTTGGCCGTCCGTCCGCCGTCCGCCGTACGCCGTCCGCCGTACGCCGTCCGCCGTACGCGGCACTTTTGCCACTTAGCATTGACCGATTTTGATGAAATTTGGTTTGTAGGCTCCATTTGGGGTCTAGTTGTGCCCCGAAGCTTTTGGTTGATGTAGGTCACTTCTAAGGGTTCCAAAATCAATTTTGAAATTTTGAAAACGCCCTAACTCAAACAATTTCGATATAAAGGTATTGTTTTTCCTTCAATTTAAGATTCTATGGAATTTTTAGAATTTTTTGAGACCACGCGGAGCTCTGTAGGACTAACCGTTCGCTCCCTACGAAAATTTAAGGGTTTATATTGAAATATATATATATAAATCAAAACACGAGTGTGAATCGCAAAAGAGGCCTAATCTCCGTTCAAATTAGAGCTGACCGAAATGCGATCGATGGTTGGTGATTTTGATTTTTTTTTTTTTTCTTCTCTTCATATTGGATGGTTGGTGATTTTGTAGACGAGTGATCTATATAGAAAAATAATAAACCATTGTGTAATAATTTGCAGCGTTTTTGAGGCTGCTTCAGTTGCGCCATCTACTTTCAGCTAAAGAACTACTAAGGAAACTGAAGTAGCGGAGGGAGGCCACACTCGCTTCATGCCGCTTCTTTTCAAATGATCAGAAATTGATAACATTTCGTTTCATCGTCATTTAGATTTGCAAGAATTACTTAGAAAATCCAATCGAGGCGAAAGGTATTTTCCAAGTTGCCCTTACAATGGGGGGGTGCGCCTTGATTTTTTTTTTAGATTTTTAATCGAAAGTAGACTACATCCTGAGAATTTTGGTACCAACCGCGACCTTCTAGCGTGTGTAAATCTTTTCCTATGAATTTTTAAAGTTTCGACCGTTTATGACATCACGCGCCCCTCTCGCCTGGGCGGGACCCCCCAGCCCACTGTGACGTCATAAACGGTCGAAACTTTAAAAATTCATAGGAAAATATTTACACACGCTAGAAGGTCGCGGTTGGTACCAAAATTTCCAGAATGAAGTCTACCTTAGATTAAAAATAACAATAAACAGTTTTAGTTGTTGTGGATATCAGAGTCGTGCATGAACTTAGTTACGTTAGGGTCGATACGACTCGGGTTGGGTCCTCTGGTTCTCTCTTGTAGTTGCATATTCAATTTGAAATACGCCACGGTGTTGTTACTAAGTAGTTAATAATTGTTTTCCAGTCGTGAAGATTTGCTTGAAATTTTCTGGATAGCCCATCTGATAAGACTGATGAAAAATGTTATACCCACATGTATGAATGCTACACTACAGAATATAAGGTAATTATGACATAGTGGCATAGTGCATAGGATTGTTGATCCGTCAGAAAAGTTTTATTTTTTTAATTACACTTATAAAGTCTGTTCCATTTTATAGTTCGTTGTTTTGTTTTATAAAAATTTTTTAGCCTGAAGATGCAGACGAGTTG
The DNA here is from genome assembly GCA_009739505.2 of Apolygus lucorum. Classification (NCBI taxonomy): domain Eukaryota; kingdom Metazoa; phylum Arthropoda; class Insecta; order Hemiptera; family Miridae; genus Apolygus; species Apolygus lucorum. The sequence goes on along the minus strand of CM019170.2, from coordinate 31,652,199 downwards.
TTCTGCGAAACTGTTGCTAAATTATAAAGAAAGGAAAAATCCAAGAGCCTTTTATTTCAAGAGGACCCAACCCGAGTCGTATCGACCCTAACGTAAATAAAAAGTTTTTCCAACCCAGGCGCACACCCTATTGTTGTTGTCCCTATTGCCAGTAGATCAAATATTCAATCGACAAATGGCACCCACAGAAACTAAAATTCAGCATATTATTGAAAATCGATCGATTTTTTTCATAAATATCGAGAATATAACTAAATGTTATCAAATTAATTACTTAGATGCGGCCGGTAATGCCCCAAGGAGAAAAATATGTGTTAAACAAGGTGACTTGTTGCGATGATGTTGAGAGAACGCGATCATGAACACTGTCTGCTATAACTACGTCCTGGAGCTCCACCAATCAGAACGCTTCTAGGGCTCCCAGCTTCAACTTTCAGCCCAGTGGTGGAGCTCCAGGACGTAGTTATAGCAGACAGTGTTCATGATCGCGTTCTCTCAACATCATCGCAACAAGTCACCTTGTTCAACACATATTTTTCTCCTTGGTGCGTTACCGGCTGCATCTAAGTAATTAATTTGATAACATTTAGTTATATTTTCGATATGTATGAAAAATTTGAGCGATTTTCAACAATATACCGGGTTTTTAATGTTTCTGTGGGTGCCAGTTGCCGATTGAACATTTGAACTTCTGGCAGTAGGGACAACAACAATTGTAAGGGCAACTTGAAAGTTAACATTCGTCTCGATTGGTTTTTCTAAAAAATTCTTACAAATCTCAATGATGATGAAATGAGAAATTATCAAATTCTGGTCATTCGAAAGGATTTGAAAAGAAGCGGCAAGAATAGTGACGATTCGATGACATCGAAGGTACATTGTACCTTTCGATGCGATATTCAACATCGAAATAATATCGGAAGGCAGTATCGACATCGATAAAATATCGGGAGAAACATATCGATATCATTAATATCGAAAGAAAAAGATGTGACATTGTCACTGATATTGAATATGTTTTTGCATCTTTTTTTTAAATCAATATCAGTGATATTGATAGAATATCGAAAAAATATACTGATTTTCCTGATATCGAATAAGTTTAGCACCTTTTTTTTACTCAATTTAAGTGATATCGGAAGAATTATACTGATTTCACTGATATCGAATATGTTTCTGCATCTTTTTTTATTAATATAAGTGATATCGATAGAATATCGAAAGAAAAATGGTACTGATTTTACTGATATCGAATATGTTTTTGCAAGGTCATAAAATTCTTAATATTCGTTCAAGGTCACAATATTCTTCCTTTTTACAATGTTACAATATTATTACAATACTATCACATTATTATATTATTACAATATTTTATTTTACAATATTACAATATTTTTTCTTTTTACAAGGTCTTCAATTGATTGCCTTGGCTGATGCTGTGGTAGTGGGGGTATAGCAATACTAGACCCCCCCACCCCGCTGATCGGCATGTTCAAAATTTATTTTTTTGGGCTGTTTGCGTTGCATCGCTTGCATCAACAGGGTGTTGAGGTAGCCCTAATTATTAAGAAATTTGATTAGTGGTTGCCAAGGAAGCAAAATTGAATACAACTCGCAGAAACGAACAGCGATCGCATTTTGGCTAAAATCAGTCAAACCTCTAAGTTCCACAGGATTGAGCGTATGACATATATCTTTCCGGTCTTCATACTTCGCGGAGTCCAGCCTTCATAGCGCAAGAATGCACCCATTCAATCTGGTCCGAGTGGCACTTGTAGTGGGGGTACCAGACCACTGAGGCATACTCCAAGATTGGGAGAACAATCGCTTTACAGAGTTTGGTGATCGCAGGCACCTTAGATTAATCCCACAAGGGCGTCCCAAAAACCAAGTTGGCAATTTTGCAAAAGAGCACCTCTGGTCACCCCTGTTACCATCTCTGAAGGTACGAGGGAGCGGAAAGTTGCGAATAATTGCCGCTAGATCCCGCCCTCTGCCACCACTTGACCCCTCTGGGAAGCAGCAGGTGATTAATTTATTTTCTCCCTCCGCCGCTTCCGCCTTCCAATAAACTCACTAAAGCAAGAAAAAACGCGTAAAAAAATTTCGTCTCAAAGCAATAAAGAAAGAATTCTCGTCACCCTCCAGCCATTCATCGAAATAATGAGGAGCCGTAACAAAAAATACTGCTTGCTTCCTCCTTCAAGAAAAAAAAATGCAATACGAATTATTACGCAACGGTTTATTTCTCTCATAATAGATAACACTTCAACTATTTACAATTTATTTTTATTAATACTACAAGTCAAGTTCTCTTCCATCGTATGAGGGGCCTAAATTTAAGGGGACCCGGAATCAAGTAATTTAAAAAAAAGTGTTATTTGGTTTTCATATATTTTTAATTTATAGGTAGTATCACAGCATACTTACAGAGAATTTTAGACAAAAAAAAAAAAAAAAAAAAAAAAAAAACATGGGTATCTCTTTTTTTGGTTATGGCCGCACAAAAGCTAGGCCACCTCCTGATCATTCACCCATTATCGTTACAATCAGCGAAAAAGTTATCCTGAGAGAAAAGACTCCAACTATGTTCAATAGGAAAACTTGCTGGACCTGTTTTCGTCAACTACTGGAAACAACTTTAAATCTGAAAGTGCCAATGAAAATCCCTGAACAAATAGAAGATGAACTTGACCTCTATATTAACAACATACAACCAGCAGCCTGGCAAAATACGGCAGTAACTCAAAACAACAATTGTGACAATCAAAAATTCTACGTACCTTGAAACGTAAACCAACAAATTTGGGGGGGGGGGGTAATTTTTTGTCTTAGTCAACCCCAAAGGTTTATTATTGAAAATAATAAACCAAATGGCGGGCCTACCTGGACGCCTGAAGGCGAGCAACTTAATACGTCACACAACTTGCTACGTCACACCCTGCTGCCATCGTTCAAATCTTCAACTTTTATTAGCTTCCCTAATTTCTTCTAAACATTTTCTCGACAAACAGACCCGATTACCGTTATTCCTAAGCCATACTCTTTTGAAAATTTTTCTAAATTTTAAAATTGACTGAAATGCCGCATTTATTTATTCATATTTTGTACTTTCATGAAAGTTATATCTTCACTTGAAAACTACTATTAGAAGCAAATCAAATCAAAGAGTTGTTATTTGTAAAGAGCCTTCGCAGACAATACAAACGTCACTTATTTTATGGTATTAACTTAAACGTTATTAAATTGTACTAGGAATAAAACCAAATAAAACATTTAAAAAATACAAAGATAGAAAAATAGAGAGATAATCTAAGTCAACAAAAAATAGACAAAGTTTGAATGTTTGGTATAATTAGATCAACTATCATTGATTGTTGATGTCGAAAAAATGTTCCACTCTATACAGTTCTCTGTCAACCAAAGAACGTTTCACGACCGTCTTGAATTGAGCAGCTCTCTCGTCGCTGGATTCAGGTGGTTGAAGAGTCGACATCCAATTTGGTATGGGCTCTAATTAAGCGATGAAGTCAACCTGGATTGAGAAGGACAGAGATTGGTTCGGTTCCTTGTATAATATTGATTCATATCTAAACCTCTGCGCAGGATATTTAAGTTAGTTTTCACAAATTTGAGGCACTGGAAAACGTACAGGCTAGGGAGCGTCAGGATTCCGAGCTCGCGAAAATGCTCCTTACAGCTCTCGCTACAACCCAGCTTTCGCATAGTACGCACAGCTTTTTTTTGATTTTGAAAATGCTGTTTGCGTGACAAGAATTTCCCCATAAGACCACACAGTACATTAATCGACTGGCACAACAAGCATGGTATACCATGAGCAAAACCTCGATGAAACAGAATGAACAAGTCGTCGAAGCAGAAAGTTGCAGCTGGCCAGCTTAGAAGACAAAAAGGTTTGATCTTATCTAATACATGCAGACAATCAGGTAGATATTTAGAAGACTACTGTGACTGAAACACTCTTGGAGCAACCAAGTAAATTCAATGAGACTTGAACGATTCCTGTGAAAAATTAACTATCCTTCGTTCTTGATGTTAATACAAAACCGATTTGTCTACATCTCCATTTAATGACACACTAGGGAGAAGCAATCAATAAAAACCTTTTTGAATTATGGATTCGGGTAACTATAAGGGGGCTTGTGTTGACGGGGATGACTGAGGGTCGTTCTTGACCCTCTGAAAATGTGGCTTCTGGCACGCAACTCAGTTTGAAACCCCAAATATGAATAGTGGGGGTTGAGTCGGTAATAATTGGCACCTGTCAAGGTGTAAATATTTCCATTCAAAACACACAACAAGAGTCTTTATTCATTCTCGCTTCGTACAAAGACATGCGGAATCTCCGGCACCCATTCGTCGAACAGTACCAGAAATAAATTCCGTTTTAAATGAGGAAAATGCCAGCAAATTTTTTCTCTGATTCAAATCTGTACCATGTTGCAAAATCAACTCACGAAAATAAACCTTAAACGTGTATTTACTCCGATTTTCAGTAGTCATAAGAAGGAGCCAAAACAGCGTAGTATTCTTACTAGAACTAATTTGCAACAAAAAGTGCCTCATAGAAATATTTTTTTAGATGCTTCATTTTCAATTTATTTCACTTTTAAGATTTTTTTCGTATGTTGAACCTTGTCTCACTAAAATAATTAAAACGCCCTTATTTTTTATGCAAATTCAATTCTGATTACACCGTTAAAAAGAACATTAAATTTCCGAACAGATGAGCTACAATACACATTTCTAACCTTGCATCTAGTTAGATTTTTCCTATTCTAAACTTAAAAACTTTGCAATTTTCGAGTTTTTTTTTGGAATTCCCAAGTGATTTTTGCCCATTTTCTGTTGAAGAAAATCAATGCGGGTTTCAGCAAAAACATTGTCAACATTTGAGCTTCCCAACGGTATAATCAAATAATGTTTTACAATGGAACTTAGAGGAGAAATTTGTGTTTGAACGCGGAAAAACGTGATTTTTTTCAACGAAATCGACGTTTTGATGTCTCCTGGGGTCTCCTCCGCCGCCGCTCAGCCCACCCTCCTCCACAACGTCGATTTCGTTTATAAAAACTTCACGTTTTTCCGCATTCAAACACAAATTTCTCCCATAAATTCCATTGTTTGATTATACCGTTGGAAAGCTGAAAGTTTGAGAATGTTTTTGCTGAAAACCGCATTGATTTTCCTCGACAAGAAATAGGCAAAAATCTCTTGGGAATTACTTGAAAAAACTCAAAAATTGTAAAGTTTTAAGTTTGGTCTAGGAAAAATCTAACTAGATGCAAGGTTAGAAATGTGTATTGTAGCTCATCTGATTGGAAATTCAATGCTCTCTTTAACGGTGTAATCAGAATTGAATTTGCATGAAAAATAAGGGAGTTATAATAATTTTAGTGAGACAATGTTCAACATACGAAAAATATCTTAAAAGTGAATTAACTCGAAAACGAAGCATCTTGAAGAAATTTTCTACAAGGGACTTTTTGTTGCAAACTACTTGTAAAATTGACCCCTGAAGTTTGGCCGTTTCTCGGACATCCTGTATACTTTTAGATCTATTTGAAGATAAAGTAACTGATTTTAGAAGCTTTTTCTCGTGTAGCAGGTCAAAAAATATAATTTCACTTTCATTTCGAGTTTTTTAGGTTTTAGCTGCACATGAATTGGAAACTTGATGGTTGCATACAAGTTTCATCTGTGCGACACCGTAGGTTCTGATTTTTGCTCAAATGTGGAGAGAAGTGTTAAGCTAGTTCCAGAATGGTTGCTGAACAATTTCACTATCCGATCAGGAGCAATCACAGCAGATACAGAAACATCGTCACTAATTTTCCTGCGTCTCTTTGCTGATAAATCCGGTTCGCAAAGGGAGGGTATTGATACCGCGCCCGCCATGCGAATGAGCCGTCTGGTGTCTCTGGAGACACGCAGAGAGCTCAATAACCTAAATTTCTCGTACAAATTTAAGTCACAATATTATCGACTTCGCTCACCTGCTCCAAATATTGAATTTCTCAATTCTTCGATATTCTACTTGCAAGATAACCTGTCAGTGCCTATTTAGGATTGGGATCTGAATTAAGGAAGAATTGATAATTAATGGAAGCAACCTGTCAAACTAAAAAACAACCCCAAAAAATAATAATTAAAAAAAAAATTTTTAATAAATATAAAATAGTATAATATACCTAGTAAAATTTTTGGGTTGCTTTTCAGTTTGACAGGTTGCTTCCATTTGGATGGAATAAAGCAGGTATATAAGTTTAGTAGAGCTGAATGACAGGGATAGAGGCACTACAGTGGAATAACCCAATATTTAATACAAAGGTAATTAATCTTATATTTTAGTAAATGTTAGTATGCTGTTGTAGGTATAGTAATGTGAAAGTTTTTGATAGGTTTAGGAATATATTTAAAATTATCGACTATTTTTATATGTGAAATTAATTTTTTCAAAAATTAATTTCTTTTTAGCCTGATGATGTTAGCAAGCTCGACTAGTGAAACTGTTGCTAAAATAAACCTAAAAACAAAGTGCAGCCTTTTTCTTTCCAAAGAAGAGGACCCCGTCGTTTCGACCAACACAGAAATCAAAAATTTAAGTTTTCATCTTGACTTCAACCGGGAATTCCAAAATCCTTTATTCTTAAATTTAGGAAACCGTCAACTTGAAATTGCATGTCAAAATGGTGCTCTGACCAATATTCAATTATGTTTCACTTCCAGATTCCATTTATATCTACGTTATTCTTTGTGTGGAAGTAATACTGCCTAACCAAGTTGATAGGCTTTCTTTCATTAAAAAATATTTCAGAGAAATTCGGCTGAAAAACGTATTTTCGAATAGTTACTATTCGTCATGAATTTTCCATCTGTTGGAGAGAAATACTTGGTCATTTAACTATGAGGCATAAGTACCTCCAAGATGTCCCATAAACTTTATCTCGACAAACCATCCAAGACGTCTCCATTGTTCTTCAAATCGGAACGTCCGGTACAACCTCGAAAATTTTATCTTTTTTGCGGAAAGGGGAACGAAAAAGACGTCAAAAACCCGCCCTTTCTCCACTTTTCCCGAACAAAACCCACACCCCGTTTTTCGACTATGATCAAGACCTCCCACAAAAGGCCCGTTTGACACCTATTTGCAGGAAAACTTTTCTGAATCAATAAATTGTACCCTCCGAGGCACCTTGGGGGAAAAGGCTTGAGATCTATTGTTCCTCAGCCATTGTATTTACCGGTCGAGAGAGTTAATGAAATTTCTGACAGTTTCGACATGTTCAGGTTTCGGGTGGCCAGAAACAAAGTTCTGATAAGCTCTGGGAAAGCTTGCGAGGCAGAAAGAGAAAACTTTTAGATTTCGCGGGATTCATTGCTGTTTTGCAGTTCGTTGGGGAAAACGTCGCCGGGATGGGTTCGAAGGAAATGGTTTGATTTTCCCCCGATAGATCTCCGTGGAGAATCTGTCGATAAACCTATCAGGGTTGCCAGGCGCATTTGCTTCCTCGATTTCGAAGGTAGTAGAATTGGTAGTCGAAATTGAGTCTGTTATGGAGATACTTCACTGCAGTAGGACATCGTATCGGGAGGTGAGCCCAATGGGAAGCCATCAGAACAAAATCTGATCTTTCCTTAGGAAGACAGCTGATGACGTCCGCGACGCCAGGAATGGCAGTCGGACGAAAATCCAACCTGAAATGGTTGTTTTCCTTACCTTACCTTACATTACATCGTACCTATCCAAAGTCTCATTTTCTTGCTATGGCAGGGGTCAACGCTTCCATCCATTTCCTCAAAGTACGAGTTGTTGGTGGATGGAAAATTCCACTTTTGTTGACGAATATTTGATCTTGATCTTGAATCTTCCTCGTATCTAGCGTACCCAGTCATCATCTCGACTAAGATTACTTTGCCTGAGGATTAGTTAAGCCTGAGCTGTTCAAGTCACTGGCATTGATCAATTCAGTAGCTGAGGACTGAGCCAGTTTCATCTTTCCTATCTCGAGGTCCTCTGGTACCTTGCAGATTATGTTAGAGAATCTGTGTGAACTTCTTGGATAGCACCGCTGCAAACTATACTTTCTAAGGTCAAAAGACCGTCAAAAGGCATTTGCCAAAAGACTTTTTGTCAAAAGACATTTTGTCAAAAGGCTGCCACAAGACTTTGTCAAAAGACTGAAAAACTCAACTTTGTCCTAAGCTGCGCTTAGCCTGAAGAGGCTAGGTTCGCACACGCTTAGCTGAAGAGATCCGAAAGATCGAAGCGAAGAACCAAACATGTCTATCCATTGAAAACTTTTGAAACTTTCTAAGGAGAGTTCAGACACTTTATCTTGGTAACTGCAAATGAGCAACATCTCAGCTGCTGTGGAGTTCGGAATTCACAGCGCTTTGGCCAATACTGTACCTGTCAAGAGGACCATAAAACGATGTGTGTGGGTTCATTACCAGGCACATTTCCTCCTCCCAACCTTTTACATCGATTCCATTGGTTTCCACAGCTTGCTACTAGTTGCCAGTAACCTTCTGCCATGACTGGTTTGAGAGAAACCGGACACCGAGCAAGGCTGATCACTTTCACGCATTTGTCTCATATCTATCTGGTTTTCTCATGTCTTTTGTTTTACCAAGTTCCTCCAAACAGCGCGGTAACATTAGTCAGTATAGACCATCCCACAAATTTTATGGAAACTAGTTTTTTTTCAAATCTTATGTAGGCCAGTTTACAAATGTGGTAAGAGAGAGCGTCACAAGAAATTCCCTAAAATTTGGTAATAATTGGTCCCATTTTCACAAGCGTTTTTCTCTCACATAAATCAGAAACACCTCGTTTGATGTAGGCAACTAGCTATCTTGAATTTGAAAACTTAAATTAATTTGAAAAATTATTGATACTCAAAACATTTAAAAAAAAATTCTTTCCAAATTGCACTTAGTAGATGTAAGACTGTCTCAGCTTACGAGGTACGTTCGACTCCTACGTACTGTAGGTTGTTATTCTTCATAGTGGATGTTTGTGTGTGTTTCGGCTGCAATATTCGTAATTGAAGCAACTATTCCTAATTGAAAATTTCTTTTTTTTCAGGTTTTGATACTCAATCGCGTCTGGAGAAAACTTCAAGTCTGAATCCTCTATCGACATCACCTGCCGGTAATATTCCATCTCAAACATGACTATTGTTATTAAGGCTAAGCATTATTTAACCCATTTTTTCTTAAAATTTAATGATATATGGGTTTGTCTTTAATTTAAACATTTGGACTTATGGTCTTCCCCGAAAAACCAACCCTGTACAGTGCACAATGTGGAATTTTATCAATCTGGGTGGGCTAAAATTAAGTTTAATATAGTAATTCCTTATAAAATCTCGGTTTTCATACAATTTTTCCAAAGTTTGACCCCTCAAGAGTTGTATGAGCATTCTGATTAAAAAAAAACAGGTTTAAACATTGAACTGTGTTGATTTACTAACCTTTAGGATGTGTAATGGACGTCCCAAGTGTCAATCACTCCGACTTATGATGTTCATTGTTTCGAGCTTTGTCCTCCAATACTGCCAAACTTTTGGAACAAGAATATGGAAAGTTGAGGATGGGAGAGATGAATTGACGTGCCCGTATAGAATGAGAACCGGGGAACGTGTGGTGACGGATTACTCCTTCTTACGTAGTTTTCCATAATTATAGTATGTAATTGGACAAAATCCCTGTTATTCAAGCCCACATAATCCGCCAATTCTCCATGAATGTACGATAACGTTCATTTTATGAAACTTACAATTTGTTTCTATTTATGAGTACTCAACCCTTAATATCCTCAGGTATCTTTTTAGAAGTCCGATTTTTACTTACAATAATTCATCCACTATTATAATATAATCAATCAATCCACTATTATAATAAATCAAAACCAAAGTTTTGATATTATCAAAACTGATAGACGATGGTTATTTTGATACTCCAACTATCGATTGTGTAAAAAAACGTAATAATAAAAACATTCAAAATTCAAAGAAAGTACAAAATAATTCTCGAGTTGACAGACTGTAATATGGCATTCGAGGTACCTTCTACCCTCATTTCTCACCTTGGAGACAACTAGATTTCCTCGCCAAAGATGGCACCACTGTCTAAAGCAGCAAAGATGAAGTGAACTTCTCTTCCCAACATCTCACCAAGGATTTTTCCAAGCTCCCTCCTTCTACTCCAACAATATTGGGTTTACAGACAGATTCTGCTGACGCAGATAGGGCTAGTGTGGTCTTGGGAAAGATCATCTTTGAGTGACAAACTGCAATTGGACCTTTGAGGTACCTTCTCCTCAAATATTTTATTTTCAAAATATTTACATCTAAATTTAATTAAGAACTCCGAAAAAACAAATTGTTTGAACAAGTGGGAAATTAAGGGTTAAATGGGCTGGTTTCATCCTTATTTTATGGGCTCCACATACGATCAAGATATATTTAGAAGCAGTAGTTATGTTCGATATCGTGAGGGGTCATATTAGCAGTTTACAGTAAGCTTCTACGTTTTTTCTGTCAGAATATATACGAACTAAATCATTTGCGCCGAATATATAAATATATGTTCACGAAACAGAGGTTTGAGATGATCGTGTGAGTGTGCATCAAATCTTTACATCATCAAGGAAAATTATTGTAGGAGGTAGTTTTAAAAAATCAATCTTCTGTCATTCAAGTTTGCATTGAAACTGAAGCTTTGCTGCACAAAAATTGAATAAACAGTAACAAGTTGAATAAACTAGTGTTTCAAGATGATTGAATGGGAGCTATGGAACTGATGGAAAAACAAAAACAGTCATCATATTGTGAAACAAACTCTTAATCTTGTTGGAGTGTCAAAAACGATCATTGACCGACAATGTCGTTTATTAGCTAATACATTACTCCTTATTACGGTTTGATCGATCGATGTCCGAAGATGATGTGTTTTTCTGTTCTTTTCTTCTCTGTTCCCTTTGGATTGAGAGATCGAAGGCGTTAGTTGCATTTGGGTCCAATGACACCAAAGGAGCGTATCCCTCCTCCTCCACAATCACCACTCGGTGGTTGTCCAGATCTTGAAACACAAGTGAGTCGCAAGAAACCACAAATCTGAATGAATTGAATTGGCAAATTACTCCTTCCATCGAGGAAAATCATCAAAAATAGCTGTCAGCTCAATTTTTTTTATAAAGTAAAAAAAAACTAGAACTCTTGTGATTTTTTCCATGAGAAAAAATTGCAAGCAAGAGTTGCAATTTTCCAATTTTTTCTCAATTGCTGGAAAAATATCATAATTATGCAGTTTTTACCCTGTTTTCCCCATTCAGAGCTGCCTCCAGATGAAATCAATTCAAGTTAATGTTCGCTAATATCCTGAAAGAGAGAGTGGTTCGAAATTTGCCCTACCACGAGCATTTGGATGTTTACGAGAAGATCGGAGAAAAGTCGTTTTTTTCCCAACGTTGTCACTAAACTAATTCACACCAAATAGTAAGAATGAAACCCTAGACGTTCGTCTTCCAGCTCTTCAAATTTGATTGTCACTATAATATTATCCGAATTTTTTAAGTTACTCAAAGAATTTGTGAGTAGGGATGTAAATTACTTTGGCGAATGAAGTCAGATACCAAACAAGAAGAGACGTTTGTTGTTCGGCGAGTACCTCATATTTGTGTTGATTTGTTGCTTTTCAACTGTCTTCATATACGTGGTATTTGCCGAACAAAGTTTCCAATTGTTTACAGGGTGTTAGGTAATGGCAAAGCGTATTACTCGAAACGTACCCTGGTTCTTCGATCGAATGTAGATATCCGTGTTTGCGGTTGTTCTCCAACGAACGGTACTCTAAAATTTGAAGCTGACGTTTGGGCATTGAGAGAGTCAAACAACCGCAGCCATTTCGATGAATAACCAGCTCGCCAAACCAACAAACGAACCGGATTTTGCATTTTTCTTCGCCAAAACTGAACGTTACCTGTAGATATCAATGAGCTAGTTTGAAATTAATTTTATGGATAATTCAGTCTCTCCTGTACTGTGTAGGTAAAGGTTAATTTTAGAAAATTGCCTGATCATTTTCTTCGGAAAGAACTTTGGCGCCAATGTTCGTAGGCCAGTAGGCAATAGTTGCGGTGAGATATGACGACCTTAAACAAATTTCGGCAATCGGATCGCATTCTGTAGGCGTAGGATGGTTCAAGAGATAGTACGTGAAACCTTCCGGGGAATCGATCCTGAGAACATCAATAAATGGAAAAATCAAAGAAGGAAAACTGGAGTTGAAAGGTTAATCGTGGCTTTATTGACTGGACAGTTATTTCTACTTACACAGCTTGTCCGTAATGTAGTATAGGAATCTTGATGCACTTATTTATAGGTTTTCCAAGTAAGATTGAGAATTTTCCTAATCAATTTGAGAATTTTCCAAAACAATTTGAGAATTATCAAATCAAATTGAGAACTTTCTAAATCAATTTGAGAATTTTCCAAATCAATTTGAGAATTTCCCAAATCAATTAGAGAATTTTCCAAAACTATTTGAGAATTTTTCAAATCAAATTGAGAACTTTCCAAATAAATTTGAGAATTTTCCGAATCATTTTGAGAATTTTCCTAATTAATTTGAGATGTTTCTAAATCAATTTGTGAATTTTCCAAATCAATTTGAGAATTTCCCAAATCAATTTGAGAATTTTCTAAAACAAGTTTTGTAAGCTTACAGTAATTTCTTGTAGGTACAACAACTGAGTGATTTTATCTCAATTTATGAAGGTTTTCGTGTGTTTTTCATCTTGACGATCGAATCCTACCTACCGAAAATTGGAGCCTAAGTAGAACCATGGTTGCGAGGCTTGACAATCCACGGTTTTGTTTTTTCTTTTCCACTTACCTATCTAAAAATGTTTCGATTACGGCGTATCATTTTAGACATCAAGAAGATTTAGATTTAGGGAGATCAACAATTTTACCAAGCTAAATGCCGATATATGAGCCTTTTTCAAATTATCTCACTCTTTCTCGAGGTTCCACTTTTTTCATACGGTTTTTTGATTAATAAGAATTTAATTACACCGGGATCAGTGAGCTCACGCACCGTAAAATGATGCTGCCTTGTATGATGCTCAAATTCCACATTTTTACTGTCCACTTTTTCAGGGATTACGCGGTTCAGTGACCCCCCTATGTGTATTTCGCAGCTCCAGTTGGGCCACCTCTGCACGAGAAAATGTTAAATTTTACCATCATCAATGTCACTCTACCTTATTGTTGAATAAAATCTTGATGAATTTATATGGTGATAGAATTTTTGCTTGAGAAACGCAAAATTGTGGTAATTTACGTCAAAATTTGTCGAATATTGAATGTGTGCCAGCGAAGTGATTGAAGGAGTGGCACTCAAAAACTCACTCACAACTATGCTCTTGCCCACAAATAACGGATTCACCAATAAAATCCCGATAGTATCCTGATGTAATAGGGAGACTACCTAAAAGAGTTGTGAGAAGGAGAGTAGTTCTGGAGAACTACGGCTTTTCCTCTCAGCACAAGTCCCTGTTCTCTTCATACAACAATTCCTTCATATAACAACTCTTGCAGCTTTCTGAAATGATTGAAATGGCTAGTGGAGCGCCAAGGCCGAATGGCTCTTCCTCTCACTAGAACTCCTCCTCACCTTCCCTTTAATTACTCCCTTAATCGTTTTCAACTCCTCATCCGCCAAATAACTCCAAAACCGCATTAAGGGATGAGAGACAACGCGAAAAACTTGAATGGGCTTGCGGGAGTGGGGTCAGGGAACGCTAGCCAGCACGTCTCTTCCTCTCACTAGAACTTCTAGTTGACCTCTTGTTGGTAACTATTTCACTCACTCCTTCTGCTTACTTTCCCATCAAACCACTCTGGGACTAAAAACGCTGCAAATTATTACACAATGGTTTATTGTTTTTTTATTTTTCTATATAGATCACTCGTCTGCAAAGCCACCAACCATCCAACATGAAGAAAAACATCGATCGCATTTCGGTCAGCTTTAATTTTAACGGAGATTAGGCCTCTTTTGCGATTCACACTCGTGTTTCTGATTTATTGTGCGTCCAAACTTTAAATTCTCGTAGTGAGCGAACGGTTTGTCCTACAGAGCTCCGCGTGGTCTCAAAAAATTCTAAAAATGCTATAGAATCTTAAATTGAAGGAAAAAAAATACCTTTATGTCAAAATTTTTTGATTTAGGGCGTTTTCAAAATTTCAAAATTGATTTTGGAACCCTTAGAAGTGACCTACATCAACCAAAATCTTCGGGGCACAACTAGACCCCAAATGGAGCCTACATACCAAATTTCATCAAAATCGGTCAATGCTAAGTGACAAAAGTGCCGCGTACGGCGGACGGCGGACGGACGGCCAAATTTTTATTCGATTTTTGGATTCTACGTACCTTGAAACGTAAACCATCAAATTTTGAGGGGGTGTTAAAATTTTTCTTGGTCGATTCCAAAGGTTCATTATTGAAAATAATAAACCAAAAGGCGTTCCCTGACCCCAATCCCGCTAGCCAGCACGTCTCTTCCTCTCACTAGAACTTTTAGTTGACCTCTTGTTGGTAACTCTTTCTCTCACTCCTCCTGCTTACTTTACCATCAAACCACTCTGGGACTGGAAATGGCTTGAGGGAGAGAGAAGGGAAGAACAATGGTGCATCAATGGGACAAAAAACAGCAATCCTCTTACCGTAGAGTTACCTGAACAGATACCTCAAGAGAGAGCAGAGTAGACGATGGCAACAATACCACGACTCTCACCCATCACAAACAACACAGAGTCAGGTTTAGAAACCGAAGTCACCATGGTTCCTGAAGATGGGAGAATATGTGGGTAAAAGAGCTTCTACGCGGCGTTGGCACGGTTGAGAAGTGGCCTTTGTAAAAACTATCTTCTGAGAAGTCGAGGAATGTGAAGAAATTTACAATATTACTTTTAAATTTTTCGTTGCTACACAGTGTAAAATTTTATGAATTTATTTTGTGTTTAACTGGCTGTAAGGTTTATCACGGATGCCAATAAAATTTAAAAAAGAAAAAAAGAAGCGCTATTGCAAAACGACTTTCTTGTCAACTCACACATTACATCCTCGTTTATAAGTGCGGGGAACCTCGAATACAACTCTAAATTACATTATATTGGTTACCTGAATACCTTATCCGAAACCTCTTCAATCGGCCAATTGAGCGCTTTCGCCCTGGCGATGGCCGTCTTCGATACGACCGTCACCCCGAGAAATCCATTTCCTCTCTCGTACTCCGTCACTCCATAGCTGAAGTAAAGTTCCAGCTTGAAAAACCCCGGACCACCATACCCCATAAACGTTTTGCTCGTTCTCAACATAGTCGAGTGGCCCACTTCCTTGGCGAATTCTTCATGTCGAAGAATCTTCATCCCGAGGACGTCCTTCAAAAATGCCACCTCCTTCAGTCGATCTCCGACTATGAAGCGCCAATGTTGGGTTTGAATTTCCAAACCCGACATTTCGATAAAAATTCGAGTTGTAAAGTTCAAAGAAAAGGTGGAAATGTAGCCAGCAAAATAGAAATGTGCTGTCTATTTCATTGTTGTGAGAAATTTTCACAGTTATCTCGAATGGTATAAGTCCTGGCAAGAGCCTACAATAAAACAGCCTATAAACCTATAATAAATCTCAAGCGTAAATTTGCTTAGAGTTCTATACTTTTCACAGAGTGTTTTGGTTCATTGTAGGGATCCTAGTGACAAGAGTAGCTATCGTAACACCATCGTCATCTTGTAGTCGTGGTTGGCTTTCTAGTCCAGAAGTGTAGCCCCGTGAAAATAGGTAGTTGACCTTCTCGACCTCCTATTTATGCCTTCTCCAGTCCAAGACAGAATCAGCATAAAATGGATCTGATCGGAAATCTTTACACATTATTGTAATTGAGTATTTGCAATCATTGCAGGTATGGGTGGTGTTGGTAAAGGGAGTTACCACCATCTGTCAACGAGCATTTCCGAATCTCTCCGAGCAACGAAATCAGGTAACTTTACCAGTAGTTTCTTCTCAATTTAACCCTTAATTTCCCGCTTGTTCAAAAAATTTGTTTTCTCATACAAGTTAGATTTATTTTGATAAATCTGTAGAATAATGGAGCAGGAGGTTCCTAAAAAACCCTATTACAGTCTGTCAGCTCAAGAATGATTTCTCCGAGGGCCACACAAGCGCTACCTGAGTCGGCAGAATCTGTCTTTAAACCCTATTTTGTTGGAGTAGAAGATGGAGACTTGGAAAAATCCTTCTGGGATGTCTATTATTTCTCATAAAGTAATATATTCAAGGAATAAGGTGTAAAAGTTCACTTCATAGAGGGATTTGTGTTGCCAGTGGCTCCATCTCTGACGAGGAAACCCAACTACGAGATGTATTAGCCTACAAGATGAGAAAAGAGGGCAGAAGGTACCTCAAAGGCCCTAATATAATCTGAAAAACTCGAGAATTATTTTGTTAATTTCGTTTTCTTACACAGTCGAAAGTTGAAGTATCAAAATAGCCAACAGCTACCTATCAGTTTTGGTTTAAAAGTGGATAAACTGTTCTAGGAAAAAATCGGACTTCCTAAAAGATACTTCAGGATATTAAGGGTTGATATTGAATTTTCATGGCTACTCGGCTTATTTGTCGCCAATATTTTAAGGTTTTATTGCAGTTTTGCTGTATGCAAAAGCAATATTTTTTGCACGTATCTGCAAGAGTGGTTTTTGGGGAAATTGCTTTGACATACCATCAGCAATGTACAAACATCTTGAGCTGTTTCTTAGTCATACTTCACAGCTACGTTATAAGGTGTAGGATACGTAATTATCATTGAACGGACCTCACACAACGCAGAAAAAAATTTGACAAATGGGTTTGATTGATTCCAACACTCCTCCTACTTCCATTAGTTGATCTCAGTGAAGCTCTCAGAGGTCTTTCTTCATTCAAAACATATAAGGCCGTGTGCTAGGACTTTTAGCTTAAGCTGTACGATGTACTAAATGAGAATTACCTTCAACATTTCAAAATTTATTTATCTAACTTCAAATGTATGCGTATATCAATGAAGTCATTACTATCCGAATTATTATTAAATATCTTAATAATAATTCGGATACTTAAATTTTCTCATAAAACCTCAAAAATGCCATTTTTAAAGCATCTTTCACAGCAGAAGCCACCAATAAATGTCTCTAATATGAGTTTAATGCAATACAAAGACGTTACGAATTAGCTGTTAGACGTCAATGAGCTGCCTTTAGTGGTCTCATCACCTTCACGTCTCAAAAACCTCTTGCTGAAATGTAATAGAGGCGAATCAAGATTACTAAGATGTATCTGGAACTTCTAAAATGACGGTAAACTTGATTGGGATTTGGTACTCAGATGGTAGGGTGTTGAAGTTGTTGTTTCTTCTCCTCGTTCTCATTGTTTTGTTGAAGCTACTGATATGTTTTGGATTCACCTTCGAATTTTCAGATGTTTTTTTTTAACTTGATTTATTATTGAAACCGAATATTAGATAAAATCCATCTCTCAATATTACACATCATTTGTACACCCCTTGAGAGCCCGTTTACAGTAAAATCCAGCCCCTTCTCATAACAGTATCTTCAACACTGAGCAATAATTGCACTTTAACAGCTCTAAGTCCAGTGGTTTCCTTCGTTCCTTGCGATAATTTTGTGGACTGTTTCCATTCTCAAGTCTCAATGAATATCGTCGTTCCTCGTGTACCAAGGTGTACGCCTATAATCGAATTTTCATATTAATGGGACCGAAATTCTGGCAACAGTCTTCCTTCTGGCTATAACATTCAACAGGACTGTTGAAATTTCTTTCTAGGGCATAATTAATGTGTGAAAAACCTCAGTACAGTTTTCTGAACGACTTCTTAAGATGAATTGTCTTCGGTTTATTAACCATTAAATGTTTATTGGTTGTTCTGCCTTATCTCAAAATCTAGATATGCACCATAATACTTCTCTCGATGAGATTATATCATTAATATCTCACAACGTCTCAATGCGACTGTACTAGCTTTAAGACTTTGTGATAAATTTGAGCCAAAGTTCAAATTTCCACTTTGTTCAGGTATTTGTCACAATAATAATATCGTTTTTTGGATTTTAAGCCCCATTTAGAAAGATGATAAAAAACGTGTCTTTTTTGGAAAAAAATATTCTCATTCCACTTCCCGCTTTCGTGTCCTTCTTGTTGTTCATAGAAAGAGTTGGTAAGACATACCAAGGTAAGACATATCTCTTTGTTGGGCAAAAATGGAATCCCTATACCCATTACAAATTACCATTGCTTTTAAAGAAATGTAATTGCAATACCATTCCAATTCCTGCAATGGGAATCGAAGTTGCTATTACTTTTTCTGATTACAAGTAATGGTAATTGAAGATACCCTTTCCCATTACTTATAACCGGAAAAAGAAATTGCAATTTCGATTACCATTACAGGAATTGGAAAGGAGTAATCCCACTACACTTCTTTAATCCCGTTACATGTCTGGAATCCCATTTTTATTTATCAGTGGGGCCTAAATTAGCATTATTACTTACATTAATATTTTGGTTGTAAGTTTTAATCTGATTGGAATGGTTTTTGACATTTTATGTCTTTACTATGGCACATAAATGAAAAACGCTGCAAATTATTACACAATGGTTTATTATTTTTCTATATAGATCACTCGTCTACAAAATCACCAACCATCCAATATGAAGGGAAAAAAATAATAAATAAATTAAAAAAAATCAAAAAATCAAAATCATACCCACTAGAAGTAAGGAATTTACTGAATGAAAAACGAAAAGCAAGGAGAATATGGAAAAATAATAGAACTCCTGAAAATAAAACTATTTTCAACAGAAAAGTTAACAAACTTAAATACCTGTTGAAAACCGTGGAAAACGAATCAGTCGAACATTTCTTGAGTAACCTAACTGCAGAGAAAGATACGGACTATTCTCTCTACAAGGTAACAAAAAACATGAAAAGACCAAAAGTTCACTCTTCTCCAATCAAAAAAGATGATGGCACATGGGCCAGAAGTAACCAAGAGAAAGCAATACTATTTGCTGATCATCTCTGCGAAACCTTTCAACCATTACCAAATCTGATACCAGACGAAAATACAACAAAGACAGAAAAAACAGATGAACTCGAAATTATACCTGTAACTCTGAAAGAATTAAAGGGTGAAATAAAGAGTAACATCAATGCAAAAAAGACGCCTGGCTACGACTTGATAACAGGTAGAATTATGAAAGAGCTCCCTGAAAAGGCTGTCATAAAATTGCTTCATATTATCAATGCTACCTTCAGGTTGAAACATGTACCATCCCAGTGGAAAGTTGCGGAGGTCATTATGATTACCAAACCAGGAAAGTCACCTAATGAGAAGACAGGATATCGGCCTATATCACTCCTCCCTGTCATGTCCAAACTTTTTGAAAAGCTGCTGCTTAAACGGCTTAAACCAATAATAGAAGACAGAAATTTGATTCCAGATCACCAGTTTGGATTCAGACGACGACACTCTACGATAGATCAAGTCCATCGAATCACTAACATTACAGAAAAGGCCCTAGAAGGCAAAAAAATATGTGCCAGCATTTTCTTAGACGTGGCTCAGGCCTTTGACAAGGTTTGGCACGAGGGTCTTGAATATAAACTGCACAGGGATCTCCCAAGACAGTTTTATTTACTCCTAAAATCCTACCTTGAGAACAGACATTTCAGGGTAAAGCAAGATGATCAATACTCCTGCTTGAAGCCTATAAAAGCAGGGGTTCCGCAAGGGAGTGTTCTCGGCCCGGTACTTTACATATTGTACACAAAGAGACCTTCCACAACAAGAAGACACAACTGTTGCTACGTTTGCAGATGACACGGCTATCCTCTCTGTTGGAGATGACGTGGAAACTGCAACTCGCAAACTTCAGACGTCTGCTAACAAGATAGCCAAGTGGACTAAGATGTGGAGAATGAAGTTGAATGAAACAAAATCAGTAGGTACACATCAACTTCACTAACCGAAAGATCTCAGCCGTAGAAGTCGAGATCAATTCTAACAAAATTCCGTACGCTGATACAGTGAAATACTTGGGGATGACCCTTGACTCCAAACTAAATTGGAACAATCATATTGAAAAGAAGAAGCAGGAATTGAAGATCAAGTTCAGAAGAATGTATTGGTTAATGGGAAGGAATTCCCATCTTTCACTTCACAACAAACTGCTTATATATAAGCAGATTCTTCTCCCTATCTGGGCCTATGGGATACAGCTCTGGGGCTGTGCCAAAAAATCAAATATTAAGAAAATCCAAACCTTTCAGAATAAACTACTGAGAAGTATAGTTGGAGCCCCCTGGTACATGCGAAATGACGATATCCATCGAGATTTGAAGATAGAGACTGTCAATGAAACTATTGTCAAATACGCAAGGAAGCACGAACATCGCCTCCACAAACATGAGAACCTGGAGATGCTCAACGTTTTGGACAACGATGGAGAACTTCGGCGCCTCAAGCGAAACAAACCACTGGATTTAATTGTGCTGTGCCAATAGTTCTTAGTGCAAGTGAAACCAAGTGTTCCCGATCCTGCTAAAAATACGGGCTAGGTTTTGCTGAAAACCTGCCCTACAGTGAGATTGAATTATTCTGAAATGAAATATTGCTAGATGAAATGTATCTTATGTTCAGTTGCAATAAATAAATCACGATAAAAAAAAAAATATATCATTAATATCTCACAACGTCTCAATGCGACTGTACTAGCTTTAAGACTTTGTGATAAATTTGAGCCAAAGTTCAAATTTCCACTTTGTTCAGGTATTTGTCACAATAATAATATCGTTTTTTGGATTTTAAGCCCCATTTAGAAAGATGATAAAAAACGTGTCTTTTTTGGAAAAAAATATTCTCATTCCACTTCCCGCTTTCGTGTCCTTCTTGTTGTTCATAGAAAGAGTTGGTAAGACATACCAAGGTAAGACATATCTCTTTGTTGGGCAAAAATGGAATCCCTATACCCATTACAAATTACCATTGCTTTTAAAGAAATGTAATTGCAATACCATTCCAATTCCTGCAATGGGAATCGAAGTTGCTATTACTTTTTCTGATTACAAGTAATGGTAATTGAAGATACCCTTTCCCATTACTTATAACCGGAAAAAGAAATTGCAATTTCGATTACCATTACAGGAATTGGAAAGGAGTAATCCCACTACACTTCTTTAATCCCGTTACATGTCTGGAATCCCATTTTTATTTATCAGTGGGGCCTAAATTAGCATTATTACTTACATTAATATTTTGGTTGTAAGTTTTAATCTGATTGGAATGGTTTTTGACATTTTATGTCTTTACTATGGCACATAAATGAAAAACGCTGCAAATTATTACACAATGGTTTATTATTTTTCTACATAGATCACTCGTCTACAAAATCACCAACCATCCAATATGAAGGGAAAAAAATAATAAATAAATTTTAAAAAAATAAAAAAATCAAAATCACCAACCATCGATCGCATTTCGGTCAGCTCTAATTTGAACGGAGATTAGGCCTCTTTTGCGATTCACACTCGTGTTTTGATTTATATATATATATACATATATTTCAATATAAACCCTTAAATTTTCGTAGGGAGCGAACGGTTTGTCCTACAGAGCTCCGCGTGGTCTCAAAAAATTCTAAAAATTCTATAGAATCTTAAATTGAAGGAAAAACAATACCTTTATATCGAAATTTTTTGAGTTAGGGCGTTTTCAAAATTTCAAAATTGATTTTGGAACCCTTAGAAGTGACCTACATCAACCAAAAGCTTCGGGGCACAACTAGACCCCAAATGGAGCCTACATACCAAATTTCATCAAAATCGGTCAATGCTAAGTGGCAAAAGTGCCGCGTACGGCAGACGGCGTACGGCGGACGGCGTACGGCGTACGGCGGACGGACGGCCAAATTTTTATTCGATTTTTGGATTCTACGTACCTTGAAACGTAAACCATCAAATTTTGACAGGGTGTTAAAATTTTTTTTTTTTTGGTCGATTCCAAAGGTTCATTATTGAAAATAATAAACCAAAATCGTCACGCGGGGATCGTTACGCGGGGAGCGTTATGAGGGGAGCGTTACGCGGAAATTTCTGATGATTTTCACGTACAACCAATCGTTCCTAGGGAAAACTAACTTCCTCATCTTCCACCTCACAAAAATCGTTCACCACTCATTGGAAAGCTCTCAATTTGTTTATAAAATGTCTCTCGTGGTTGCGTACTTGTACGAAAGCTGTATCCACCGTTTGTGTTTCAACACTTTGGAAACAACTTTTCACACGATTCTTGGTTTTTTTGATTTTCAGTATAGCATACCAACATACTGTACGCACCGGGTATGCTTTGAATATGTTAAGAGTCCATATTCATGTTTTACTCGTCTCCACGAACTCATAGAGTACCCACACGGCTATTGTTGGTTTTTTCGATTTTCAGTATACCATACCAACATACTGTCTCACTCCAAATGTATATATACTTTTCAATAATTTTTCGTTAATTTTTAAAAGAATTATCTTGGTTTTTTTACCCACTACCTACATTCATGGTTGTCTCAATATGAAACGGAATTATGTAGCTCTTCACAAAAATATTAACCATTTCATTATTTTCAATTGAGAAGAATCATATCTACTTTGCTTTACGTAAGAAGAAGTAAAATTGTTTTCAATGAGGAGAAGAATAATAATTGACTTAAAATGAAGAGAATATTATTTTTTTATATGAGAAGAATTTAAATAATTTTAAAATGAGGCTAATTTTATTTGTTATGGGATTACTCCATTCCAATTCCTGTAAAAGTAATTGAAATTGCAATTTCTTTTTCTGATTACAAGTAATGGGAATGTTTTTTTTTCAATTACCATTACTTGTAATCAGAAAAAGTAATAGCAACTTCGATTCCCATTACAGGGATCCGAATGGTAATGGCATTTACTTTTGATGTAAATTTTAGTAGAAAAGCAGATTCGACGTTTTTACAATCGCTGGTGTCAGCCGAAGGTGAATTAACATTGAAACAGGGAAGTAATGGGAACAGTAGTCATTACTCAAAGTAATCGTTACCTCTCAACTCTGATATTTGTATGAATAGTATGGATAGTTGGCAAAGATTGTGTGAGCCAATACAAATTTAAGAGTAACGACCCATTAAGGCCTCTTGGGCCCACGTTCTCCCCACGGATCCCTGAAGACCTCTTTGATGGGTAAATGAGGCGTATTCAAGCTGTTCAACGACTCTGAAGAGATTTGCAGTATGTTTTTGAAAAATTTCCCCCCAATATAATACAATATGGTCGAAGGGGTGTTTGTAAACACGGCCAACGGCGTTTAGTGAGTGCCGCGAAGGACCTAACTATCTTCGTGCGTTACGAGGGTGAGGAGATGATGGGAAGATCGAAACAGAACAGGGGAGAGAAAGAGAGAGACAATGGTAGACACGCGCCTTTGGGGAATGTTTACTGTGCTCACCATTGTACGACCCCTCAGGAAGTGCCCTTGACCTATGCCAGCCATTCAGATTATGCAACGCGCTCGTCTGATCGTAAAAATAAATTACCAGTTTCTCTATTATCAAAAAGACGTCGATGGGGCGAATCCGAAGCTACAGTTTCCTCAGCCCCTTTCGAATAGCGAAAAAGGGGGTAGATGGAAATGAATCAGAATCACGATATAGCAGAAAGGGATCGGTTCTAGTGGAGTAATAATTGTATGTGCGTGATGCGCGTGGCAGGAAGTTTCGGCGTCGCGCATTCATTAGGACTCGTTGTGCTCAGATGTAGCCCCTTTTGTAGGACCGTAACCTACTGCATCGAGACACACTTATACCCTCTAACACTTATCATAGTATCTGACGTACTTCTGTATGACAATGATCGCCAGGCTATGGCAATTTTTAGGTTGTCTATGACCCTCTCATGTCGATCCATTGAGCACAAATTCCCATTTTCAAAACGAATCACTACGACTACGTGGGGGTTCCCAAACCCTGCAATTCAAGCGGAGGCTATTTCGAGGTACTGCAAGCCTGAGTATTTATATTTCACTTATTTTATGAGCCCATTTAAGGTAGAATAGCTTAGTCGTATAGAATAACATACACGGACATACAATGAGGAATTTCACCGAATTCTGTTTGCATTATTCCTGACTAGTTAATGGTGTGGGATAGATGAAAATCGGGTTGATTTTGGAAAATAAGTCTGCTGTTATTTTTGGGAGACATTCAAAATTTATGATTTCAAAAAATAACCGGGAAAACGGACCTCTGACATCATGCAAAAAAACCAAGCTTCTGTAGATCTAAAGGCAATTTTTTTTCAATGATATTTTTATATTTATAACATGACAATAACATAACTGAGCACAAAAGGAGCACATCTAGTTAATTTTCGTTCAAAATTTAATTATACAGCATTACCTAACACATTTTTCTTTTCAACATGCTCTTTCCATTTCAATTTTGTGTGAAGGGTTATTCCCAAATATTTCGCAGTGTTCGCTGTCGGAATTGCTTGCCCATTAAGCATTATTGGCAAGGTGTTGATTCTTTTGTATGTGAAGTTAATGTGGGTAGATTTTAACTCGTTCAGCTTAAGTCGCCATTTTGGGTCCATTCACTGACATCGTTAAAAGTACGCTGTAGCTTAGTCGTTGCTTCTTCAACGGTCTCACCCATTGCTAGCAGGGCAGTGTCGTCTGCAAATGTTGCAATAGTAGAGACCTCGTTGCTTGGGACATCAGTTGTGTAGAGAAGATACAGTAACGGCCCAAAAACTTCCCTTTAAACTGGAATATGCTCCTTCATGTCTGACTCTAAAATGTCTTTCTCCAAGGTACGACTTCAGCAGGAAGTAGAATTGATTTGGTAAATCTCTTTTGAGTTTATATAGCAGTCCTTCATGCCAGACCTAGTCAAAGGCCTGAGAGACGTCAAGGATGACACTAGCACAGACTTGTTTCTCGAGAAGAAACTTCAGTAGTACGATGTTCTTGATCAAAATTGGAATGTTTCTCTCGAAATCCGAATTGATGATGGGGTATGAGTTCCTTCTCTTGTATGAAATTTTTGAGCCTTTTTATAAGCTACCAAAGGCAATGAATTTCTAAATTTTCTAGATGATAATTCGCTCTTTGTACAGCCGGTAAAATCAACATAGGTGCTCCAAAAAAATGAAATATTCTCTCGCATTCAGAATTTTGAACAATTTTAAAACATATTTGTCTCTTTATTAGGGTATAAAAATGGTACAAAATCCTGATGTAATCTGAGTCCTGTAATTTTCCTGGTACTTGCAGGTTTGCTGGATTTGTTGCTACCAAAAATTGTATGTGCGCATGTGATTTTTCTGAACATTAAAGTTTCATCATCTTTGCCCAATTTTGGTTCAATGCAGGAACAAATTTCGGAGAATTACAATTTTTTGAAAAATTATAAATTTTATAAATTTTTTCCTCACGCCGTACGCCTTCTTTTAAGATTTCAGAATATTTTTGGGTACCAGCTCCAAAGTTATTGCTTAATTGCAATACAACCCGTTCTGTAGAAGCTGCTATTTCCTGTGAAAAACCCTAAATTTTGTCGAAAAATCGAGTACCACATTTTAATTAGATACTGATTGTCAATTCAGAAATCTATCAATATGATCATGAAAATTATATTTCACTTTAGAAATAAGTTATTAAAGTTACCTAACCTCTCTCTTATAAAATCGATATTTTTAACGTTATTTCTGTATGATGATGTTATTTTGATAATACCTTCCGTCTAATATGGAAAAGTTCTTTTGGGCAGGGTTGTTCTTTAGAAGTTCCAATTTTTATTGGAAACAATTACCTTTTCAGACTTAACTTTGGTGAGAAATTCTCCCTACGTTTAGGTAGCTGTAGAAATAACCATTAGGTATCCACCTCTCGCCACTTCCCTCGCTCTCATCGTATGAAAACCTATCACTTTACCGACCATTAACGGGAATGATCGTCTTAAGTCTGGCCCGAAAACCCCCAACCCGGGACGACCCCCAATATGTCAGAGAAAATTAGCTGTGACTAATGATAGTCAGACGAAGGCCGGGGGTTGAGTTACGCCCTCAGAGCCACCCCCACTCTGATGTGTATTTATCGTTGATAACCCCCCTTGGCCATAACGATATGAAGAACACCCGATAACAACCGTCTCGTTAGCATAACCACTGGGGCTCCTTCCATTCGATTATTGTTCTCGTTCATTACGATGTTATTTCTAATCCCAGATAAACTCGGGCTGGAAATTTATTGGTTTGAGTTCGTTCCCACCCGCCCAAAGAGCCCTCGTAGCTCGTCGAAATGTTTTATTCATAACAGATTATTTTCGCGAATGACTGGGACAACTCATTTTGCACTTGTGCCTCGTGTCTCTTAAAGTGATAGCTGTAAAGTTTAGTGTACTATCGATGCACCGTGGTGCCAGTCTGGCACCAGAGGATTGACGAATGAAATCCTTATTCCCGGTTGGCGTCACACTTGTTAATCGACTATATTCCCGTGATGCATTTCAATATTTAAAAATAATTTCTTTAATATCGGACCGAATATATGGAGCTACGATAAATTTATCATGGTTTGCTCATAGTTCATAGAATACACGTACACCGCTTCCCTACGGGAAACTCCAATGTATATTATAGAGCAGAAGATACAATAGTGTAACCCGAGCAACGAGTGCAATTTCTTACTGAAAAAATTACCACCAGTTACATTACATCTCCTACCAACTCAGGACCCCCCCCCTCCCATCATGAATCAACAAACTGCAAATTTTTATCAAATCAACACACCGAGCGCATTCATGTAACTTCCGGAATTTTCATAAAGCTTAGTTTTCTTGTCAAACTATCAATGTTCAGAAACGCTGCAAATTATTACTCAAAGGTTTATTATTTTTCTATATAGATCACTCGTCTGTAAAGAACACGGTTTTGCCATTGTTACCACCAACCAACATGAAAAAAAAAAACATCGATCGCATTTCAGTCAGCTAAAATTTGAACGCAGATTAGGCCTCTTTTGCGATTCACACTCGTGTTTCTGATTTATCGTAAGTACAACCCTTAAGTTCTCGTAGCGAGCATAAGGTTTGTCCTACAGAGCTCCGCGTAGTCTCAAAAAATTCTATACTATCTTAAATTGATGGAAAAACAATACCTTTATATAAAAATTTTATGAGTTAGGGCGTTTTCAAAATTTCAACCTTTAGAAGTGACCTACATCAACCAAAATCTTCGGGGCACAACTAGACCCCAAATGGAGCCTACTTACCAAATTTCATCAAAATCAGTCGATACTAACTGAGGAAAGTGCCGCGTACAATAAATTGTTTGTGTCCCCCCAATAAATAGTTTTTTGAAAATTGTTTTTTTCTTGGTCAATACCAAAGGTTCATTATTGAAAATAATAAACCAACATTCAGTACACTAATTTTTATACGTGAGAAAAGTTGGTATTTATCTACACGTTGCATCTTTCTTCTATTTTAACTCAATTGAATGAACTCCTTGAGACGTTTGACAATAATCAACTAGCTATACTGCAACAAGTGATTCTTATCATACGATTTTTCCAAGTTAGTAGCAATATTAATGTGATGTAGACTCACTTCGGAAACATTCAGAACAACATAATAATATACTTCCTTGGGATCAAACGCAGTATTAACATGGAACATGTTTTAGCCATGAGCTAACTGGCCAAAAAGGTCACAAAATTGTGTTACGGAAATATCTAATGCATTTTAGATATGTTGCTAGGGATAAAATAACTTTTGTGTTATCCAACCCACTGAAATCGTTTGCCGCTCATTGAAAAGCTATTAATTTATCCAACATTTTAATCTAACTCACGTTGCCAATTTTTCGCCCCTTACCCTATCAATAAGGAATGAAAAGTGCGCTTTGTTACACGTCATCAAACATCTATTGAGAAAGCATGTCATTATAGATAGGTAGCGAAGTAATTTTTCAATGCTTTTTATTGATGGACTTGAATATTTCTATACCTATACCTACCTACGACTAAAGATGCACTAAATTTGGCTAAAACATGTTCCATGTTTTTATAATTTTATTTTTGTAAAGTTTGTTTACTCTTCATCATATGGTGTGGAAAGCTGTGAATTGTTCACCCATTGTTAAGAAGTAAGTGTTCCACGTGTAGGTACGTCTTGTCTAATTTCACTTTCTGAATAAGAATCAAGATGATTATTATTTTATTTTTCTTGGATTCTGAAAGCTGGAAACTAATGTAAGGTGAGGCGGACAAGTGGTTAGAAAAACTTTGAGTATAAACTCCGGTAGAACAGGGCGTCATTTCGGTCAACTTGGTGAGAGCCGGAAATCAGACGAATCGAAATTATTTCTCCTGGAATAGGGTTGTAACTTCTTTTGATTCTGAAACCTTGTATGTGATCCTTATATCTGAGGTAATATCTCTATTTTTTTTAAAGAAAAAAAAATCATCCTTATTAGTAAGGATATGAGTGTGAACGTCACGTTTCGATGAACTGCTTCTATTCACCCTTCAACCGGGTTTCTTTTCCCATTGTTTGAGTCGTTCTTCGTATTCAACTCCTGATGATTAACTCAATGACGAGAAAGATGTAATTGTGCCCTTTCTTCTGTGGAGTCTTCAACGAGGTCCGTATCTGAAGAACAATAAGATATATTTCGCTAGCGGTATTGCTGCATCATAATCCATTACCCCTACTTCGGTATCCACGAATCGAGTTTAACCTACATAAGGATACAATTCAGTCTAAATTTTGTCCATTACACTCGCACTTAAGGACATTAGACTACCCTGCTATAAAAAGCGAGGCGTCTAAAAACGTGGATTCCCCACCACCAGAAGAAGATACACTGAAAATAATTGTGAAAAAAAACAGACGTGGAATCCATGTCATACTAACCGAATTCTCCCAACCCATTTCCTGACAGGGTATTTTTACGGGACAATAAAATTAATATTTTCCATTGATTGTTTCCTCCCTGAAAAAAAAAATTCTTGCTTGAAGAGTTTGTGCTATGAAAATCCAAAAATGGAAGAAAAATGAAACAGAAAATAACATTCCCTGCATGCAGGAGAGTTCCCTTCTAACTTTCTAAGGTTTGAACAACCGAGCGCCACTCAGAAGGAACCCTCTGAGTCTCTGCAGTTCCACTACAGCTCGCCAGATCGCTCCACCTCCTTAGAACCGCCTCCGGGGACGGCAGTCCGATCGATTTTGTTCTCTAGTTGGCACCACTACCCGCTAGATCGCAGGGTTGTCTCCGCCTCTGAAACCATTGTGGATGCAGGAGTACTTTATATCATCCACGCCGCCCCCGAGTACTCCGGTGCCGCCTCCCATTTCCCACCGCTTCCTTCTGAACCCCAGACGTTTCCAGGATCTTCCGGACCGCCCTCGGATTTCCTTCTCTTCTAAACAAAGAATATTCTACCCCCTTTCTTGTATTATCAATCAAAATACGTCCTGACCCAAACAGTTTTTTTTTTTAATATTCCGGGTCTAATAAATGGTTTCAGTGTGGCAAGCAACAGCTGATTGTAGCATTGAGCAACACAAGACTATTTTCAGTAATAAACTGCACTTACATAGTCGTTACGAATGATGAAATTGAAGCTCTGCTAACTGTACTGTTGAAAGTCCATTCGTGGCAGTGTTAACAGTTAACAGTTACTATCGTCACACATTGATGTTACTGTGGAACTTTTCATCGGACTATGACATAAATTTGTGTCCCACTAGATCGTATTTTTTGTTCAATATATTATATTAACATCACTAAATCTTCCACTGCCTTTAGTATCAAACTCACTTCTCTCCTAGCCTTGCTCTAGCTCAGTCGTACCTTCTCTTGGTCTTTCCAACAGCTTTTCATTTTCATTTTTGCAGTTTTATTTTCTCTTCAGTTTTCAGTTCTCATTTTCATTTGTTTATTCTCCAGGGAAATCAGGTTCGTTTTGTATTTCTTTTTCTCTTTTCTCTTTTTTCTTTTACCAAATCTTGTGGTTTTTTCTTTTGTTCTGTTCTATTGTATTGTCCAGAAGGATCTTTCATTTGTTTCTATTTGTTCAATTCCTTTTTTTTGTCCTAAGCAGAGGAGTTTATTTGATTTTTCTTTTTCCTTTTGATTCAGTATATTTCGTTTTTCCCTCATTTGCAGTTTCTTTTTCTTTGTCCTTTTCTCAGTCAGTGAGTTTTATTTTATTCTAGATTATAATTTAATTTAGAATTTAATTATTTCCCCATAGTTTGGGGTGGTAGCAGAGTCTGCATTAGTTTGAATTTAAAGACTAGTAGATTATAGCCTTTAACTTCATCACATGGTAATAATGGTAATCACATGGTAATACAAGAGGTTATGGGCCCAACAAGTTTCCACTGAAATTTATAAGTACGAGCATAATGTATACAACTTTCCAGTTAATACGCCCCGCTTTTATCGAATGATAATCTGTCATCTACTCTTTGTTTTAAGAATAAATGTTCTGAATAAGCATTCAGAGGAAGCAATTTGATGACATGGAGTTGTTTACGTACAGATAACAATATCAATCCATGTTAGTTTTTCCTCCTAAAAGTTACTGTCAGGTATTTCATTCTTCTTGAAAAGATCATGATGTTTACGTCTATGTTACGGCCGGAAGCATGCAATGCATCGTACTCTTAGGAAACGCAAACATCATGAGACTGCTACACACGGGTAATATGAGAAGCTATTGACGAATGAACCTGATGACTCTCATTATTATAATAAGGCACCTAAGCACACCCGCACATGCACAAGCATACTATAACCCCATCATACGAATTGGATGTTAAATTAAAAGGTGTGATCTACGGTAACTTTTAATGAGGAACATTCGTTAAAATCAATGACAGGGGGCTTCAAAAAAGAGCTGCCCAGTGAAGTAAATATATTTGAGTACATTCAAGTATAATTTATCAGATTGTTACAATCTTAACCATTCTCTTATTTAAATAATCCCTTTAGTTCATAAACAACAAAAATCGAGATTAAATGTGAAGGATAAAATGAAATGAAATGTGGAGAATAAGTAACAATTTTGGGGTTTTTTCAAACAAAAACGCTTGCATACGAGTATGCAACACATTGGGATATTTTATGTCTTTAGTGACCATTGAGAATGATCACCTGAGTGTACACAATTATTCAAATAACCATGCTCATAACTC
Organism: Apolygus lucorum; assembly: GCA_009739505.2. Classification (NCBI taxonomy): domain Eukaryota; kingdom Metazoa; phylum Arthropoda; class Insecta; order Hemiptera; family Miridae; genus Apolygus; species Apolygus lucorum. The sequence goes on along the minus strand of CM019170.2, from coordinate 31,620,810 downwards.
ATCTTGTTGGCCACGCACTTCGCAGTAGTTAACATGGTTGGATAAATCGAGAGCTTTCTAACGAATGGTCAACGAATTTTGTGGAATGAAAAACGACGAACTAACATTTCCACAGCAACGACTCGGTTGTAAGCGGAAATCATCAGAAAACCAACCGTAACGCTTTCTTCTTTTATGTGCCAAAGTAAAGAGATAAAATGTCAATATAATACAATCTCACTCATCAACTCAATCAAAATCTTGTATAATACAAATTAATGTTCGTTTCCATCCGCTGATCTGATTCGATGGGGATTACGCCACGTTGTTCACGACGTTCCAAGGAAGTTTTTGTAAATAATCTAATTTCTTAGTGGACGAGCTTGTCCGTAGTAACGTTGGTTGAGTAAATGCGTCAGTGAAAACCCTATAAAGCTAATTGTTAAGTATTGCATGTATTTCAGGGGACTTCCCATTAGATAAGCATTAAGTCATTTAAACCAGTAGATAAGCGATAAAACTTGCTTATTTATTCACCTTCATAGAGCAAAAAACTGCTTCACTCAATGTAATTTACCAAATACTTTCAGTGAGAAATATTGACCCCCCCCCCTCTTCGACCTTACCCACCGTAAATTTCTACAGGCATAAGAGCCTCAAATTTGAATAGCAGTTTAAAACCCAACAAGCTAGTCTGGCACCAAAGCAGTATTAGGTACGTTGTAACGTTGAACTTTCCTCTGCTAGTTGGTAGGCAGTTCACCGTAGTAGGTAGTTCACATCCGTATTCAAAGTGAAACACTAAAAAACCCACGAGATAGGTGGTTTCTGGTGTTATGGCACCATGGTGGCACCAATGATTCGTTCCATGGTGCTACAAAGAATAATTCATGAAAATCCAGAGGTATATTGAGAATTTTCCCTCAATTTCAAAGCTTGGGTACAATCAGGAAGATATAAAGAAACCGAAATATTGAAAAATCGGTTGTTTTGTGAATATTATCCCCCCACTCACCCCCTCCCCAAGCTAATTGTGATATTCTGGTAAAATAGTTTACCACTCGGAAGATTACTGAATCGAACAAAAAAAGAAACACGCTAATTGTTTGGAAATTGAGGCTAGGGTAGAATTTACAAGATTATGCCCGAAAACGTACGTTTCTGAACCATTAACCCTCCTATTCCCCCCTTAAAAGGCAAAAATCGAAATTCCGGAGTCGTAGTGCACAACTAGATAGATTTCCGCGTCCAACAAAAAGAGAACCACGAAAATCAGTTGAAATCTTAGACCTGGGCAGAGTACACAAGACTATCCTCGAATACGCACTTATTTTTAGCATTACCTCCCCCCCTTTACCCCCTTTATTAGGCAAAATTAAACATTCCGGCGACGTAGTGCATAACTAGATAGATTTAATTTGAAGGGAGATTAGGCCTCTTTTGCGATTCACACTCGTGTTTTGATTTATATGTATATATTATATATATATAGGCCTAATCTCCCTTCTATATTTTAATCTCCTTTCTATATTCTATATTCTCTTAATATATTATATTTCAAATAAACCCTTAAATTTCCGTAGGGAGCGAACGGTTAGTCCTACAGAGCTCCGCTTGGTCTCAAAAAATTCTAAAAATTCTATAGAATCTTGAATTGGAGGAAAAACAATACCTTTATATGAAAATTTTTTGAGTTAGGGCGTTTTCAACATTTCAAAATTGATTTTGGAACCCTTAGAAGTGACCTACATCAACCAAAAGCTTCGGGGCACAACTAGACCCCGAATGGAGCCTACATATCAAATTTCATCAAAATCGGTCAATGCTAAGTGGCAAAACGGCCAGATTTTTATTCGATTTTTGAATTCTACGTACCTTGAAACGTAAACCATCAAATTTTGAGGGGGTGTTAAAATTTTTTTTTTTCTTGGTCGATTCCAAAGGTTCATTATTGAAAATAATAAACCAAAAGAACCACGAAAATCGATTGAGAACTTAGGCCTGGGCAGACGACACAACATTTTGTCACACATTCACAGACGTGCACCTATGGTTTTTTTCTTTTTTTTCGTGGATTTAGATTCAGAATGATCTAAAATGGATTCGTGTGTGTTTATTGGTTTATTATTTTCAATAATGAACCTTTGGAATCGACCAAGAAAAAAAAAATTTTAACACCCCCTCAAAATTTGATGGTTTACGTTTCAAGGTACGTAGAATCCAAAAATCGAATAAAAATTTGGCCGTCCGTCCGCCGTCCGCCGTACGCCGTCCGCCGTCCGCCGTACGCGGCACTTTTGCCACTTAGCATTGACCGATTTTGATGAAATTTGGTATGTAGGCTCCATTTGGGGTCTAGTTGTGCCCCGAAGCTTTTGGTTGATGTAGGTCACTCCTAAGGGTTCCAAAATCAATTTTGAAATTTTGAAAACGCCCTAACTCTTTTTTGAGACCACGCGGAGCTCTGTAGGACAAACCGTTCGCTCCCTACGAAAATTTAAGGGTTTATATTGAAATATATATATATATAAATCAAAACACGAGTGTGATTCGCAAAAGAGGCCTAATCTCCGTTCAAATTAGAGCTGACCGAAATGCAATCGATGGTTGGTGATTTCGATTTTTTTTTTGTTGATTTTTTTGATTTTTTTTCTTTTTCTCTTCATATTGGATGGTTGGTGATTTTGCAGACGAGTGATCTATATAAAAATAATAAACCGTTGTGTAATAATTTGCAGCGTTTTTTTTTCTGCTGAGTGTTGTCCAAATTTACCCTAGATTAATCGCATAGGACACCCAAGTCTTACTGTGGGACGTCCTAAAAACGAAATGAAATAACCCTATTCGTGCACCGCACCTCATCGTATTTTATTTCCAACACAACTCTCTGATCTAAATTATGACTATTTGTATTTAAAAATTGTAATATTGGTAAATAAAAGCTAGAAGTTTTATTCCACGGGTATAAGTTTGTCGTCTGCTCTAGAAACGTGGGTGGGCCTGACGAGGTAGGCTCAAAACGCACGACTCTCGAGTCTTGAAGGTGAGGTATCGACCTTCGCCTGATTCAAACATAAACTATGATGAAGTGTTACACTTCATCTACAGTAGATGTCAGTTGATACTACTGAATAGAACACCATAAGATTATTATATTAGGTACCAACTTGTTTCATATTATTGTAAAATATAATTACTAATTAAACAAATTCACTGTAATTATTAATTAATCGCGAGTGGCAACATTTCTTTGCTTGATGGCAACATTGTCGAAGGGAAAATGAAATAGCTTCTAATTTGACAACAAAACAGAATATTTGGAAACTGTTTATATACTATTATTTAGATAACCAATGAAATACTGGATGATTAGGTTTAACAATGTTTTCATAATTTTCGAATAACAATACTTGATAAAAACAGGATTTAGGCAAAATTTGGGAACACCCTGCTAATAGGATATTGAGGGAAGGTATGAGTCCTCATTTTCTCGTCATGAATTCAAAGTTTTTTCCAGGCTTTTGAATTTTTTGCCAAGAATGCTGTTTATTTTAATTATTGTTGCTCCAAAATTTCTGAACAAAAATAACCAGAAATGAATCATAAAAAGCTACAGAATAAACTTTAATAAAACCTTCAATACTAAGTTCTCAGTCATGAAAAAATATGATCATTTAAGACGCTAATTGGAAACTAAATTCGGGACAGTCAGTGGGTAACTAATCTCAAGTCAAGACCAATTGAAAGTGAATCAAACCGTTATTATGGGCACTGGAGACAGTGATAAATTTAAGAGGTGGGTAAAAATGTATCTCAGTCGTGCATTTATCGAAATTGAAAGACCTGCTGATGGGTCAATTCCGGTGAGCAAAACTCTGGGTACTTCTTAAATGATCAGGAATGATTTCAAGTTTAACTCAAGATACACTGGTTGATTGTTTCATTTGTAAGGTAGCTAGGAATCTAAACAGGAACTCAAGTATGGCTGACGAGTATTAGCGCTTATAGTGATAAGCCTTATCGCTATTAGTCCTTGATTCGCTATGCACACTTAATAATTGATTAATAAGTCCGACGATACCACCAAAATTTCAACGCTCAAGGACGAACCGGGATGGGATAGGATTTATTGATCGCTCAGCTGATATATCCCATTCCTTTTTTTTAATCATTAGTAAACTTTATTGTAATTATTTTTGCTTCCGAGCAGTGGCGGCTCCTGCCCTGAACTCAGGGGGTGCACGGAGATCAGGAGAAGCTATGGAGAAGGGACAGAATAGGTGCTTTTCTCTGCCAAATAGAAATTATGTAACGATATGTAAATGGGATAAATCTTGGTAACTTTTTCATCTTAAAATTGCAAACGGTACTAAATACGTAGGTGCAATAGACACGAAAAATAATGTTCTCTAGTGGTTAACAGAAATTCTGAAATACTTAATCATCAAAGGTCTAAACCCAAGAAATGCATCAATCTTATTGCAAAGCTGAAATGTGTATTTGCCCGTGATGATTCAAAACATCGTCCAACTCGGAAGAAAAATTAACGATAATTCGAGACAGAATGTACCTATTTTTGTTAACCGTTTTGGTTTTTTGCATCAGATTAAGATGATATGTACTGTTGAGTTGTTGCATTAGGTAGGTATATTTTGAAGACCCAATATACGCAAATCTACCAGAGCGTTTTTATGGGAGACAGCCAATGCGTTTTTTGGCTAAATGGGAGATCACTTATGCCGTCTTTAACCCAAGCCTCAAAATAATTTGTTCGTCACTTCACATCTGCAAAGCCAATCTACCTTCTTGCAATAATGTTATAAGAAGTCGAATATTATTTGACATTAAACTTACGGTACGAATCTGCACGATTTTTAAATTTTAACGTCTGCTGGAGTCCAGGTACAGACGGCAAGGGGCGGCCAGTTTCTGGAATGTCGCACTTTTTCACGACCGACAAACACGAATAGTTTACGTTAATGTAATGCACCGAATTATTAATAGTACCTACAACACTCCTAAATAATCACTTTGAACAAAACGGTGGACTGAAAACGAAAAACGCGAAATGCCCTTATCAGTTCTGTTTGTTTACGATAAGGAAACCGGGAAACTAGTGAGCCAGGAAGACAAAATAATAAAATTGGAAATTCACTCACTCACACACCCCAGGCGCACAGCCTCCGTGCTGCTCCTCAAGGTCACATTTCGTGCTCTCTGGTTGGTCAATCTCACGTGCCTGCCTCCCTCAAATGACGTCACCCTCCTCGAAACGGAGCATACTCTGGATTTGCGCGAACTGCCGCTGATTGGTCAGGAAAGAGGGAGCTGCCCGCCACTGTTTTCGCGCGTAGATTCAACTAGCACTGTACCTACGCTCGAGTCTTCTGTCACCATCCAACTTACTCTTCAAACCCAGAGGAACTAACTTTGATTTTTTTTCTTTTTTAATTGGCTGGGGGTGCACATGCGCCTATGCTCCTATCAGCAGCCGCCCCTGCTTCCGAGTCTACCAAGGTAGCGGAAGCTTTGTTTTCACTTTTCAAGGACGAAAAAAAAAAGTTCTCCAAAATCAAAATTTTCACTCGCGTTTTGCGTTTTAGACCTTTCTGTACAATTTTGGTTCCGTGTCTGTCTGTGTGTCTGTGTGTCCGTGTGTCTGTGTGTCTGTCCGTCTGTCATCAATTCCTTGTAACGATCATAACTATACGAAGTTATTGTCCGATTTCGATGAAATTTTCAGGGATTGTGCGGGTTGGTGTGTAGACGATCCCCTATGAAAATCATCATCCTCGGACTGATACAAGCGACTGCGCATGCGCAAACGTGAATTCCTTGTAACGGCCATAACTTCCACATTTACCACTCGATTTCAGATGTCACTCGATGTTACAGATTAGTATCTAGATGATTCCCTATGAAAATCACCTCCTTCGGATTGATAGTAGCTACTGCGCATGCGCAAACGTGAATTTCCTTCTAACGGCCATAACTTCCACATTTTCCACTCGATTTCTATGAAATTTTCAGGGATTATGTGGATTAGGTTGTAGATGGTCCCCTATGAAAATCATCATTCTCGGACTGATAGAAGCGACTGCGCATGCGCAAACGTGAATTCTTTGTAACGGCCATAACTTCTACATTTTCAATCCGATTTCAATGAAATTTTCAGGGATGTTACAGATTAGTATTTAGATGGTCCCCTATGAAAATCACCACCTTCGGATTGATAGTAGCTACTGCGCATGCGCAAACGTGAATTTCCTTCTAACGGCCATAACTTCCACATTTTCCACTCGAATTCTATGAAATTTTCAGGGATTATGTGGATTAGGTTGTAGATGGTCCCCTATGAAAATCATCATCCTCGGACTGATAGAAGCGACTGCGCATGCGCAAACGTGAATTCTTTGTAACGGCCATAACTTCTACATTTTCAATCCGATTTCAATGAAATTTTCAGGGATGTTACAGATTAGTATTTAGATGGTCCGCTATGAAAATCACCACCTTCGGATTGATAGTAGCTACTGCGCATGCGCAAACGTGAATTTCCTTCTAACGGCCATAACTTCCACATTTTCCACTCGATTTCTATGAACTTTTCAGGGATTATGTGGATTAGGTTGTAGATGGTCCCCTATGAAAATCATTATCCTCGGACTGATAGAAGCGACTGCGCATGCGCAAACGTGAATTCTTTGTAACGGCCATAACTTCTACATTTTCAATCCGATTTCAATGAAATTTTCAGGGATGTTACAGATTAGTATTTAGATGGTCCCCTATGAAAATCACCACCTTCGGACTGATAGTAGCCACTGCGCATGCGTAAACGTGAATTTCCTCATAACGTCCATGACTTCTACATTTTCCATCCGATTTCAATGAAATTTTCAGGGATGTTACAGAGTAGTGTTTAAATGGTATCCTATGAAAATCATAGAGAATTGTTTTTCATAGAGGGATTCATTCATAGAGGGATGGTCTCCTGTGAGAATCTCAAATCTTATACATGACAAGGCTTCAATAGCTCAGAGGACAGAGTCTTGATTTGTGCTCCAGGGATCGCGGGTTCGAATCCCAGCCGAGGCTAAGCATTTTTTTGATCCAATCACATACATCTACTCACTTATTTTTTCATCCGAATTTGATGAAATTTTCTAGGATTGTCCAGATTAGCGTGTAGATGGTCCCCTATGAGGGTAGTAAAAGGTACTTAGAGATTGGTGTTTTGAGATTAACTACTATTCATCGGATCATCTATACAATCGGGTTATGGACACGAGGAAGCTATGTGCCACACCCACTTGGCAGACGTTTTTACATTATAGTTAAGATACAAAACATAATTAATGTATAGAAACGTGTTGCAGGTTACTGCACACTGACAGCCCCCGCTATAGTATATTAGCTTAAATTATTAAGTACCTACTATGTACAAGAATAATAATAATATTTTCAATAAATAGCAGATAAATAAACAATAATAATATAGAATATTAATTATAACATATAATAGGAACAATTTTTTCTAGTGCATTGGTTTATTGGGTAAATTATTATAATTTAATCTTTCATAGCAGGTCTGGTGGTCTTTTTCGTTTGAGGCGACGTTTTGGTCGTGGAGGAGGAGGATTGCTTGGGATAAGAGCTATAAGTTCGTATGGGTGGTCTCGTATAGCAGTTTACAGGTTTTGGTACATGACTCGCAACACCACTGACTCTGGGAATTTGAAGGTCTCTGTGCAGGAGGGGGATATAGCTCTGAGGACTCTGTTTTGGAACATCTGGATCCTCTTTATCTGCGAGTTGAAAGCCGATCCCATATCTGGCAACCATACAACCATATTGGGCGCAGGAGCATGAGGTAGGTCAGACGTTTTAGGATTGTTGGCAGTGGAGACTTGCAGTTCAGGAGAAAATACAGTTGGCGGAAGCGATGCCTTGCTCTCAGCAAAATGTGAGCATCCGAGGTGAATTTTGGGTACTCCTTAAATGATCAGGAATGATTTCAAGTTTAATTCAAAATTCACTGGTTGATTGTTTCATTTGTAAGGTAGCAAGGAATCTAAACAAGAACTCATTTATGGATGACGCGAATTAGCGCTTATAGAGATAAGCCTTATCGCTATTACTCCTTGATTCGCTATGCATACCTAATAATTGATTACACTAGATTACAAAATTTAGGGGTGGTCTGGCTGCCTCGTTCTTTCACCACTTTTCTTATGGTATTTGGTGCGCTGAATCCGAATCTGATTTTTCGTGTGAATTTCTTCATTTTTTAGTGAATACCCATCTTGCTCAAATCTCCTCAAAAAGTATTCAGACTTATAGGAAATTTCATCTAGAATCCGAATATGTACTTAGTTTTTAAGTAAAACTGTGTTAAACCCCCTATTTTCCACAAAACGTATCAAAAAACACCGGTTCTCACGTTTTTTCTTTGGGTTTTCCCTTACATTTTGCCACTTGAAAAAAAAATTAAGGCTAAAAAAAATGTTCTCGGGCTTTTACTTTGTAGGGGGGACACCCCAGAGGAGAATGAGACCAATCGCAGCCTCCTAAACCCATTAATGTCGAAGGAATGAGCTTTTTCATGGCACTGAGATGAAAATTCACAAAAACCGTTAATTAATTTTTCGAGATAAGTATGTGCGTTCCTAAATCTGTTTTCCTCAAATGGATTTTCCTTTCTTCTACATTTTTTATGCTTGTCACCTATTAAGAGTAAGATCGAAAATAGGTACTCAAAGGGGGAGTAAATCATAATTGGGAAACTCTTGTTTTGTTAAGTGATTTTAATTCAGTTTTACAAACGAAACACAATAAACTGCAGAAAAGTTAACGGTGTAAATCTGTTTCATGAAGGCTCAGATGAATCAAAAGTTGGTAAAATGTTTGGTTATTCCTCTACCTGAGAGGTTCCACCAAGATATAAAACCATGGAAGAACGGTACAAAGGGTATTGGGAAGTTCACATGATGGCGGACTATTGTTGGACCTTAAAAAGATATTTACCTCAGGCGGCGAAGTTTTCTCTACATAGATTCCGGCGATAAAACCTCTGAGGTGGAGGAATAACCTAACATTTTACCAACTTTTGATTCATCTGAGCCTTCATGAAACAGATTTACACCGTTTACTTTTCTGCAGTTTATTGTGTTTCGTTTGTAAAACCGAACAGGGGCGTTGGGTGACCTCTGAAAGTGGTGGGGCACCATACCAGAAAATACATGAACTTGACCCTAGGATCACACATACCTACATACTTTTGCGACAAACAGAGGACCCAGTGGTGAAACATCACATCTCAACTTCATTCCAGTTAATGATGAAAAAAAAAAAAAAATCATTTCTGGGACTCGAAAAGATAAAAATGTTAATTTGTTACTAAAACATTAAATATTCAAATTTTTTTAAACGAAAAGCACATAATTTCTTAATCATAAAGACGAGATCATAAAAAAAAGTGTCTCAACAAATTCTACATATTAGTCGAAATGTCTATAAGGCTTTTCGAGGGTCATATTCCCTTTGATGACTTTTAATTGTCTTTTGCAACGCCTACGTAGCATTTATATATGAAAAGTTGTGGAACTGAAGAGCACCAGACTGCCTATTGTATTTCCCCATACCGAAATGTTGAACAGAAACGAAAAAATACGATAAGTAGGTAGGTAAGTCTAATCAGTGGTCAACTCCATCAGATCGTATTACAACAAACACCAAGACGACTTGAAATGCAGGGAAAATGGAATGGAAAACCGAAAATGATAAGAGGACCAGGAACGTAAACTGTCATTGTTTCAAGACACTTTAGGGAACACAGTAGGTAAAGAGCTCCAGAGAGACTAGTCATTTCGGAGAAAAACCCCTAAAGATAACAACTTCAACAATATTTTAAAACTTCGTTTCAACTTACAATAGTTTTAACTTACTTTCATGCCTATGTGACAAAATCTCTGTGTAGCAAACGCCATCCACAACAATGATAACACTCCAAAAATCATAATTTTGCTGTCAATCAGCAACATTGTATCATGTCAAGATATAACCACCCTCCTGTTTATCAGATAAACTTTATCTCTTGTCGGTACACACAAAACACCTAATCGTGCAGTCTGGGCAACATACTGTGAAAATCTGTAAAAGTGGGGAGTATCCATTCAATTTTTAACCCATCTATAACTGATATCAGAAGTACTCCATGCGTTTACATCCTATGATGAGTCCATTGTTATACAATGAACTTTCATGGCAACCTGAACAGAGTATCCATCCATCTAGTTGAATCAAAACAAGTCATCACCAGAAAGAATAAAAAATCGATTTTGTCTTCCAGGGCAGGGGCCGAGAAAGGGAGGGGATAAACTAAAATAACACTACTGCGCATGTGCGGACGAGGAAAAACTAAAAATAAACAACACGTTGGCATGACGACGCCGGGGTCTAGTAGGGTCTAGCCCCAGATCTTGGGAATTCGGGAGTGGAGAATCGATTGTTTGATACAAATCGATTGTTGGATACCTATCGATTCCATCTTACATCTTCTCTCTCGTAGCAGGCCATGGAGACAGCCTTGGGCATGGACCTAGTAGTAGGCATGGAAGCTAGCTCCATGGCCTCGGGTTTTACCATGGAAATTTGACATAATAACTGCATGTCAGTGTAGAATTATTTTTTACTTGTAAAAGCTCCATGCTTCCATGGATCATGAGTGAGTTTTGAGGAAAAAACTTTCTGCTAGGGATTTTTTTCTACTTTGTGGAGAACACTTTTTGAAGGGAGTTTTTCCAACTTTGGGGTAAAAAATCTAGGTTACAGTGAGAGAAATTTTGCCGGGGCTAGACCCAAAGTGGCCTTATGGACGCCACGCCCCTGAAACCGAATTAAAATCACTTAACAAAACAAGAGTTTCCCAATTATGATTTACTCCCCCTTTGAGTACCTATTTTCGATCTTACTCTTAATAGGTGACAAGCATAAAAAATGTAGAAGAAAGGAAAATCCATTTGAGGAAAACAGATTTAGGAACGCACATACTTATCTCGAAAAATTAACTAACGGTTTTTGTGAATTTTCATCTCAGTGCCATGAAAAAGCTCATTCCTTCGATATTAGTGGGTTTAGGAGGCTGCGATTGGTCTCATTCTCCTCTGGGGTGTCCCCCCTACAAAGTAAAAGCCCGAGAACATTTTTTTTAGCCTTAATTTTTTTTTCAAGTGGCAAAATGTAAGGGAAAACCCGAAGAAAAAACGTTGAAAACCGGTGTTTTTTGATACGTTTTGTGGGAAATAGGGGGTTTAACACAGTTTTACTTAAAAACTAAGTACATATTCGGATTCTACATGAAATTTCCTATAAGTCTGAGTACTTTTTGAGGAGATTTGAGCAAGATGGGTATTCACTAAAAAATGAAGAAAAGTGAGAACTAGAAAAATCTTAAAACTAGCTATATCTTGAAAATCCGACGTAAACAAAAAAAACTGACGTCAGATTCGGATTCAGCGCACCAAATACCATAAGAAAAGTGGTGAAAGAACGAGGCAGCCAGACCACCCCTAAATTTTGTAATCTAGTGTTATTAAGTCCGACGATACCACCAAAATTTCAACGATCAAAGACGGACAGGGATGGGTTGGACTTATTGATCACTCAGCTGATCTCCATCCCGATCCTTTAGAAACGAATCCAGAACTACTCTATTTGAGCGTGATTGAGTCATAGATAGATGGAAATATACAGTTAACAATTAATAGTATGAGAATATGTACTATTATGGGCGTTATGGGGATGTACGTGGGCCCCAGCAACGCTCGGGTAACTAGATTTAATGAGGACAATATACTCATGGTTGAGTCGCGGTATCAGGTGTTCTCATTATACTTGAAAAATTTACTGGAGTCGAGAATAACACGAACAATAATTTACTCCGAGTAAAAAATACTGTAATGATAGACCCAGCGGGAGGGACGAGGGGTGCAACACATTTTTACACGACACTCGTAATTCGGTTTGTGTTAGCAATCTACGAACTGTCAACAAGGGTGGTTAAAAAAAAGGGAAGTCACATTCGTTTTACAAAAAATGGCTAATCATGGGACGGGGGCTGTCGAGATTTTTCAATGTCCGCCCACCTCGGGAGCGAAAATACGGCTAAATTTAAACCCCGTTGACACGGAAGTCGGTTGTAAATTTAACGGCGCAATAACGAAAATAGCCGTCAAGTGTCGGAGAGAATGAAATAAGCGGTAATCAACTGAGGGGGATCTACGTCCTAGGAGATTAGATAGGAGAGGGTTTGTCAGAGCCGTGCGTTGCACAAGGGCGTTTTGGGGGGTGTTTCGCATAAATTTACATGAGAAACGGGTTTTTGCTACCGACTGTGCTGAAGGGGGTGTTGTTAACGATATGACTGTGGACGGCGAACCTGGAGGTTTTTTCCCACACTTTTCATCGTAGTGGTTACCTGACCGTGACGTCATTCTTTGGCCAGGTGAGACCCTCTTATATGAAGTTTGGTTGGCTCCACATCGGATATCTACATATTAGGTCTGAGTTGACCTGTTGGAGTTCCAACTTTTGGGGAGAAATATCAAGAGAGGTGATTAATTTTATAAACGGTATCATGCATTCACAGTCCTACTGACTAATAGACCGACATACAACCCCCACGTCATAATAATTTTGGATTCCCGCTCAGCCCTGTCCAAATTCAAGATAAATAAATCCTGTAAAAAAACTGTAATATATCGAGAAAAAAAATTAAATGAAGCGAATACACTGATGCTGCCTGGAGTATCAACTAAATTGATATGGTTTAGAGGCTTTTGACATCCCCGGTAACGCGATAGAGGATCCACTCGCCAAGCAAGTGACGTCACTTCCTAGTCGAGGACTCACTAGAGACTCTCAAGTACTTCCCTCTCCAATTTGGTTTGAAATTTACTGATTATTCCAGGACCAGAATAAGTCGACACGTATTCCGCCGTTCCGTTGAATGGGCCTGAAAAAAATAGGCCGATAAAAATGGCGTTTGCGAACAAGTACCTAGTGTTCCACCAATAGGGTGTGCGCCTGGGTAGGAAAAACTGTTTATTGTTATTTTTAATCTAAGGTAGACCTCATTCTGAGAATTTTGGTACCAACCGCGACCTTCTAGCCTGTGTAAATCTTTTCCTATGAATTTTTAAAGTTTCGACCGTAAATTTTTTCAATTTTTTTTCGGTTGTTCTAAAGATCTCGTTCACCAAAAATAGGTTACGAAAGTACTTTTTGTAAAACACACTCATGTCTAATTGTATTTTCTCAGAAAACATTCCTGGTGTCTACGTGTCATTATTGACCTAATGTATATTCGTACCTTAATACATATTCGACATTTTATTGAATATGAGTGAAAATTATTAAAATAAAATTACTTAAAAATTAATATTTTAGTTGAATATTAGTGAAAGTAATCATCATCCTCAAGGTGATTGGAGGTGGTGAACGTAGCTTCCAGAGCAAATAGGATGTGCAGATTGACGGGAGTTGGAAGGCAGATAAGTTGTTGGCTTATCGTAAGTTGAGCAAATCGGTTCTCCGCGATTTCCCCCCAAATCTTTCCCTTTTCATTTCCCCCTTTAAAAGGCCTTTGAGCGTATATTAGGGTTATTGAGTAGAGTATACACTCCACTCAGCCACTGCCGTCCCTCTCACTTTGAGCTGGGAGATGATTTGCTCGAGTGGAGGTCTCCTTCTCCCGGTATTCTTGAGTCAGTTTCGGTTGAGTGCGTTTCCCTCTTTATTATTCTGCTCTATCAAAGCTGAAAGCGCCTTATTTCTACCCTTACAGTAACGATTGTATCTGCTGTTCTGGCAATCATGATTTGAAGAGGAGCTTATCTTCGGAATCGTCGTGTAATTTTGATGTTGGAAGTTAGTTTTTACCTAAAACTTGTAAAACATAGAAGGTACTCCACACTTGAATTTTTTAAAGAACTGAAAATCTTTAGCCTAGAACAATTATATTACTGAAGAACGTAAGCTTCAGATATTCGAGAAATAAACCGTATAGAATGGAACTTCCCAAAATAAAAAAAGCTTTTACACGTCATGGCCCTATTTATCGAATGATAGTGGCCTACAATTGTATTTTCAGTAGTATCCAACCTCTATTTGTCAATGAAAACTTACACCCAATGTATAAATTGGTTAATATTTTTAAAGAACATGTACCTACTGAAAATGGATTGCATGATTGTTTCTATACCAAAGATACTCAAGGTATGCCATCCAGTAAATTAAATAATAGAATCTGTTAATGAATTCTAAGAAAGTACCTACTTACCTGAATAATTAATTTTAATAATAATAATGTTGTGAGTTGGAACACGAAACACATTTTATATTGTACAAGTAATTTAAAGAAGTAATCTCGATATACCTAGTGTACGTACAAGTATTCGGGAATGGGAATCTGGCTCATGTATGCCACCACAAGCAAGGGTTCTTGGCATACATTCACCCTTCAAGATGTAGCTTAAAAAAATGTATATTAAAAAAATTTTTTTTTGAAACAAGCTTTTATTTTTATTAATAAAATTAACTAAAAAGTTAAAAATAAAAAAACCGTAATAAGAAATATAACACTTAATAGAGATAACACTTTATCACAGTCCAAATTTTATGAATAAAAGCGTGATACATTGTGATAGCAAGAGGAAAAAGAAGATGCTAAACGTATCACGCTTTTGTTTATAAAATTCGGACTGTGATAAAGTGTTGTATTTCTTATTGAAGTTAGCCATTTCGATGGCCACTCTTCGGAAAAAACATGCTCAAATCGTCAGCTTTCCAACGGTCTATCAATTTTTCTTTTTAAAATTCAAATTGGAAGAGTAAATCAAGTTTGACTGCAAGAAGACGTGAGTTTTACTAAAAAATCCAGTAAAAACTTCGAAAATAAAAAACAAGTTTTGAAGAAAAAAATGGAAGTCGGCTTTTTGACTTGATTTTTTAGAAATGGTTTATTTCTAAAGATTTTGGTTTTACGCTAGGAAATTTAGCGCTCTTTCCAACGATATCCTTAATTTTTGAATTTACTCGGTAAATAACAGGAGTTATGATAGTTTTAATGGCGTAAGGTCGAAGACGCGAAAAAAAAACTTCGAAGTGAAGAAAAAGGCATTTTGATTGGGTTAAGAAAAAAGTGCTATGAGACATTTTTTGTTGGAAATGCCTTGTAAAATCGAACCCTGAAGTTATGCCCATCTTAAGTGTAGACACCCTGTTTATCTATTATATTAATTACATAAATCAAAAAACTCAAAAAAATCATAAAAAAATAATAACAAAAAAAAAATTTAATAAAAATAGAAAAAATCATCATACTAAGAAAATTATAAAATTTGAAACACCAAAAAAAAAGATTTAAAGAGAGAGAAATTTTTAAAGAGAGAGAGAGAGTGTATATTTGTGGAAATACAATGCAGGTATATCACAATTGTTGAAAATGCAGATAATGGAATAACAAATAATAAACGGTAAAGTATTCTGAACAGAGTACCTACTTTTTAAAAACATTCCTCTGCCAGCCTTACATAACAATTACAAAGAAAACTAAAACATAGGGTAAGCAATCACCATGTCATTAAATCCTCAAGTACTACGTATATAAAATTCCTTGATCCGTCCACTAATATTACTATTTACATGAGAGAACTTTATAATAATCATTCATATTATAAAAAGCTTGTTGACATAGAAATGCTTTCAATTTCGCTCTCAGTTTTCCATAATCTAATTCCATACAATTAGGCGGCAAGCACTTAAATAATTGTATTCCCCAATAATTCTGTGCATTATCGCATCTTTTTATTCTATTTCTTTTGATTTCCAGCAAATTGGACCCTCTGGTATTGTGATAATGGATTTCATTTCTGATTTGATATTCATTAAAATGTTTTTTAATGTTGCATATACTTTCGAGAATGTACATTGACGGCAATGTAAGAATGTTTAGCGATCTAAATTTTCGAGAACAATCATCAAATCATCATACTTTAATGATTGAATACTACTTTATACGTTTTAATATTTGTATTCAATGTACAATGATGAAGAAAAAAAATTATTTCGATTTTTATCAACATTGGCCAAGGTTTTTTGGGTTTTGTCCCCCCACCGCCCCTCCCCCTCACCCCATCACCATCATCAGTCCCAACCTTCTCCTACATCCCTCAATAGTCATTACGAGGACGTGAAGGCGCGAAACGCTCTTCCGTCCTTCGAAGACAAAAGCCAAAATGGAGAGAACCGCCGAACCTTCTTTGTGGGGACAATCGCGACTCTCAAATAGAATTACGCTTGACGGGACCTACTAATAAGTGGAAACAATAGATCGAAGCTTGTCATTTATGACAGTCAACCGACCGACGCTGGGAAGCGCCCACCCGTATCTTTTGATCTGCCCCCCCTTCTCTCCCGACTCGCTTAACCCCCTCGTTGTCCCCGTTGTGGCTGCAGCTTTTCAGAAAAGGCAAAGTGTTTCCTTGCGGGCCCTTAATTGGTGTCATCATCCACCCGCTTTTCTCTTTGACGTTCCCCCCTCTCCTTCTTCCCGTCACCCACTGGTTTCTCCCGTGTCACCCAAGGGACGGTTATCACGAGCTCAAGAGACGAGAGAGGAATTCCCGTAATTAGGCGATCTCTTATCGTCCAAACGACTACTTCTTCAAACGAATATTATGCTCTCGACTCGAAAACTACCTACCTACTGGATTCCATCAGTAAGTTCGCCATTTTTACTCGACTGGATTCGAAGCTATATGAAGATAAATTTACAAGTAGGTGGGTCGTGTTCAATAAAATGGTGTTTTATGACAATATAAGATTTCTTACAACAAAGCACATATCGATACCTTAAAGCACAAAGGAGTTATGTCCAAAAATGGAGTTTTGAGAAAAACGCAAAAGAATTTATCACCAATGCACAATTCCTAAAATAATGGCTTATTACACTAAACTCTTTAATTTTCTCAATCAATTTTCAAGCTGTTATCGTCAAGAAAACTCAATAGGTAGGTAATAGTTTTGTTGAATTTGAGTTTTTCTGAAATTAAAAAAAAATACAGACGTCAGCCAAGTGGGTGTGGCACATAGCTTCCTCGTATCCATAACCCGATTATATAGTTGATCCGATGCATACTAGTTAATCTCAAAACATCAATCTCTAAGTACCTTTCACTACCCTCATAGGGGACCATCTACACGCTAATCTAGACAATCCTAGAAAATTTCATCAAATTCGGATGAAAAATGTAAGTGAGCAGAGATTGGATCAAAAATTTTTTTGGCTTGGCTGAGAGTCAAACCCGGTACTCCTGGGTAGGAATCCAATGCGCTACCTAAGAATTTTCTTGATTCTTGATTCCCCAATAGTTCAGAGGTAGCGCATTGGATTCCTACCCAGGAGTACCAGGTTCGACTCTCAGCCAAGCCAAGAATTTTTTTGATCCAATCACTATTCACTTACATTTTTCATCCGAATTTCATCCGAATTGTGAAATTACGCGGGGAAGGTGACAAATGAACGGCTGTTACAAGGATTTTACGTTTGCGTCCGAAGGTGGTGATTTTCATAGGGCACCATCTAAATACTAATCTGTAACATCCCTGAAAATTGCATTGCAATCGGATGGAAAATGAAGAGGTTATGGCCGTTACAAGGAAATTCACGTTTGCGCATGCGCAGTGGCTAATAATTTGCAGCGTTTTCCCAAGGATCTCAAATATGTCAACGGTGCGCATTGCGCACGTGCACGATGGAGCGCAACGCACACTACTTCGTTTCTTCAAATGAGACCCCCCATTTTGGTTTCCTTATTATTTTCAATAATGAACGTTTGGAGTCGAGCAAGAAAAAACAATTTGACACCCCCCCTCAAATTTCAAGGTAAGTAGAATCCAAAACTCGAATAAAAACGCTGCAAATTAATACACAAAGGTTTATTATTTTTCTATATAGATCACTCTTCTGCAGAGCCACCAACCATCCAACATGAAGAAAAACATCGATCGCATTTCGGTCAGCTAAAATTTGAACGGAGATTAAGCCTCTTTTGCGATTCACACTCGTGTTTCTGATTTATCATACGTCCAACCCTTCAATTCTCGTGGGGAGCGAACGGTTTGTCCTACAAAGCTCGGCGTGGTCTCTAAATATTCAATACTATCTTAAATTCATAAAAACCGATACCTTTATATCGAAATTTTTTGAGTTACGTCGTTTTCAAAATTTCAACCCTTAGAAGTTACTGACATCAAACAAAAGCTTCGGGGCACAACCAGACCCTAAATGGAGCCTACGTACCAAATTTCATCAAAATCGGTTAATGCTAAGTGGGGAAAGTGCCGCGTACGGCGGACGGACGGCCAAATTTTTATTCGATTTTTGGATTCTACGTAGGTACCTTGAAACATAAACAAACAATTTTGAGGAGGGTTGCAAAGGTTCATTATTTTTAATAATAAATAATACTTAGATTGAAATGAGCAAAAAATGAAAAGTCGAATTTCCGTTGGTTCGGACTTTTTCTTGTTAGGAGCAGTATTTTGGTATTATTATTCAATAAATGAAGAGCTAAAATTAACCTTTTCCTGCTAAAACTTGTGTTTATACTGCTAGTTTATATTAAAACGTCATGTGTTGGAGTATTGTTCCTCCAATCATGTTCACAAGGTGTTGTGGCGTATTTCGAACGTGTGTTGCATGGCTTGTAACGCGACCATTGAATTTGTATTATATCGCTCGCAACGACTCCAAACTTTTCCCGTGGATGTTTTACGCCACGCCAACCCTCCTCTATCATGCAAGTCCAACGCCCGCCAGTTATTAGAATATGATGAACACCCTTGGAAACCGTTGCGTGCTCTCGCCTCACAAAACCTTCACTTCTCGTAATGACACCTGCACACTTTTCAGCTATCTTTTTTCCTCTTATTTTTTTCGCCCTTCCAAACCCGTCAGAATCCACGTTAATCAACTTCTATACCCCCACTCTTCACCGCTACCTTCAGGTTTTTCACCTCGTTCATCTTTCCATTTGCGGCGCATTATCTAAATTGCGATCTCCCTTTCGAGGGAGGCCCTGAGGTTTAACGCCCCTTTTACAACCTTATTCTCGTCCAATCACTCAGAAAATGTGATTAAGGCTTCTGAAATGAGGTTCCACCCGCTTCTACCGTTGCCAGTTAACCCATCCAAGTTGGAATGGTGAAATCCGAGTAGCTTTGGAAGAACTAGGTGCAGTTTATGTGGGACATCTACCATTTAGATATCAAACGAGAATAATCAAAACCTGGATGTGGTCTTGAAAGCTCTAACCCCGGTATCAGTTACCCGTAGTATTTTACTTAAATATACTTACTTGTATTAGGACATTCCACAGTAAGACTTGGGCGTCCTTAAGCGATTCATTTGGGGAAAAGTTGGACAGCACTCGACAGAAAAAATAACCATACACTTATCCGTGTCATCATCATGGATTTGGATCATTCTGAATCCAAATCCGCGAAAAAAAAACGTAGGTGTATGTCTGTGTGTGTGTGTGTGACGAAATCATGTGTACTCAGCCTAGCCCTTAGTTTTCGACCGATTTTCGTGGTTCTTCTCTGTTCGACACGGAAAACTATCTAGTTGTGCACTACATCGCTGGAATTTCGAATTTTGCCTTTGAAAGGGGGGGGGGGTTTAATGGTTCAAAAATGTGCGTTTGTGGGCATAATCTTGTAAACCCTGCCCAGGCCTCAATTTCCAACCAATTTGCGTGTTTCTTTTGTTGTTCGACTCAGAAATCTTCCAAATTGCGCAGTATTTCACCAGAATATAAAAATTCTCAATGGGGGGAGTGGGGGGATAGTACCAGTATTTACGAATTATCCGTTTTTTCAATATTTCGGTTCCTTTATAGCTTACTGATTGTACCCAAGCTTTGAAATTGAAGAACAATTCTCATTGTACCTCCAGATTTACATGAATTACCTATTCTCTGTACCATTATGGAACTAATAGTGGTGACACCATGGTGCCAGGACACCATGAATCGAATTTTTCGTGTTTTTTTTTTTTTTTTTTTTTTTTTTTTTGTATTTTACCTTGAATACGGTTGTGAACCTGGACGGACTGCCTACCAAAAGTAGTAGATGAAAAGTTCTACTTTACGAAGTATTACCGCTTTGGTGCTTGACTGGCACCATTGCCGTGGGGGAGGGGGGGGTTGAGCTCAAATTCGCATGTTGGGTGTCGTAGATCAAGGATTTAAAAATGCTCTTCAAATTCGAGGCTCAAATGCAGCTAGAAATGTTAAGGTGGATGAGGGTGATGGTGGTTACCACTATTTCTTGCTAAAAATACTAAATAAATCACATCCAGTGAAAATGTTTTATCGCCTACCAACTGGTTTAAATTGACCAATAAGACATCCCCTGGAATGAATGCATTACTTAAGGGGGCCTCAGTCGGTCGAAATTCATTCCTCGTTCTGGTTCAGTATTTAGCCAAATCAAAGGGGCAAAAGTTGTACTTAAATTAGAAATTTTAAGGGATTTTAGGAATTCATTAGTGCATGGACCTAGGGAATTGAAAAACTGAAATATTGTCACTGGAATCATCAAAATCGAACAATAATTGCCAGAGAAAAATGGGAAAACCGTCAATTCAGTTATCTTTTTCCCATAAAATGTTGCTAAATTTGAAATTTTCAAGGCTTTTAGAAATTCATTAGTGCATGGGGCTTGGGAATTGAAAAACTGAAATATTGCCGCCGGAATCATCAATATCGAACAATAATTGCCAGATAAATATGGGAAAACATGGAAATAACCGTTTATTCAGTAGTTTTTCTCATTTTTCTCTGGCAATTATTGTTCGATTTTGATGATTCCGGCGGCAGTATTTCAGTTTTTCAATGAGGAATTTCACCGAATTCTGTTTGCATTTTTCCTGAATAGTTAATGGTGTGGGATAGATGAAAAACGGGCTGATTTCGGAAAATAAGTCTCCTGTTATTTTTGGGAGACAATCGAATTTTTTGATTTCAAAACTAACCGGGAAAACGGACGTGAAGCGGGAACTCTCGCTGATTGGGCTGTTCGGATCGCCGTCTCCTACCAGTGTTGCCCATTTGAACGACGAAATCGTGTTTTCTAAGAGAAAAGTCATCAAACAAAAACAGGGCAAACCTAATTTTCTCCATCTTGCTTTTTCTATTTTTTTCTTCAGTTTTTCGATTTCGAACTCTACTGTTTAGTGAAATTTTGCATCTGGGGACTATAGATTTCTCGATCTCAGCGCTTCAAGCGGCCATAAATGAACTATTCCAGCATGACGTCATTTTCCCGGTTTTTTTTAACGTTCTTATTTTCTACACTGTTTTGTTTATTCGTAAATCAGGAAGTTCGGGCTGAAAGTTTGCCTTAGGAGGCTTTTCGAGGTGCTAAATCCGATTTTGGGGTCAAAAATAGGAAATTCCGACATGGTGAAATTCCTCATTCCCAAGGTCCGTGCACTAATAAATTCCTAAAATCCTTTAAAATTTCCAATTTAAGTACCTACATTTTTTAACTTTTTGCCCCTTCGATTTGGATTAATGCTGACCCGGAACGAGGAATGAACGTCGACCGACTCAGACCCCCAACATGTTTTAGGGATATGAAGAACTCCCTGCGCATGTACGTGCAAAAGTGTACTACCACAAATTCACAATCTTTACTTTATTTCCCTTCACACGCCTTTGCTTTTGGATTATTACTTCTGAATGAAGGGGGTCTTCGTATTCGTGCAGCAGAATTACAAATACATGTGGATTCTCCAAAACCATAATTTTCATCAGCGTTTCAGAACGTTCTCATTAATTTTGGTTCTGTTTGCGTTCAAATCCCATGTCCAGGGCATGTACGACACCTCTACCTACGCAATGCAGTGGTACTAAGAAAATAGCTTTAGTGTGAGCGCTCACATTTCGAATAGTCCCTATAGAAACACTCTAAGAAAAAACTTATGCGGTCCATTGGGCCCGAACCAGCGTTCCCACCCCTGTTGCCATCAGCGCTCCCGAACCCCTTTTGAGTCACAACACACTGATTTATCACATTAGCTACAACTAACCCCTCACTACTTTTTCCAAGACCATTACTTTCTAGTCCCCCCTTCTATTCTTTTTCTCCTCTTATATTGCAGTTGTACGTCCACCCTCTCCGTCAAAGCGATTTCTTCACTTCCAATAGGACATCCTTCGCTCGATCACAATGTGGTTAATCATCTTTGAAAACCGTGTTCATCCGGCGCCGGTTGATTTACGGTTTTGTAAATTGGCGCTTTCAGTATTCGTTTACAAAGATTTTGGACATCCACTCAGCGCATCTGATTCAACAGAGGATCTGATCAGCTTGATCTTGCAATTTTAAATATCAACTCTCTCATACACTTAACACAAGATTATTGAACAAAAAGGCACTTAACGCTCGTACAAATTTATGTAAGTAGGTATTATTGTCGTTGTTTTATATTCACCAATTCATTAGTTCATGTTTGGTATTAATCATTCCACAATAGTGTACTTTCGGGGTTCAGCTGTGGCCGAGCGAGTTCCGGCATGTGTTCCTGGAGACGAGACTCTGGCCGATATCCTCGAGCCGACTTTAGCTCGATATCAATATCCTTGACATTTTGATTCATTTATTAAGATAATAATATCCTGATAATTTCGTTGGATACCCTGTGGATAGTGGATATCCTGTTCCATATCCTGGACATTTTGATTCATTTATTATTATTGGAAATTTTGATTCATTGAAAAATTTGATGTGATGGATAGTTTAATACGTTGGACATTTTGATAGATTGGAAATTCGTATAAGTTGGACATTTTGATACCTTAGAAATTTGTTGGGTAACCACGATTACTGCTACTAAGAGATAGAGATTGGGAAATGCAGAGGGCATATCTAGATCCTCCTGCCCAAAAGAGTCATTGGCCAATATTGCACATTTTCAACTGTGGCGATTCTCGAATTTTCGTCATCTTGGTTTTTAGGGTTTCCTGAATTGTCGTCAAAACGCTTCAGAAAACGATTTTTCAAGTAACCTGTTTAGAGTTTTATGTGTCATTTCATGAGTGAAAGCTTCGACATAGAAATTTGCTAAAGAGCTTATTCTTTGTGGAAGATTCGGTCGAAAATTCAAAATCGTTTGTTTGTTGAAAAAAGTGATCAAATCCTGCGTCAAATGAGCACGTATAATAGTTATCAAGTTCAATAGGCGAATGGAGACGAACAAAGTCTCAAAGGCAAGTTCGTGTCTCCTGTCGAAATGTTCAATGACCGAACATTATCTCCCCTCCAAATCGTCTGAACGCCTCGTCCCAATCTCCATATTCATCTTGATTAAATTTGGGGAGCCTAATGAGATTGCGTGCTTCGAAGCAATGGAGACGTTTACACGACCAAATTGACTAGCGATACGATTTGTGATTGATTAGAAATCTACTTCTCCGTCGCTCTGAAGCTGGTTGAACTGTAGACCTTATAGACTCTTGAGTCTTGTATTTTGGGATGTTTGTTCGTATTGCGATACTTCAGCATTGCAGATACTTGGTGTTCCTGGACGTTTTCATTTCATGTAGTTTCATAACTTGGCTCTCTTTCACTTGATCCCAAATTTTTTTTGATAAGAAATAGAAATCTCAAACGAAAAAGTATATGTCAAAAGTCACATTGAGGTAACAAATTCTGTTTTATTTATTTATTTATTTTCTGCACTCTTAAAACTTATTCAATGAAGCGAATTTGCAGTATCTTGTCAAGAATGATCCTCTAATGAACAAGATCCATCCCCTACTATCTCTATCTCTGTGTTGCATCAAGAAGATTTACTATCTAATTGTGTCCACCAACCTCTACTTGACCATGACACTAATTTAGTTCTACTCCACCTGGCCCTGATCATAATGCACCCGTGTTGATAACCACTTTGAGAGGACTTCAAGAATTTTTGCCTCCGAGTCTACCAAGGTAGCGGAAGCTTTGTTTTTACTTTTCAAGGATGAAAAAAAAGGTTCTCCAAAATCAAAATTTTTACTTGCGTTTTAGACCTTTCTGAACAATTTTGGTTCCGTGTCTGTCTGTCTGAGTGTCTGTGTGTCTGTCATGAAATCCTTGTAACGGGCATAACTATACGAAGTTATAGTCCGATTTCTATGGAATTTTCAGGGATTATGCGGGTTGGTGTGTAGACGGTTCCCTATAAAAATCATCATCCCCGAACTGATAGAAGCGACTGCGCATGCGCAAACGTGAATTCCCTGTACCTAACAGCCATAACTTCTACATTTTCCATCCGATTTCGATGAAATTTTCAGGGATGTTACAGATTAGTATTTAGATGGTCCCCTAAAAAAATCCCCACCTTCGGACTGTTTTTTTTTTTTTTTTTTTTTTTTTTTGTTTTTCTCAACCTGTAATTGGGATTAACTACTAAGCATCGGATTATCTATACAATCGGGTTATGGATACGATGAAGCTATGTGCCACACCCACTTGGCAGACTTTTTTTAATAATCTGTTTATCATTACAACTGTATACAATACATCTAGAAATTTCTCTTTAATATGTTCTTAACGCAGTTCTGTGGTTTACATATCACTACCTACTTCTACAACACACTATACACTGCTCTTCTAGTGGTTAGTGACAAGGTCCAAGTGCTTGGTCCTCTTTAATCGTCGTACATCCCTGCTGATGTCCAGCAGATTCAATACTTTGACGTTTGAATGTTTGTGCAGCCTAAATTCGTGGTCCACAGCTCTTCTTTTTATGACCTCATTCACCATCTCAACTTTGAGGACGCGGTGGAGGTAATTTGTTCGAATGTACCAGGGGGCATTAACTAGGCTCCTAGTATTTTGATCTGCACCGTTTGCATGATTTTCACGTTGCTCTTTTTGGTGCATTCTCATAACATGGGACAGCCGTAAACCCATACTGGCTTTATCACTTGCTCGTAGAGTAGAACTTTGTTGTGCACAGGGAGTTGAGATTTTCTTCCCAACAGCCAGTACATTTTTCTAAATTCCATATTGATTTCTTCTTTCTTCTTCTTTACATGTTTTTTTTCATCTCAGTTTGGTATCCAAGGTCATACCAAAGTACTTGGCTATATTTGCGTAATGGTATAGCGTGAGAGTTAATTTCAACAGGAATAGGGTTTACTTTCCGATATGAGAAGACTTCAAGAATGACTTGAAATTTAATTATACTTTACAGTATAAATCGGATTTGATGCCAGAAAAGGAATGTGGATAACCTCAAAAGCCAAAAGTCAGCAAGAGGGTCAGTATTGGACAATTCAGGAGACTTGATATCAGTGGTGAGCGTTTGATAAATGAGGAGATTGGTTGTTAGAAAAGGTCTCGGAATAGGAAGCGAAAGTATAAAAAAGGAAAGAAGGAAGTGGAAAGAGAGAGAGAGAGTTCTTGGTGGAAGGAAAGGGTAGGAAGGAAGGGGATAGAATGGAAGAAGGAAGGAAAGGGGAACTCGGAAATATCCGGGATGGGCCATATCTTAGCCGTCACCATTGCTCTACTGCTACCACCTGCTTGGAAATCAACCACAGTTGTAATGAGGTATGAAAAGTGGTGGTAGTTGCGAGAAATAACACTCCTCCCGAGTTACGATTCATTTTATTTTAAGCTGAATTTCAATTTCGAAGTGTTTTTTAAAGTGTATCCTAAGATTAATGCCGATATTGGAGAATAAACTGAAACAGAACTTGTTTACATCTACAACAAACAAGACTCATTCATGTACCTACCGTTTAAAGTTTATTTAATTTGACTAAATTGTAAACATTTCCATTTAAGGGAGTTTTTTCGCTATTAACAGGGCTATATCAATCTTATTCAGAAAATTTTTCCAAATAAACATAATCAGTAAAATGAATCATAAGTCAAAAAAATTGCCTATTTGTTATATTCATGTTCAACATGCATAATTAAAGAGATTCTGAATTCTTTCGTTTCTGCTTGGTTCTACTTGGTCTATTTGGAATATTATGTACCTATGGGAAAGTTTTCAACCGCAAAAATATAATAAAGAACATTCTGGAATGGATTTATATGGAAAGATAACTTAATTACATATTTAGGAACCTGTATTTCATAAAATTTGTGGGCCTTTCGGTTAACAGTCTCACGATTTTGATAGTCGTTTTATAATGAAAATCTTAATGGCTCCTAATATGTTGATAGATAGCAATCTTATGTTAGGTGTTATCAAGACTCACCGTTGTGTAATAATTTGCACGGGTTTGTCCACTAGGCGTCAGATGCAGGATGAAGGAAGGAAAGTGTTAGAACAAGAGCAGGTAAGACAGTGACGTCACAGATCAATACAAGAGGAGGTAAATTAGAGAACACCCTTCCGAGCAAACGCTGTTCCCCGCACTTCCCCGCGGAACCGCCTAATGTATGCCTGGATGAATCGATGCCGGTAGTGATTACACTGCTTTACAACACCATTAGACTCCTGAAGTCTCACGTGGTGAAAGGAAGCGCCGCGAAGTTCCATTTTCTCAACAAACATTTTTAGAGGCGCGTGTCAGCTTGAGCGACCATTTCAAAGTGCAAACATTCAGTTTTTCTCCCCTCGAACAAGAGCGAGAAACGATTTTTCACCTTGTTGGGGAAGCAATTGTTTTTTCAAGGCTCGTGTACGCTGGCGAGAGGCATTAATTTCTTGTTGACGTTTCTCAGGTTGGCGAACGTTACTAATGAACTGCAAACATTGGAGATCTCAATTTCCCACTTGGAACTCAGTGAGGTTTCTGAGGATTCTATTATATTTTGGAGCATCATGCTATTACTTAGGAAAGAACAATCCATGACCAGAATCAACACCAGTGTTCACCTAGAAGCAGTTTCCAAGGTCCCTACTGAAGGACGACTAGGCAGCCTTGTAGGGATCTACAAGAAAATTGCTAAGAGCTATTTTCTTACTTAAATTAGAATCGACTCCCGAAATTTTCCGGTCCTTAACCCTAAATGGACCATGGTATCACTAGTGTCACCGAAAACATCTATGAAATTCAAAAAATTCCTAAAGTGTCACCGGAGTAACCAAAATTAAATTCAAATTTAGAAATGTACAGATAATGGGCAGAGCAGAATTTTTAAAACTATTTTATGTGAGTTATTAGAAGTCAAATATTATGTTATGAAACGATAAAAACATACCTGATGAGTGGGTAGCCACCCTCCTACTTACGGGATTGCCAGATACTTACCAACCCATGATAATGTCATTAGAAAATTCGTCAACTAGCCTCACATCCGACTCAGTCAAGGTAAGACTACTCCAAGATCTCTTTGTGACTAACAAGCAACTCAATAATGAATCTGCGTTCATGTCCAAAGCAAAATTCAGGAAAAACAAACTATTGGGGGAAAAAGAAACGAGTATCTACACTGCATGCAGATACATCTGTACATGGATATGTCTTATGATGGCAATTTAAATTATGAGCTCACTCAGCTGATCAATGACCACTCAGGCGCCTTCAGCATTCTCCATTGACCCGCCCTCTCAAATTTCAGGTTCCTGCGTTCAACTGTAGAGGAAATGGCCTTGGAGCTCACTTTGATGATGTATAAAAGTATATCGATTGACCCTGCCTCTCAAATTTCAGCTTCCTGCGTTCAACAGCATCAGAAAAAAACGTTGCATTGTTTTGTATGTCGAAAATTTTGGAATGACCCCCAGAACTAAGACATATCCATGTCAAAAAAATTTTTCATCGATATGCTTGGAAATATTTGTCATAATTCTATTGTGAGACTTCCAATGGCCCACAAAAAATTCTACTGTCCATTAAATTTAAAACTGACAATTTAATTTTGGTTACTCAGGTGACACTTTGTAACAGCTGAGGAGTTCTTGAGATGTTTTTGGTGACACTAGTGATACCATGGTCCAATCAGAGCAGGGTTAACATGGGACACCCAGTATACAAAGGCCAGAATACACAGTCTATGCTGGTGTTAGGTCCTCGGAGTGGAGGCAAATGACAAGAATGTTTGACAGTTTTAGGTACAAGTATAATGGTCTTCCCATATTTCGAGCCAAAATGTTCGGAATATTCAACCTGCTGTCACCGAATAGCTTTTAGGGTAATCATTTTGAAGGACAGTTTTAGCACTAAAACATTGTCCAATGTCATTTTGGTCTTAAATGCGCCGTTTATTAGCTACAGGGGAAAAACAATCGAAAAATGAGATGAAAGAACGAATTTTTTGTGACCATTTACTTTTCAAAAACTTGCAGCTCAAAAAGGGTTGGGAATTAGTTGAAAATGTACCTATACGGTTAAAGTTGTTGGAAATTTAATAAGCTTTAATTTAACCTATTAACGCCCAGTGCTACTATATGGCAACTTAGAGGGCCTTTCTGTTTAAAGGCTGCAGGGCACACTCCTGAGTCATTGAGAAGACCTGGATCTGGGAATACTTTTCTCCAGATTTTCTCCATCATAGTGATGTTCAATTTTTTATCTCCAGCCATGAGGGTGTAGCACATATCACGAAGCTTCATCTGCAACTTGATTGGGTAAATGGCCTGGTTGGATGTCACCAGAACTACCGATCATGCTACTAAATACGCGGTGAATCCAAATAGTCTGTAAAGTGGGTGTAGCACGTAGCTCATTGGATGCTACCAGAGCACGATGCGTCATCTTCAAGTTGAATTGGGTACTTGACCTGGCTAGAGGTTGTAATAACAACAAGTACCCTACCAAATACCCGTGTTGTCATCATCAGGGCAAAAATACTTCATCCAATTCTTCCTTTAATGGTATTTTCTGTCTAATAATGAATGTGACAATGAGTTGATGAATTAGGTACTCACTTAATATTGGACGAATCCCGCATCCATTATTCCAGGAGAGTTCCTAGTAAATCCGGTTAAATAATGTAACGATCCACTAAAATCTCAGTTTTGAAAAAAAAGCATTCAAAAGACTATTGGAGTCGGAATATCAGATTTATTTTCAAAATATTTAGGTATTCTAAGGAAAACAAGTTTCGGGCGTTAATGGGTTAAATTGCTGTAAAAAATGCTTTACTTACATGATTCAGAACTAAAATCATAGAGGAGGACTGCATTAAGAATACGAACACATTACTACTAAATATTTGTAATGTAATTTCTCTCAAACAGCAAGGAAATATATCATTATTAATTAATATTATTTTAAAAAACGCTTGCATACGAGTATGCAACGAATTGGGACATTTTCATGTCTTTACCTATTGCTTTTTACCTCACTGTGAGCCGCCGCTCACAGAAAACCTTTTTCCAGTTTCCAGCACCAAATGAGCCCAATTAATAAAGTAAAGGATCGGTAATCTCGCGCACTACAGTCAAGAGTCACACACATCACATCGAGAGGCACCGGGCGGGACCTCCCACCAGTGGACGCCCAACGGACCACCGAGCAGGGAGGGGGGCATATATAAGGCCGAGTTCAGCCGCCCCTCTTCACTTCCTGACTGCTCTCTGCTACTACCCCCAAAGTTTGCCAATCGTAAGACTCCCATAGACATCGATTTTGCAACTTTTCCCTTCAGTTTTCGTTGCGCAATAGTTGCGGTACAATTCAACACTTCGAAAATAAGTTGATGATTAGAAGTGTCATAAAGCCCCGCGATCAACCGACCCTTGCTTACCC
Source organism: Apolygus lucorum (assembly GCA_009739505.2). Taxonomy (NCBI): domain Eukaryota; kingdom Metazoa; phylum Arthropoda; class Insecta; order Hemiptera; family Miridae; genus Apolygus; species Apolygus lucorum. Next base: position 31,591,057 of record CM019170.2, on the reverse strand, counting down.
CTTGACTACCACTGGAACCACGGAACAACGCGACCACAACGAGGAGGACCACGCCCTAACTAGTGAACTGTGAGTGCTGAAAACTTGTATTATTGGCCAATAATCATTACTAGGTTTGGGACAGAGACAAATCGTTGTTACCTATTTGCATACCATTGCTCAATTTGCCGTTAAGCAACTTGATTTTCGTCTTGTAAAGATAACCTTATTCATTTCTAGTAGTACCATTGTTCCTACAACTTATATGCTACTCATACTTACCATAACGTTGCACAAGGATTTATTGAAAGTACTCAATCGTTGTCGTTTTACCATTTTATTATTTCACAACTTTTATATTGAACATTTTCGTTGCATTGCTTAAAAAAGCTAAACATTACACACACTGAATTGCAATTTTCGTGAGTTTTCATTACAGCAACACCTGAAATTTCCTCCAAGTGGTCAAGTAAATTCAGAGTAAAACAATACATACAAGTAACTTCACCATTAGGAACGTTGTAGGACAATTTTAGTTAAATTGCGCGACGACGCATTGCATTCCTTTTCTCTTCCTTTTGCCGAGCATTGCGGTGAAGCCCCTTCAGGGAAATTGCTCATTTTCAGGTTGAACATCGCAGATTGCCTACCTCGACCGCCGCAACTGTTGCTCTTCCAGTTAAGTATAATTTTCTACCTAACTTTAAGTTGCGCAATTATTGCTCTTTCTTGTCCCTTTTCTCATTATTTCCGCACAACGTTATTTCCTAACCCCTTCAGGGCTAGGGGCGGCTTACAAAGTGGTGGCAGCGAACCGGATTTTTTACGAAGCAAGCTTCGTAACGAACCCATTAAAATTCTATGTAGCGTCATAACGTTGTGCAACTGCCTTCAGCAACTGCATTTATCAACAACAACGTTCCGCAACTGCCTTCAGCAATTTTTAATAACTTTCATTTTAAAGTCAATAACGTTGTCCGTTGTCATCTACAACGTCAAATACGTCACCACAACGTTGTCCGTTGCACCCGCAACGCATTTTTGTAAATTTTGAAATTAAATTATAACGTCATCCGTTGCACCATCACGTTGTCCGTTGCACCACAACGTCGTCCGTTGCAGCCGCAACGCGAATTTTTAATTTCATCTAACTTCACAACAACATCATACGTTGTACCACAACGTTGTCCGTTGCAGCCGCAACGCATTTTTCTTAAAAAAGTAAAAACTTTTTCCATTTCAAATAACGTTGTCCGATCGCATTACAACGAACTCCGTTGTACCTGCGACGCACAGTAAATTCCTTTCCCCTAGCGAACAAAGCAACTTAAGGTCAGGTACATACCTAGCGGCATTTTCTACCTGACACTTGTAAACGACCACTTTGGAGCAGGTGATTGTCTGTAGTTAGGTAGGGCGCATCCCATATTTAAAAACTGTACGCCGAGGAAAGTGTGTCCTTGTCGCCAATTGCGACCTTATAAACTTGTTTGTTGGATTTCATATCGCACCGTTGTGCAAAAAAAAAAAAAAAAAAAAAATTTTTGTGTTGCACCGTTGTGCCATATTTTCTTGTTTGTTTAACGCACCGTTGTGCGAATAATTCTTAAATCTACAAGCCGCACCGTTGTGCAATACGGCTTAAATCGTTCTGCGTCTCAGACTGCACCGTTGTGCAACGACCGTATCAAGACTAACTGACTCTTTTGATCTGTGTGACGCAACTCAATCCTTAAAATGATGGACGGCGGAAAAGACGGGTCTGACGACGATCAGCGTACTTCACCGTTAACAGTGGGGGCTGATTCCATCGAATCTATGACACAAACTATGCGCGAAATGACGACCCCTACTCAAAAATTACAACAAAGCAACTAGAGGGGAGGATAAAAACGACATCCCTAGGTCCCTGTTTCTCGAGGTCGATGCGTGGGATCCGGACGTGCCGGGGGCGTTAAATGTCACATCATTCTTCGCGAATTTCGACGCGGTGGCTGCCAGCCTTTCCGCGACCCAGAAGATGAGACTGCTACGAGCCAAGGCGCGCGGAACAGCGAAACAATTTCTGATCGATCGACAGGACCATCTCGACAACGAACAGGCATATCGGATGGCCCGTGATGAAATGCTGATTTGGTTCCGGAGGGAGAACCCTCAGCACGCCGCCGCCCTGCTGTGGACGGTTAAGCGGAATCCGTCGGAAACGCTTCGGCAGTTTGCGGACCGCGTGCGGGGTCTCGCGCGTTGCGCGATTATCGAGGAAGGCGTCAACATGGATACTCATGATAAAAACACATGGGTGGATAGGAAGACGTTGAGCGCGTTCATTCGGGGGGTTGGCGGGCGACTGAGTTCATTTTTGGTGGCAAATCGACCTATTACCTTGCGAACGGCGCTGAAAAGGGCCGAGGAAATAGAAGAAACTCTCGACAACACCGAAGACGTTGAGGAAAGATGGGAGTTGGCCGCCGTTAACGATCGAAGGTGCTACAAATGCGGAAGCGTCGAGCACTTTGCGGCCAAATGTCCGCGTCGCGAACCCGACCACGCTAGAACTCAACCCGAAGATGATCGCCGCAACGAAAGAAATCGCTACCCTACCGACCGAAGTTCCAGGGAGGACGAAAGACGTGAGAGCTACCGATCGGAACCATCGAACCCGAGGACCCTCGAACCGCCAAAACCCCGCTTCCCGTGCATGTTTTGCGCTAGCCGCCAACATTTTCCGGTCGAGTGTCCGGATAGCCCGCAACGAACCATCTACTGTGATTTTTGCGGCGTTCGCGAGCATCTCGAAGAGGATTGTTTCCGGAAGCGGAGGTTGCTGCCGGTTTCGAATCCACCGGCTCGACGAGAGGAGGTACCGAGTGGGTCCGCGGAAATCGCCCGTTACAAACCACCAAAGAACGAGAACCAAATTCCGGCGGTTGAACAACCTATGGTTAGAACCATTCGCATGAGGGTTGGACTTGGCCCGGAAACTCGCAACATGACCATCGATACGGGAGCCGCCTTGTCGGTGCTTTCAAGTCCCATTAAAGGTATCCCTCTGTTACCTACCGAAACTATGGCTTGGGGGGCTGACGGTTGCGCGTTGCCTTTCGCGGGGGAGCAACAAGTGCTGACCCAGATTGGTTCATATAAATTCCTGCACACGTTTGCCGTATTTGCGAGACGAGACGCCTCGTTAGATTTGTTGGGATTAGATATACTCCGGAAAATTCCCCTCACTTTAGTAACGGGACCACGCATGGAGTACCAGTACAGCGGACCCGGTGGCACCACCATGTCGGAACGAGAGGACCGGAACGAACTGTGCACGGTGGGGACAGTGTTGGCATCCGAGAGGAGGAAGTCCGTTGTGACAACTGACTATAGTTGCACCAGCGCAACGCACACAACGCTTCCCAGCACCTCTCCGGATGTTGCCGCTGCCGCATCGCCGCGGGTTTCCGACAACGAGGATGACTACTCACTTGTTCGGGCTCAGCCGGGCAAGGATGTTCTAATGGTGCCTGCGGTCCCGACTGCAACGTCGACCGCAACTTCCGCCACGACGGAACAGATGTCCGCCGCAACGCGTCCCACAACGTCGACCGCGACTTCCGCCACGACGGAATGGATGTCCGCCGCAACCCTTCCCACAACGTCGGCAACAGAATTGCGCCCCACAACGTCGGCGATCACCGAAACAATGCGTTCCACAACGTCGACCGCAACTTCCTCCACGAGGGAACGGATGTTCCGCCGCAACGCGTCCCACAACGTCGACCGCGACTTCCGCCACGACGGAATGGATGCCCGCCGCAACTCTTACCACAACGTCGGCTACGGAATTGCGTCCCACAATGTCGGCAACGGACTTGCGTCCCGCGACGTCAGCGACAACCGAAACGTTGCGTTCCACAACGTCGACCGCAACTTCCGCCACGACGGAACGGATATCCGCCGCAACGCGTCCCACAACGCCGACCCGCAACTTCCACCACAACGGAACTGACGATCCATGCAACACCGACCACGACGTCGGCGACAACCGAAACGTTGCGTCCCACAACGGAGGCCGCAACGACCACGACGGCCGCCCAAATCATGGCGACACCATTGCCCATGACAACTCCGACCACCATGCAACTGGACGAAGGGGTACCCATGCCGATGGAACGTTGTCCTGCGGAATTTAGCGACACGGAAACACCGCCCGAAGCAGTGCGTCAAATCATGCTCAGATGAACATCACCGGCGACGAGAAGGTTGACCAACCCAGCGAAGAAGAGGCCCTCGAAAATGAATACCTCGAGGAATGGGAGCAACCTCAGTCACATATGGAGGAACCAGGAGAGTGGGAATTAATCCCTACCGACCAATGGACAGAAACAGGGCCCGAATTTGAAGATGTGGTGGCCGAGAAATTGAATCATCTCAGTGAGGAGGACCTGGAGCCTACCGGGGAAGTGCTGCATCAGTTTAGGGATCTTTTTCGACCACCTTCAGGGGAGGGCTGCAGCCTTGGGGTGACTCATAAAATCGAACCAACGCAATCCATTATAACACCCAGAACCCTATCCGATACCACACGCACTCCGCAACGTCGTCGAGGAGCAGGTCAAGGATATGTTGGAGAATGGAATCATCAGCCCATCTAAAAGTCCATGGTGTGCTCCGGGTACTTCCTCGTCAAGAAAAAGACAACCGCCCGGCGAGGATCAAAAATGGCGATTTTGTACCGATTTCCGCCTGTTGAACCGCATCACTAAAGGGGATGCTTACCCGTTGCCGAGGGATGCAGGAAACTCTGGCCCTATTGGGAGGCAGCAAGTATTTCTCCACACTGGATTTGATCTCAGGGTATCATCAGATCCCCGTTCATGAGGACTCGCGGGAGAAGACGGCATTTTCGGTATTGGGCCGGCATTTTGAATATAACAAGATGCCATCGGGCTCAAGAATGCCCCTGCCACTTTTCAGAGAGTGATGAATGATGTGTTGGGACGGCCTCTTGGGTCGGGACTGTTTGGTGTACCTTGATGATGTAATAGTGTTTGCGGAGACGCGGGAGGAACATCTGGCCAAGCTGACGAGGGTATTCGAGCGACTGCAGGATGCCCGACTTCAGGTGAATCTCCCAAAGTGTGAGTTTCTAAAGAGCGAGGTACAATTCTTGGGGCACACGGTGACAAAAACGGGACTGTTGATGGATTCTAAGAAAACACGAGCAATCGATGAATTTCCCGTTCCGGCAAATAAGCTACAACTACAATCATTTTTAGGATTGGCTGGTTTCTACCGCCGCTTCATTCCCCAACTTCGCGGCGCAAGTGGTTCCCTTGACAAATTTATTGAAAAAAACGGTACCATACGAGTGGACAACCGACCAGCAGCAAGCATTCGAAGAACTAAAAAAGCAACTTACTTCCGAACCGGTATTGGCATATCCCGACTTGGACAAGCCGTTTATCTTGGCAACCGACGCGTCTAACACCGCACTGGGAGCCGTCTTGTCGCAAGAAATAGATGGAGAAGAACGACCAATAGCCTTCGCAAGTCGCAAACTCAACCCGGCGGAGACCCAGATATTCGGTGACTGAGAGGGAGCTTCTGGCTGTGGTTTGGGCCGTGAGGCATTTTCAGGAATACCTGCTTGGAGCCACTTTCGAGCTGCAGACCGATCATATGGCGCTGACCGCGGCCTTGCGCTTGCGAGACCCCACATCCAGAATAGGGAGATGGATAATGCGGTTGGCTGAATACGACTACATTCCTCGCTATCGTCCGGGCAGGGCCATGGCCCATGCTGACGGCCTCAGCCGGGTGGGCCTTGCGGCCCTCACTCTGGATTTCCCGAAAGAACTAATGATCGCGGCGCAGGAGCTGGATGTCTGGATCAGGCCACTGTAACGAGCAGACTACAGGACAGGATCCGGTGCCGTGAGGGAGTTTTGGGAGGCTCAAGTGAGAAGTGACGGCCGCGATGAGTGGGT